>OX328113.1:29723697-30410838 GCA_946811185.2 Hippopus hippopus
AAACTCTGTCATTCACAATGACCATGATTATCACAGGTCTTCTTGAAACTCTGTCATTCACAATGAAAAACCACAGGAATAAATTTGACTTGTTTGCACTGCAAATTACAATTCATATGACTCGCCCCTATGAAATTTCCTGTTGTGTGATCATGATGTCTGGCTTTTGTATCACTATCAATAAATATCTTGTTGCATATGCAACATGTATTGGATGTTTGAAAATTTTGTTCTTCCTCCTCTGTCAATGCAAGTGGTTTCACGTTTTTTAAACGTTGCTCAATTTCTTCACTTTATTTAAAAAGATATTCAAGCAATTTTTTAGGGGCATCACTCCCTTTATAGAAAACAGTTTCCTTGCTAAAATTAGGATCTGTTGAAATAACCTTGTAACCAAAAAAACAAGGTTCTAACAATTGAGTGCGTTTTGTTGATGACTGATCATCATCATGTTCATCTAAACGTTTGTTGAGTGTTTCAAAGTCTGCATAAATAACATATGGGATACGTAATGTTTTTTCAAAATCTTTGAATTCAAGCCAACAGTCTCTAGAGGTTGGTAATTCAACTTTCTGTTCTCCATAAACCTGACAGTAAGGAGTATGATCTTTAAGCAATTTCTCATTGACAAAACCATGTAAACAGTATCTGCAAAATTCAGGAAGTTATTCAAATTTTTTATTAAAACATAATGGGAGTTCTTTTCTGAATGCAATAGCAATAAATCAATGTGATGTGTATTTTCTATCTGCTTACTTATTCGCAGTGGTATGACATCCCCATCTTCAAACGTAAAAATGTTGACTGATATATTTGGATTTTGGTTTTCAAATTGATTGACTTGTTGAATTGAAACCGGATAGTTTATTCCTTTCATGTTTAATTCATTTTCATAAGGCTCATAAGCATTTACCAAAGGTGAATCAAATGGATGTAAGGAAGCTAAACAACACCAAAGAAAACATTTTTTATCCAAATTTCGTATGTTTAAAAGACTCCTAACATGGCGTATTTCTTTATGTAGCTCCATAAAACTTGAGGCTGTAAGTGGTGTATAGTCCACTGTGTGAACAACTAGACTTTCAACTCTCTTTAATGTCCACCCTGATGATTCCCTTATGTATTTCTCAAAACTCTCAAACATTTTTTGATAGCTTTCATTTAGCATATGTTCTTCGAATGTTTCTAGATTGAGAGTTATATAAGTTCTGCTTTTGAAATGAGGTCTTGCAGTCCTTTGCTCTGGCATATCCTTTACTAATTCTACTTGAATAGATAGGTACCACTTTATTGCATTTTGCATCACCCGCGACTTCAAAAAGCGTACAACATTCGACTGCACATTTGCAAGAAAAGTTAACATATCATACTGTTCATTACCAATTGGTAGTATTTGATGGTCTTGAACTCGTCTGTTGATTGCTGTAGTTGTAGAGGTAATATGAGGGTTATTGACTGTGGTTCTAACTTGTGCCACATAATTATGATCATTGTGAATGACAGAGTTTCTAGAAGACCTGTGATAATCATGGTCATTGTGAATGACAGAGTTTCTAGAAGACCTGTGATAATCATAGTCATTGTGAATGACAGAGTTTCTAGAAGACCTGTGATAATCATGGTCACTATTTGTTGTAGGTTTTGAATAGTTATGACCCAAGTTCATTTTTCCTGCTCCAGGCTGATGTTCTTGCTCCATGGTTTGTGAACTGTCTGAAGTTGAAGGAACTGCATCAAGATTCACTGTATGCGAATTGTTGGTAGCTGATGTTGAAGGAACTTCATTATGGTTCACTGTTTGATGTTTCAGAGAGATATGTTTTTTCAGGTAATCTGCTCTTCTAAACTTAGCTTCACAATATTTATATTTGTGAAATGTAACTTCATTGAGAGACTTTAAAATTTTTCTGTTATTTTTTTCCTCGTCATCTTCTCTTTTCCGTTTAGAATCCATATTTAACTTGCTTAAAATTCTTTGGCACTAAAGTACACCTTCACTCAAAGTGAAATTCAGTCACTATGACAAAACTATTTGATCAACCAAAGTATATAACCACACCCTAAAGTTTTTGAACACTCATATGTAAATTTCCAATAACCAATAGAATTTCATATTTTCAATAATCAATATCTGTCATTTCAAATTGTATTCATATGTGATATTGAATCCACTTTTGTTTGTTTTGTTTTTCATTATCTGTAGGAAAATTCTTTTGTCTTTTAATTTGAGAGTTTTCCTTTAGCTTTATCCTCCTTAACTGTTGATCTTTTTTTACTTTTTTCCTCTTTTTCAGTCTGTTTGGAAAAAGATAATTAAATTTTTGTTTAACATAAAGCATTTTCTCAGAGTTTTTAGATTGTTTTTGATCTGAAAAAAACAGACTTTGTTTTTAAACCTTTTTTCTCTTTCAAAATGTTTTGTTTCTGATTATCTTTAATTTCGTTTTCAGTTTTCTTTTGTTGATGATTTCCAACCTCAGGTTCATCATTTTTGTCTAAATTTGTACTTTCTGGAACACTTCTTTGCTTTCTGTAGATTTGTATATTTTTTCAAATGTTCATACTTTACTTTTGGTATTAGCACTAACTCTTGAGCCATGTTTTACACGGTGTAATAAGTTGAATCACTTGTTTCCAGTATTTAAGTAATAATATTTTTCTCTTTTTAAAAGCAAGTTTCTTCAAAACTAGTTGACGAATGACGCGTCGATAGCGTTTCAATTTGTTTTTAATGTCTTTTGAAAGTAAAAGATTTCCTCTTAATGCATTGAAGATTATTTCAATAATGACACTCATTTAACTTTTTCTTATAGGTATAATTATAGCACGTTGTTGATTGATATTAGTCGCGAGTAAGAACTGTAGAAAGTATTTTTCCTCTTTTAATTTTTCACTCATAATTCTCGTTTACAGGACGAAATACTGTCAAAGTCTGGTCAGGAAAAATGTCTGTTCGTAATTTATACAGGGGGTTTGAATGACTGCTGATGTCCACAACCAGGTATGAATATTTTTTCCTTTCCATGGCTGTTTTGTATGCACTCATGAAAAAGGAGGTCTCACCAGGGAACATTTGTGTAGCTAAAGTTTGAATCTGAAGCTTGTCCCTTTGATTATTGAATAGGACAAAATAGTGTGAATTAAGACTGATTGTTCTTAAATACTTGCCACCAGTAAATAAGTTTTGCACAACAAAAAATACTGAAAAATTTTTATGATGTGAATAAATCGTGAAAAGATTCACAATGTCGAGACTTTGAGAAGCAATCTGTGCCATGTCATCCAATATTAAAAGCTTAAAACCAGTTTCCAGTGCCCATAAATCCATGTTTTCTTTAGTTGGTAATCCTCTGAAAAACTCAATATCTTCAACATCATGTTTTATATCATCATAAAGGGGTTGGTAAGTTGAATAGCAGTAAATAATTTTTTTCGGAACCTTTTGAAACATATGTTTATTCTGCTTCAACAGTTTATGCAAAAATGTTGTCTTACCGCTTGAACTTGGTCCTGCCAAAATACAAGTAGTAGGACATTCAAATTTGATAACCACATTTGACATGATGTTTTCTGAACAATATCCTGTTCTGAAATGACATTTAAAAAAGCACCAAGAACTATATATTTTCATGACACAATGTATTTTATTCAATACTATTTTTACATGTATGATAAAGCAAACAAATCTATAATACTACAAACAGTAGTTAAAAACAATAAGCACAATAAAAATCTATAATACTATAAAAGTGGTTTTAAAAAAGCACATTGAAACCAAAGATTTATTTAATGCTATTTTCAAAAGTTTTGTCACTATTAGACCACAATGTTTACATGAAATTCAGTTTGTTAATATGTCTCTTCCTTTACTGATTTGAAAGAAACCAGGGGATTCACTATATACAATGCGGCTTATTGTTTCTGCCAATGCTTGTCTGAATTGAACTTCCGGACGAACATGCCCTGATTTAACCAGAGACAAAAACGAATTATTTTCTGGGAAGATAGGTTCCAATTGAACAGCAAATAATGCTGATGTTTTTGTAAAGTCAATTCTACTAAGATCTAACCCCTGGTCTCTTCCCCATTTACCCGTGGTGAGAAATAAATTAGCATAAGCTCGTACAGATGCAGTCCCATCTGTTGGATCAAAGTCTAAATGCAATGGATTTCCACCAACAGGAACACCATCTACATATAGGCATATGCTTTGTATATTACAGTTTTTAAAATGAAATGGGTTAGATTTGTAATCTCCAGACAATGCTTTTGATGATACAAAACCGATAATAACTCTGCTAGGGCGATGACTTTGAAACATATTATCCCATGTAAATACTATACTTCCAGATGCAAGACTCTGAGAGCGGCACTCAATCTGATTGAATGGATTCTTGGCAGTGGTTGTCTTTAACATTTCCGCATGAGCAATGACTAAAGCCGGATTGACCCGAATCTTCCTAGCAAGTAAGTAAACGTCCAGGATTTCTACCTTGAAATTAGGTGATATATCACCAGAAGATAGACAAAATGCTGGTGAACTTCGATAGAGTTTTAGTTTCACATCCACTTGATTTAATAAATATCTCTTCGTGGTAAAAAGGCTATGATAAGTCTAACACTTTAGATTCGTCAATATAACGCTGTCTCAAGAACAATCCATTGTTAGCACCGGTAGGATCACAATCTTCGGGATGATCTGAATCATCCTTGATAAAAAGCTGAGTCAGCAGCTGCGAATTAATTGTATCTGTACCATAATTCAGTAACGTTTGAATCATAGCGATATAAGGATTATAATTACATGTCATGATTGTTTTGTTCTGAAGCGTGACTTCTGTTGTAGAAAACAAGGACTGTAAGAATAGATTAACTGGTCCCACTTTCTTGCTGGTAATATTAGTTTCGTTTGGGTTTGTTACTTTTAATTTTACATAGATCTGAGTTCCTTTAAGATCTAGATAGTTCATAGCATTTTGTCAACTAATACGAAATTCGATGGGAGTGTCTTCCGAGACCTGTGATACAGGTCACACTTCCTGATAATAAACATCATTGACGGCTACTTGCGTTAGGGGTAAATCGAACAATGATAAATCGTCTGGTATACCCTCTGTAAAACTATCTTGTATAAAAAAGGACATGTTTATTTATCGAAAATGTCAGTTATTCCTTGATGTCTTTTATTTTTTCTTCTTTTCTTTAATTGCCTCTTTTTCAGTTTTTTATTTTTTCCACCAACTTTTTGTTTAGATTGTTCACTTTTTCTCTTTTTATGATTCACTTTTTTATGATTTGTTTTTTTAACAGAATGTCTACGCTTGTTTGAAGACCATCTTCTTCTGTGGTTTGGTGTCAACTGATTGGTAATTCCAGCGTCAGACAGATTACATTCGCCACGTTTTACCTCACTTTTTGCCTGTTCTACAGTTTGTTCAGCAGGTAAGACAGCTTTTACCGACAAATCGCAAGCTTTGTCTTTATGGAGAAGAAAATTATCGTGCTTTATATGATTTTTTTTTTTCAAATGATTAATCCAAACATTTGGATTTCCAACATACAAATTACTCATGAGTATGGTGAAAATGAACAACGCTTAAAATGAAGTGTAAGGTATGAAGGTGTCTCTAAGAATGATGCAGTGTCACCCTCATCTGTTTTTATAACAAACTCCAAGTCTTGAAATTCTGTTTTTTTTAAAGGTAAATAAAATGGAGCATCAAAGATGTAATGCCAACCGTTTCTTATGTTTTTTTTTTCACGCACCTTAAAAGACTATATTCGCCACAATTTACAACACTTTCTTTGCATATGTTGCAATAAATGTATAAAGTGTCATTCAATTTTTTCGTAGGTGTTTTCGCGTTTACTTGTAAACTAATCTCACACAATGCAACTTTCCAAAACCCATCAAATGTTAAATGTAAATTAAGCTGTACCTTAAATTTACAAGGTGTGTTATCTTTAAAAATATTGGTACTATCACTGTCTCTTATGTATACAAAACGCTCCATTCTACTTATCTTTAATCTGTTCAGCATTCACCCAAGAATTAAATGAAGATGAAAATCCTTCCCACTTAACAAAATATTGATCTTTTCCTCTAAATGGTCTTTTTTTAAAAACTTTTTCTATAAACCATAAACTTTTTTCATCCTTTTCAATTTTTAACATTTTATTTTCATTTATAGATTCTTTAATGGGTTCATTATTGAGATCAGTGATTTTGTAAAGTGGCACACCTTGTTTGATTAATCTGCTTTTTATTCTAAATACCTCCGTGGTATATTGTTGCTGATAGGTACGTCGAAATGGGTGCTTCAAATAGCTTAACCGAACTAAATCTACAATTTTGAATTTGTAAGTTATTGGAGTTTTCTTCATTGGTTTTGGTACTAAATATTGAGAAGCCCAAACATCTGCTTCGTTTTTTCGTGTTACTTCACTGGGACTTAAGCCATGTAAACTTCGATTTGGGCTATGATTATATGCATTTACTAAATCCTGCAATTTGTCTATGTATCTATAGTTCCTCTGATGTCGCAAAAGTCTAAAAATCATTTTTCTTAATGTTCTTTGAACTCGTTCAGCATAATTGGCTTTTGGTACATTTTGTGCAATAAAAAAGAAATGCCTTTAAGTAAAGATTTGAATTGATTGGACAAAAACTCGACTCCTTTGTCGGATCGAATTTTTGTGAAATGTTTTTGGGTTAAAACATCTTGCATTGTAGAAACAACAGTGCTTGTCTTTTTATTCATCAATGGTCTTACTATCAAAAAGCGAGAAAGAATGTCAATGACAATAAGCAAATATTTAACTCCATCATTATCCTTTGCAATGTTTTCAACAGACGTTAAATCAATGTCTGCCTGATCATTTAACCCGGAGACTTCAACACGTACAGTTTTGAATTTATGTCTACCTTGTTTTTGTAAACCATATGAATCCTGATTGTTCAACCACTTCTGAATAAAATAAACAGTAAATGTTTTGGGATATTTCTTTTCCAAAATCCTATGTAGTTTTTTCGCTCCAAGATAACTGCCTGGTAATTTAACATCGAAATAATATTTAGATAAAATATTTTCCTTCTGTTTCTTATCCATCATCAAGGCTTTCTGATTGTTTCGATGTTGATATGAATTGTTTTATGGAAACAATTTTAAGGGTGGATTTGGGGCAGGGTAATGGAGACAGGCGTTTTACAAAATTATAGAGATGAAAACTTATCAAAACAGAAGTCTTACCATTTCAGGTAGGACTTTTGCATTGTACTTTTTCTCTCAATAATTTTTAACATAGAAAAAACAATATTTTTAGACTATTTATAATTGGTCTATAATATAACGTTTGTATCCAAATGATAAAAAATTTACAGGAAAAGGGTTAAACCATCGCAGAAAAAGAAGAAAATAGTTAAAACAATGCGAAAGAAGAAAAATGGTTGAAACATTGCGAGAAAAGAAGAAAATAGGACATTGCGAGAAAAGAAGAAAAATGGCTGAAACATTGTGAGAAAAGAAAATAGTTAAAACATAGCGAGAAAAGAAGAAAATGCTTGTTGACCATTTTCCAACAATGTTTTATTACTTGGATCATCTCATGGATTAGGGGCTATTGGATTAAGCAAGGATTTAAAGACAATTTATTATTTACTTATTTATTTTTGTCATAAAATCATGAAATGAATTAAGCAAAACACTAGCAATATATCAAAATTGAAATATACAATTTGAACATGTTAATTGTACATATAACATTAGTCAAATTCAGAAATGGTTTTTAAAAGTTCAGCACACAAATTGAAATAATACAGTATGAACCATTTGTTAAAAACAAGACCAGTTCTTTTTTCTGTTAAACAAATTATTGTCAAAACCACTTTCTTTTTAAACACGAAATAGTCTGTTCTCCGAGCGAATAATTGTCAAGACCATTTTTTTTTATTTTTCGTTTCCACTGTTCTGTTTTCATTGTCTCTAGAAAGTCCTTGCTGGAAATCACCATTTTGTGTAATTCCATGAGCTCTGTTGAAATGTTGGAAATTTTCATGACATCCTCCCATGATTTTAGGATATCACTTTCATCCACTTCTTGCAGCATGCTGTCGAAGTAAAAGTCAATAAAGTATTCTTCGTCCTCGTCATTGGAGTCCGTAAGATAGGTGTGTTGTTTCTGCGATGGATGATCTATTGAGCAGCCATAACAATGTTTCTTTCGTACCACATTTTTCACCTCGCATAAGGCTTTAGCGTATATGAAATCAAAATATGATCTCATCAACAATGTCATAGAACCGCTTGTTATCGAAAAATCAACTGAAACACTTTCAAACTCCGTCTCATCGTAGTTTGTTGTCATTGAATTTGAGCTGTTGTCATCTTGCTTAAGTTCAAGAGTAAGCACGTTGCTGTTACAAGCATTAGCCATAGTGTGATCTCAAAGAGTGTGATCTCGAAGAGTGTCTAAGTTGAAATGCTAACTTGTCTATATATTCAACTTCAAATTTAACGGTTATATTTGAATCTAGTGTGACTGACTAAATATTTGGCGGTTATTTTTGAATTTCAAAGTAAGCGTTTGAATTTAACTTTCATTTAACAGTCTTTTACATATTTTTCAGGTCCAGCAAAGAAACCTGTGACTGACTCGATGTACTCCATGGACGCAAAAACCCGCCATTCTTCGAACAGACGTCAAGTCCCTGTATTGCTTCACAATTTGAATGTCCAATCATTTTAATAAAATAACAATTTGGAGATAGCTTTGTATGTTCTTTAATAGGATCGTCCTCTTTCTTCCATCGATGCAGTCTTAGCTCACATGAGAAACACTCAACAATGTCACTTTTTCCCATGTATGTAAAGCCTGCAGAAGCAAGCTGATATTTATTTGGAACTATATGCAAAGGCCAAGAGTCAAAAGTGTTTAGTCTGTCTTCATAGAATTTCAAATCAGGACAACAAAAACTCAATCCAAAAGATTTACAACTGGTCATCTTTAATCACTTTGATTGTCCGTCAAAAAATGAGGCCACTAGTTCAATACTTTCCTTTAAATCACACAAGCTTGAAATTGTCGAATGGGGTAGTGACAATGATTGGTTGCCCTTTCTCAATGTGAAACTTAGCCCATTTCGTCGTTTAGAAATTACCATAGACAGTTTATCATCTATCATACATGTAATGGTTTTTGAGTTTGGTGACCATGCAATGTTCGAAATTCCATATCCCTGTAAAAACGCCAGAGAATTGTTGGTAAAGTCTAACTATGCTTGTGCCATCGCTGCATAAACAACAAAATGTTTGCTAGTTGAATGTGATCTTACGAATGTCTCGCAAACTTTAACTCGTTTAATTCATCGAACAAGTCTCTATCCCCCAGAATATCTCCAGCAGCCAAATTGTCTTTCACCTTCGAGAAAACTGCTGCTAAAAACCAGTGTGGCTTGAACTCGTACTTTGCAACAACATCGAACCATTTACAAAGTAATACAAAGCACAAGAAATCCAGATTTCTTCCATGCTTATCAGCTAAAGCGTTAATCTGGTCCATGTTAAAGCCAACGTGCAACGCAAAAATCTCCCAGTTTAATATCAGATTTGAATACTCTAGAATTTTGTCGTTTTCAATGTGCTCCATCTTACGTTCAGAAAGACTTGACTATGCTCTACTGTGCCAATGTGAAGAAAGAGCAACGTCTTTTCTCTCTAACGAATCTCAGAAGCTAGCAGACGGCGCTTTTATCGATTCAAATATTCAAGTTTTGAAAAAACAATACCACCAACGCATACCTATCCAATAACATGTAATTCTATACCCAACAATGGATTTGGAAAAAACACCGCCATTTTCAAAATCAACCAAGCGCATCCCCCAAGATGGCCACAGTCTCGATACGTCGGCCATCTTTGAATTCAGCAGCCATCTTGAAATCACTCAAGCATATCCTTTCAAGATGGCCGCCAGATTCTTGCTTACACACTACTTACCCCATCGATCTGGGAGGACCCCTGGTTACGTCATTTAAGACCGAATTCTATAAATACCTTGGCATGTAGGTATGTTCTGATCGTTTGGGTGTCAATAAAGTAACAGGAGCTTCTGAATGTGTACCATCCATTTGGACATCCTGTAAAATCAACAAATTCGACTTTTTTAATAGGTAGAGCAGCCAAAAACATTGATATTTGGACCCGGATGTGTAAATATGTTTTATTATACTGCAAAGACATTTCTCGTGATCTGATTGGATAATATGCCCCGAACATATATATATTATGTACACTGGCAAAACCAGCGTAAAAGCAGTTTCCCTTTCGGGAGCCCCGTATACATGACTACACTTTCATCACAACATCCAAAATGGCGGCGTCGATTAAGATCAACGTCAAGATTATGCACCAAACTGCACGTTTTACAAAGGTTTCAGTGACGGCAGATCCCAGTGACGTCAGTTTTCATTGAATTGGGGCACTCAGAAGGGAAATTCTACTTCGTCAGCGTACTCAATTTTTGAAACCAAAAAAAAAAAAAACAGGTAAAATTCGCTTGACACGTGTTCGAATGGTAAAACTTTGCAGTATAATAAATTCGTTGTACGGTCAGGTGGCAAGGACTTGGAAACTTGTTCACGGCTGTGGTGAATCATGTCACCACCTCGCCTTCGGCTCGGGATGACATGATTCACCACAGCCGTGAACAAGTTTCCAAGTCCCCTGCCACCTGACCGTACAACTAATAATGTACAAAGAACGGGATAGCTCTTTGCAGAATGATCTAAATCTACACTGTCTGAGAAAGTGATGTAGGTTGTGCTTATTGCTTTTATGGCTGATCAATTCTTGTGCTGTTACTTACGAAAATCGACCTTTTTTTGCGAATAATATTGACGAAATTAATCCCTCATATACATGTGGTCTGATCTTTGTCTACACTTCAGCTTTCCTGTCAAACGCTGAACAGTCATGATACTTAGAACTATTCATCACATAACCTCCCTTGTTTTCAGTGTAATAACGAGCGAAGCTCCGTATGAGGTAACACCGTTCTAGATTTTTAAAAATCAAATTCTGACTTCGTTCTGGGTTGTAGTCTAAATCTAGAAGGGGATGACTAAAATTGAATGTTTTCCGGTTGGTTGCACAGTGTCACACCTATCGCAATTTTTCGCACATTTACCTAATTGGTCAAAAATGACAAAAAATATCTACCGATCGGATTATTACTTAAAGGGCAAATCAACAAGTTTCAGATATGGTTAATTTTCAAATCTACACTTATCAAATGGTAACCTGGTAATGTTGTAATTAGAAAAAAAAATTAGTAAAGGTACTTTTTTTCAATTCATATTTCTGCTTATTAATTTTTATTGCATCGCTTATCTCCCTTACTTATTGTTGCGTCCCTTGATTTGTGACGTCATAGGAGAGCTTGTTTCAATATGGACGTTGTTTACGATAGTGAACTGAGCGATACTAAAGACGAAGAAATAGACGATTCTGGGCCGGTAAGGCCGTACATGTACGAGCCAATTTTTAAAGAAACTCATTAAGTTTCTGATGATGAGGATAAAAGTAACTTTTCGCCCACTGATGACGAAAATGACGATGTTGTGCCGGACTTTTCAACGTGTTGAGTATTGCGCGCTACTGAAATACTTCTATTACGGGGCGAACATCGCTTACAGAAATATTATTCTATACATGATAAAATTAAGTGTATGGCATAAACTTTGTTTCACGTGAAGCATTTTCAGTAGATTAACGGGCGGAATTAAACAACAACAACAACAACAACAACAAAAAAAACGGTTTCAAAACAGTTCCACGACAAGACAGTTCCCCGACACTTTTGAGGACATTTCCCCGACACTTTAGTTTCATGTCAAATAACCCTTTTCTTGACTTTTACGATTGATAATCGTGAGATGTTAGTTCTAACTATTTGTTGATGGGTCCTTGTTGATATTTGTACCTTGTCAAGAATTCTGTAAACTTTGACGGGTACAAGTTTATTCTCTCGTGGGTGAAGGGTTACACAATAACTCACGATTTTAATGAGAATAAGAATATTTTGAAATGCTGTTAACCAGCATGAAATTTAATAAAAGAATATGTTCCGAGATTATTAAGAGTTAATTCTCAAAATTATTTTGAAAATTATTTTAGTTGTATTTCTTACCATACAGAAATACATGAACATCAGAGAGAGGGAGGGGGGATCTACCTGTGTGAAATACTTTTTTGATGTTTACCTTGTCCACATGATCCATTCAATGCAAAAATTTATCATACATGTATAGCTATTGTATGTTCCATATAGAGCTTCTCAGTGAAAGTCTTAAACTCTGAATTGTAATTTGTTCAGTTCTTGTTTGTCTTATGCAAATTATTTCAATTTGGGTAAGTCTCAAATTGGTCTACCGTCTACTAGGGACTGAGCGGTTAATACTGACATTCCGGTCAAATTGCAGTATAGACGACTTCAGATTCATTGTAAAAACATAGAAAGAGCTGGTAACTATCAATTGGTCCTTTATCCACAATATTTTCTATTTTTAACTCTTTACCAAACGACAAAATATTAAACAGGTCCAAATTGAAATCACTTGCAGACGACAAAAAAAAGTTAAATATTTCAAAAATTGAAATTTGTTTCCAGCAGAATAGAAAACATTGTGGTTAAAGGAGAAAATGCTGGCTACCAGCATTATCTCCTTTTCCTACAATGTTTTTAAAAGGCTTCTGTCTCAGGGTCGTAAAAACTAAGGATTGATTGGTAAAGGGTTAAATATAAATCCCACACAATGGGCACGAGTTTTGTTTTGGTTCCCAGGAAGCAGTATCCGAAGAGATTAGTACGAGTTGTATGAACTTGTTTCTCAAGAGATGTAAAATACATGTTTAAATTGTTACCAAACATCAAATTTATTGACTCAACCGAATTGAAAGCATTTGGAGTCAACAAATTAAATTTTACTCACATGTTTGGACTTGTCTTTGATGGGGTAGAAAACATTGTAGAAAAAGGAGAAAATACCGGTTACCAGCATTTTCTCCTTTACCTACAATGTTTTCAAAAGGTTTTTCTTTCTTTACAAGGGTCGTTAAAACAAAGGATTGTTTGGTAACGGGTTAAACTAAGCTAAACTAAATTCCAATAAACAATCACATTTTATCGGTCATATTTAAATGGTGTGGATTTGAAATATTCTATTTTTTTATCATTTGGGTAAGGGTTAGGCTAAACCCTTACACAGATGGCAAAACTTTAGACTTGTCCACTCCACACCGAAAGTATTTGCGGACCACAGATCAAATGTGACCTTGACAATAGGTTTGAGGGTAGAAAATATTGTAGGAAAAGAAGATAACTCTGGGTATCAGGGCTTATTCCTTTTTTCACCCTGTCCTCAAAAGCCTTCTCCATTAGGGTGGTTGAAGATCAGAATTTTGAGGTAAAAGGTAAAAGGATTGGTGTGTGAGCCTGGTCAAAAACATTCCGTTTCTTAATTTAAAAAAAAAAAATGTTTATTTTTAATTTTCTCACTTTTGTCTGATTATCAGAGAAAATGACTTGTGTCAAATTATAAGCATTTTCAAAATTTTCATACTGACATGTTCAAAACATTTTTCTCAGTAGCCTGTCTAGAAGACATAATATGGATAGAAAAAGGAAATATCCACAAATCAAAATTGTATAGATATAATTCAAAATTTGTTCAAAATGCATGTAAGTTGTCAAATCATTTTTAAAAGTGAAATGTCAAAGAGAAGTAGTGTATGGGATAAAAGCTGTAACATGGGTTTACTGTCACCAACAAACATTACAGTGTAAAGGGGTGAGATATGCAAATGTTATGTAACCATTTCCTGTATTGTTTCAAGTGGTCGGTGATGGATTTACATTTATGACCATGATTAGGGGTAGCCAGATACTGATTTCACCCTTTACCATACAAACCCTAGATCTAGTTTCCAATACCCAAAGAAAGAGTGTTTGAAAAACAGTGTGGGAAGAAAATGATGTTTGCTGCTCAAAGAATGATTATTATCCCTTGAAAGTTTACATCATTTGAACAATGTCGACTATGTTATTTGCAAAATTTATGTTATGAATATGGATGAATCTATAATTTTGTTAAATGTTGAAATCATTTGGAAAAGGGAGAAAACGGCAGCATTTTCTCTTTGTTCAGAATGAAGCGGTAATGTAGAAAAGGGTAAATTAGTACGAATAACAATTCATGTATTCCATTTTCAAGAAAAAAGAAATTACCTACTTCATGTTGGATTTTCTTTTTGGAAATTGCCGTTGCGGAATGTCCGTCTTTCGGAGTTTCGGTTTAAGGCCTATCTCCTTTCGACTCGGAGTTTCGAATAATGTCGGCACAGCGTCAGGTTTTAACCGCAGCCTAAAATTCCTATAACCAACTTCTTTTGCGAGTTTTGGACTTATTAAGAACTGACTGTCATCGAAGTATTTCAGACACAATTTCGAATGAACCGATGGCAAAAAATCCGTCGCTACTGTCCGGCCCCGATTTAAACGTTGAATCCATAGTTTCCTCCTTTTTAATTCCTTCGGAAATTTGAAAATACTAATTCTATGAGTTCCCGAATCGACGTTGCAGCCATAGGCTGCACAATTTACCATTTTTTCGGCTCAATTCTCAGTAAATACTCAGATATCTGCATACAATCATCCGCGTTCCTACTAATGTCTACTGACGGTATACACAGACTGACTCGACAATGACGTCACACATGCACGGGAGATAAGCGAATCAGGGGAAGTAAGTCATGTACCATTTTTAGGGCCGTATATCAGCGTGACAATTCGGCCGTGGTTTATGGCATATTACAAGGTGGTATTTATGAAAAATGACGGACACATGTTTAACTGACATCATTTGCAGCTGATTAAAGGAAAAAAACAGTCTGGTCAAAATATTTTAGGATTTGCCCTTTAAAAATCATCGTCAGTTTAATGAGTAACGTTACATATTATCCAATTTCCTACTTACCTTCAGCGTATTAAACGTCTATTTTTGTATGAATATACGCAATGATCTATGCTAGCAAATGATGACGTCATTAATAATACTATTTTTACGTCATACACAAGCCGTTTTTTCGCGGAAAATATTGTGTCGAAGAAATCATGACTAAACTAGTTTTTTGACTGTTTCAAAATACCATTGATAGAGAAAGTCGGATTTATACATGATCTACAGGTAAACAAGTGGCTTAATGCGTCTGCAAAAACTATCGACCCAGGTCTGCCAGTGCAGTCCGCGCGAGCCGACCTGAATCAAAACTCTATGCTAGATCTATTGATCAATTTTCTGCATGTCAGGACCAGTATGCATGCCTCGTGATTCAGTTAGTTTTCATACAAAATGGATTATATGGATCTATATAATTATCTGATGACTTGCTTGGCTCAAATATGTTTATTCAAATGTTATAGCATCCTCGGAACCCAGGTTTGAAGCATTACGTTACTCTCCATGCATCACCGCTGGGAAAATTGACTAGCAAATCGTCGTTTCTTATGAATATTCATATGGTCGGGAAGTACCCTAATAGCAAATTGAAAGATCAATAACATAATGATACTGTCTTGTACAGAGGATAATTTCATTTCTTCCTTTACTAAAAATAACCCTGGAAAAAAACCGAGGTTGTCAACAAATATGGCGGTCGTCGGCGTGCTTGTCTCCTGTGAGATATGCCATTCTGCAATATAGGAACGACACTATCGATCTTTGTGTACGATTTTAACTGACAATCTTTCAGTGTAACGCCGAAAATCTCTTTTAAACGCTTCTCTATTGTGATGTTGATGGGCGCCGCCATATTTAAGGTATCGCTGAACTTGATTTGCAACGAATGATGTGATTGGATATCGACAAGTAAAAAACAGAAATGACGGCGTATTTGTGATAAAATTAGTTCAAATTTTCTCAAAGAAAAACTGGGATCACCAATCAAAATGCCCCATGAATAATTCATGAGAACGAGGAAACGCCAGCGAAATAAGCCAGGGGCGATTACAGAATGAATCGAAACTGGGTCACCGAGGATGATGGTATAGAAGCTTGTTGATAGATCTAAAAGTTTTTTTTTTTGGGGGGGGGGGGGGGGAGGGTTTACCATAAGTTGGATCTATCCGATAACTCAGCAAATTTCTATCCTAGGACTGATGATAGATCTAGTCATTGCGACAGAATTCACTCCTCTCTCTACACTGATCACTGTTTTGAAATGATGGACACGTAGGAAAGCAGATAGGATAAAAAAAGAAAGAGCTCTACAAATAATCTGATTTTGGCGATCTACGCACTCTCATTTTAAAGAAACTCTAGATAAAACAAGGGTAGGTGTTCTTGCTGCCATTGACAAATATACAAGTGAAATAATGTCGAAGTGTAAATGTGTTAAAAATCATAGTCGAAAGAAACATCATAGATCCAATTCTCCAAAGATGGAGAGGTCAAGATGCGAATCAGGTCTAAGAACCATCAGATGTCGCTGCGGTAGCGCCCGGGTAGTGGTGGAAACAATTCAGTCGACCTTAAACACGAACTAAACCCTTCAAAATGTGGCGGCCAGATATGATTCCCTGGCAATCAAAGCCACTGGTGGTATTGCAGAAAGACAGCTCAGCGTTCCATGGAATTATATAGATCTATAAAAAGTGATTTTTTTTCTCCCTTCGTCTTTTTACAGGCAATGTGAAAATGTGACCGTGAATTTCTTCCTTTCTGTCTTTTCTTTTTCTCTCTCTCTCTTATAGATCTAGACCTACATGCAGTGAGGAAATGTCCCCGTAAATTGTTCTTTAAAAGTACGTGAACCAATAATCACTCCAGTTTTTTTTTTTTTTTTTTTTATGAATTAACAAAAGTGCCAAGAACTGGCTTAATTTTGTTAAGGGAATCCGGGACCGTTCGCCCTATTTCACATGTATACATCTACGAAAGAAGCATGCTTTCTACTTTTGACAACCCTCAAAATTAGTTTTAGCAAAGCCGGAAAACCCTTTGATTTCAAGATCTAGAATCTAGCTTGTTATTAGAATTAGATCTAGTTTGTTCAACAAATCATTCACGTCGCTCGTATTGATGCTTTGCCTTTTTCATATTATACTCATTACGAATTTTCTTACCTTACACACGTTTGATATCACAATGATGTGACGTCATTTTTAACGTCATTTTGTAAGTATTTCATAAAAGTGAATGGATTTTATGGATATTACCGTGCGTGCATCTATAGATGGCTTTGCATCTTCTCATCTATAATTTCTGAAATATCGTTATGTGATCAAAAGAATCTGACCAGAATTGGCGTTTGAGATAAAATTCTAATATGAAAAAGGCAAAACCTCAATACGAGCGACATGAATCTTTTGTGGGATAAAAAGATCTATCTAAAAATTCAAACGACAAGCTAGATGTTGAAATCATACGGTTTTACCAAAACAATTTTTAAGTTTTATAACAGTCATTGCAATAGAATGTATTATTCCCTCGTAGATCTAGATGTACATGTATACACGTGAGCCTGCGAAACAGAGCAGCCGTCATGGCAGACAGTGCACCTGTCCATGCTTACCCTGAAGTTTCTTTAACCAGCGTGCGTAGATTGCCCTATTTAGATCATATGTTGGTCTTTCTTTCTTTTTTCTTATCTGCTTTCCTACATGTCGAAACAATGATCAGTAGTGTCGCAATGACTATTCAGAACATCAATCCATGGTTCCAATATATTCGCTTTTCAAATATCGGGTAGATCTAGATTTAGATATCTGATTTATGACTAAATAGGAAAAAAAAAATCTTACAGGTCTATTAACAAGCTTTCATAACATATGAATAGATATAGATCTAGATTCTTTAGAGATCTATTAGAAAGGGAATAACAAACTCAAAAGGCGGCTTTCTCTGCAAATGGTACTTGAAACATTCAAAACACCACAGTACGTTACCGACTGACACGGTGTGCGGTAAATATGTCAGAGGTAAAAATGTCATAGGTAAAAATGCCAGATTTATTAACTGTTTTATGTTGGGAAAAGGTAGAAGCCATCCAGGTTAGTTTAGTTGCAGATTTGAAACCAGGTTGAAACACAGTTATTCTAGCAAAAAGTATTTGCCTCTGACCTCTCACCAGATATATGTACATCACATCATAGCATCTTCAGTTGCTAACAGATAACTTGTTTAAACTGTTGTAAAATGAATGAGGAAACATTGGAACTAAAGGAGAAATTGCTCAGTATGAGCAAATTATGGGCAATTTCTTATTTAGTCACAATGTTCTTCAAATTTCCTCTGCTGTTGGACACAAAAAGACTGTTGTGTAATTTATATACATGTAAATGAACTGGAGTAAAAGGATGTTTTTTTTTTTCTTTTGTCACAATGCTTGATGATTTATAAATAAATGGTAGATGCTAGATATAACATTTATATTCACGTCCTTATTTTTCTATTGATGTTTCATCACATGTTTTCCAATTAAGATTGAACAAAAACAATGAGGTATCTGTGCAATATTGTTCATGAATTGCGATAACTTGGTATTTCAAGAAAAGTTATCCCAAATAATATAATACTAGTATTATATTGTTCTTTTGAAAACATCGCAATCCTGTAAAAATATCTGTGAAAAAGTATCTTAGATGATAGTATGCAATCTCAGTCCACACATTTCTTCTATTTGTCCACATACCAATCTTGAGTTTGTCTCACTTCTTCCTCAGATGATTCAAAGGCAAGAAAAAGGTGTTTTCCGACCAGGTATTGAACCTGCTACCCCTTGACCAACTGAGCTAACCTGAATGGCTACTGCTTTTTCCCCATCTATATACATGTATACAACAGATAATACATCTGACATTTTTACCTATGACATTATTACCTCTGGCATATTTACCACTTTGACGCTGACATTTTTACCTCTGGTATTTTTACCTCTGGCATTTTAGTATCTGGCATTTTTACCTCTGACATTTTTACCTATATTCGACTGACACATGACGAAGGTTACTACATACTGACATCAAATACTGCTTAGAAATATTTTGCTTTTGGTTATACAGATCAAAATCTAGTTAAGATATTGAAATGAAAAGAAAGTTTACATTTGATACCTACTAGTCTGTAACTGTTTACCCAACAAACCCTAGCTAAAACTTCCCAGAGACAGAAGGTTTATGAAAACATTGTTGGGAAAGAAGAAATTGCTGGTCAGCATTTTCTCCTTTTCTTACATCGTTTTCTACCCCTTTAAAAGACAACTCTCGTCATTTGAGCTACATTTAATTTGTCGTCTACAAATGCTTTCAAATTGGACCAGTCTCAATTTTTTATCATTTGGTAGAGTTGAAGAGTTTATATAAATGCTTTAAATGAGTTGTTATCAGAACTAGATTAACTGTAAAAAAGGTATGAAAATTACTAACGTTATAAGCCATGAAATGAATAGTAAAGGGGCGATATACATTCTAGGTTTGTTTATTACTTCGTTTTGTAAATAATAAATAAGATGATGATCAAAGAACACTGTCGTCTAGGATTTTATATTAAATAGGCAAATTAAAATGATACAAAGCAAAATTCATATAAATATTCATCTTTTTATATTCATCTGGAAACCGTTTCCATGAATAATAAAAATCATATAAAAACACATAGTAAACCAAACACTCAAACATAGAAATAAATCAGATGCGAGATCTCTCACGGGATCACCATCTCATGCATTTACATAAGCCCGTCAAGTTTAGTCTCAAAGTCCCCAAATGCAACCACAACTGTGGCTACGTTAGGTGGCCGAAACAATGACACGTGTAAAACGACGACCAACACCTAACTTGACTGTTGTAGGGCGAAGACAGACATCTCGGAACGGCTGACTTTGGATAACACTTTAATCCTTAGTAACCGCCAACTCCAGGTCATGCTTTGCCTGTTACTGACAAGAACTAGAGGCATAGTGCGACGTTACCTTGACTGATTTAGGGCGGAAAAAGACATCTCGGAACGACTGACTTTGGATTTCATTAAATCCTTAGCAACGGCCATCTCGAGGTTAAGCTTCGCCAAACATCGACAAGAACTAGGCTTAGACTGCAACGAAATCTCGGTTACTGTGACTGTCAACTGCTACGTGGACTTACATTGTAGGAAGGGTTTTTCGTTTCTTCTTCCATAACTGACAGACTTTTTTCCTTGGACTTCTGACAGACGGGAATGAGAGAGAGACGGTAGGTGGGATGAGAGGAAATGAGAGAGAGCAGACCAAGAGAGTCATTGTGTGAAAGGAGACTGGTAAGAGAAGGGTGGGTGAAAAAGCTGAGAGACCAGTGGAAGAGAGAAACTGGTCGAAGGTAAGACAGAGGGTGGGGGAGAGTGTTGAGAGAGAAGTGGAAAAGAGAGACCGGATGAAAGCAGGAGAGTGGCAAGAGAGGGGTGAGGGAGAGTGTTGAGTCACAAGTCGAAGAGAGAGACCGGGTGAAAGTAGGAGAGGGGTGGGGGAGAGTGCTGTGAGAGAGACCGGGTGAAAGTAGGAGATGTGAGAGTCTTGAGAGATGAGTAAAGGACGTGATAGAGGGGTGAGATAGAGAAAATGAAAAGAGAGAGGGGAAGAATAACACAGTCAGCCCGTTGACCTGTGTTTTCGACCCATTTAATAGCATTGGTTATAGCGCATACCCATACCAGCCATTCTCAAATTTTGGGTGCCATTCACATTAAAAAATGTCGAAAAAATGATGTCATCAGAATGCAAAAATTTTGTTGTTTTCTAAAAATACAACACTTCCGGGGTCTAATTCTGTCTTTTTTCCAACCAACTATTTCCCGTCATTGAGATATTTGATGTTCAACTGAGGAGCCCGATTTCAAAGTAACGGAGGTTAAATACACAAGAACATTTGGATTACTTGTCCCAGACTCTATGGAAATCTCATTGACATCTTTGGTATGTCATAGAGATGTGTATTCATTTTGCCATATCTAGAAAGATGTAAACCTCAAAAACCGCGTAAGTCAGTGAAAACCAATGCTTACGAAATTTACCTTTCTTTTTTATCAAATAGTTTATAAAATAATCCAAGACTGCGTTTCTCGTATAACACAGCGTTTTATAATAAGAGGTCTTTAATTACTTTTTCAACCAACACACACACACACACACACACACACACACACATATATATATATATCCTTTCAGGAACAACACAAAACCAAGCATCAGCTGTGGTTGTATTTGCATCATCATGACCTGATCACATACGCTTATAGAAAGTAACGGAAGTTAAAATTTGTGTTCTTTTATTCTAAATTGAAGCCATGGGCACAATTTTAGACTAACATTGACAACGATGCAACTAATTATAAAATGTGCCACATGTAGACGTTCAATAGCTATTACCTTTTTCTACATTTTCAGTTGTTCATCATTCTGTTCATAGCGTGCAGACCGATAAAAATGTTTCATGAAAGTTCTATCGATAGATCTACATTTACAATTAGGTTTATCTTTTTTATTTTTTCTATACAGGAATACAAAAATATTCCGTTATTTTCAACAACAGCATTGCTAATAACTTCCATCTAATCTAAAACATCCGGAGTTCCAAAGTAATAATATACATTGTTTTATTACATCAATAGTAAAAAAAAAACAATACACAGTCTCAGTACCGCTGAAACAGTGATAGAAATTGCTTTGCTTCAACTCGGAGTGTAAATGAAAGATACATTTTTTCAGCGATAATTAGTGATAATAGGCCTTACCTTGACCATATTTAGGTTTATGTATGGAACCCCGTCATCACTGACTTTCCTATCTTACTAAAACGATAAAACTATGTCATGAGTGTCTATTTTCGAAGAAAGTCTTTCAAACAAAATGTACGGCAGTTTTTAAAGCTGGATAGAAAAGTCGACTGAGGAAACAGGATTGTGAACTGGTCAGAGATTAAAAGTTAACTCTCAGTTACATGTAATTTGTCAAACCTTTTAGAAGTTAACTCTCACCTAAATAATTTGTCTATAGCGATATCCCTAAAAACAAGCCACGCATTGCCGAATAAGTTTATAACCCTTAGTAAAGGAAGTTAGCCATTAACGATTTTTTTTTCCAAGAGAAAAAAAAATTATTGAATTCAATAATTTCAGAGACAAGTATGATAGAGAGCCAACAGGAACGAGATGGATAGAGTTCTGAGGTCTTCATTATTATTTCATCACTTGGAATCCACATGTGGACGACCATCTTCAAGTTATCTCCACTTTATCACCTTTATCCATAAAACTTGTTTTTGTTTTTCTTTTGGAATCGTTGATGTATGCTTCTTTTTCTCTGAAAGTTTCAGCATTTGATAGGTGAATATAATGAAGCTGTAATGAAGCTAACATACATATATATATATGGGAGTTATATGCAATGTCAAGCAAATAAATCTTCAGAAACCGCATTGATCTGCCATCCTGCGGTATACGCGTCTTTTTAATTAACTTCCGTTACATGTTACAAAAGAATCATTTAACCCAAAAAGTGTTTGTTTGAGTATTCTTATGTTTTATTATGACAGATATATGCCATGTGAACGGATTTCGGCCTGTTTGTTTTTAAAAAAAGTCCAACTATACTTATCTAGCATACATTCAGTAAATTTATTTAACCTCCGTTACAACCAGTGTGAAAAAATAAATTGCATTACTTCCTGTTATGTTTTGACATGAAAACTTTGACTACAGGGATGTTTGTATTGCAAATTATGTGAAAAAAGTTAATATGAAAAACAAAATCCACAAAACTGCTTTTCTTTTTCACACTCGTTTGATTTTTAACTTCCGTTACAACTTAGTTCTTGCCTCCGTAAAAATTATCTTTCGGTTGACTGTGTTACCTAAGACACTGAAAAATGTTGCATATGGCCTAAGTTACTATATTTAGAAATAAAATGATTCAACCTTGCGCAATGTTTAAGTTACCAAATACTAAATTAAAGCAAATCTAAAGATAAAAACACCCACCTTTCTCTTACCCAGACAATTTTCAAAACAGCAAAGTGAATTTTTTTTGAAATGCATACTTTGACGCAATACAACTTTATTAGTTGTACAGTCAGGTGGCGAGGTGGCGACATGATTCACCACAGCCGTGAACAAGTTTCAAAGTCCCCTGCCACCTGACTGTACAACGATTTTATTATACTGCAAAGTTTACCATTCCAACGTCTGTTAAGCGAATTTTACCTGATTTTTGCTTTAAAAAATTGAGCACGCTGACGAAGTAGAATTTCCCTTCTGAGTGCCCCAATTCAATGAAAACTGACGTCACTGGGTAATACGTGCTAAAACGTGCAGCTTGGCGCATAATCTTGATGTTAATCTTGATCGATGCCGCCATTTTGGATGTTGTGTTGATAGTGTAGTCATGTATACGGAGCTCCCGAAAGGGAAACTGCTTTTACGTTGGTTTTGCCAGTGTACATGATATATATGTTCGGGGCATATTATCCAATCAGATCACGAGAAATTTCTTTGCAGTATAATAAAATACAATCAACTTTGTTAATTCCTATAACAAGTCCTGTACAATGAACTCCAGGTGCAGTAAAAGTGTCGAATTTGGTAACGGAGGTTAACAGTCACGGAGGTTAAATATTTTGTAGATTTTGGCCAGTTTTAATAAGATCTGAAGCTTTTCTACATAAAATATTTGATTTTGTTGATTACAATGGACTAGGAACTCTACCAAAATGAACGCAGAAAAGGGGTAAACAATTAGAAATTCTGTGTAATGCAGTCACGGAGGTTAAATGAATTTTTACAAATTCTATATTTGACCCATTCTTGTCATCCGCATTGTTATTTCTTTTACTGTACAGGCCAAGTATAACTCTCAAACTTAAGATACGATGTTGACATAATTAAAAACATCTTTTGCCTTGCAGAAAACTAAAGTTTTGCATACTTTATCATCTCCTGAAAACCGGTCACGGAGGTTTATGGATATTTGGCGACATCTGATAATTGTGTCAAAAATACTGAATATGTCGGATGTGCTCGCAAATTATCGCCCAAAACAAATTTCAAAGTTCTGGTGAACATCTGGTACAATCTTCTTCTTCTTAGCCACAATACACTTTCTAAAATTTGTCGTGGCATTGTCCTACTCACGTCAAAATAGTGAAAATTTGCTGTTTTTCGCTTATTCAAGGTCATCTATTATCACTGATATGGAGTTAAAGTGGTGTAAATTAGTTTGAATCAATAGCATATAACTGGAGTCATATGAAATCGAGCCAGTGACGATATTGTAACTAGTTGTAAGATTTCAGTACTTCAATTTTTATTGGCGACACCTGTAAATGCAAGTGGCACCCAAAATTTGAAAATGGGTGATACATGATATTACCTGACTTTTCATAATTTAAACTGTAAATTGAACTATCAACTTTCAAAACCATAAACAAAAAAAAAGATGTAAATCACATAGAAAATGAAAATATCGGCACCTAAACAAGTTGGGCCACTGCCCTTGATCACTCGGGTGCTTGTCTTGTAAATTCGAGCCCCCTGATTGGGTCTGATAAAAAAAAAATGTCACGGTGGCCGTATCGCGATATTACGAAAGCCTACAAGGGTCAAAATGAAAGTAAAATGTTTTTCAAAAACACGTAATAACGTGAATTCAAAACACATTATAACGCAAAAAAAGTCGCACTAACGCGAAAAATCTCGTAATAACGTGTTTTAAAACACGTAGTAACGTGTTTAAAAGTCGTAGTAACGCGAAAAATCTCGTTATAACGTGAATATGAAACACGTTATAACGCAAAAAAAGTCGCACGCTTTCAAAAGATCGGACTGAAAGTCAAAGTGAATCACCTAACTACGTCACCTTACAACGGAAATATGGACACAGATGCCACTACTAGCGCACTATCTGGCAGACGTATCGTCGAGCTGAAACATCTTTTCAGATGCAGATGCTTTCAGTTTGGTCTAGTCCAAAATTATGTCACTTGGTAAAGACTTGCAGAAAACCAAGGGCTGTAACTCGTTCTCCTTTACCAGGTTATGCCTTAGCTTGATGAGTCTGCAGCAGACAACATTAGAAAACATTGATGTCAAAAGGGGAAACTGCTCCTAATGATTGATTTCTCCTTTTCGCACAATGATTTCTGACCCATCAAAGGACTGTGATACATGAATACCAGGTTTTGGTTTAGCGTCTGCAAACGGTCAAATTTAGAAGAGTCTAAAATTAGTCGTTTGGTAATGGGTTAAATGCTAACCTCAGTATTACATTTATATGCTATGGATTGGTTTAGTATGACCAACAAACTTGATTCTTATAAACATCGTTGTATTGTTGAAAAAATTGAGATGATTTACTTCATATAATGTCTCTTTGTCTTTGACAAACCCTACATTTACTCATTAATTAGTGCCCCACCCACAAACTTAAAACCTATTTTCTTAAAAAATAAGGCTGGTGACCTATTTGTTTTAAGTCTGATTCTTTTAATTTAGTACCTGAATATTATTCATAGAAAAAAATAAGAAAAATCTGAATGTTAGAACATTAAAAAAATAACTTTACGACGTAAAAGGTACTCTTTTTTTCCCCAAAAAATAAAGGTGTTTTAGCTATAAGTTAAGGTTTTTTTTTTTTTTTAAAGATTGATACTCAGTACATTCTAAATTATTTTTCCGTAAAATTTGATGTTTCACTAATACAATGACATAAAACTTGCTTTTAATTGTTGTCATTTAAAACAAGAGGGCCATGATGGCCCTGAAGTCGCTCACCTGAGCCTTTTGAAAGAACATGATCCATTTTAAATCTCTTTCAAAAGTGTACACAAGATTTATCTAAGATTTGACCTTGTGACCTAGTTTTCGACCTGATATGACCAATTTTCAAACCCATCCAAGATATCATCACGACAACCATTCTGACCAATTTTCAAGAGTATTGGACTAAAACTGTGGCCTCTAGAGCAAACAAAAGGTTTTTCGAAGATCTGGCCTAGTGACCTAGTTTTTGACCCAAAATGATCCATTTTGAAACTCATCTGAGATATCATCAAGACAAACATTCTGATCAATTTTCAAGAGTATTGGACTAAAAATGTGACCTCTAGAGCGTAAACAAGGTTTTTCTAAGATTTGACCTTGTGACCTAGTTTTTGACCCGGCATAACCCATTTTCAAACCCATCTGAGATACTATCAAGATGAACATTCTGATTAACTTTCAAGAGTTTTGGACTGAAAATGTGGCCTCTAGAGCATACACAAGGTTTTTCTAAGATTTGATCTAGTGACCTAGTTTTTGACCCGACATGACCCATTTTTGAACTCGTCCGAGATGTCATCAAGACAAACATTCTGACCAACTTTCAAGAGTTTTGGACTGAAAATATGGCCTCTAGAGCGTACACAAGGTTTTTCTAAGATTTGACCTAGTGACCTAATTTTTGACCCGACATGACCCATTTTGGAGTTCATCCAAGATATTATCAAGACAAACATTCTGACCAACTTTCAAGAGTTTTGGGCCGACAATATGGCCTCTAGAGCGTACACAAGGTTTTTCTAAGATTTGCCCTAGTGACCTAGTTTTTGACCCGACATGACCCATTTTCGAACTTGTCCGAGATATTATCAAGACAAACATTCTGACCAACTTTCAAGAGTTTTGGAATGAAAATATGGCCTCTAGAGCATACTAAAGGTTTTTTCTAAGATTTGACCTAGTGACCTAGTTTTTTGACCCGACATAGCCCATTTTCGAACTCATATGAGATATCATCAAGACAAATATTCTGACAAACTTTCAAGAGTTTTGGACTGAAAATATGGCCTCTAGAGTGTACACAAGGTTTTTCTAAGATTTGCCCATAGTGACCTAGTTTTTGACCCGACATGATCCATTTTTGAACTCATCCGCAATATCATCAAGACAAACATTCCGACCAACTTTCAAGAGTTTTGGACAGAAAATATGGCCTCTAGAGCGTACACAAGGTTTTCTAAGATTTGCCCTAGTGACCTAATTTTTGACCTGACATGACCCATTTTCGAACATGTCCGAGATATCATCAAGACAAACATTCTAACCAACTTTCAAGAGTTTTGGACTGAAAATGTGGCCTCTAGAGTGTACACAAGGTTTTTCTAAGATCTGACCTAGTGACCTAGTTTTTGGCTCGACATGACCCATTTTCGAACTCGTCCAAGATATCATCAAGACAAACATTCTGAACAAGTTTCATGAGTATCGGACTGAAAATGTGGCCTCTAGAGCGTACACAAGGTAAGAGTTGACGACGGACGACGCACGACGGACGACGGACGCCGGACACAGCACGATCACAAAAGCTCACCATGAGCACTTTGTGCTCAGGTGAGCTAAAAATATACATAGACTTAGTTTTCATAGGTGAAATTTCATCCTGAACTGCCGCAATGCTGGGTGTACTAAAAGAAGTATTCATAGAATTTTCCCAAAGCTGATGATCCCCTTTTTTATCTTCTATTTTTGTAGATCAGATAATATACTATCACCAAACAAAGTTTCATGAAATTCTGAATGTTTTCAAAAAATGGTGAAACTGTAGCAATCGTCTTTAAAAGATCTAGAAGATCTAGAATGGTGTTACCACAAAACGAGCTTGGCTCGTTACCGGCTTCGCCCGTAACTCACTGTCGCTCGTTATGAAACTCGTCAAGAAAAAGTTAAATTTAGCTCGCCAAAGGCTCGCTTAATAACATTTTTCCCTAGACTCGTTCAATAGAATTTTATCTCAAACATCAACTCATTTCAGATCCTATATTTATCACATAACCTCCCTAGTTTTCAAAGTAATATACCCATTACGACTTTTTTTTTTATTTTATACACGTTCGAAGATATCAAACTGGTGCGACGTCGTTTTTGAAGTCATTTTGTACGTATATCATAGAAGTGAATGGGTTTTAGGGATATTTCTGCGCGTGTACCTATAGATGGTTTTGCATCTTCTGATCAATGATTTGTGAAATATCGCTATGTGATAAAAATAATTTGACAAGAGTTGGCATTTAAGATAAAATTGTATTAAACTCGTCAAGACAACATGGCCAAAGGCTCGCTCAATAACATTTTTACCTAGACACGTTTAATAAAAGTTTAATTCAAACGGCAACTCTTGTCAGATTCTATATTTAGCTAAGTCGTCAAGAAAAAATGTTATTAAGCTCGCCAAAGGCTCGCTTGATAACATTATTCCTAGACTCGTTTTATAAAATTTTAATGACTCTTTACCTGACGACAAAATTTTAGCCTTGTCCCTCTTGAACACGATTGTGGACTGCAAATCAAATATATCTCAAATGAAAAGCAATTTTCCTTTTAACCAGTGATCAAATATAACGTACGATAACATCCCTATTTTGACACATATTTTTCAAAAGGGCCATTTTTTTTTCTTAAGATGCTTTAGAAATATACATTACATTGCGGCGATTTAAATAGTTTCTTTATAAATCCTACCTTTGTTCATTTTGTAATAATGCGAGGTTGTTGATGACGTCAGACCTGCAGTGTCTAGCAGAACGGTACCATGGAATTGGCAAATGGATGTGCTACTGTCGAAGAAAAACGAGTTACAGTCTGATGTCAGGACGCACCTTGCTGCGCATTGCAACCAGTCATTTCCGGTCACTTGTTTAGTGTAGCCGGAAGTTGCAGAAAGTCCATTAAAACGACTATCGCTTTCCACCAAAAAAAAGTCCACATTCTGCACTGCGTGCGCCACTAAGATATTTTCGAAGCACACTGTAATGGAGAGTTAATAAAAAAGCAACAAAGATTGCAAAAAAAAGAATTCTTTATCAGTTAGCATTTCCTGTAAAGTGATGTAATCAACCTATCGCCCCCCCCCCCCCCCGTTAAAAACAGCCGTTCTCTTTCAACAGAGCAATAACAACAAAGCAACGACAAAAATCTGGTAAATCTATTGCTGGCTTCGCATTTTATTATCCCCGCCGAAGGCGGAGGGATATAGTTTTAGCGTTGTCCGTCCGCCCGTCCGTGTGTCCGCCCGGGAGAATATCTCCAATACCGTTGGACGGAATTTCGTGAAACTTCATACCTGTGTACAATAACCCATTCCGTCGATATACTTTTTTTTGTTTTTTTGATTCGATAACGAAATGGCCACCTGGGAGCGATTTTAAGTTACGCGGTCAGGCAAATTTTTCGGCGGGGGATATCATTTCAACGAAATTGCTTGTTTGCTTTATATTTAAACGGGTTTTGTAGTTTTCCAGTTGACAAAAGTTAATCAGAAATCTAGGCGACAGTGGCATTTAAAATCACTATTTGATATATATGTATAGATTTATACTTATATTCTCATTTATTTCATTATATTTTCATAGACTAAAAGTGATAGTACGTAGCAACATCGATAAATTGATTGATAAATAATATACGATAAATAACATAATGTCAGCCAACTGACTAATTGGTTGCTCAAACGGACCGGTTGAGCGAATGATTTGTGAGTTGCTTGATGTAAAAATTCCATTTTCCAATGTTGACTATCAATTTTTCCTCTCCACAGGTCTTTATTTTCATTACAGAAACATCCATTTCATTTATTCCCTTATTCACTTATTTAACGTTTGATAATTATGGTGGCATTTTCTGCCACGAGATACGAGATAGCTATCATGATAATATTCGAAAACTATCTCCATAAATTAAAGTTTCCTGGAAATTTTATCGAGATGGTGAAAAGTTTCATGAAAAAAATATTACGATAAATTTAATATTTTAAGGCAAAATTTCTAAATCGTGCACGAAGCTGACATTCGAGATAAAATTATCGTGATAGTTCTATCCGTTTCTCGATATCTATAAATAGAAAATGCATCATTTGGAAGAACTCGGTAGTTTTTGACTTCACAAGAATGCAGTAAGTAAAATTTCGAATCATTAACAATTGTAGTTTAATTGTAGTTTCCAGGAGACTTTGTTTTAGATCACGATAGTTCTCTCAAATTATCGCAATGGTTATCTCGTATCTCGCGGCAGAAATATGCCGCCATAGATAATAGATCGTTTGGAATTGTAAATAGTATACTGAAAGAAATCGCGTGACTATGCATATATCTTAGAAGTTATATGAAATACATGTATGTATGACAATATTTAACTGTGTAGTTTTTGTCAAATAAGCGACGTTCTGTTCTGTTCTGTTCTGCTATTGTCAGTTCAGACATTAACCTTTAACCAGAAAATTTTGAAGATATTGTGGTCAAAGTGGAAACCAGCATTTTATCTTCTTTTCTTCATTATGTTTTCAAAGGCATCCCTTTACTAAGACCCTTTAAATAAAACTTGAAGACTAGTAAATATCACAAATACAAATAATCATATTTATATCCGAAAGGAAGGGAGAAAGGAGAAGTTGTCTTATGAATAACTGATTTCTTTTTCATGATTCTAATCAATCTAATTTTAAATAATATACTGATATATAGGATCTGGAATGAGTTGGTGTTCGAGATAAAATTTTATTAGAAGAGTCTACAAAAAATGTTATTAACGAGCCTTTGGCGAGCTTGATAACATTTTTGTGGACGAGTTTATTAAAATTTTACCTCAAAAGCCAACGAATGTCAGATTCTTTTTATCACATAACTGTATCTCAAGAATTATAGTTCATGACGTGTTAAACATAGGCCTACATGTGCATGTATACCTATATTGAAATTGACATGAAGTCTGTTTGTTTCTTTGACAGGTTTGTACATCACAGACGAAAAATAGTTAAAAAAAAAAAACTTTCACATTACGGATTTGTTTTACATTTAAAGTAATTTGCAAGCAGCTTTATCACGATCATCATTATTGATAGTCAATTTCACAGAGGAATCTTGGTCGACAATGTTTTACAAATGAGGCGTATAATTACAGCGCCTTGATCAAACACAGAACTGTTTTCTTATCTCACACGTGAGTAAGACAAGAAAATTCGTAATGGCCGTCTTATATTGAAAACAAGGGGATTTATGTGATAAAAAGATAATCTTAAAATAGCGATTTAAACACATAAATAATAAAAAAAAAAGGTATGATCCAGCGACAGATGTAGATTTACCTAATGAAAAGACATATGATACCAGCATCGTAATTCCAATTCTATCACCTTCAATACCTTAATAACAAAAGTGAGTCGAAGTATAAGCTTGATTTTAATGGCGCCCTCTTCAATAGAAAACAACAGTGTTAAAAAAATGTATAGGAAACAAAACAATGTTAAACCTTTACTACATATGATAGAACAATAAAAACCCATATCAAAATCACAAAAATGTGTACCATTCGATGGAAAGTATAAAACTGTATTGAATATAGAAAATGTTGTGTTAAGAAAAGGAGCAATTGCTTAAAGAAATCGTAATAGTCTATTTCCCACAATGTTTCCCAAAGATGTTTGGTGTGGAAGCACTAAGCGTCGTATTGGTAGAAAATGTCAATGAAATCCAGACAAATCGTTATTCAGGTGAATGACAATCAGGGACGGAACCACTTTATGTTTTTTTTTCAACTCTTTCCCAAACAATAGCACAGTTTAACGCCTCGAAAAATATACGTAGAATGTAAAATAAGGGAACCATTGTATTTCATCTTGATGTTCTTTTTTTTACCTAAGATTGAGTAAAAGATATAAAATCCAAGCCAATATTAGGTGTGACCTCCATGTGCAGCAACACCTGCACGACTTCTGGTACGTAGAATCTAAAATAAGGGAACCCTTGTATTTCATCTTGATGTTCTTTATTTTACCTAAGATTATATAAAAGATACTGAATCCAAGACAATATCGGGTGTGAGCTCCATGTGCAGCAACACCTGCACGACTTCTGGAGGGCATACTGGAGATTATACAGCGTGTTGTTGCTCTTGGAATGTTGAGATGTAAAATCACCCTGTTATATCATGTCAGGAGAAACAAGTGTCAGGGTTCCCTTATATATATTGCCCCCCCCCCCCAAAAAAAAAATAAGGGAACCCTGACACTCGTTTCTCCTGACATATATATAAAGGCTTTTTGAGAATATTGTGGGAAAAAAAGTGTTGTTGAGAATTTTTTTTTAAAGCCGACTTCACTTTGGTGGTATTTTAAACGCTGGATCGTTTTGAAAAGAGTAAATTTATTTTGATTTTTTCGAGACAATTATACGGTGACTCTTATACACCGATAACTCGAGCGGATTTTGATGTCTAGGCAAACCTTTTTTCATCTGAATGACAACCAGGAACGGAACTACTTCGTGGCTTTTTACCCTTTCCCAAACACTTCCATAGATACTAGTAACGACCCAATGGAATAAGTTTGTTTTTATTTTTCTTTTTTTTAAACACTGAGGGAAAATGACAAAATGCTGGTAACCAGCGTTTTGTCCTTTCCCCACGTTGTTTTCACAAGTCTTTTCCCTCGGGGTAGCTAAACCACGCTATACATGTGGTTTAAAAACGGGTAAGGGGTTTCGACACGTGTTCCATTATATACCTAGAGCGTCAAAAGTGTTTTTCTCACACTCTGTGCGTATTTCTATTGTTCTTCAACGACTTGTTTGTTTACATTTAGAATGCTAAGCAACAAAGTATATCTCTTATGCTGTCAGAGAACGTGCAGTATGATGTTAGATTTACACTGTCCTCGACTTTGTTACATAATTATCTTTACCAAAACAACCTTGAAACTGCAGCATTCCGGATTTAAATCATACTATTGTATTAAACACAAAATACAAAAGAGATCTGACCCAAACGTTTAAAAAACAGATCGTTAAATAATTAAAAGATAATCGTTAATTGTTCATGACAATCATTCATTGTTTTATAATGGCGCAAAACGACGCCATTCAGTGGCTATATTTAGAGCTAGTATTTTAGAGGCAGTGATCACAGGCACTTGTTTTTTTCTCTTTTAACAAACTTCTTGCTCTATAACACAGGCGCTTGGTTTTTGAAAAGCTTCATCCTCTGCAACCATATGAGCCGTGCTTTGGCAAAAAAAGGGGAATAATGCATCAAGAAGTCATCACATTATTATGGATCCATAAAATCCATTAGGTAAAACAACCGACAAGCTGATAATGTAGTATGGTTATTGGCCATGCAGAAAACTTAAGAATAGCAAAAAGTTTCAATCCATGGCAGCCTGCGCGATTTACATCGATCGAATGGATCGATACTTTTTGCAAATGTATTAAGCCCCTTTTCACAGAGCATGGCTCATATATGAGCCATGCTCTGTGAAAAGGGGGCTTAATGGATCACGGAGAAGCTTTAAGACCCCTTTTACCAGAGCATGGCTCATATATGGCTTGCAACACGCGAAAAGGGGCATTCGGACATTTGGGTAAAGTGTCGTCTCGGATCAGCCTGCGCAGTCCGCGCAGGCTAATCCGAAACGAAACTTTCCGTTTTTATGTAGTTTTCTCTTTTGCCCATGTCTACGGAAGGACAATGTCTAATGTAGTCGTAAAGTGCCGTCTCGGATTAGCCTGCGCGGACTGCGTAGAGACGACACTTTACGCAAATGTCCGAATGCCCCTTTTCGCGTGTTGCAAGCCATATGTTGAACTACTTTACTTGAGCAGTCCGCATGGCTCAAGTCGTAGAGCATGGGATTTGTAAACGTCAAAGTTTAGGTCAACTGAGGGTGTAGGTTCGAACCCCTTGGCTGGCCTACTAATAGTCTTTCGGGTGACACGTTAAACCGAGGTCGAGTGCGACGGTGCTATACGCCGAGCACGTTAAACAACAAGACGTTACTTAGAATGGGTTTCGTCCTGTATCTGCACTATCCCCCGTAACAAAACTAACATCCATTAGGGGGCGTCGCCCATATGGGCAACCGGTAGCGACGATAAATACACGAGAAATCAACTGCATTACTCGCTAAACACCACCCATAGACAATTGACAGTATTTTTCATTTAACTGGTAACTTCAGTGGAAAGGCTCATTATTTTTATTGTGTTCTGCGATAACTCATCTCCAGTGCGGTACATAAAAAGGAACTAATTGATTTTTATTGCATAACTCCCTTTTTTTTTTCAACGTAAAGGCCAATTTACACGACTTGCTTTTACAATTGTTTTGCAACATAAGTGCTAGATCATACCGTGTAAACCCTTTTTAATGGGGGATTCGCTAGCAAAATTGTCAAGCATAGTAAATAGAACTTACTCTATTTTCACTGCTTTTACATAAAGAATGGACCAATCAGTGTTCAGTACGGTGGATTCCAGCCCTTTATTTTGATATTAATTATACCTGCCGGGGTCTGTTTGTCGTCTGGTATAGAGTTACCCTTCATCAACAATCTGAGTTTTACATGACCCTGAAAAAGCCAGGCTTCTGAAAACATCGTAGGAAGAGGAGAAAATGCTGGTTACAAGTATTTCTCATTTTCCCATAATGTTTTTTTTTATATTTTCAAAGACAAATTGCTGACTTATAGCCACATTTATTATTCCGTCATTAATAATGCTTTGAATTTGGGCATGTATAAAGAATTGTCATCTTGTGAAAGGTTAAACATCAAATTATATGTGATTATTATTCTCCACTGAGGAGGTAAACTAGATAAAATGAAGCAGATCTAGTGAACATACCATGTAAACGTGAAAAACATAAGTACTATATATAAAACCTGCCTTATCAATCCTGAAAAAACATACCGTGTAAATTAGCCTTAATACAGCCATTACGAATTTTCTTGTCTCACACACGTGTGAGATAAGAAAATAGTGCTGTAATTGGTTAACACTTTAGGTTCTTGGGTGAAATCAATGGTCAAAATTCGAAATCATGATAAAGTTGTTAATTTAATCACGATAAGATTTAAAACAAAAGCAATATATGCAAGTTTCTTTGGAACTATCCCCCCCCCCCCCGCGTTCAAAATGCACCGCTCAAAGAAGCGAATAGGCTTGATGTAAATTTCATTACACATGCATATATGCCTATATGTTTTAACACATTATGGACTATAATTCTTGTTATACAGTTATATGATAAAAAAGAATCTGACATTCGTTGACTTTTGAGGTAAAGTTTATTTAACTCGTCCACGAAAATGTTATTAAGCTCGTCAAAGGCTCGCTTAATAACATTTTTTGTGGACTCGGTTAATAATTTTTTATCTCAAACTCCAACTCATGTCAGATCCTATATATATTAAGCGAGTTATAAAGGTCGAAACTTTTGTGGTGGACATTTTTTCCCTTCCAACCGTGGGATGGAAATTACAGAACCGCGGTAAATATATTGATCGAATGCGGTTGGTCTATGAAATTTTAATATCAGCTTTGAAATAATGGCTTTATAATGCTATTTATAGTTTTGTTCAGTATGACATATAGATGACAATCAAGTACAGTATGGCATATTGATAGCTTTAAAGATCATTACAGCCAGAGAGAGAAAAAAGAAAATGTTAAAACTTGAAAGTGTTGGTCAGCTGTGTAAACATAAACAAATTACCAATGTATATAATGTAAGGGATAGATAATAGATTTGTCCTCATTTAAAACCGGAAACGACAACAGTGATGTCTTTGAAGGCCTCCATAAAATAATTGCATATCCTATCCGTCGTACCCTGTGCAACCTTGCAACCGTCAGGGGCAACATCTGACATGAAGATACAAAAATGACTATAGTTTCATAAAATTAAGATGAAGTGGGTTAAAAACTAAGATGAGATGGTTAAAAACTTGCTAAAAACAAGTATAGATGTACATGTATTTTTGAATTTAGAATAACGCCTTTATTTCAAAGCTGATATTCAAATTTCATAGACCAATCGGATTCGTTCAACATATTCAAAAAGAAACTAAAATTTTCATCTGAAGGAGAAAAAAATGTCAGCTTCCAAAGTTTCGACCTTTACAACGCCCTTTTAAATATAAAAGCAAAAAGTTTCGGCCCAGGTCAGCCTGGCCGGACTGCGCAGGCTGACCTGGGACGAAACTTTTTGCTTTTGATAAATTTCTTGTTTGTCATAGGACCAGAGTACCTCATGATTCTGTCGGTTTTTTGACAAAATGGATTTTATGGATACAGAATTATGTAATGATTTGCTAAGTATAACAGATAACGAAGATGTATTTAGCCCTTTTACCCAAGCATGGGCCAAGTAAATTTCTTCCGGTCCGAATACCAGATTGAAGATGAATTATCGCAGAACACGATTAAAGATATGACTTTTTCCTCGACAGTTCAGAAATATGATGAAGATACAGACACTTGACTCTGGTGATGTTTGGCAGGTGATACAGTTGCACATCTTGACTTCTATATCAGGTTATATAGCATGATGCCATGTCAAAAACAAAGCACATCTTGACTTCTATATCAGGTTATATAGCATGATACATGTCAAAAACAAAGCACATCTTGACTTCTATATCAGATTATATAACATGATGCCATGTCAAAAACAAAGCACATCTTGACTTCTATATCAGGTTATATAACATGATGCCATGTCAAAAACAAAGCACATCTTGACTTCTATATTAGGTTATATAACATGATGCCATGTCAAAAACAAAGCACATCTTGACTTCTATATCAGGTTATATAACATGATGCCATGTCAAAAACAAAGCACATCTTGACTTCTGTATCAGGTTATATAACATGATGCCATGTCAAAAACAAAGCACATCTTGACTTCTATATCAGGTTATATAACATGATACATGTCAAAAACAAAACACTTTTGTAACGGAAGTTTTTTTTAAACTCAATCCGGGCCATAAATCCAAGTTTTTTCGATGGCTGACAATATATGTACATCCCGGTGATAATCGGATAGATTCTTCGAACAATCTTCACTGAACAAGCGGACGGTATAGATCCAACTCAGACTGCACTTTCTGTGCAGTCTGATCTTCATCTATGCCGTCCGCAAAAGCAAATGGTTTCACCTATGGCGCTGTAAAGGTTTTTTTTTTTTGTAAGCAATAAGATAAGAATTTTTTAGTCGTGAGGGTTTAAGCCAATCGCCTGAAGACGCAAATCGTTGAAAGTAGTGGGTTGGGGACGGCTATTTTAGCCCATTTCTTGTATCCTAAATCTTCATCTTTTTTTCTTTTTCTTTTACCGCACAGTGCTATTTTATCAACACTGTCCGCAAAAAAAAACCCTGTCGATCCCTGTGCTATTCTCTTTGTCAAACCCAGTGTCCAACCTCTCTCTCTCTCTCTCTCTCTCTCTCTCTCTTTCTTTGTCTCTCTCTCTCGCAATAAGCTTTTACGTAAAACTTTCCATATATCTTTTCTTCCGTCTATCTTTTATATCTGACAAATCACTTTCTTCGCGTTATGGCAGGTTTTTACATGCCAGATGTAACCGTCCTTATACAGCACTGCACAGTGCTTGGTAGAATTAACCGCAGGTTGTTCTGGTTTGTCCCAATCTGTAATGAAAACAATAACAAGAAATACCTTGTAAACTCTTTATGCTCTGGCAAAAGGGGGCTTAATGCATCTCTGTGATATATTATACCCCGTAAGTCATTGCATAATTATGGATCCATAAAATCTTTTTTTTTTTTTTTAAACAATCAAATGAATCTTGAGGTAGAATAGTCTTTTGCCATGTAGAAAATTGACCTTTGGAAAAAAGTCAAATCACTTATTGGACAATACTTTATTGATTTAAACTTTAAAATTTCTCGTCAAACAAAAATAAACAATAATACTGTGACATGCAATTGAATAGTCCAACAAAAATAAATGATAATAATAATAATAATAATAATAACTAGAGCTGTCACTGAATGTGACTTAATACCCCCGCCAGCGCTTTGACAGAAACAGGCAATTACTTGTATTTTGTACACAGACGGACGCACGGACGGACACACGGACGGACAGACAGACTGATTCCAGTATACCCCCGAAAACATTCGTTTTGCGGGGGTATAATAATAACATTATTATTATTATTATTACTATCATCATCATCATCAGTAGTAGTAGTAGTATCATCATCATAGTTAGAAAGACCGATCATGATAACAATTGTGAAAATGGAAGCAAATAGATCCTCATTTATGGAGAAAATATATAGAGATAAATGACATAAACAGATAAGCACATATTAAACAATGAAAAAATTGACATTCACTAGACTAGCTTAATTTTATTCTTTTAGTAATTTTCGATCTGCGAGCAAAGCTTTAGTGCGACTTTTTTGCGTTATTACGTGTTTTAAATTCACGTTATAACGAGACATTTTGTGTTACTACGACTTTTAAACGCGTTATTACGTGTTTTAGAACACGTTCTTACGAAATGTTTTTGCGTCAGTGCGATTTTTTTTGCGTTATTACATGTTTTACATTCACGTTATTACGTGTTTCTGAAAAACATTTCCCTTCATTTTGACCCTTGTAGGCTTTCGTATACCATATACGCTTTTATACTGATAAATCATTCTGAGAAAAAAATTAAATAAAAACAGAAGACATATATCTTTTCTGACATAGGGATACACAATGGGTGTTTGGGCACTGCTTAAAGTCGGCGTTTAGAAGTTTTCCTGAGTCTACCTTATCTGTGTAATCCGGCAGCTGACGAGTTTGATTCCAAACCCAAGTCCCAGGATTAGCCAAATCTGTTAATCCGATCCAGTAACCGTAAGCTGTGACAACGAACACGAAAATAACCAATATAGAAAACATGTGAGCCGTGCTCTGTGAAAAGGGCGCTTAATGTATCTGCGAAAAGTATTTCGCTGTTGGTCAATTTTCGTTTGTCAAAGGACCAATCTACCTCATATTAAGTGGGTTATTTAAAACAGTGGCTTGTTTGGTATAGTGTATCACGTAGATGCATCAAGCCCCTTTTGCCAAAGCACGGCTCATATAAATCATGCTGTGGCAAATATAGTTTAATGCAAGTCCTAATATAGTTATGGAGCCATAAAAATCCATTTGGTTTAACAATCCTGATGAACCCATAGGTAGAATGGTTTGTAACATGCGACGACCCTGTCACCCATCCTGTCACCACAGCGCACGTTGATTAAGGCTAGGGCACCCTAATGGGATTCGTGTAACATCGCCTTTCATCGCCGAAAAACGTACAGATTCGGCTAAGACTCGAGTAATCCCTAATCGATCGGCTGATAGACGCTGGTTTCCCGCATAGGTTACGGATTACCCGAGTCTTAGCCGAATCCGTACGATTTTCGGCGATGAAAGGCGATGTTACACGAATCCCATTAGGGTGCCCATTAGGGTGCCATATCCTTAACTATCACGAAGAGAAATACACCAAACCGCATCGCTGTAAAAGCTAGCTCAACATCAAGGTAGAGTACGTTTTAAGAGTTTATACATTTAACCATTCTCCGTGACATGACTTTCCCCTTTGAGAAGTCTCGACACCGAGACTCCTATACAAAAAAGCGGGGACAAAAGAAGGTAAGGCAGCTCCAGTCCGGCAGTTGTCATTATTACACCGCAACTACCAAATGAAACGAGCAACGGCCCGGCCACCCATCCAGGCACTAACCATAACGCACGAGAGAGGTTAGATAGAACTATATAAACAGTCTAAACCTGCCTTGTTACAGTGATGCGGTTTGGTCTATTTCTATCTACGCAAGTTAACTATCGTGCGCTATGGTTAGTTCTCGGATGGGTTACCACGCTGCATTTGGTAGTTATCATAATCCCGCTTCTGCAACCAAACGTAACGAGCAACGGCCTGGTCACCCATCCACGCAATAAGCTCAACGCAAGCTGCTTAACTTTCACGGAGAGAAATACACCAAACCGCATCGCTGTAAAAGTTAGCTCAATAGCAAGGCAAGTTTTAAGAGCTTATATATCTAATCACCCTCCGTGACAAGTTCTTTCGACATGCAGTAATTTTACCAAAAGCAAAACTTTCGGTACTTTTTGTGGATGTATTTAACCCAGTTTTCACAGAGCATGGCTCGTACTGTTTGTTTCATGTGAGACCAAGGTACATTATTAGTTGTATGGTCAAGTGGCAGGGGACTTGGAAACTTGTTCACGGCTGTGGTGAATCATGTCGTCCCGAGCCGAAGGCGAGGTGGTGACATGATTCACCACAGCTGTGAACAAGTTTCCAAGTCCCTTGCCACCTGACCGTACAACGAATTTATTATACTGCAAAGTTTTACCATTCCAACGTGTGTTAAGCGAAATTTACCTGTTTTTGGTTTCAAAAATTGAGTACGCTGACGAAGAAGAATTTCTCTTCTGAGTGCCCTAATTCAATGAAAACTGACGTCACTGGGAACTGACGTCACTGAAACCTTGGTAAAACGTGCAGTTTGGTGCATAATCATGAAGTTAATCTTGATCGATGCCGCCATTTTGGATGTTGTTTTGAAAGTGTAGTCATGTATACGGGGCTCCCGAAGGGGAAACTGCTTTTACGTTGGTTTTGCCAGTGTACATGATATATATGTTCGGGGCAGATTATCCAATCTGATCACGAGAAATTTCTTTGCAATATAATAAAGTCACATCTGTTTTATCTTGTAAACACCGATATTGATAGATATTGTCAAGTATGGGGAAGTGGAGATATTGATTTTAATGTCCATAAAGCGTTTCTTTCACTTATATTCAAATCAATGAAAAACAAACAAAAATCTTACGTTTCTCAAACAGTGTCGGAAGCAGCTGCTTAAAGAAGTCACTTTGTTCCTCATTGGTCACACGGACTAGGTCGGCTCCCTTTTCTCTGCAGAATGTCTATAAGTAGATAACAGATCTAGTTATTATATATATATATATCTATCTCTCTCTCTCTCTGTCCTTCCCTCTCTCTTTCTTTCTGTCTCTTTCTCCCTCCCTCTCTCTCTATCTCCCTCCCCTCTCTTTTTCTTTCTTTCTCTTCCTCCGTCCCTCCCTCCCTCTTTATCTCTCTCTTTCTCTCTTTCTCTCTTTGTCTCTCTCCCTCCCTTCTTCCCTCCCTCCCTCTCTTTCTCTCTCTCCCTCTCTCTCTCTCTTTCTTTCTCTCTATCCTCCTACCTCCCTCCCTCCCTCATTTTCTCTCTCTCTCTCTCTCTCTCTCTCTGCACTTTTGTGCATAGCTAAAAATATAAAAATCAGTCTACACGAAACGCGCAGTCTGATCTTTAATATGCAGTCCGGGGTTTTAACAGTTCACGCTGAGAAAGACGGTTTTTGAAAAAAAAAATATTCGGGAAAAGGAGACAAAGCTGATGATGTCGTTAGGTGAGATAAAAGACGCCAAATCAAACGTATACTGTACAAAATTTAGGCCTGAAGGATTTTCCCAGATTGTTAAGTATATTCAGGGTCAAAATGCAAGTCTTATAAAACTTCACTCGGTATACCATGATGTCATAACACTTTCATAGTGCATGTTTTCGCCCTGAGGCTGCTAAGCACGACTCAAGGATCTTTTGCGGACAGTGCAGATTCAACATCAGACATCACAGTACGTGCAGCCTGATCTTGAATCTTCACTATCCGATAAGGAGATATTTATCTTACAAAAAGAAAAAAAAAAGTTTGAAATAACACCATTCGGGTTTTTACTACAGGCCTAGAAGTTTAGTTTAACTTATTCATCATGTTGAAGATGAACCTGATAAGAATTATAAAAAATTTAAAATGGTAACAAATATTATGGGACACATGTACGAGGGTTGTACTAGAAATTAGCAAACGATTTCAACAACTTAAATATTCAACGTCGAACAAATGCTGTTGCGTTGCTTTGTTATAACAAAACTATTAGAAAGGTGTGCAGGTTTCTTTGACAAATCCTCGTATAACTTTCACGTAGACAAAGAAAATATCTGAAAAAATATAGAGGACATTTGATTTTTTTCGGTGAAAGATCGAAATTTATTTCATCGAGTGAACATCATCGGTAATATTTTCACGAGTGGCAGCCACTCGTTAAATATTACTGATGATGTTCACTCGATGAAATATATTTCGATCTTTTACAAAAAAAAAGTTCTAATTATTTCATGCTGCTGACCCCCATTTTTTGTTCGGACTCTCAGTAAAATCTAGTACTGTTGTTTTCGGTAATTCCCCGTGGCGTACCCCCCTCCACATAAGAATCCATTATAATATTACGTAAAGTGCTAGAAATGTAGGATAAATGCGCGTAAATTACGTCATATTTCCCTCTGATTGAATGTTACCGCCTTCAATTGAGGATCTAGCGAATATCAAACGTTATTTTTCACTGGTCGTAACCATGAAATATCAGACCATAATCCACCATCATTTCTCGTTAAACTACCGAAAAGCATTAAATAAAATGTATACATGTATTAATCACCTTTGCACCATCAAACGTGTGACTTGTTTCGGGTATATAGTAGCAAGTCTGTTGTAGAGAGTACCAGCCATCTGGACATGCTTGGGAAAAAAAACAGAAAGAAAAAATTAATCAATTAACGGTAGTCGAGAAGTACCAAAACAGCAGCGCTAATTCCCAGTGCCATGGTCGCTGTATTCACAACTTTTTCATTCTCCATACCAACCAAAGGAAAGTCTGTTAAAATCGACGGAAAATTTCGATTGATTGATTGGTTGTATTTGAGTTTAACGCAGGTTCAACAGCTTAGGTCATATCACGGCCGGCAGTGCACCTACGCATGTGATTCCTGGCTTTTTCACACCAGTACTGACACAACTACCTTTCCAAGTCACGGACTACTTTTCTCTCATGCATCAGAGGTGAGAGATGAAAAATCGCCGGAAAGAAAGTTTGTCTCAACCGGGTATCGAACTCTCAACCACCAGGTCACGAGTCAAATACGATCTAACCACTGAGCTACCCGGGCGGTCTGGGAAATATTCGCCCAGACGGGGTATCGAAAGTGTGACCTCAAGATCGTGTGTCAGATAAGCTACCCATTTAACTTACCCGGCCGGACATCGACTGTTGAAGGAAAAGATAGGATAGTTGTTAATTTATCTATTGTTAATAAAAAAAAAAAATGATAAATACGTGATATAGCATCTATAAAATAAATCGCGACAGATACGTTACATCTGCAATACGCTTCTTCCTTTTATGATTTTCATTTGCCTCTCATGTCTGATGTCAGTGATAAAGAATTAAATGGTTGGAAAGAATGTTATGCGAAATCTGGTGTGAAAACGCAAGAAAAACATGGGTAGTTGCGATGGTCGTCGTGATATGACCACAGATGATGAATTCGGCATTAATCCCCCCACCCACTCACCTCCCTTTTTAAACAGAAAACAAATTTGGATTTCTTTTTCACTATAGTTCCGATAAAAAAAAAAAGTTTGTGTTACATTACCTCTTGGTCAATGTGTATCTTTTATTATAGATGTAAGGAAAAACAGTGACCCTTTATAAACCCGACAGATACTTTACATTTTCACCCTTGGACATGTCACATTTGCAGTGTCTACTCGATTTACTACAAGTTTAACTAAAATTCTAAGAGTACCATTTAGGCCTACATTTCAAAACTAAAGGTCTTACCATTTTAAATTCTTACGAACAAAGTCCGTAACAAAGAAACAAATGAACAAATGAACAAATGCATGGCAGAAATACAGGGACCGGGCAGGATTCGAGCCTAGAACGCCCGGACGAAAGGCCAACACCATAACCACTGAGCTAAAGAGAATTCTCCCTAACGCTGTTGTTAAGTATTGTATTTAAATCGGGATGAAGCCATTCATGAAGGAGTGGTCTCCCGTAAAGTCATCATTTATTGATGACTCAAAGCCTTATTAGGCAGAAAGTCCGTTTTTGGACAACAAATGGGATTAATGGTTCAATGGCCAATCCCGGACGAGCCCCCATCTTACGAACATGAAAGTTCGCAACAAAAGCATAGCTCAAATACAAACCGCACCTGGCGGGATTCGAACCCGTGCGGACAAATATCCTCGGTTTTCGAGGTTTAAAAGACCAATACCATAACCACTGAGCCAAAGAGATCTCTCTCTAACGCAGTTGTTAGGTATTGTATTTAAATCGGGATGAAGCCATGCATGAAGGAGTGGTCTCCCGTAACAAAATATAAAATATTGTTTTACAGTACTTAATGATATTATATGAGCAATAAAACTTGGAGAGAAAATATACTTGTCTAAATAATCGGACACAGAAAGAATTGAAGACAAGACGGTTTTCATCTGGGCGATATTTGTTGTCGGAAATGCATTCTTCAACGTACTGTTTGACCTGACTTTTTTTCACAGTTTACAATTTTTTAAGCGATACTGTTAAACCGTAGGCCTCTGAAACTCCATTGGTCTATCAAGGGATAACAAATTTTTATTATCGGACACCGTTACTATAAATAGCACATTTGCGATTCCCTCTTAATCGCATATAGTATATATATACGATGGAGTCGTCAATGTGCTTTTTATAGGAACGGTGTTAATTAAAATTTGAGTATATTCCGTGATATAGAGGCGATCCACCAATGTGCTATAAGTGTTCGATGTTCGACCGAGGAAAGTTTTAGTGTTTCGTGATAGACCAATAGCGCTTCAAAGGCCTGTGGTTAAATGGACGTCAAACAAATGTGTCTTGTAACTTAATACCTGTCTGTACTTTTAAGCCGTTATGGCGTCCATTGCCGAAACACAGCCATACATGCCAACTTAAAAATATTTACAAATTCCCTTGATTAACTTTTTCGCTGCCAATGTCGCCTTGGATAGCAAAAGGTGCTGTCTGATCTTGGATCTACGCCGCCCGCACGCCGATGCTAAGCTTTAAGCAAAATTATCGTCAGTTTCAATGAGATAATACTTTTAGACCTTCGAGAAGTGTCAAGTCCATTTAGTTTGCAGCGAAAGAGTAGATAAAACTCAGAAAGGATGTATCTTGAAAACATGACCTATGAGTCCAAATCCCCATACCATTTTGGGTCGGCATCTGGAGAATGAGTGTTTAAAACCATAGGCCTGTATAGTACAAACAACGTTGAATACCGAACTATGAAAACTTAAACGAACCATTCTATGAACATGGAAATTCATGACTTAAAAAAAAAAAAACACAGACAACTTTTGTCAAGAACACCAAAGAGAATTGCAAGAAAAACCATGTTTTTAAACGAAGCGATTTTCGAAAGTTGTCTACCTACAGGATGCTTGGTTGTAAAAATTCGCAGGCTACTTATTCCATCATGGGTTAATGATTGATTGATTGTAAAGAGTTTAACGCTGTTTTCAACATTATTTCAGTTATATCGCGGCTGCCTGTGCACCTATCCATGCTTTCATGGAGTTGTTGTTGTTGTTGTTGTTGTTGTTGTTTTTCCAGTACTCCGCACAATATTCTTTTCAGACTAATGGCTGCTTTCCCACATAACCATCGTCAAAACCTCGGAAAGAAATTGGCCGAGCCGAGGATCGAACTTACCGGGACTTGGTCTATAATGGGTTAAATAAGTTTGTGAAAGATACTGCTTAAAATTGACCAAAGTTTATATACATTACATGAAGCTAATCTGAAATATAATGACGTGGATGATTGTCTCAGCGAAGCGGTATCATTCAGAACGGTACTATGAAGCTGACATACAAATGTATTCATATCGAGGAAAAACGAGCGACAGTCTGGTACTATTGTACATCTGGCCGCGCACCTGATCTCCGAATGGCCGGTCATTTGGTATCTTTCGATGTAACCGGAATCGGCTGTGAATCCGTCAAGTATTGAATAATTCCTCGCCAGACTGAAGTTCAAGTTTTCGACCGGCTGTAAATCGGAAAATGCTCTCCAGCTGGCTAAAAAAAAAGAATGCAATATATCGAATATTTAAACGTGAAACTATCGTAGGAAGCAAAATGTTACGGCATGGGAGGGGAGGGAGTAAGAGAGGGTTAATAAGGATATCTGTTCACCATGCTGATATTAATACAGTATTTGAGCTATCAGTGACCTGGATACACACAGTTCTGTGTTTTTCCCCTCGGCAAATACATTTCACATATTTGGTTAAATATCACTATAAATAACCGTTTTGCATCATTTATTTACTTTGGGGAAAAAAAGGGGTGGGTGGGGATGGCGGCGGTATACCCAACCTTTCCCTACCCCTTGTACCTACGGGCTGGTATAATTCAAATACATCGGTTAAAATAAATTCGATCTGTGTCTCTTGCTGAAATTATTACCTACTTCATTTAACCTGATCCTGACCTTTATGCTGAATACATGTATATAAGTTGGCATATAAAAGAACTCTGACTATAATTCGGCAAGTTGTATATACACGGGAAGGTCCATATATACACAGATAAGCAATTTAATTCGCGCATACCGTACGAAAAATTTCCGTGACCATTCGGGACATATGCCGAGCGGTGCCGAGGGTATAAATAGAATTTTAATTTATGTAAATAATGTTGACCTGGGTCAGGTTAAATGAAGAAGACAATACAACCCACTGGCACTTGATTGATTGATTGTATGGTGTTTAACGCCATTTTCAACATTATTTCAGTTATATCGCGACGGCCAGTGCACCTATCCATGCTTTCCTGGAGTCTCTTTCACCAGTACTCCGCAGAATTTTTTTTCCAAGCCACTGGCTGCTTTCCCACATAATCATCGTCGAAACAATGGTCAGCGGTGGGAGAGGAATGAATCCTGTCGCAGTGAATATATCATCAATGCTCGGAGGGAAATTGGCCGAGCCAGGGGTCGTAGCCAGGGATCGAGCCCTGGACCCCGTGTTCTCAAGTCCTGCACGCTACCGACTGAGCTACCGGGGCTCGGCCCACTGGCACTAATTTTACCATAAAGGTTAAACAAGACTAAACAAGTGGACGTTATAGATCTACAATCTTAAAACTCTTTCCATACCACAGAGGGCACCAGAAGCTTTTGTGGACAGTGTAGATCAAGATCAGACTGCACAGAACGTGCAGTCTGATCTCTGATCTACACTGTCCACTGCTATATTCTAGTTTATGACTGAACTGTTGACTGATCATGCAGCGGAACTGTATTTGTAGCCTTTGAGAAAATGCTAATTTATTCATTCAGTAATGAAAGTCTTGAGGATAGGGCACCCTAATGGGATTTGTGTAACATCGCTTTTCATCGCCGAAAAACGCACGGTTTCGGCTAAGACTCGGGTAATCAATAATCGATCGGCCGATAGACGCTGGTTCCCCGCATTCATTTACGGATTTACCGAGTCTTAGCCGAATCCGTACGATATCAAGGCGATGTTCCACGATTCCCATTAGGGTGTCTTATCCTTAATACAGAGCTTTTTTTTTTCAGCCAGATCTTGATTTTAGTCGTTCGGGAAAGCCATCGTAAAAACCCTTTAGCAGACGACAAAATTTCAGTCTTGTCCAAATTGAAAAATTTTGCAGACGACAGTTTTAATGTAGCTTAAATGGTGCATTTTTCTTTGATAGGGTAAAAAGCATTGTTTGAAAAGGAGAAAATGCTGGTTACTAGCATTTTCTCTTTTCCCGCAATGTTTTCAAGCGGCTTCTTTCCAAGGGCCGTTAAAATACTATGACCCTGAAAGAACTTAAACCGTCTTTTTTTTTGTAAAAACATTTTTTGTATTTACACTTTTAAGTCAAACATTCCTTTTTTAAGTGAATGAATGAATGAATGAATGAATGAATGAATGAATGAATGAAAAGTAAATAACTAAATAAATAAATAAACATATAAATTAATAATAAAAAATATTATTTAACTGAAATAATTAGTAAAAGTAATAAAATAATTGATAAATCAATTAATTAATTAATTAGCTGGAATGAATGAATGAATGAATGAATGAATGAATTTATTCATTTATTAATTTATTTATTTATGATTAATTAATGAGCTGGCAGAAATGTTAATGAATGAATGAATGAATGAATGAATGAATGAATCTAACTTAACTTACCTGCCAACATGACAAAAAATACACTCGTCAAATAATCCATTACAAAAAGTTGTTCGTGGTAATACCAGGTGTCGAACAGCACGCTCTTGTTACATCTGCTTATGAAACGCCTTTTTTTTTTTTTAGTATCTGCCTGTTGATAACATTTTAAACTAGTCCAAATTGAATGTATGCACAGACGACTATGAAACTTGTCTCTCAAAGATAGAAAATGTTGTGGAAAAAGTAGAGAATGCTTTTAGATACATGGTGAGATTTTGCCGACGAAAAGAACTTGATAATCGCAAAATATGGCCTTTCATAATCAACTGGAATTTTTAAATTTTCTATTAACGGTCTACCAATCAACCCCAAAACGACCCTGAGGTCTTTTTAAAACATTGTAGATTAAGGATAAAATGTTGAAGAAAAACAGCATTTTCTCCTTTTTCCATATTGTTTTTTTATCCTACCCTATCAAAGGACTACAGTTCACTTGTACCATTTTCAGGTTTATAGTCAGTAGATTTTCAAATTAAATGAGTAAAGTTTCGTTTGGGAAAAAGCTTAACAGTCAACCTGGAAAATCTCCAAGGATTTGTAAATGGAATATTACTATTTTCCGTCTCTGCCCTATCAGACTGCTTGATTCTTTTTGTAGGTTATGTCGGCACAGAAGAAGCATAGTGATATGGTGTTCTGTACTGTCAATCATTTAAAGAGATAGTCTTACAATAACCCTCTTACAATAGTTAATCCTTAACCTGCAAAATAAATTAATTGAAATTGTCCAGCCGATATTGCTTGCAACACGCGAAAAGGGGCATTCGGACAGTTGCGTAAAGTGTCGTCTCGGATCAGCCTGCGCAGTCCGCGCAGGCTAATCCGAGACGGCACTTTACGACTACATTAGATTTTGTGCTACAGTACACTTGCGCAAAACAGAAAATTGCATAAAAACGGAAAGTGTCGTTTCGGATTAGCCTGCGCAGACTGCGCAGGCTGATCCGAGACGACACTTTACGCAAATGTCCGAATGTTCCTTTTCGCGTGTTGCAGGCCATATTGATAAACCAGTTATTGTATTTCAAAGTTATTTATTAAGGGGGGGGGGGAAATATCACCTTATTGGATTGTGTAGATACATGATCAGACTGCACGTTCTGTGAAGTCTGATCTTGATCTACACAAGCCGCAAAAGATCCACGAGTCGTGCTCAGCAGCCGAAGGGTCATTTCTTTACCAGACGACTAAATTTTAGACTGATCCAAATTGAAAGGATTTAGCAGACGACAAATTAAAAGTTGCACAAAACAGGAAAGTAGCCTTTGAAAGGGTCGCAAACATTGTGGGACAAGTAGAAAATGCTGGTTTCCAGCTCCTTTTTGCACAATGTTTTCAAAATTCTGTTTCCTTCTGGTCATTAAAATTGGGATTTTGATGTATAGGGCTAACAGTGTGTCTTTCTTATTTACTGAAAGTTCATAACGTCTTTATCGAAATTAATATATGATTATTTTTCTCCAACATGAATTTGACCTTGAATTCAACCGAAGGTTAAATATTCATCCGTGACCGGGGAATACTTCCTCTGTGAATTCTCTGGTCCTTCGATATACTACGTTTAACATTAAAAACAACTTCGACAGAGAAGTTCATATTATTCTTTACTTTAGTAAAACAATATCCCGCTTGAGTTTCAAAACCAACCTGACGTTCCAAGGCAAAAAGAAAATCCATATATAGATCCATGTGGTTATTCGACTGACGGATGCATACTCTATTACTCTATACCCATTTTTGTAGTATTTGTCGAGGACAATACTACTATGAGTTCAATATTGAATTTTGAAGATCATGTATCGTATTTTGTGCAAAGCCGAAGGAAATAAACCCAATTAAAGTCAATTTTTCTCAGGCAAGTGAGTTTTTCGGTAGCATTCAGATATATAATTGGAAATGGCATGTTAAAATACACTGGGTGAGGCCATCGATCGTGGAAATACTAATTTTTGATTGAAAATAGCTTCACTTGCTCATAGCCTTCTATTGGCGCAATGATACAAAATTTGTCTACCGATCACTTGGTCCTGGGCCTTTTCGTTCCAAAACCAGTTCGTCCCATGGCTTGTTCACCCAATGATTGCGCGCTACTCCATTTGATTGGGCATGAATATTTATAGATCGAAATAATTGATTGTATGTTGGGAATTAAATGTTAACGGCCAAAGATATTTCAAAATCATAGTTTTCAGGTACAAACTTAATTTTATTCGATATATTCACATGGTTTCTCTCTCTATCCATCATGCATCCTACTGTCAAGGGACGTTACTCCTGACTCCTCCTAATGATCAAAGGGAGACCACCAATACACAAATAATCCTAACTTTGTCATGAGTACTCTCCCTTCAACCAAAAAAAGGTATTCATTTGCTGAGTAGGTTGACTTTCAAGCCAATATTTGAATAATATTTCTCTTTTTCTTTCAAATTATTAATTCCACGCAATAGCTTCCTTGACAAATACCACTTCAGCGTTCTCAATGCTTTGATTATCATTCTAATGACTGCACAACCCGTTATTGTTCTAATGCTGGGAAATCTTTACACATGTCATCTTCTTATACCACATCTACTCTACCAATTCAGTTATCGTTGATGTTGGATGTCACACACAGTCAAATATTCTTCTAATGTCCGATACACTCCACACCCAGCAATCATTTTATAGCCGAATATTTTTTTTACACAGTAATCATTCTGATGTCCAAAGCTCCTCAAATCAAATTATTTTAACGTCAGATGCTCAACACACCCAGTTATCAATTTAAGGTGGGATACATTTCACAACTGGTTATCATTCTGGTGTCAAAAACCGTTCACATAAATTTATCATTCGTGTATCTAAAGCTACCCACACCCAGCAATCAATATAACACTGGATGCCTTACACATCAGTTATCAATCTTTTGTAGGATACTCAACATACCAGTTATCAATCAAATGCATGGTAACCTACACACCAAATATCATAGATAATGTAGGGCACTGTACACACCAGTTATCACTCTTACTCAGGATAAACTTCACATAAATTATCAACCTAATGTAGGATACTCTACTCACCAGTTATCAATCTAATGTAGGATACACAACACACCAGTTATTTCTTTTTATCAGGATACGCTACAATACATATGAGTTATCATTCTAATGCAGGATACTCTTCACACCAGTTATCATTCTTACTCGGGATACACTACATGTATAAGATATCAGTCTAATGCATGATACTCTACACACCAGTTATCATCATAATGTAGGATACACAACACACCAGTTACTTCTTTTTATCAGGATACACTACAATACATATGAGTTATCATTCTAATGCAGGATACTCTATAAGCCAGTTTTCATTCTTACTCGGGATACACTACATGTATAAGTTATCAATCTAATGCAGGATACTCTACACACCAATCATCATTCTTATGCAGGATACACAACACACCAATTCTTTTTATCAGGATATACTACATATGAGTTTTCATTATACAAATGCAGGATACTCTACACGCTAATTATCATTCTAATGTAGGATAAACAACGCACTAGTTATTTTTTTTTTATCAGGATACACTTCATGCTGCATACGCTATCATTCTAATGCAGGATACTCTGCACACCCATTATCATTTTAATGAAGGGTATGCGTTTATGTAAAGGATGCATTACGTATTAGTTATCATTCCATGAAAGATGCTTTTCATAACAGTTATCATTTAAAAGCAAGGTACTCTTATCACAAGTTATCATTTTAATATAGAGTAATTTTAACACCAGGTTTAAGGTGGGAGGGTGGTGGGGAATTGTTTTGGCCAATTCAAATAACTTGTTTTACATTATATCACTGATATTTCATCAACACGGTCTGCAGATACTCTGCTAATCAGTGTGGATTTTTTTTTTTTCGTCTATTTCAGAGCGATATGTAAATATGCTCGATTGGATTCTTTACTTCGTCTGGCAATCGCACATTGCAAGAATTACTTTAAAAAGTCAAAAAGGGAAAGATCTTCTATTTCTTTTTATTTGATATCTTATGTATCGACCGATAAGATTTAATGTGAAATTAAAAGCTGACTATAACAGCAAGACAATTCAACTTTGTATCGCCTCTGTTTGTTTAAATACAAACAAGGTCAAGGTCACCAGTCTTGTGAATCAATGACGATGACGTTATTGGAAATTTACTTCAGTAGTAAATAGATCAACCGAACAGTTCTATGTTTTTGTTTTTTCAAATGAACAGACTTGCTATTTATATGCCAAACCCAATGGCCCTCTCTCTCTCTATCTTTCTCTCCCTCCTTGTCTTTCTAGTTCTCTTTCTCTTTTGTTCTTTGTACCTCCGGTTTTCTCTGTCTCTCTCTCTCGCTGTCTCCTTGTCTCACTCTCCCTTGTATATCTCTCTATTCTTGTCTCCGTGTCTTTTCTCTTCTCTCTCTCTCTCTGTCTTCCTGCTCTCCCTCCCCCTCTCCATCTCTCTCTTTATCTCTTCTTCTCTCCGGCCTTGTGTCTCTGTCTTTCTCACTGTTTTTCTTTCTTTTCCTCTTTGTACATCCTCTGTCTGTCTGTCTGTCTGACTGCCTGTCTGTCTCGGAATTCGAAACTAGATGAAATATTTAAGGCCACTTACTTTACACATACATCTATAGATCTAGATCTACATAATATATAAGTCTTGTAAGTATATCTATTTTTTTTTTCTTTTTTTATTCAACCACAGACTAGGTCATCCCTTAAATATCTGTCCCATAGCTCGATGGAAAGCATATAGGACTTGAAATCAGTGCGTCGCTGGTTTGAATCGACAGCTCACCGAATTTCTTACCTAAGATTGATTTAGCCATTTCGACAGGATTTATTCCTCTCTCACCACTGATCATTATTTCGACGGGAGTGATGTGGAAAATCAGGTAGGGGAAAAAATAAGAACATCAAATAATCTAATTTAGGCTATCTATGCACATTGATTGAAGAAACTCCGAGTAAAGCATGGATAGGTGTACTGGCCGCCATGATAGATCTATAACTGAAAGGATGTTAAAATGGCGTTAATCACCATACAAACAAATCAGAGTTCGCAGATTGCCTAAATTGAATTATTTGTTCCGTTTTTCTTCTTCCTATCTGCAACTGTCTTTTTAAGCATAGCAATCGACTGTAAGACTGTTTTTTCAACATGAGTATAAGGTTCTTGTCAATCATCCTTACTAGAAATTGCAAGTCTGTTAATAGAAGAATCCACCTGACCGTCTGGTAGATTTATTTACTGCTCAATTCAATTTCTAATGGCGTCATCGTCGTTGATCATTCGGCAAACTTCGGATGATCCGGTGATCAAGTCCCTCAGCCGTATCACGTGATATAAACCTACACGGTACATTTCTTCGCCGGAGGTACCGTTTCACCGTCTTCGAAATTGTAACATTCGGCATACCTCGGGAGATCCGGTGATCAAGTTAGCTGTACATTCGGCATACCTCGGTGCACTCATCACAACTCGGCCGATTCCGTACCTACATCTAACCTCGTCCGTATAACGATCGTTTCTATTTGAACTGCCGATCACGTGATCTTATACATGGCGGCGCCACCGTAAGTCGTTTAGCAACGACATAAACAACCTCGATGTAGTTATTCACATCTGTCTATCTCTTGGTGAAAACTTCAATCGGAATTGATAAACCACGTTAGAAAATGAATGTACGAACTGTTTGTCAACTGAAATAAAGTTAGAAAGATTTCAATAGGAAATTGAAACTCAAGTTTTCTTTTTTAAGAGGAGTCTTACAATTTTCAGAACGGTAAACCGGCGTATTTCCGGCGATGAAATGTACCGTTTAGGTGCATATCAATCCACCAGATACAGCCGAGGGATTTGATGGCTCCCATCACCCGAGGTATGCCGAATGACCCCGGGTGATGATGGGAGACGTCACTCGTCACAACTCGGCCGATTCCGTACCTACATCTAACCTCGTCCGTATAACGGTCGTTTCCATTTGAACTGCCAATCATGTGATCTTATACATGGCGGCGCCGCTGTAAGTCGTTTAGCAACGACATAAACAACCTTGATGAAGTTATTCACATCTATCTATCTGTCGGTGAAAACTTCAATCGGAATTGATAAACCACGTGAAAAAATGAATGTATGAACTGTTTGTCAACTGAAATATAGTTTTCGATAAAAATTTGAGACTCGAGTTTTCTTTTTTTAGTGGAGCCTTACAGTTTTCAGAACGGTAAACCGGCGTATTTCCGGCGATGAAATATACCGTTTACGTGCATATCAATCCACCAGATACAGCCGAGAGATTTGATGGCTCCCATCGCCCGAGGTATGCCGAATGGGGAGATGTAGGTATGGAATCGGCCGAGTTGTGACGAGTGGTTAGATGTAGGTACGGAATCGGCCGAGTTGGGACGAGTGCGTCGTTGATCTACATGTGACCTTGACCTTATTTGTAGTTGGACAAACAAAGGCGATTTATGTCTTTGTCTAAACCCGCCTCCGAAGTTTTCCATCTATTTCCCCCTCTGTGAAAGTATGAATTATTTTACGTTGCCTTTGATGATAAAATCCCAACGGTTACATAAAAAATAAGTTAATTAAAAAGCAGCTAATAAATAAATTATAGGATTTATATTTTATTGCAGAAAACTGCCACACATTGATAAACATGTGAAATACACCCGTCATTGAACTTTACGCAAGTGAATCTGGTACATTTGTAGATGACTGTAATTAATGTCAAACAAAGTTTGAAAAATTTTTGATTTCTTTGATATCTATTCCATTATCAAAGAATCCCGAGGGCAAAGTGTATTCCCCGGCCCCACTCGGAAAATAAGCCAGAATTCCCGGCCCCAACGGCCCCCATCCAAATCTTTTATTCATTATTTGATTCTGTCAAAATTAGTATCAAATTAAAGCCTAGATATCACCCTTTTATATGATCATCAAAATACTTTTTGAAATATTGTCGATCAAAAATAGGAAAGATTTTTGTATTTTCTTCGAGATTTTTCAGGAATTACAGAAATCCGGCCCCTATGCTAAATCCTTTATTTCGTAGAAAACATCGCGGAAACAATTTCTAAATGAAAGTGTGTGGTTTAAGCTGTCCAAAAGTATAAAAATAACTAAATTTCGACAGAAAATAATAGAATAATAGGTCTTTGAAATGATCGACCCCCATGAAATTTAATGACTTTCCTCACAAATCCGGCCCCTATGCCAAATCCTTTATTCCATCAAAAACATCGCAAAAATGTTTCTGAATGAAAGTTTACGATTTTAGCTTTCGTTCAAAAGCTTATATTATGCAGTCTGTAATCTTATTGAAAATTCGATTCAAGATTTCTAAAACATAGGGGCCGGATATGTTAATTTTCCCATAATTCCATGTATAGCTTTCCAAGAACTGATAAAATCTGAACCGTTATAGCACAAAAAAAAAAAAACCCTGCATCAATTTCTTATTTCTATATACCATTAAAAAGCTTATTAAATGAACTTTGAATTTATATCAAGATTTTCTAAATTTGATGAATCGTTGAATTTTTAATGTTGGGGCCGGATATGTAACTCGATTCAATTTTCAGAATATTTTTCTCTGAAAATGGATGAAATTACAACGCTTATAAATAACTCAACAATGCCTGCGTCAAATATAATTTTCAAAGTACCGTTTCAAAGCTTAAATTAAGTAGTTTATCACCATATCATTTTTTTTTTTTTAAATCAAAAAAAGAAAAATGAAGTTTGAAATATTGGGGCCTGTTTTCTATCTTTTAAAAATTTTGAAACATTTTTGTAAAAAAAACCGACAAATTTCAAAACGCTTTTATCTCATACATGTATTTACATACATGAAATCTTAAGTTTCTATATACCATTAGAAAGGTTATAACATAAGCTTTAATTTAACACTAATTTCATCATATTCGGTACACAAATAAAAGACTTGGGTAGGGGAGCCGTTGGGGCCGGGAATTCTGGCTTATTTTTCGAATAGGGCCGGGGAATACACATACCCCAATCCCGAGTTTTAATGACCCTTGGAAATGAGGCATTTTCTCTTTTTCCCACAATTTTTTCCAACCTCCAATTATCTGAGCCACTGTTAAGATGTTGTCTGCAAAATCTTACAATTTAGACTAGTCTCAGATATTCTTGTGAGGTAAAGAGTACAGTATTTGCAATACCTGTAAATTACTGCTTAACTGTTTACCAAACGACAAAATTTTAGACTGGTCCAAATTGAATGCACTTGCAGACGACAAAATAAACGTAACTCAAAAGTTGAAATTTGTTTCCAGCATTTTGAAAACATTGTGGGAAAAGGAAAAAATGCTGGTTACCAGCATTTTCTCCTTTTCCTACAATGTTTTCAAAATGCTTGTATCTCAGGGTCGTAAAAACCAGGGACTGCTTGGTAAAGGATTAACTAGATAGAAAAACATTATTTCAGGACTGAATCCTGTTGCAATGACTATCACCAATCCCTTGAAAGCATTTAGACTAGCTGAGGATTCTAACCAGCACCCCCTTGGTTGTAAACCATGTACGTAACCAACTGACCTACAGAGCTCAGAAATGGAGTTGTTGTCATTGCAGAGTATTTTAAAACTCTTTAACAAAGATAACAATTTTGTAATTGTCCATATTGAAAGCAAAATAAAAGTGACTAAAAAAGTTAAAATTTGTGTTTGGACAATTAGAATACATTGAGTGCACAGGAAAAAAATGCTGATTATCAGCTTTTTCTGCTTTTTCCACAATGTTTTCAAAAGCTTTTTTTCTCAGGGTCGTTAAAACTTGGGATTGTTTGGTAAAAGGTTAAACCTTTACCAAACAATCCCTGGTTTTTACGACCCAGAGGAAGAAGCCTTCTGAAAACATTGTGGGAAAAGGAGAAAATGCTGGTAACCAGCATTTTCTCCTTTTCCTACAATGTTTTTTTCTACTCTACTAAAGTCAAGTTTCAATTTTTGAGTCACGTTTATTTTGTCGTCTGCAAATGCTTTCAATTTGGACAAGTCTAAAATTTTGTTGTTTGGTAAAGAGTTAACTAGTCTTTGCAGTCAAAATAAAGTTCACGGGACAATATACATGTAACTGATAGAATGGTGATTCATGTCTCTTCCAGAATTATTTTAGTTCTGGCAAAAGGGGGCTTAATGCATCTTCGTGTTACATGATACCAGGCAAGTTATCACATAATTATGGATCCATAATAGTCACTTTTTTAAACAATCAACTATATCATGAGGTAGAATGATCTTTTGACATACAGAAAATTGACCAATAGCGAAAGTTTCGGCCCAGATCAGCCTGCGCGAACTTCGCAAGCTGACCTGGGTCGATACTTTTCGCAGATGCATTAAGCCCCCTTTTCACAGAGCATGGCTCAGATGTAATTGAAAGGATGGTGTTCATGTCACTTCTAGAATTATTTTAGTTATTTATGTAACAGTCAGAGCTCACTTATCAACCTGTGTTTCGGGTTCCACCAGTATGTGTGATAGACCAGGGCGCTCAAGTGTTATGCCCAAGGGGACTCTTAACGAGAAAACCCTATGGTATAAAAATTGAACTCTGGACTTCCAAATAATGTATGGGGAATGCAAATCCTACATCAACAATTTTTTCTTGTACTGGAGTTTTGCGCCATTTTAACAGTTTAGGTCATATCACAGCGGTCAGTGCACCTACACATGTATTGCCTGGCTTTCTCAGACCAGTGCTGACACAACTTTCTTTCCAAGCCACTGACTACTTTTTTCACATGCGTCAGAGGTGGGATGCCAAAGCACCGCCGGAAAGAAAGTTTGCCTCTACAGGGTTTCGATCATGCAGCCACCAGGTCACATGCCGGATAAGCTAACCACTAAGCTACCAGGCTGGGCAACTTCAGCAACTAGCTACAGAGGAAAATAGAAACAAACAGTAAATGCATTAAATATGTTTATTTTTTTTTTTGTTTTCTGAATTTCTTAAAGAATAATTCACTTACAAGCAATACATACCTATTTAAAATAAAACACTCAAACAAGACTTATACAAAGATCACAAAGATGTGATTGTTTTGTACCTATTAAAATATTGTATGCCAAGAACTCTATCTAATTATTACGCTGCTAAGCGTGACTCAAGGAACTTTTGCGGATAGTGTAGATCAAGATCAGACTACACAGAATGTGCAGTCTGATCTTGGATCTACACTGTCCAATAAGGAGATATTTCTCTAAAAAGAATACCTTTAAGATAACAAAATTTTGTTTTACTACTGGTTTGAAAATTTCATTTCACTTTTTTAACACTTTAAGGCTATTCGAAAATCCAAGGCTTAAAACCTGAAAAAATAAACAATTTTTCAAATAGGAACAGCAACTGATAGACACTTACAAATTCAATTTTTTTAACTTTATTGCTTTCTTTGTGTTCACCATAAACCACATCCGGTAAGCCTCCTTTCCGTCTCTCTTTTTTCATAGTAAATGTGGGGATAAAAATTCACAGATTTTGAATATTGCAAAACAAGGAGCCAAGCTCTGGCAAAAGGTTTTTCCAAAATGCATATACCAAGCATGTCATTACATTATTAGTTGTACGGTCAGGTGGCAGGGGACTTGGAAACTTGTTCACGGCTGTGGTGTATCATGTCGTCCCGAGCCGAAGGCGAGGTGGCGACATGATTCACCACAGCCGTGGACAAGTTTCCAAGTCCCCTGCCACCTGACCGTACAACTAATTTATTATACTGCAAAGTTTTACCATTCCAACGTGTGTTAAGCGAATTTTACCTGTTTTTTGGTTTCAAAAATTGAGTACGCTGACGAAGTAGAATTTCCCTTCTGAGTATATAAGATCCCTGTTCTGAGTGCCCCAATTCAATGAAAACTGACGTCACTGGGAACTGACGTCACTGAAACCTTGGTAGAACGTGCAGTTTGGCGCATAATCTTGATGTTTATCTTGATCGACGCCGCCATTTTGGATGTTGTGTGAAACCTTGGTAAAACGTGCAGTTTGGCGCATAATCTTGGTGTTTATCTTGATCGACGCCGCCATTTTGGATGTTGTGTTGAAAGTGTAGTCATGTATACAGGGTTCCCGCTTTTACGTTGGTTTTGCCAGTATACATGATATATATGTTCGGGACATATTATCCAATCAGATCACGAGAAATTTCTCTGCAGTATAATAAAATTATAGATCCATAAAATCAACTTTGTCTATCAACTAACTGACTAATGAGGTAGAATGTTCCTTGTACATACAACAAATATACCATAAGCAAAAAGTTTTGATCCAGATCAGCCTGCGCGGACTACGCAGGCTGACCTGGGTCAACACTTTTTGAAATGCATTATACCCCTTTTTCACAGAGCATGACTCATACTTGTTTCATTTATCACAAACTGGCAGATTTACTGAAAAAAATTCAAATGAATCTAACATGCACAAACCTACTTCTCTCTGTCTCTCTTTTTCACCCTTGCTCTCAGATCTTCTCACTCTCTCACATTTTCAGTCTTCTGCCCTTGACCAGATGACCTTGTATTTTCACAGCCCCGAAGGAGAAGGCTTTAGTAAACAATGAAGGAAAAAGCGAAAAATACTTCTAACCTACATTTTCTCCCTTTCTACCCTTTCAAAGGTAAGCGACAAAGCCTCATCATTCTTAACTTGTACACTTCAATCAAGCTGATCATTTCAATTTTACAAGGATTTTTTCAATGTCATCCACTCAAAGTTTGTTTGAAGAAATTCCTTTATCCTTAACCATACAATCTCATGATTTCAAAGACCTTGAGGAAACAGCCTTTTGGTAACCAGCATTTTCTCCTTTTCCCACAACATTTTCCTACCCATTTGCATGCAAATGCCATCATTCAAGCAACAGATATTAAATTGTCACATCTGCACATACTTTTGAAGTGGACAAGTCAAAAAATTTATGTTTGTTAAACAGTTCAAGAAAAATTTACTGAACTTAAAATGACATACAGTTTACTTACTTACTATACATTAATTTTATATACATCAATAGTGCATTGAATGTGCATACAAATCATTAAATGAACATTGAAAAAACAAAATTCTCATTACATGTATGTACAAAATTAATATCCATGTTTAAAAAACAAAACTATCATTTGTCACAAATATAAGCCTTTGTATAATAAAGCAAAACATTTGAGCCATGCCACGGCAAAAGGGGGCTTAATGCATCTCCGTGATCCATATAATCAAGCAAGCCATCACATACTTATGGATCCATAATATAAACTTTTTTAAAACAACCAACTTAATCATGAGATAGAACTGGTCCTTGGACATAGGGAAAATTGATCAATAGCGAAAAGTTTAGGCCCAGGTTACCTTGGTCAGTACTTTTCGCAGATGCATGAAGCTCCTTTTTCATAGAGCATGCTTCAGTTCTCTTGCACTGTTTAATTCTTTACCAAATGACAAAATTTTAGACTGGTTCAATTTGAAAGCATTTGCAGACGAAAAATTTAATGTTCCTAAGATGACAGTTTCTGTCTCTGATAGGGTAGAAAACATTGTGGGAAATGGAGAAAATGCTGGTTACCAGCATTTTCTCCTTTTCCCACAATGTTTTCAAAAGCTTTCTCTCTCGGGGTTTGTTAAAAGTCAGGATTGTGTGGTAAAGAGTTACCTACAGTATGGCAATACTTTTTCACATATTCTAAGCTATAAGTGAAACCATAAATTTATTTCACGCTTTACCACATGATCTGGACTTTAAATGACCCTAAGGATGATGATGTTTAAAAATATTGTGAGAAAAGGAGATAATCCTGGAAATCAGCAGTTTCTCCTTTTCTCACAATATTTTCTGCCCTTTCAGAGCTCTATTCTATTATTTGAGCTAAATTTTTTTTGTCTGCAACAGCTTTCAATTTTGACAAGTTAAAAATTTGGTCATTTAGTAAAAGGTTAAACAATGTTTTACACAACTGTCAATAGTATCTAAGTCAAATAACAGCAATGGACTGGCTCACATGTTCATTCTTTTCCAGAATTCTAAAATCAATAACTCATTACCATACGACAAAATTTTGGACTTGTCTAAATTGAAAGCAATTGCAGACGATAGATTAAAGGCGGCAAAAATGACACAATTTTTCATTGATAGAGCAAAAAACATTGTGGGAAAAGGAGAAAATGCTGGTTACCAGCATTTCTCCTTTTCCCATAATGTTTTCAAAAGGCTTCTTTCTCAGGGTCGTTAAAAGTCGGGATTGTGTCGTAAAGAGTTAAACGACAACGACCAAAAAATTAGAAGAGGCTATGATGATACCTCAAAAGTTTCCTTGAAAACAACCAAGCTGAAATATTGATTGATTGTATGGTGTTTAACCCCATTTTCAACATTATTTCAATTATTCAGCGGCTGCCAGTGCACCTATTCATGCTTTCCTGGAATATCTTTCACCAGCACTCTGCACAATATTCTTTTCCAAGGCACTGTCTTATTTCCCACATAACCATCGTCGAAACAATGGTCAGTAGTGATAGAAGAATGAATCCTGTCGCAATGACTATCACCAATCCTCGGAAAGAAATTAGCTGAGCTAGGAATCAAAACCAGCAAACCCCCCCCCCCCCCGTTCTCAAGTTTTGTACGCTATGAACTGAGCTACTGGGGCTCGCCAAGCCGAACTAAAAACTTAGCCATTTTGGCAGGAATATATCGCATCAGAGCTTAAAGTGCTGATCAAAGACTGAGACAGTGTCTTCTGTCCAGATCTATGCCCAACATCCAACTGGTGTATACAGAATGTCAAGTGGCTGATGAGACAGAGCTTTTGAGTATTAAGTCAGCTATTTCTGCACATACTTATTTGATTGGTCAGTTTGCTGGAGACAGTTTAGCCCTGATCTATAGCAATTAAAACAATGTGACCAGACTGGCATGCAAATAGACAATTTATTCCCTATTATAAGAATCATATGATTAGTGTAACTCAATTTTATTTATAGTCAGAGCGGAGGATCAAAGATCAGCACTGTCTATTTGGTGCAAGAATGTTCTGCACACTGCTTTTCACAGAATAGGTTTGTCCATCAATTTTCCTAGGAAAATTTATATAATTCGTGTTCACAGCTAAATATTGAAACACATACTGAAATTTCAGAATCTGTTAAAACTTGAAATTCTAAAACAACAGGCATTTACTCGCATTATAATTGACAGTGGTGCTTGTTATAATACAATACTCCAGTTTGTCAGAATCTGGGCAGTTATTCAGCAACCACTTTTTTTTAACATTTTTGGTCCAATTCTCCAGAATTTTCTATATTTGAAAGTAACAAAACTTTATTTAGTTTAGCCAATCAGACGTTGCGTTACTTTCAAATTTAGAAAATCTTTGATAATAAGATTAAGAACTTTCTCAAGAATAGCTGGTGAAAATATGGACCCTGAAATTAACCCTTTAACAAACAATCCCTGGTTTTTACGACCCTGAGATAGAAGCCTTTTGAAAACATTGTGGAAAAAGGAGAAAATGCTGGTAACCAGCATTTTCTCCTTTTCCCACAATGTTTTCTACCCTGCTTGAAACAAATTTCCATTTTTGAGTTATGTTTATTTTGTCGTCTGCAAATGCTTTCAATTTGGACCAGTCTAAAATTTTGTCGTTTGGGAAAGGGTTAATTGGCCTTTGAGGCATTTATAAGTACAGTTACTCTCATGAGTATTTGACCAATTAGATAAAATTTCCTGCAAACAGCTGACTACATTCGGATATTATTAAAGCTGGTAGCTCTGGTTCACAAGCTACGTGATAATGCCCAATCATCACATAATCTCCCTTGTTTTCAGTGTAATATACCCAGTATGAATTTTCTTATCACATAGTTTTATTACACATTTGATATCACAATTGTGTGACATTATTTTGTACATATTTTGTAGAAGTGAATGTGTTTTTTAACAGATATAACCACACATGCATCTATAGATGGTTTTGCATCTTCTGATTTGTAATTTGTAAAATATATTTATGTGATAAAAAGAATCTGACATTTGTTGGCTTTTCAGATAAAATTCTATTTTATACTTGTCAAGAAAAATGTTATTAAGCTCACCAAAGTCTCGCTTAATAACATTTTTCCCAGACTTGTTTAATCAAACTTTATCTCAAATTCCAACTCATATCAGATCCTATATTTCACTATCATTTGCCTAGGAAATGTTATATTAACAAACACTGTGTGGGTTAATTTAGAAATAATCTTCTCTCTATCATGGTTTATCATTCAATAAACCACTGTTGTGAGTTATCAGGCACAATAAATAATCCACCAGGGCGATAGCCCGAGTGGTTTATTCATTGTGCCTCATAACTCACAACGTGGTTTATTGAACGATAAACCACGATAGAAAGAAGATTATTTCGATTCTAACATGACAAACTCTTAATGAAAGGAAAACAAGTTCATACTTGGAGTAAAAATGCGGATGCATATTATATTCCATTGAATAACTTACTATATACAGAATGACATCACTCTATACAGAATGACACAGATTTTACCACGCTTTTGTTGGACTGTGTTTATAGAGCCGAATTCTCATGTCATGTTAGAATTTATATTATACCAGCTTTCATTTTGGACAAGTCTAAAACTATGTTGTTAGTTACAGAGGTAATAATCACTTTCCTAAATAGCACAGTCAGATTTGGGTCTAACTCCGCAATTTTTTTTCTCAAAATATCACAGTGGGTGGAGAACGATCTTCATACCAACCTAAGTTTCATCATTACTTTTTATAAGACACAGATTAAGTTTGGTCAAATTCAACCAAATATTTCTCAATACATCACAGTGGGTAGAAAATGAACAACATGCTACACTTATTTCCAAATATTTCAACACAAGATTCCATTGGTGAGATACTAAAAACCGTCATAAAGTTCTGTTGTCAAGGAAGTTGAGGCTAGACTCCACCAAATTATCCGAATGATCTACACTTATTTCCAAATATTTTATCACAAGATTCTATTGATTAGATATTGAAAACCATCATTAAGTTTTGTAGTCAGCGAGTTGAGGCTAGACTCCACCAAAATCTTCACTAACAGAATAATCTACACTTATTTCCAAACATTCTATCACAAGATTCCATTGGTAAGATACTGAAAGCCATCATAAAGTTTTGTAGTCAAGGAATTGAGGCTAGACTCCACCAAATTATCCACTAATAATTGTAACTGTTCCTCTGTACTGGAAAGATGAAATCTGTCCTTCAAAGCCCTAATGGTACTGACGCCTTTACTGAAACACTGCAACTGAGAACCTGAAGACGGAAAGAAACTCTATTTATTTCATGCTTTTCGTTGGTTTATCAAGAAATAATGATGAATTATGGTTTGATATTTTATGGTTAAGACCAGTGAAAAAATATCTATTTCATATTTTTTAACTCTGCAACTGAAGGTGGAAACAGTAGTTCCCGCGCACTAGTTAACACGATAAACGTGTGCCATTCAACCAGAGGGAAATATGACATAATTTACGCACATTAACCCTACATTTTTGTTGAAAGGAAGAAAATGCAGGTTACCAGCATTTCTTTCCCTTTCCAACAACGTTTTTGGGTGTTTATAACTCAGGATTGTGTGGTATAGGGTTTACTCTTTACCATACAAAAAAATTCAAATTGAATGCATTTTTAGATGAAAAATCAAATTTTGCACAAAATATGGAATGTTACCTGCGTTTTCTCCTTCAACTCACACTGTTTTCAAAAGCTATCTTCCTCAGTGTTGTCAAAATTTGAGATAGTTTGTTTTTAGAGTTAATTTAATGCTCTTTAACCCTTTACGACACAATACCAACTTTTAACGACCCTGAGAAGGAAAGGTTTTGAAAACATTGTGGGAAAAGGATAAAATACTGGTAACCAGGATTTTCTCCTTTTCCCAAAATGTTTTCTATCCTTTCCAAAACAAAACATGATATCCACTTCTTGAGAAATATTAATTTTAATTTATAATTCACACGAGCTTTTGATGGTACAAACGCCTTCCTCAAGTGTAATCCTGTGACATTTGACACTCATATCTTGATATCACAGGACTGCACTTGAGGAAGGCGGTTGTACCGTCGACAGCTCATGTGAATTATAAATTAATACTTCCCAAATCAAAGTTCAATTTCTGCGTCACAGTTATTGTGCTGCTGGCACATGCTTTTAGTTTGGACCAACCTGAATTTCTGTTGTTTTGTAAAGAGTTAAGTAAGTGAGTCTATTTGACTTACCTGTCTGTAATATTTCGACTAGAGATACTATTTTCTCCATGTGTTTTCTAGAGGCAATAAGACCTTGTAATATAAGTATCTTAAAGTATTCAAACATGTCACTGCCTTCCCCTCCCATCACCTGAAATAGACAGAAAAAAAGTTTAGAGAGAGGAAAAAAAAAAGAGAGAGGTAGAGAGACAGAAAGAGGCAGAGACACAGACAGAGAGGCACAGAACAAACAGAGACAGACAGAGTATAATATTTCAGAACTGGTCTATATCAACTCTTTACAAAACGACAAAATTTTAGACTGGTCCAAATTGAAGGTATTTGACTAAGACAAAATAAATGTGACTGCTAAATCAAAATTTGTTTTGAGAAGGGTTGAAAGCATTGTGGGAAAAGGAGAAATTTCTCCTTTTCTCACATTGTTCTCAAAAGGCTTCTTTGACAGGGCCGTTGTCATGATTGTGTGGTAAAGGGTTAACACTTTGCATATGACATTTTAAATATGGATCAAATGATGAGATTTTTCCATCATATTTTTCTTTATAAAGTAGCAAAAAAATTATGGGAAAAGGACTAAATGCTGTTAACCAACTTACAGACAGACGAACAGACTGGTTTATACCCCTTATTTAATAAGACATGGGTTTTAGAAATAAAGAAAACTGTAAGAATATCAAATACTGTACAAATTGGCAGCTACGTACCTCTGCAAACTCATGGGTAAGTTTAAAAGCAGAATTTTCAAATCCCAGGTTTTTCCCAGGTGAAGTCGACAAGATGAATCCAAAGTCAATGTGAATCATGTGACCCTCAGAGTCCAATAAAATGTTTCCATTATGTCTGAAAACAAATGACCACAAATTATGCTTAGAAAACCTTGGTTTTATCTTGATATGCATCATAACATGGTCCAAAAAATCCACTCGTCTGCTCGTATTTACGAGTGAGAAATGGATGAGGACGAGTGAAATATCAGTCATGGTCGTTCGACAGGACGAGTGGTAAATAGGAGGTAGTAAACAAATAAGTTTTTCAGATGAATATTTAACTTACAGGAGACAAAACGGTCATTCCATTATTGAATAAGAGAATTAAGGGTATTCTGGAAATCAAATATTGAAACAGGACATAAAACCTGCTGGTACCCGCTCCAAATAAAGACCGGTTTCTAGTCAGCCTAATGATATAACCCGGGACATTTTCATTGCATACAGATGTTTTAATATGCCTCGGGTAGATCTAATTCAAAACGAGTGACTTTGCTAATTTATTAAAACGATCGATATTAACAATAACGCAAATTTATACTTTCCCGAAACCAGGTCCAAAAACTGTGTTGTTTTGGCTTTATTAATTTCTTATAACTTGACCGGATAAATGATACCGGATATTCAAACCCGGTATTTAATGTTCATTGCTACGGGATACAATATAATTAGTGTTTCCGTTTCGTCTGAAAAAAAAAGACAAGAGTCAAATATTAGACGGATTTTTCTCGTCGGACGAGTGAGGATCAAGGCAGGGCAAGTGTTTTTTCAAAGTCACTTGTCCTACAGGACGAGTGTCTTTTCCGGAAATTTTTGGACCCTGCATAATTATATTCAGAGACATGTTTTTTTTTACCTGCCAGTCCAGAATTCTATACAAAGGCAACTCTGGAATAAAGGTGGTTAATGCATCTTCATGATCCTTTAAACTAAGCAAGTCATCACATAATCATGGAGCCAGAAAATTCATAGGTGTCTACAATTATGACTGAGGTATTTGAAAATGTCGAAGTTTTCACACAACAGCAACACAGACAAGGCTATGACAGTACAATGACATTTTCTTTAACTAGAGGCCCTTGAGGGCCTGAAATCGCTCTACTGGCAGTGATTTTGCTTTTTTGCTTGCATACATTATGAATTCATGATGCAAACAGAAAAAACAGAAAAATGTGTTCTTGCAACTGGGCTTGAACCCACTAAGACAGCATAAGTAGGCATGGTGAATTGAACAAACAGTGAAAAAAAATGAAGTGCAATTTCTCAAAACTAATTGTTTGGAATCCAGCCATATTTGATAGGCTTTCAGAACACCTTCTATTGAACAATCCTAGCAAATTTCAAGGAAATGTGAATAATAATGTGGACTTCATTGAGTAAACGATACTAAATCATCAAATGGCTGCTTTTCCTGAATGGTTTACTAGATTTTCTTCACTTTTAATAGAGTTCAATCTCTTAATGAATCAAATAATCTTTGCAAGTTTCACAAGATTTGGATCAACACTGTGGACTTCATTTGCCTAAACAAGAAATGGAAATTTTCAACTTTGAATGGCTACTTTTCCCAAATTGATTGTCAGATTTTTTTCAAAATCAATAGGGTTCAAGCTGTTTATGATTCAAAGCAACTGTGCAAGTTTCACGAAAATCCAACCACAAATGCTGACTTTATCGCGTAAACAAGAAATGGAAATTTTCAATTTGAAATGGCTACTTTTCCCATACTGTTAGTTGGATCTATTTCAAAATCAATGGGGTTGAAGCTATTGATAAGATTAACAAACTGTGCAAGTTTCATGGAAATCTGACCACAAATCCAGACTTTATCATGTAAACAAGAAATGGAAATTTTCAACTTGAAATGGCTACTTTTCCCATACTGTTTATTGGATTTTTTTCAAATTCGATAGGCTTAAAGCTATTGATAAGATAAACAAACTGTATAAGTTTCACGGAAATCTGACCACAAATGCAGACTTTATTGCATAAACAAGAAATGGGAGTTTTCAACTTGAAATGGCTACTTTTCCCATACTGTTTGTTGGATTTTTTTCAAAATCAATAGGGTTGAAGCTATTGATGAGATAAACAAACTGTGCAAGTTTCACGAAAATCTGACCACAAATGTAGACTTAATCGCGGAAACAAGAAATGAAAATTTTCAACTTGAAATGGCTACTTTTCCCGTAATGTTTGTTGAATTTTTTTCAAAATCAATAGGGTTGAAGCTATTGATGAGATAACAAACTGTACAAGTTTCACAAAAATCTGATCACAAAAGAAGAATTTATCGCGTAAACAAGAAAAAGACTAACGGACGGACGACGGAAACCACGCCATGACATAAGCTCTGCTGGCTTTCAGGAGTTAGAAGCATGAAATAAATACAATATTAAAATTCTGTTTCTTCGGTGAAAGATTGAAATTTATTTCATCTTGTGAACACCATCTGTAACATTTTCACAAGTAAAGCAGCCGACAGTGAAAATATCACAGATGATGTTCACAAGATGAAATAAATTTCAATCTTTCACTGAAAGAAAAATAGTCAATTTATTTCATGCTCCAAAGCCCTTTATTGATAGCACTTTTGTCAAAATCCAGTGCAGTCATTTTGGGTAATTCCCCCTGGCGTACACCCCTCTACATAAGAATGCATTACAGTATTGCATACAGGGCTAGAAATGTAAAGTAAATGCATGTAAATTAATTCAAATTTCCCTCTGGTTGAATTTCAGGTGCTGTTTACCTTGATGACCAGTGCACAGTAACTAACATTTCCGTCTTCAATTGAAGAGTTAGAAAATATGACATTGGTATTTTTCACCAGTCGAAACCACAAAATATCAAACCATATTCCACCATGATTTCTCGATAAACTACCAAAAAAGCATGAAATAAAACCAACTCACCTATCTTTGACTTGCATAAGGTAGCAAACAAGAGAGTATCCTGCACAGCTCTGCACAAAGTTTTTCTGCGCTGTCAGGAATTCTTCGCTGTTCTGTGGTCCAAATTCGTGTTCAAAGTACTGAAGCAGAGTCATTTTACTGTGCTTTTTGATCTGGTGCAGAGAGACGGCATTAAGGACTGGCTCTATCATTCCGCTGTCGTTAGATGTAGCGACTATGTTGTACGGACGGATCCATAATGGAACATGCTCCTGATTCCAGTAATGCTGAAAGTAAGAACATAGAACTTGTAGAAAGATCAACCCTTTTGGCTCAATACGCAAAAACAGGGACTTTTGTGGAGGGTATAAATCAAGATCAGACTGCACAGAACGTGCAGTCTGATCTTGTGTAGACAAGCCTATGAGACAAAAATCTTTCTGAGTCTCAGTGGATTCTATTTTCAGGCATCGAAAAGGATTGAGTTATATATTTGGCGCTGAAAGAGTTAACCACTAGAGTTGCTATAACACTTAATCCTTTACCAAATGGTTCTTAGTATTAATGATCCTGCAGATAATGTTTCTAAAATCACTGAGAAAAAAGGGGAAAATCCTGGTAACCACCATTTTCTCCTTTTCAAACAATGTTTTCTTCTCTTTGACAAAAAAAAAAAATTCCATCATAGAAATCTAATTAAATTTGTCTTCTACAATACTTTTCATTTGAACATGTCCAATTGATCGATTGATGGGTGTTTCAAGCTACTTTCAACATTATTTCAGTTAAATCATGGCGAAAGTTCACATATTCATGTAATTCCTTGGTTCCACCAGAACTAGGCTAGGGCTCTGAAGCATCTTGCGCTAGGACACCCCCACAAAAAATCCAGTGGATCCAGTGAGGCTCGAACCCTGGGCCTCCAGGTCACAAGACCTACACTGCACCATTGAGTCACACAGGACCCAAAACATATCCAAAAATTTATCATCTGGTTAAGGGTTTTAAATATGATAAGTAGCAATACAAGCAGGTGTCTAATAAACTTATGCAACTTTCCAATCGTTTAATTGGAAAAATCAACAACTAACCGCATCATAAAGTAAGCCATTATTTTATTTATAAATATTTTTCTTTTGTATTGGAACTTTATGCACATTTGGCAACTTAGGTCATTGGCTGACAGTGCACCTTTGCATGTGTCTCCTGGCTTTCTCACACCAGTACTGACATAGCTTTCTTTGGGATTTATCACATAACCTCCCTCGTTTTTAAAGTAATATACCCATCACAAATTTTCTTATCTTATACATGTTTGATATCACAAATGTGTGTCGTCAAATATGAGATCATCTGTATGTAGAAAAGAATGGGTTTAATGGATATTACCCTGCTTGCATCAATAGATCGTTTTGCATCTTCTGATCTATAATTTGTGAAATATAATCATTTGATAAAAGGAATCTGACATGAGTTGGCATTTGATATAAAATGTTATTAGGCGAGCCTTTGGCGAGCTAAATAACATTTCCCTAGACTCGTTTAATAAAATTTCATCTCAAAAGCCAACTCATGTCAGATCCTCAATGTCTGGTAAGAAGACAAATACAATCTGCACCTACCTGAAGCTGCTTTAACACTTGATAGACCATCAATTCCTGCCTCAGGTCATCTCCGCATTTGACGATCACTGAGAGCAGTCTCCAGTTTGGTAAGTGGCCGTAGGGAGAAGATTCTCGAATTCTCATCACTTTTTCTTCCCAGGGCTCCTTTAGAGCTGCCGCTGAAGGATCTTCCGGATCTCGCTAAAAATATGCAATAACTCTGTTAGCAAAAAGACTTACTTTCCCCTTGCATGTAACAGCCAAGTCTTAACCCAATGTCAGAATTTTAAACTAGTCCAATTTTTAACCCTTTACCACACAATGACAACTTTTAATGCCCCTGAAAGAGAAAACTTTTGAAAACATTGTGGGAAAAGGAGAAAATGCTGGTTACCAGCATTTTCTCCTTTTCCCACAATGTTTTCTACCCTATCAAAGAAAAATCATTTGACATGAGCCACACTGAAATTGACATCTGGACATGCTTTCAATTCAGACAGGTCTAAAATTTTGTCATGTGGTAAAGGGTTAAGCATTTGCAGATGGAAAAAAAAAAAAAAGGTACAAAATAGCATGGGAAAAGGAGAAAATATTGGTTACCAGCATGTTCTCCTTCTTTCGAGAATATTTTCAAAAGCCTTCTCTCTCCGGGTTGTAACAATTAGCAATTGTTAGGGACAAAAAGGGATAGTGAACATCACTGCTACGATGTTGTTCACTTGATGAAATAAATTTTGATCTTTCACCCCAAAAAACAAATATCCTCAATGTCTTTCCTTGCTATGGGACAATGGTCGGTTTATTTTGCAACTCCTATACTCTATATCCCTTTTTGTCCCTAACAATCGCTAATAAATTTTGATCTTTCACTGAAAAAAAAAAAAAACCCACAAGTATTCTATTTTACTTCATGCTTCTTACCCTTTTGACTTTCATCAAAATCCAGAACAGTTGTTTTCGGTAATTCCCTGCTGCGTACCACATCTCAACATAAAAACGCATTACAGTATTATGCAAAACACCAGACATGAAGGGTAAATGCGCATAAATTACGCCATATTTCCTTCTGATTGAATGGCACATGCTGTTTATCCAGGTAACTAGTGCCAGGGAACTACTGGTTAAGCCTTCAAGTGAAGAGTTAGAAAATATGAAACTGGTATTTTTCACTAAGAGTAACCATGAAATATCAAACCATCATCCACTTTTATTTCTTGATAAACTATCAAAAAGCATGAAATATAAGATACATATTCCAGAAAACTTTTCTTCCCTATGTCACAGATAAGAGGTTTGATTAAGTCAGAATATCTCAAAATAAGAACAATGCAGATGAATGCAAGCACAAGCCTCTTACCTCTTGTTGCTTTTATGAGTGCAAATTCCAAGTCAAAAAAAGGGACATTACCGTGTTGAAAATATTTGTTAAAAAAGGCTTACTTGCCTTTCTGGTATGTCTATCATCTTTAATCCTATACCACACAATTCCGAGTTTTAACAACCCTGAACAGAAAGGCTTCCAAAAACATAGTGGGAAAAGGAGAAAATGCTGGTTACCAGCATTTTCTCCCTTTCCCACAATGTTCTCCACTCTATCACAGACAGAAATCATGATTTGTGCAACATGTATCGTCTGCAGGTGCATTCCATTTTGTCTAGTCCAAGATTTTATCTTTGGTAACGAGTTAACAGCTAAAAATCAGCAATAGTTTAAAGAAGAGTATCTTCAGTAATTCTAGAGCTAAGAGAAAATGTCAAACTTTTTTGCATGACAACTATGGCCTTGCACAGGACGAAAACCAGGCTATGACAATATCTGTAAATTTTCTACAAAATTGTCCTAACTATAAATATGTCAATTATTATGACACAGATCCCCTCAACTTGGACAAGTTAAAAATTTTGTTCTTTGGTTAGGCGTTCTAATGATACATGCAGATATACCAGCATCTTGTGAAAATACAGTTCGAAAAGGGCCACAATATCAACAATAATTTCACACCTTCAATCTAACTCCAAATAAAATCACTTAAGTACTACCATGTGAGTACGTAATATCTGCAGAGTCCCAAATATGGATTTTTCAAAACAAGGAAAGAGTCCACGGGTATGGATTTTCAGAACGAGCCTAGAGTCCTGAATATCGATATTTGCCCGGAAGTCTGTTGTCATAAAGCAGCTTCATTCACTTAAAAAACCCTTTCTTGCTTTTTTGTAAGTAATTTTTCTTAAATTGAAATAGCCCAATACTTGTTGTTTACTTTAAAGTCAATACAGAAGTGTGAATAAAGAGGTCATTTCACATGCTTGGGCTACTGCCTCATCCAAAACAGACTGCTTCTGCCATCTACTCATCCAATAGAATTCGGTATTGTGCCAAAGCATTTTCAATAACCTCATATTATTGGCAAATTTAATCCAAAATTACGCTTGACCAAAATTTTATGGTCACATACATGTACCTGGGTATGAAATTTAAATCCAATTGACCTATTTATCAAAATGATATCAACTGGAAACTTTATACCGCTTAAGACAAAACGAAGGTAGGAACTAGCTTTTATACTCACTTCAAATTTTCCCTTTGGAGCACAAATATTTTCTGACAGTCGACGTCTGATGTCACCTGCTGCGATGTAGACAGGCTCCTTACTATCTGCGCTGGTTGAACTTTCGATGGAGAACTGAGATATCGTATCACTTGATTTACTTCTCATTGAGATCTGTAACTGAAAGACAATACAAAAACCTGTGTTTATCTGCTATAAAACAACAAAATTTCAGTCTCTTCTAAATCAAAAGCATGTTTAGACAACACACTAACACATATCCAGCTAATTAAGTTAAATAAAAATTCTAAGCCAATAGTAAAAAAAAAAGGTTTTTTTTGCACAAAATACAGGAGAATATTCTACTGTAACATCATATAGGACAACATAGCATTCATGTGACATCAACAGTACCTGTCGTAAAAATAGCTAATATACATTACTGCACTGTTCTTGGATACAAAACTGCACAAGCAGTAAAGTTACAGCAGTTAAACCATTGCCACACAATATGGAGTTTTACTGGCCCTGACTGAATGGGCTTTTGAAAACATTGTGGAAAAGTACAAAATGCTTGTAAACCAGCATTTTCTCTTTTTTCCACAATGTTTTTTTACCCTTTCACAAACAAAAACTTTCAATTTGCTTTCATCTCATAAACCCGTCTAAAATTTGCTGTGTGGTAAAGAGTTAAGTTATCAGGTTTTACCTGTAATTCACTGACAACGTTTCTGTAATCCAAAGAATAGCAGAGAGCCTGTATAGTTGATCAATTGATTGGTTGGTGTTAAGTGCGGTTTTCAACACTATTTCAGTTTTATCTCAGTGGCCAGTATACCTATCCAAGCTTTCCTGGAGTTTCTTTTACCAGTACTTCAAACAATATTCTTCCCAAGCAACTGGCTTCTTTCCAACATAAACATCATCAAAACAATGATCAGCCTTGAGAGAGGAAGGGATTTTGTTGCATAGACTATCATTAGTCCTTGGAAAGAAATTTGCTGAGCTGGATATCTGAACAAGCAACCCCCTGTTGTCAAGTACTGTATGCTACAGGTTGCACTACTGGGGCTCGGCACACTATATAGTAAACTGATCTTTGCAGTATAACTTACTTGAATGATTTCATCGTCTTCTTGGGACCAGCAGTCTGCATCATCAAAGTCTGTGATGTTGCCATAGACGCTGAAATCTCGGGGTGATGTGTTGCCATGGTGATAGTAGGACATCGTCAGATCCTCCTCAGATCTCGTGTAGCGCAGAGTGTTTTCTAGCATTTTATTGGGGATTTGACTAGTTAGTGTGTTCTCGCACTGAAGTATTTCTACGTATATCAAGTATGGGGCCTGAAAACAAAAGGTATGGTAGGGGTCATTTAGAATGAAAATCAGGGAATTTCAATCATATAAAATTTTACCAAACAATTCCTATGCATGTGCAGAAGATGGCTTTTCAATACAATGTGGAAAAAAGAGTATATGAATGTTAAAAGCACTTGCTCCTTTTTCTCAGAATATTTTGCGTAAATCATTTCTTTCTTATCATCTAATTCATTCCATTTTTGTTTGATAGTGGTATATGTCCATAAGAGGTTAAAAAGAGCCAAGAGTTTTACTACCATCAGGGATAAAGCTTTTTGAAAACATTGTGAGAAAAGGAGAAAATGCTGTTAACCATCATTTTCTCCTTTTCCCACAATGTTTTCTACACTTCGAGAAAAAAAAAAAAAAGAAATCTTTGAGACACCTTTAACCCTTTACCACACAATGCCGACTTTTAACAACCCTAAGGAAGACGCCCATGGAAAACATTCAAGGAAAAGAAGAAAATGCTGGTAAACAGTTTTTTTTTTCCTTTTCACACAATTTTTCTACCCTCCCCAGAACAAATTTCAAATTTTGACTCACAATTATTGTTTTGTTGTCTGCAAATCTTGTCGTCTGCAAATGCTTTCAATTTGGACTCGTCTAAAACTTTGTCGCCTGGTAAAGGGTTAAATTATTTCCTGCAAGTGCTTTAAATCTGGACCAGTTAAAACTTTGTTTCATGTTTAAGTCCCTACCAAACATCAATTTCAAAAATCTTCTAAATTGAAAGCATCTGCAGATGACAAATTTGAATGTGATACAAATGACGTGAAGTTCACTGACAGGGTAGAAAACACTGTGGGAAAAGGAGAAAATGCTGTTTACCAGCATTTTCTCCTTTTCCCACAGTGTTTTTATAGACGCTCTCTCTCTCAGAGTCATTAAAACTCCAGACTGTTTGGCAAAGAGTTAAGCCCCTGCAGCTGGAAGCATTTGAAACCATTGCGGGAAACAGAGTACCAGTATTTGTTTGTTACATGTGAAACCAATCTAAATCTTTCTGCCTGTACCTTTTCCTTTGAATTCAGGACAACAGCTTGTGAATGAGGTATTCTAACAACATGGTGATTAAACTGGGCTGTGGGTAGCCACACACGGGCAGGTAAGTTGAGATTTAACATGGCCAGTTCTGCCATCAAACGTGATGCTGAAAGTGAGAATCAGAGTACAACAGAATGCACACAATAACTAATGATTGACTGTATGGTGTTTAAAGCCGTTTTCCGCATTATTCCAGCAATATTGCGGCAACCAGAACGTCTATCTCTGCTTTCCTGGTGTTTTCTGCACAATATTCTTTCCAAGCCACTGGCTGCTTTCCCACATGACCATTGTCGAAACAATGGTCAGTTGTGAGAGGGAAATCAATCATGTTGCAATTACTATCATCAATCCTCAGAAAGAAATTTGCTGAGCCGGGGATCAAACCAGCGACCTCCTGTTCTGAAGTCTATCAACTGAGCAACTGGGGCTGTGCACACAATAAGTTAAGAATTACACAAAAACTGTGTTATTTCCTTAAGCAGATAACCCCCAGTTTTAATGATCCAGAGGAAAAAGGCTCTTGAAAACATTATGGGAAAAGGAGAAAATGCGGGTAACCAGCAATTTTTTCCTTTTCCCACATTTTATACCCTTCAAAAACTAAATTTCATTTTCTTGAGTTGCATTTTGTCATCTGCAAAAACTTTCAATTTGGACAAGTCTAAAATTTTGTTGTCGGGCAAATAGTTAACTCATTGACTTTGGTCATGTCAATCGAGAGGATATGTTTTTTTTGGTGAAAGCTCAAAATTTATTTCATCAAGTGAACATCATTATCCACTTGTGAAAATATTACCGATGATGTTCACTTGATGAAATAAATTTGATCTTTCACCAAAACAAGAAATATTCTATTAATTACATGCTTCTAACCCCTTTTTTTTGTTAGGGCTTGCATCAAAAAATCCATTACAGTTGTTTTCGGTAATTGCCCCTGGCGTACCTCCTCAAACATTAGAAGGCACTACAATATTATATAAAGTGTGAGAAATGTAGGGTAAAGGCGCGAATATTGCGTCATATTTCTGTCTGGTAGAGTGGCACAAGCTGTTTACCTAAGTAACTAGTGGGCGGGAGCACCTGCTTTATCAACTATCAATATTAGAATAAATCCTTACCACTGAAAACTGAATTCTTTTATCAAGAAAACTTGAATACACAACACCAATCATGTTACAGCCTTTAATGGAGTTTCTTTTACCAGTACTTTCAGCAGCATTCTTTCTGAGTCACAGGCTGCTTACCAACATAAACAATGAAACAATTTTCAGCTGTGAGAGAATAATGAATCATGCCGCAATGACTAGTCACTATCATGAGATGAATCCTCGAAAAGAATTTGGCTGAGCTGAAAATCAAACCAGAGTCCCAAGGGTTTCAAGCCCTTTATGTTACCAACGCTCATGTAAATTTTTATAGACAAGCTCGTCGGGTACTTACATCGTAACTCTTTGGTGGGTAGTTGTTGCAATCGTTGACCAATACTCATAAAAGCCTTGACAAATTCTATTTGTGGACTGAGTCTTGGGGCCTGTAAACAGTCAAGAAAAAGGCACCTTGTCAACCTGTAACCCTCCCAAAAAACTCAACTCAACCAAATTTGAGAGTATTTACATAGGAAAAATTAATGTGGCTCAAATGGTGAAATACCTGTCTGTCAAAGAGAGGACAACATTGTGGTAAAAGGACAAAATGCTGGTTACCATGTAATATCTGTATCAATAAAGTAAGTGTAAATGAAGACAGATGCTAACTCTTTACCAATACATCCCACGTTCTTGCTAACCTGAGGAAGACAGCTTTTGGAAACATGGAAAAAGAAGAAATTGCTGCTAACCAGCAATTTTTCTTATATGCAACAACGTTTCAAACCCTGTCAGAGAAAAATCCATTAACTCAGCAACAGTTAATTTGCCCCATGCAAATGCTCTCAATATGAAACAATTTGAAATTTTTTCATCTGGTAAAGATATAGTTAATAAGGCGATTGTTTATCAAAAAGCTTAAGTTCACTTGTGACAATTTTGAGTGTGTTATCTAAAGGTGTTTAACTTTAAAAAGTGTAAAGTTTGTTGTTTGGAAAAGAGTGTCTCTTAAAAATATTGCAATATTTTGTAGTTAAAAATTTGTAGTAATACAATAAAAGGAATATTTTGTTGTAGTAACTTTCCTGTGGCTTTTATTTGGTTCTTGCTGAATAAGAAAATTTGAGGAAGGTTTCGCAAGATAATAAATTTTCCTACACAGCTTAAAGCAAATACAAGCCCCAGGAAAGTAACTACAACATAACACATTATATACTCTCTTTATTTGTGGCCTCGAAAGACTTTACCATCCTTCTTCCATAACTTACCCCACATAGACATGTGACTTCTTTCCCTGTCAAATCATTTTTCACACCTTCAGAACTCTGGTGGCACACACAACCACTATCAAAAGCCCTTCCTGATGCAAGATCCCCCGAGCTAGAGGTATGTAAGGTATTTGCATGTATCTCACTACCTGGCTTCACATAGATACCTTAAAATAGAGACAGGAAAACCATCATGATTATATCAAATAGAGATAGGACAACCATCATTATTATATCAGATAGACATAGGACAACCATCATTATTATATCAAATACAGATAGGAAATAATCATTATTATATCACATAGAGATAGGACAACCATCATTATTACATGTATATACTACTCAAAATTTGCTAGGGATCACCATATTAAGATTCAGCAGATATACATGTGTGGCATATATCAGGTATGATTTTTCAATACGTTGCATTGCCACTCTGTTGATATAAACCACTTGTGGAAATTGAAATTATTTATGCAAAACTGTATTCGTGTAACATACATGTATACCCGCATTAAATGATACCTGTCAATATCTAAATGATACCTGTCAAAGTGTGAGTAGTATATATTACATCAAATAGAGATAGGACAGCCATCAGTATTATATCACATAGTGATAGGAAATAATCATTATTCTAACACGATTTTGGCTCTATAAACAAAGTGCAACAAAAGCATGGTAAAATTTACGTCATTCTATATGAAGTGATGTCATTCTGTTTAAAAGTAAGTTGCCTGTGGCTGTTCCATGTCTTCGCCCTCCAATATTTTATCAATGAAAGTCACTTGACGTAAAGAAATCGTCATTTTCCCCTCATTGACCAAGGAGGAGGGAAAATCCTCAAAGATTTACTGATATTAACTCTTTCTGATAAAAACTGACAATGATGGGACTATCTGAAATGTAACCAGTAAACATTATGTAAATCAGTGTCTTTTCAAGTTGAAGGTTTTTTTCAAAATTGACTGGTTTTGCATTGGAAATGGGATTGAGAGTGGGTGGAGTAATATTCAGAGTATTCGAAGCAACTCACTGTGACTCTAATGCTTGACAATACATTCATTCTTCTTTGTAATTTGAAAGGGAGAAAATACAATAGTAAAATGGTCCAGTTTTTTATGTTTTGTTTGATGCCTAAGGTTTTATTGAAATTTTTATTCAGTTTTCATTTACCGACTGGGCAGTGAACTTTACCGACTGGGCAGTAAACTTGTTTTCCTATGATTAACCTTTTACCAAACAATCCCTGGTTTTCATGACCCTGAAGGAGAAGCCTTTTGAAAACATTGTGAGTAAAGGAGAAAATGCTGGTAACCAGCATTTTCTCCTTTTCTCACAATGTTTTCTGTTCTTCCCAAAACAAACTTAAAATTTTGAGTCAAATTAATTTTGTTGTCTGCAAATACTTTCAAATTGGACGAGTCTAAAATTTTGTCCTTTGGTAAAGAGTTAAGAGTTGGTCATGTTAGAATCAAAATAATCTTCTTTCAATCGTGGTTAATCGTTCAATACACCATGTTCTGAGTTATGAAGGGCAATGAATAACCCATTCGGGCTATCACCCTCATGGATTATTTATTGTGCCACATAACTGAAAACCATTATTTATTGAATGATAAACCACGATAGAAAGAAGACTATTTCTTAATCATATCACATAGAGATAGGACAATCATCATTATTATATCGAATAGAGATTAGACAACCATCATAATTATATCAATGATTAAGTCTCTACCATAGAAGAAAAACTTATACTTGAAAAGCACTTGTAAGTGACTATTCAAGTATAGCTCAATGATGGAATTTGTCTTTGATGGGGTAGAAAACACCGAGAGAAAAGGAGAAAATGCTTGTTACAAGCATTTTCTTCTTTTCCAATAAACTTTTTAAAAGGCATCTTTCTCAGGGTAAATATGTACTGATTGATTGGATGATTGTTTGGTGTTAAAAGCTGTTTTCAACATTATTTCAGTTATATGGCAGCAGACAGTGCACCTTATTATGCTTTCCTGGAGTTTTTTTTTTTCAAGTACTTTGCATGATATTCTTCCAAAACCACTGGCTGCTATCCCACATAATCATCATTGAAACAATGACCAGTAGTGAGAGAGAAAAGAATCCCATGACTATCATCTGTCCTCAAAATAAACATAGTGTAACCTAAAATCTCAGAGTGCCTTTCACAACATTTCAATTGCCTTTCCAGCCAGTGTAGATCAAAATCAGACTGCATAAAACTTACAGTCTTATCTTTGATCTACACTACATGCTTTGCAGAGACACTCTAGACAAAAGCAACCTTGAAATCACAATTATTTGGGTCTTATTTCCAGTCTGAAAATGTTTGTTGGATTCAAAGAACACTCTTACCAGCAATTCTTTCTTACTTTAACCCTTTACCAAACAATCCCTGGTTTTTACGACCCTGAAATAGAAGCCTTTTGAAAACATTGTGGGAAAAGGAGAAAATGCTGGTAACCAGCATTTTCTCCTTTTCCCACAATGTTTTCTACCCTGCTGGAAACAAATTTCAATTTTTGAGTTACATGTATTTAGTCATCTGCAAGTGCTTTCAATTTGGACCAGTCTAAAATTTTGTCGCTTGGTAAAGAGTTAACGTAAATGTATTTTCTATTTCATTAATTCATGAAACAATGACAAGTTTCAAATGTTCTGATGAAGCATTAACAACCCTGTGGAATATTTTATTTGAAAACATTGTTTTCTACCCTCTCAATGATAAATTTCATCATGTCAGCTACAATCTGTATGTCCTGTGTAAATGCTTTCAATGAAGTCAATAGCATCTAGTAAAGAGATAACCCTTTTTTGAAGATGATTAAATATGGCCTGCAACACGCGAAAAGGGGTATTCGGACATTTGCGTAAAGTGTTGTCTCGGATCAGCCTGTGCAGTCCGCGCAGACTGATCCGACACAACACTTTCCGTTTTTATGTAATTTTATGTTTTGCAGAAATCTACTGTAGCACAAAATCTAATGTAGTCGTAAAGTGCCGTCTCGGATTAGCCTGCGCAGACTGCGCAGGCTGATCCGAGACAACATTTTACTCAGATGTCCGAATGCCCCTTTTCACGTATTGCAAGCCATATTGCTTACAAGTATGAAAAAATTATGACAGAAGATTCCCATACATTTATCCTTAACCAAACAACCAAATCTTAGTCTTCAAAACTGCATATGGATAAAACTTAAAAACTTTGGAATACTTATTAAAAATGACACAATTATATGAAAAAAAAAAAAAAAAATTGGGACAGTTTACGTGGGAAATGCAGAAGAGAATAATTATCCATTACTGTTCAAATACAACTTTTAAAGTCAATGCAAATGGCTAGTCTTCAGGAACATATTGAAAGGCAACAGAGGGACATTTCTTTTTACAAGCAAGTAGCTCTTTTGCCCTCAATTTTTTCCTCAACATCAAGGAAAAACATATCTGAGTGACACTATGTGAAAAGGGATTTACTGCAACTAGAAAAAGTACATGCTCCGGTCAGGTTGTTTACAGCCTGTTATCTGTCTGTTCACAATCCACAAAGGCTGACCTGACTTGAAATATAAGTGTGTGATGACTTGCTTGGTAAGTGTATTACAGAGTTGCATTAGATCCCCTTTTGCCAGAGCATTGACTTCTTTCCTTCACATGTTTCACCTTTGTGTTGTTTTAGGCATGTCTAAAGGATTAATTAATTTTTAAAATTAGCCACTACAGTAATGTTCAATTCCTTACCAAACAAGCCTGTGTTTTAACGATCGCCATAAAAGAAGGCTTCTGAAAACATTTAGAGAAATGGCGTAAAATCAAATGCTGGTAACCAGCATTTTCTCCTTTTCCAACAATATATTCTACCCTTTCGACTACAAACACATCATTCGAGCAGCAGTTAAAATATTCTCTGCAATTGCTTTAAATTTGGTTTAGTCTAAAATTTTATCATTTGGCAAAGGGTTAACTCTTTACCAAACATTTATGCTTTAGATTTGTCCAAACTGAAAGAACTTACAGACGGCAATTCAAATATGGCTCTAATAATGATATCTTTCTTCAAAAGGGCTCAAATCTTTACCAGACGACAAAATTTAAGACCATTACAAATCAAAAGCATTTGAAGACGACAAACTTAGTGTTACACAAATTAGAAAAGCTTTCTTTGAAAGGGGCAAGAAAACATTGTGGGAAAAGGAGAAAATGCTGGTTACCAGCACTTTCTCCTTTTCCAACTATGTTTTGAAAGTCCTTTTCCTTGGGGGTCGATGAAACTCTGGATTGTGTGGTAGAGGGTTCAACACTGTTTCGTGTTGGTTAATGATACCTTTCTTCAAAAGGGCTTAAACACTGTGGGAAAAGAAGCAAATGTTTGTTACCATCATTTTTGCCCCTACAAACACAGATTGTTAGGTACAGGCATAAAAGGTATAGAGAAACTGTAAAACTCATGAAAAGGCAAAACAATCCCACACCAAACACAAATCTAAAGCAAAAGATTAACTGTTGTGTTAAAATTATAATCTTACCAAAGTTTAAACTTGTTACAATATCAGCATGCTCTACAACAAAAGAAATGTGCCATGCCCAGTGAAAAGGGGGCTTAACTCTTTACCAAACGACAAAATTAATGACTGGTCTAAACTGAAAGCATTTGCAGATGGCAAAATATATGTGGCTGAAAAATTGAAACTTATTTCGGAAAAGGTAGAAAACATTGTGGGAAATGAAGAAAATGTTAGTTACCAGCATTTTCTCCTTTTCCCACATTATTTTCAAAAGGCTTCTTTCTCAGGGTCGTTAAAAGTCGGGATTGTGTGGTAAAGAGTTAATGCGTCTCTCTGATGTATTATACCAAGCGAGCCATCATCATAATTACGGATCAATGAAATCCAACATAAAATCCAGTTTGTCTAACAACCAACAGTTACTGAGAATCAAGTAAAATGGTCATTTGACATGTAGAAAATTGACCAATTGCCAAATGACCAGGTCAGCCTGCGCAGACTGCTCAAGCTGACCTGGAGCAATACTGTTTGCAAAATGCATTTAACCCCCCCTTTCATAGAGCATGGCTCATATACACTTGTTTGAGTTGATTAAGTTAACTACCCTGACCTAATTGACAAACTGTTCTAAGCTTTGTTCCAGTTTTACCCTTAGAATACCGAGTAAACCCAATATTGTGTTGATCCAACTATTGTAAAAACATGGTGACAAAAGGAAAAAAAAAATTTCATTGTGACCAGTTTTGTCTCCAGCCACAATGTTTAAAAACAGCTGTCAGTTGGATGAAAAAAAGTCAGCTTCAGAAAATACCAAGGTACATGTATTCAAAATTACAAATATTGTGAGTAGAAAGAAAAATTTTACAAAGACTGTTACAATCTTTTTACAACAATCATGCCTGTTTAGTAACTGTCAAATGTATTTTCCAAAATACAGGTCAAAGATCAGACAGCACAGAATGCCTAGTCTGATCTTTGATCTACGCTGTCAAGTACAGTAAAACCCCTCTATTGATACCATCAGTGGTACTTTTGAAATTTGGTCTTATTGTCTGGTGGTCTGATTTCCAGGTTTTGCAATTACAGACATGTATGTGAAAATTAGCTGGTCCTAAAGAAGATGTGAAAATTAACTGTTTGTAAAGAAGTTATGTAAGTTGAGCAGCTGTTTCACGGGTTTAAACTCTAAAGGTAATTTTACATTAGCATTGAAACTGACGGTCAAAATTTTGTAAAAGTGGGTAGCTCATATTTCCAGGTTTGTGATCATTGATCATTAAGAAGGAAAAATGCTCTTCTCACAAATTGACTGATTGATTGAATTGGAGTTTAACAGCTTAGGTCATATCATGGTGGTCAGTGCACCTACACATGGGTTTCCTGGCTTTCTCACAGCAGTACCGACACAACTTTCTTCCAAGTCACTGACTACTTTTTCACATGCATCAGAGGTGAGAGGCAAAAAATCGCCTGAAAGAAAGTTTGCCTCAACCGGGTATCGAACTCACAACTACCAGGTCACAAGTCCCATACACTCACCACTGAGCTACCCAGGAGGGCCCATTCTGACATAAGTATGGGTTACTCATATTGGTGAGGTGAGGTTTTACTGTACATCTTGAGAAATATTTGCCAATTGCCAACAATTGCTTCTTCAATTACTTAACCTTTCACTGCACAATGCCGACTTTTACTGACCCTGAGAGAGAAGCCTTCTGAAAACATTGTGGGAAAAGGAGAAAATGCTGGTTACCAGCATTTTCTCCAGTTCCCACAATTTTTTACCTCATCAAAGAAAACATGCACACTAATTTGAGCCACAAAGAAATTGTCTTCTGCAAATGCTCTCAATTTGGACAAGGCTAAATTGTTATTGTCTAGTAAAGAGGTAACTCTTTACCTGGCAACAAAATTTTATTATCATTCTAAACTACATGAAATTTGTAACCAGCAAATTGCTTTGAATTAAGATCAGTCTAAAATTTTATCTAGAAGAGAGTTGAAACAGAATTTATAACACTGATATGTCTGGTCTGATTTATTAGATTATTACCTTATTAGTGCATATAACATACAAAGCTATTGTCAACAATGAGCCATGCTCTGGCAAATGGGGTTTTGATGTATGTCTGTGATGCATTATACTTATTATGGATCAATAAAATCAATTTTGTCTGACAATGGACTGAATTATGATGTAGACTGGTCTTTGGACATGCAGAAAATTAACCAAAAGCAAAACATTTGACAAAGGTCAGCCTGTGTGAACTACACAGGCTGATCTTCTTCCATACTTTTTGCAGATTCATTAAGCCCCCTTTTAAATAGCATGGCTTATATATAAGGTGTTGCCTGTTGTCTATGAAAAGGTTACTGGCAATCAAACAGGTACAATTTTGAAAGGTGGGTAACTCTTACCTGTAGCATCTGACCTTGACCTTGCATGTGTTTTCCGTGACGACGGTGACAGAGTGGAGTGTGGAGAACTGGGAATACTGGTATTGTGAACATATTGGTAGCGTAGATGGCTCTGGTGATGTTTGTGACTGTGACGACTGAAACAGAAATTTGTACTGCTAAAATTGGCATTTTATCACACAAATCTGTGTTCTAACAACCCTGAGGAAGAAGCCTTCTGAAAACATCGTGGGAAAAGGAGAAAATGCTGATATTCAGCATTTTCTCCTTTCCTCACAATGTTTTCAAAAGCCTTCTCTCTTGAAGTTATTAAAACTCAGGATTGTGTGATAAAGGGTTAGCCTAAACGTATGGCTTAATCTACAAAATCATCGTAAATACAGAACACTAGCTGAATTAATATCTTGTAAAGCAGAAAAATATACTTTTTGACCACACTAAACAATATTGCATTTAAAAGACCCACAGGAAGTAAGCTTTTGAAATTATTGTAGAAAAAGGAGAAAATGCTGGTCACCAGCATTTTCTTCTTTCCCAACATTGTTTTTTGCCCTTTAAATTTGCATGAATATGAATCCCATTTAATTTTTTGTGTGCATAATGTTTTTAGTATGAAAGAGTCTATAGCATGGTCCTCTTATTCAGATCTTCAAATATTAGGACAGACCAATTAAAACTGAAAATGTGAAGGCTTATAAATATCCCAAATAGTTGCCATGTCAATGGATCAAAGGAAAAAAGGGGTCAGTGCTCAAATAATAATCAGCTAGACTTGTCGCAAAGCAGACAAATTACCCCCATCAGCACCTTGTCACTACAGCAGCACAATCGGAGAACAAATATGATTTTCAAAGCAAAGTTCACCTCTGACCTTTGAGCCATGTGACCCAAAAACAAGTGGGTGCCTCCTTGGGTCATGGGCAAAACTTGTTTAAATTTTCAGAGTGCTAGGTCAAACAGCTATTGAGTAAGAGCATGGAAACAATATCCAAACAAAGTTCACCAGTGACCTTGATCTTTGACCCATGACCGAAAAACAATAGGGTGCCTCCATAGATCATGTGCATCACTTGTATGAAATTTCAGGGCCCTAGGTCAAATGGCTTTTAAGTTAGAGCACGAAAACGAAAAAGACAATGCACTGACAATGAACATTTCAAGTGCACAGATTCTAACAGGATAGGTTCAATCAAAATTCTGCCTGAACTAGTTGAAAACTGTAGGTGGATGTCATGGCCTGTATTCACCAACCATTCTCAAGAGTAGTCTTTGTTTTATTCTATATTTAGAAAGTAACATAAGTTCTGATTGGCTAAACCAATCAAAACTTAAGTTACTTTCATATTTGGACATTTTTTACAGTAAGACTATGAATGTTCTTAGGACTGGTTTATGAATATGGACCCATTTTCGATGTTAGTTCAGTTTTATCATGGCTAGCAGTGCACCTATCCATGCTTTCCTGTAGTTTCTGTTTCAACAGTACTTCTCACAATTTTCTTCCACGGCTACTGGCTGCTTTCCCACACAACCATCATTGAATCAACCATCAGCAGTGAGACAGGAATAGGTTCTGTCACAATGACAATCATCAATCCTCGGAAAGAAATTGGCCAAGCAAAGCTTCAAGCCAGCAACCCCTGGGTTTTAACACTTGCATGTTACCAACTGATCCACTGGACTAGGATTGGATTGGAGTTTAACTCCATTTCAACAGTTCAGATCACATCACAGCGGCCAGTGTATCTATGCATGCTTTTCGTGGCTTTCTCACACTAGTACTGACACAACTTTCTTACAAAGCCAAAGACTGCTTTCATCACATGTGTCCGAGGTCAGATGTGAAAAATTGTCGTTAGGAAGGTTTGCTGCAACCTGGTATAAAACTCACAACTACCAGGTCACGAGTTAGATACATAGACCACAGAGTTACCTGGCGGGCCACTGAGCTATGAGGGTATAATTAAACGTATAAAAGTACTACCTGAGTTCTTCATTTAACAACATATTCCTAAGTTTGAGACCCTGTGAGGCCTTCCAGTTGGGCTTGAGAACATCTGCAGAAAAAGCACCAAGTAGCCAAATACATTTGACAGAAAATTCTACACTGTTTCTACACCTGAAAAAGTCAAGAGAAAAATGATCTTCCGTTAATTTGTTTGTTTGGTCACCTACAAAGCAATTCTGTATTCAACAATTTCCTTTGATATGTTGAAAACATCATAGGAAAAGGAGAAGATGCTGATAAACCTCATTTTCTCCTTTTCCAACAATATTTTCAGAGACACTTTCAGAGATATATCCCACCATTTGGGTTGCAGTTAACCCTTTCCCAAACAATCCCTAGTTTTAACGACCATGAGGAAGAAGCCTTTTGAAAACATCGTGGAAAAAAGAGAAAATGCTGGTAACCAGCATTTTCTCCTTTTTCCTCAATGTTTTCTACCCTTTTTCAAAACAAATATCGGTTTTTGGTCACATTTGATTTGTAGTCTGCAAATGCTTTCAATTTGGACATGTCTAAGATTTTGTTGTCTGGTAAAGGGTTGATTTGTTGTCTGTAAATACTTTCAATATGGACAACTCTAAAATTGTGTTGTCTCATAATGGGCTGAGTGGTGTTTAGTGTTTGACTCCACACAACAAAAATTTTGGACGACTTGTCCAAATAGAAATGTAAATTTTCTGGCTTAAATACATTTGTTGAATGCAGATAAATTATCTCACACGACAGGAAAAAAATCCGTATCTACACATTGTCAAATACGGTTTCAAATATGGTATGGTGATGTGCTTTGTGCACGAATACGTACATGTTAGCTTGCCATTTGCCATTTGATTGGTCAAAATGTTATGTTATGATATTCAATGACGATTCATAAAAACAAACTGAATACTATCCACTAACCATTAATTTGTTTTATTTTGTTGACCATTTTTTAAAATAAAATGTCAAATTATTACAATATTTTGTCACTGAAAGTTGTATATAATAGAAAGAATATTAAGTAAAAGTTACTATAACATTTCATATTACTGAAGACAAGGATTTTCTTAATATTACTTAAGTTGCAAGATATGTAAAGCTCACCAGAAAATTTGCTAATCTAAAGCAATTCAGTTTGACCCATAACTAAACAGTCACATATTTGAACAATTTTGAAGGAGAATGCTCTTTAAAATGATGTGGTAAAAGGAGAAAATGCAGTTTGCCAGGTTAACCCTCTGAAGAGACAAAAATCATATAACTTGTCGACTGAAAATACTTTAATTCGGACAAGATTCAAACCTTATTGGGAGGTGAAGAGTTGAAAAAGAAATAAAACAGCATGAAAAGCCATAAAACAAGTAAGACACCCTGATAAAATGTTTAGACAAATATTTGTTTTTATCTTACAAAAGTAGAAATACGCTGTGATACGGCAATTTATTGTATAAAGTACAAAACTTAATTCTGCCTTGGAAAAGATTTTAACACTTTAGCAAAAGACAAAATTTTACACTTGCCCATATTGATAGCTTTTGCAGGCAACAAAATAATTGGGACTCAGAAATTTATAGAAAATCACTTCAGGAAAGGTAGAAAATATTGTGGGAAAAGCAAAATCCTGTTTGCCAGCATTTTCTCCTTTTTTCCACAATGTTTTCAAAAGGCTTTTTTCTATTGGCTGGAAAAACTTGGGACTGTATGGTAAGTTAAGGCCCAAGAAGATGCAGCCAAAGTAAACAATATGGTAGTCAACTTGCAGGCAAATTTAATTCATACCATTATTTTGAAAGTAGATAAATTATTATGAGGCTGACAACATTTTACAATTAAACAAGAGTACTACATGCTGGTGCCAACACTTGGCTTCTACTGCTTGATTTTCAATAAAAATGTGAAGTTGAAAAAGGGGCCATAACAGTGTTATAACTGGTGATCAGCATTTTCTCCTTTCACAACAATGTTTTCTATGCCTCCAAAGGCATTTTTAGTATTTGGATCACATTAAACTTGTTGTCTACAAATTATTGAGTTCAGTTTGGAACAGTCTAAAATTTTGATGTTTGATAAAGGGTTAAGGAAAACTTTGTAAATACCTGTGGACTATATAAGGATGCAGTGCTTCAGCCACATCATGCATGTGTATGTACATATTTAACAACTGTGGGAGATAAAAATCTACGTCGTCCTCTGGAAATGTGAACATTTTATTGGCTGAAATACAAATAAAAACAGCTCTAGTACAGTAAAATTTTTTCTAGAAGGCCACTTCTACAATGCAAGCAGCCTGAATTTACCCCTTACCACACAATCCCAAGTTTTAACGACACTAATGAAGTAGCGTTTTGTAAACATTGTACGAAAAGGAGAAAATGCTGGTAACTAGCATTTTCTCCTTTCCCCACAATGTTTTCTAGCCTATTAATACAGAAATCACCAGTTAAGTAATATTTAATTTCGAGTCTGCACTTGCTTTCAATTTGGTCCAGTCCATAATTTTATTGTTTGGTAAACGATTAACCCTTTACCAAACAATCCCGGTTTTTCACGACCCTGTGAAAGAAGCCTTTTGAAAACATGGTGGGAAAAGGAGAAAATGCTGGTAACCAGCATTTTCTCCTTTTCCCACAATGTTTTCTTCCCTCCCTAAAACAAAATTTTTTAGTCATGTTTCTTTTGTCGTCTGCAAATGCTCTCAATCTGGACTAGTCTAAAATTTTGTCGTTTGGTAAACAATTAAGAGAACAATATTAGAGCCATACTCTGTAAAAAGGTGTTTTAATGCACCTGAAAAAAGTATTGATCCAGGTCAGCCTGCACTGTCCCAGCAGTAGATTTTCTGCATGTCCAAGCACCAGTCTATGTCAGGGTTCCGTTGATTGTTAGATAAAAGAGATTTTATGGATCAATTATGAATAAATACATGTATGTGAAAACTTGCTAGATACAATGCATCACAGACACTGTATGCATTAAACCCACTTTTTCCACATCTATGCTCATATCGAATTCCAAAAAAGGCAAGATTTTGTTGAAAAATACCTGTAAAAAGCAAGCAACTGTCATAAGCATTTGAGTGTCACATGGGTGCTTGCTTAAAACTTAACCCTTTACTAAATGCTAATTTTTAGACTTTCTTGTACAGATAACATTTGCAGAATGATACATACAATGTGTCTCAAGCAAGGGAATTTGTCTTTAGAAGAGTAGAAAACCTTGTTGGAAAAGGAGAAAATGTTGGTGGCAAGCATTTTCTCATTTTCCAAAAATGTTTTCTTTTCAGCAGATTTTTTCCCGCTTTTCTTTATTTCCCCTACCAATGGTAAACAGCCACATCTTTATGATTTTTTCCCAAAAAATTTCAACTTTGTCAGCAACCCCCCCCCCACCCTAATTTTCTTCTTACAAAATCTGGTTTAATGCAGCATCATGCCCCTTTAACTCTAACCATACAACAATACTGACTAACCCAATTTGAAAGCAATTACAGAGAACAAATTAAATAAGATTCAACTCACTGAATTTCTCTTAGGAAACATAGTGGGAAATGGGGAAAATGCTGGTTACCAGCATTTTCTCTTTTTCTAACAATTTTTTCAAAATTTCTTTCCCCTAGGGGGTTAAAACTTGGAATTGTTTGGTAAAGTGTTAACCCTAAAACACACAATCCGAGGTTTAATTGCCCTGAGGAAGAAAACTTTTGAAAACATTGTGTGAAAAAGAGAAAATGCTGGTAACCATCATTTTCTCTTTTTCCAACAATGTTTCCTACCCTATAAAAGGCAACATCCATTATTTGAGCAGAATTTTAAATATTCATATATATCAAATTGCTTTGAATATGGACAAGTCAACATTCTCATCGTATGGTACAGGGTTTAATTGACTTAACTTACCTAAATAAGTTTGTACTCCTGGCTCCTTCGAATTGAATAAATATGAAATAGCTATCGACATATCAAACATCTTAGATTCAAACAGTCTTAGCAGCCAAGACGACTGCTTCGCTGTCCCAGTTTTATGTTTTGACTTCCCATTTGGCAAAGGTGGTTTCGATTTAGAAACAACCACTGGACTAGCATAATGAGCATATTCTAGGGGTTCGTCCGTATTCTTACTTTCAGAACTTTCAGCACCTTGCCGGTCACATGACCTACATGTCACATGACTATCACCGTCTGTAAGTTTTAAATCACCCATTTCATTAACTTCCTCTTCAATTGCCGTCGACATAACATGTTCAGATGACCCATGTCGAAACTGTGTTTCCCGATAGAATGCTTCCAAATACGGATTACAGTTTCCCTCTATTGCTGAATATGAAATGCTCCGTTCTAAAATATGACTTGGCACACCATATTCCAAATTTATTTCCGATTCACTGTAAGTTTTCACTAATTTTCCGTCTCCTTCTTCATCCGCAAAACTCACTCTTGATCCCGTCCCTTTTAGGGATCCAGACTTAGGTCTGTAATCTGAATTGTTGGAATCCGAATCAGCATCCCGAATCTTATAATTTCCATTAACCTCGGAGCTGAACCTCGAGCCCTTCCCCATATTACCTGTTGACAGTGAAAATATCTTTAACGAGTTTGGCTGTGTGATCACTAAATCTGTCTCGCTCAGCGAATTCTTTGCCATGATTTAACCAATTACACCCACATAGGGTCAGCCTACAGCAAATTTCCCTCTCACATGTCTCTCTCTCATCACCTGTAATATAATGATGAGTAGGTATATAAATAAGACCCTTTGCCCTTTCCCAGACAGATCCAAGATTTAACAACCCTGAGAGAGACAGCTTTTGAAAACATTGTGGGCAAAGGAGAAAATGCTGGTAACCAGCTTTTTCTCCATTTTCCAACAATGTTTTCTACCTTTTCAGTGAACACTAGCTCAATTGTATCACATTTTTATTTTTATCAAAATTATTTTCAGCAAAATGGTTTCAATTTAGAGGAGCCTAATTATGTTTGTCTTTTGGGATAGGTTAACTCTACCAAATGACAAAATTTTAGGCTGGTCCAAATTGAAAGCATTTGCAGACGACAAAATTAATGCGACTTCAAAATTGAAATTTGTTCTGGAAAGTGTGGAAAACATTGTGGGAAAAGGAGAAAATGCTGGTTACCAGGTTTTCAAAAGGCTTCTTTCTCAGAGTCGTGAAAACCCGGGATTGTTTGGTAAAGTGTTAACTCTGTACCAAAACAACAAAATTTTAAATTAACAACTTGAAAACATTTTCCTATGACAAAATTCATTCCATGTTTTTTACCTCTTTACCAGATGACAAAATTTTTGACTTAATTGTGGCTCCAATGATTTTCAATGAAAAGTTAGAAAATGATCTGAAAAAAAAAGAGAAAATGCTTTTTCCACAAGGTATTTAAAAGCTTTCTTTTTCTGGATTGTTTAAACTTGGAATAGTGTGTTTAAATAAGGTTTCACAGAAAATTTTTGTCTTTGAAATGGTACAAAACAATGTGGGAAAAGGGATAGTTCTTTTTCCTTTTCCCATATTGTTTTCCAATGCCTTTATCCTCATATTCACACTAAAACTTGTGTGGTAAAGGGACAACTACTTGTATACCTCTGAATAAATAACATTCTTATTTTTGGCTAGTAGAAAAACTCTCTTAAATTTTGTATTAACTTTTATAGCACTGAATAAACCCAAATGGACACTCTCAATCTTGAAATAAGACCATAATAATTGCAGTAATATCAGCTGCTTTTATGCAGCACGTTTCAGCAAAGTCAACAGTGTAGATCAAAGATCAGACTTCACATTTTGTGCAATCTGATCTAGATCTACACATACCGCAAAGGCAACTATAGTTCTGGCAGGTGTGTAGAGTTTAACTCATTACCACATGACAAAGTATAAGACTCATCCAAATTAAAAGGGCTTACAGATGATAAATCAAAATACTCATGTTGCTCAAATGATGGAATTTGTCCTTGAAAATATCAAAAGTATTGAAATCATAACTTGAGCCATATTTAATTTGTTGTATGCAAAAGCTTTCAATTTGTACAAGTCTAAAATTATATGGTTTTGTAAAGGAGTGATGAGAAAATTTGTGATAAAAACATATTTGAGGTATGAATATATATTGGTAGCTGCCCAGAGCTCCAGATAAGAGGGAGTGATGGTATTCTAAATCCATTTATTTCTCTTCCAAACCCTATGTTGGGGGTACTCATTAGAATTGTCTCGATGAGACGATTCTAATAAGTACCCATATCATAGGGTTTAGTGGAAAAAAAAATTAATATTTTCAATCTTGAAATCAAAATCACTCCTTCTATCTGGAGTTCTGGCTGTCTGCAAATGCTTTCAATCTGGACAAGTTGAAAATGTTTTTATTTGGAAAAGAGTTAACCCTTTACCACACAATCCCAAGCTTTAACTTTTGAAAACATTGTGGGGACAATGTTTTTTATCCTATTAGAGACAAATTCCGCCATATGAGCTTTTTCTGATTTGTCTTCTGCAAATGGTTTGAATTTTGACAAGTCTAAAATTGTGTTATTTGGTTCAGGAGTTAAAACTTAGTTCACTTTAACCTTTACGCTGCTGAGCGCGACTCAATGACCTTTTGCGGACAGTGCAGATCAAGATCAGACTGCAAAGAACATGCGGTCTGATCTTTGATCTACACTGTCCGATATGGATATGTTTATCTCCAAGAAATAAGTTTTAAATAACATTATTCAGGTTTTTACTAAAGACATGAAAATTTTATGCAACTTAATTAGCAATATAAGGGTTAACTCTTTAGCCAACAATCCCTGGTATTTTCGACTCTATGAAAGAAGCCTTTTGAAAACATTGTGGGAAAAGGAGAAAATGCTGGTTACCAGCATTTTCTCCTTTTCCCACAATGTTTTCTACCCTTCCCAAAACAAATTTCAATTTTTGAGTCACTCTAATTTTCTCGTCTGCTAATGCTTTCAATTTGGAACAGTCTAAAATTTTGTCATTCAAGGTAAAGTGTTAGAACATAACATACATGAGCTGCATATAAAATTAATAGTCCTCTGCAAACATTTTCAATTCAGGCAAGTCTAAAAATTTGTTGAGCAGTGAATGGTACAGCAAAATATAGTCTTTACTTGTTAAAAATGTTGATCAACTTGTCCAAATTGAATGACAAATTAGATGTGACTCAGATGACGAGATTTGTCTTGGAAATGGTTGAAATCACTGTAGGAAAATGGAATATATGGCAAAGAGTTCAAGGACCTTTCTCAACTTAACTCTTTAAGAAAATTTAAGACTTGTCAAAATCCAAAGCTGTTGCAGAAGACAAATTAGATGCATATCAAATCGAAGAAATTGTCTTTGAAAGAGAAGAAAACATTGTGGAAAAAAGAAATAAATACTGGTTATTCCCCACAATGCTTTCAAAGGCTTTCCTCAGGAGTTAAAACTCGTAACTGTTGGGTAAAGTGTAAATATCTTATAGCCATGTTATTGTCCATCTACCCACATCATTCATGAAAATGTTTACTGTGCGTAACTAAAATCACTAAAAACTCTACCGTAATGTCTCTGATTATTGCTCCCCCTCTAATTAACATCCCCCAGCTTTTTTTTTAACCGAAATCCGACTTACCAGATGGACAAGCCAGGGATAAAGTTGAAATAAATCAGCTGGAATAAACTTACGGCATCAACATAATCCTATTTACTTTTACAAATCAATGTCATTAACAACTGACTATCCACATGTAGGTACATGTATGCTTCTGATAATAGTATAAACTTCAAGTAACACAAAATTTGTCAATTAACTAAGAAAAACTTTAAGAAAGTGAAACCCGTCTCGCATTAAAAAGTCAAAATACTTGATGTCAAAATGAATCATGATTGTCAGTTAAATCGCTATGTCTGCATTATTACAGCGGGTTTCTCAAATGGCAATCACGTCACAGTCAATACCCTAAAACTCAGACAGTACAGGTATAGTCGTCTTCAGAAAATTTCATGTCTTTTTACCTCTACTGATCATCCCTCTTTCGGAAAATGTAACACCCCTGGGGATGTTAAAAGGAAAAAGTATGGTATATAAAATATCCTTCTCCCTCCTCAAAATTGTTCTGAAATACAAGGCTCTTAAAATCTCAGTAAAGTCCAAATGTAAAAAGGCCTGTTTATAAAATTAAAGTAAATTTCATTTTTACCATGTGAAAATATGGCAATCATTATGACTTGCACTATATGTAAAGGTGCAGTTGGTAAAAGTTCCAGTCAATCGTAGAAAAAAGAATTTTGAAACTAGAACAATTCCTACCATGCCCCATTATCTGTTTGTTTACATCGATGATCGGTGACGATTAGCCGATTTTTCATCATAAATCTCCGCAGTGACGTAAACACCACGTGATCATTCAATGCGTCAAAACAAACCCTTCATTCACTTGATCTTTTTGTCCCCATTCTAACGTAAGTTTATCGACATTGTAAACAAAACGACGACACAGGCTGATAATCGCTTATTCATTTATCATCAATACAGGAAGAGTTTGCTACATTCTAAATAAGAAAACAGGTTCAGAATGAGCAATCTTACTCTCCGATGACATACTATTGGAAGTGTAAACAGTAGTCTTGTGTAGCACGAATGAGATGCAATGGTATCACATGATGTTCTCGAAGGCCTAGTTCGAATATAAACAACAATAATGAAGGTTGTCTCGATCAATGGCATCCCTGAAACCGACGGGCATCTCCAAGCATTTTCGCACCCGTATTTCACGGCAACCAATGCAGTAACTGGCACATTCGAGTTTTCTACGATCTTATATATGTGTGTTGTGATGGGTTATCCGATATATTTTCGAGTTATAAACGGTGAAAATTACCTATGTTTAGACTTTACAGGGGCTTTAAAGTCTCAGTAGCGTCCAACTGAATAAACAACCTGTTTATAAAATAAAAGTAAATTTCATTTTTACCATGTAAATTTGGCGATTATTATGACTTTCACGATATGTAAAGGTGCAGTTCTCAAAAGTTCCAGTCAGTGGCAGAAAAAAGAATTTTGAAACTAGAACAGATCCTACCATGCCGCATAATCTGTTTGTTTACATCGATGATCGCCGACGATTAGCCGACTTTTCTTCGTAAATGTCCGCAGTAACGTGTTAGTGACGTAAACACCATGTGATCATTCAAAGCGTCAAAACAAACCCTTCATTCACTTGATCGTTTTGTCCCCATTCTAGGCTTGAAAAACGTAAGTTTATCAACATCGTAAACAGAAACAACGACACAGACTGATCATCGCTTATTTATTTATCATCAATACAGGAAGAGTTTACTACATCTAAATAAGAAAACAGGTTCAGAATGAGCAATCTTACTCTCCGATGACATACTATTGGAATTGTAAACAATAGTCCTGTCTATTACGTCATAGCACTAATGAGATGCAATGCTATCACGTGACGTTCTCGAAGACCTAGTTCGAATATACACGAACGATAACAAAGGTAGTCTCGATCAATGGCGTCCTTGAAATCGACGGGCTTCTCCATGCATTTTCGCTCACGTATATTATGGCAACCAAAATGCAGTAACTGACACGTTCGAGTTTCTTCCGATCTTATATATGTGTGTTGTGATGGGTTATCCAATATATTTTCGAGTTATAAACGGTGAAAATTACCTATTTTTGGCTTTACCGGGGCTTTAAGAAAGCTTTTGAATTTTTGTTTTGTTTCCATGGTGTTTAATGCTGTTTTCAATATAATTATTTCGGTTAACTATTATGGCAGCCTGTGCACCTATAGATGCTTTCCTGGAGTTTCTTTCACCAGTTCTTCTGTGAGAAAGGAATGAATCCTGACACATGACTTTTATCATTCCTCTAGCCTGGTTTTAAGCTATTTAAGCCATTACAACACAATCCTTGGCAACCTTTAACAACATATGAGGAAGTATCTTTATGGAAACATTGTGGACAAAGGAGAAAATGCTGGTATTTTCAGTCCTTTCAAAGATAAACCATAGTATTTATAATTAATTTGTCATCTGAAAATACTTTTAATTTGTGAAACTTGTCTACAGTTTTCTTGTGTCGTAGAGGGTTATGCATCTATTGAGTGTGAAAACCTTGGATTGCATCGTACTGGGCTAAACCATAAAATGCTTGTTACAGGCCCATACTTTGCTCCTTTTCCAACGATATTCTAAAAAGCTATACAACCTTTATACCACAAGGGTGTAAAAGGCCAAACTTGTAACTTGATATATTGGGTTTTTATATAAGTGACAGGAAACACTAAAGATGTTATTACCCATTATCTTCTTTTCTAACTTACCTATCTTTCTTCTGATCATAACCCATGACCCCTGATACCCTATAGATACAAAGACTGTACAACAAGATTAGTCTGAAACTCCCTGCAGCTTGATCTTGCTCAACACTACTTTGACACACAGTTAAATGCTTAACTCGTTACCAAACCACATTATTTTCGACTCGACAAAGTTGAGAGACAAATTCATTATTGGTACAAACTAGCAGATCTATCTCTGATGGGATAGAAAATATTGTGGGAAAAGGAGAAAATGCCGGTTACCAGCAGACGATAATTTAACCCTCCTTTACGCCATCTAGCAGTAGTTTCACTTTTTTCCACAATGTTTTCAAAAACCTTTTTTCTCCTGTTTGCTATAATCTAAGGGAATGTTTGATAAAATGGTTAGCCCTTTACCCAACAACCCTGAGTTTTTAAAAACCCTGAAGATGAAAGCTTTGGAAACTATTGTGGGAATAGAGAAAAATACTGGTAACCAACATTTTCTCCTTTTTTGACTAATTTTTTTCTTCCCTTTGGAAGATATAATTCTTGTTTTAAGTTAACTGACATTCCATTTAATACTTGCAAATTCTTTCAATTTATACAAGTCTAACACTTTGATGTGTGATAAAGGGTTCATTGCCCATAGGAAATAAAGCATGATCCATAGGAGAGCAGATGAGGAGGGCCAAAGTTCAGCAACAATGAATAGATAAACACTTCATTAAACAATACCATTTTAATTACCCTGAGGAAGAAAGGCTTTTGAAAACATTATGGGAATGGGAGAAAATGCTGATAACCAGGAATTCTCCTTTTCTTTTTCCCACAATGTTTTCTTATCGTGGCGAAGACAAATCCAATCAATCACTTTTGAGCATAACCACGACTGTCGTTGAAATCTGCAAATGCATACATCAGTATTATGCTTACATCTGCAATTGTTAGCCACAAATATTTTCACGTGTTGTTTTCATGCAAATCATTTACTCTTACCAAACAAAAGAATTTTAGACTTGTCCAAATTCAAAGCAACTGCAAAGACTAATCAAGTATAATAGCTCAAATGTATGAGAGGCTTGTGAAAAAATTGTGAGAAAAGGAGAAACTGCTGGAAAACAGTATAGCATTCTCTTTTCATAATGTTTAACATCTTTTCAAAAAATAATCTCATTGAGTCACATTTAAATGTTGTCAGCAAATTCTTTCAATCTGGACAAGTCTAACATTATGTTGTCTACAAAACAGACCAATCTTTACTCTTGTAGATAATGCATGTTATTTCATGTGTTTTGGTAGTTTAACTCTTTACCAAACGACAAAATTTTAGACTAGTCCAAATTGAAAGCAGTTGCAGACAACAAAAAAAAAAAATGTGACTCAAAAATTGAAATTTGATTTAGGAAGGGTAGAAAACATTGTGGGAAAATGAGAAAATGCTGGTTACCAGCATTTTCTCCTTTTTCTACAGTGTTTTCAAAAGCTTTCTTTCTCAGGGTCGTTAAAAGTCAGTATTGTATGGTAAAGAATTAAAGTCTACGGCCCTAACTCATCGGTAAACATCAACGTTTTCGTAAAGGCTACTCGGCCAATCTCTGATGCAGCTTCCATCTTTTAATAACATTGGGCATAGACTTACTAACTCATTGGTAAATATCGTGTCAGACTGAAATATGACGTCATCCATGGATATTTACCTTACATTTCTCACGCTTTACGTAATATTGTAATGTATTGCTATGAAGACGGGATATACCATGGGGATTTACCAAAAACAACTGTACTGGATTTTGATGAAAATCCCAACTAAAAGAAGTTCTAAGCATAAAATAATGTTTGTTTTTTTTTCAGTGAAAGATGAATTTTATTTTATCTCATGAACATCATCAGTAATATTTTCAGTCGTAGCTGTGCCACTTGTGAATATAATTATTACCGATTATGTTCACTCGATTAAAGAAACTTGGATCTTTTACTGAAATTAACAAAATTAATATCCTCTATTCATTGAGTTTTTCAAAAAAGTGTGTACAATTTTCTTTCGGATTGAGGTCCTGACTTTATCTAATCTTCCAAATGCCATCGACCTTTGGGTAACAGCTGTTTACTACTGGCCTTGCCTTAACAATTAACCCATTTACCAAACAATCCAAAGTTATAACTACTATAAGAAAATAAGGCTTTGGAAAACATTGTGGGAAAAGGAGAAAATGCTGGTTACCAGCATTTTCTCCCTTTTCCACAATATTTTCTATATTATTACAGACCAATTCGATCTTTTGATACACATTTTAATTAAGCCTTTACCACAAAACCTTGAGGAAAAAGGCTTTGAAAAACATTGTGGGAAAAGGAGAAAATGCTGTTAATCAGCATTTTCTCCTTTTGCAATATTGTAATGTCTTCCACCCCATCCAAGACAAATTGCATCATTTGAGTCACATTTAAATTGTCGTCTCCAAAGTGCTTTCAGTTTGGAAAAGTCTATGCTTTCGTCATTTGATTAAGAGTTAAAGCTTACTTCATACCAATTTTGAATGTCTGGTGAGACTGCAGACCATTCCAATTTGGAAGAGCCAGCATCTAAAATTTCTCATTTTGGAAAGGGATTAAGCTCCTTTCACAACAATGGGTGTCTTTGCAGCCAGTGTAGATCAAGATCAGACAGCACATATAACTGTGCAGTCTGTTCTATGATCTTAATTGTCTGCTTTCTTTTACAATCTAATTTTATCTGATCTTCCAAATGCCATCGTCCTTGAGGTAACAGATGTTTACTGACCTTACTTTTATGAATGAAGCTTTGACGTTTAAAATATGAAGAAAATAATCTATTAACAACAGAACCTAGTGAACAGTATCAAATAATCCCATGTTTTATGATCCTTAAGGAAAATGGCTTTTGAAAACATTGTGGGGAAAGGAGAAAATGCTGGTTACCAGCATTTTCTCCTTTCCCCACAATGTTTTCAACACCTCAAAATAGTTCAATCATTTCATTCGCATATCTGTCCTCTGCCAATGCTTTCAATTTTAGACAATTCTAAAATCTGCTCACTCTTCAATCAGTCATATCTAAATTGCCGTCTGCAAATGCTCTGAGTTTGGTCAAGTCTACAATTTTGTCATGTGGTAAAGAGTTAATTTGTATCTGTGTATCACCTTTTTTGAAAACATCCATTATTTCTGCAAATAACTCTTTACTTATAAAAACAGTTTTAGACTCATCCAAATTCACTTTCATCTAAGACAGGTAAAAAAGTAAAACAAAAGATGCTGTGACTGGCAACGTTTTACAAAGTTTTAAAATTCATTTTTCGGCCAGCTACCAACACTTGGACTGTTGATTAATTGAATGTTATTTTACGCCACTTTTAACATTATTTCAGTCATATCACAGAGACAGCTCACATATTCATGTTTTCCTGGGTTTTACCAGTACTAGGCCAGGGCTCTAGAAGTGTCTTGCCCAAGGACACTCCCACAAAAAGCCCAGTGGATCCAGCTCGGCTTGACCCCAGGGTCTCCAGGTTACCAAACTGAGCCACGCAGAATCCCTACTTTTGGGCTTACTCTACAATGACAGATTGTTCATTGCCACAATAATTTCCATAGTTCAAAGTGGTATCATATAAAATTAATTACATTTAAACACCCACATTGTTTATTTTTGGCCACAACTGGGCCTTTAAATGGTGTCCTTGATAATGTTAACCCTTTACAAAATGACAAAATTTTACCAAACAACAATATTAGTGCCTTGTCCCATTGAAAGCATTTTCTGAGGTCAAATTATTACATGGCTGTAAATATGGCATTAGTCTTTACTGAGTAAATATTCTGGGAAAATAGGAGAAAATGAAGGTTCTAAGATGCATTTCTCCTTTTCCACAATGTTTTCAAAAGCCTTCTATCTCAGTGAACTAGGGATTGTTTAGTAAATGGTTAATTGACTGATTGATTGATTGATTGATTTTATAGTTTATAGTCGCCTTTTTCAACATTATTTCAGTTATACATTGCTGCGGACAGTGCACCCATCCTTGCTTTCCTGGAGTTTCTTTCACTGGTACTCCGCACAATATTCTTTCCAAGCCACTGGCTACTTTTCCACATAATGATCGTCGAAGCAATGGTCAGCAGTGAGAAAGGAATTAATCCTATCAAAATGACTATTGTCAAACTTGCAAGGAAGTTGGCCCAACCAAGGATCAAACCAGCAACCTCCTGTTCACAAGTCCTGTACTCTACCGACTGAGCTACTCTAGACTGGTATCAGTCTGTTAAATAGAACATTTTCATTAAAACAAAATCATCAAGTAAAACTGCAAAACAAATACTCTGTGTTCTCAATGTTCTGAATGTCTGATTTTTCAGAAGAAGGGCAAATAACAACACATACTCCTGTGAGTTTGATGTAGTTGTGTACCTTGTTTATTAGAATGACTTAATTGCAGGGCCTGAATGCCAGGCAAGAGCTACTCATGCTCGGCTGTAAAGGGTTAATAAAGTGATCCTTGAACCCTGTACACTATGATGTCAGTTGTCAGTCACAGTAATTGATTTGTTTTACCCTTAACTCTTTCAGTGCCAAATAAATAAACTCAACCTCTTTCGACGGCTCTACATACAATCTATTGAAAGTAACAAAGATTTTAAATGTATAGGCTTGACTACACAAGTGGACGGTATAGATCAATGATCAATCTGCACATTCTGTGCAGTCTGATCTTGATCTATGCGTCCGCAAAAGTCACTGTTTTAGCCTATGGTGCAGAAGGGTTAACCAAACAATCTTGTGCTTAACCCTTTACCAAACAACAAAAGTTTGGAATTTTCTAACTTCTAAGCAACTGCAGATGAAAAATTGAATGTGGCTCAAATGATGGAATTTTATTTTTGATAGGGTAAAAAACATAGAGGGAAAAGGAGAAAATGCTGGTTACCAGCATTTTCTCCTTTTCCCCGCTATGTTTTTAAAAGCCTTCTTTGTTAATGTTGTTGAAACTTGGGTTTGTGTGGTAAAGAGTTAACTCTTTAGTCTTTACCAAACCACAAGAATTTAGACTTGTCCAAATTTAAAACATTTGTAGACCACAAAATAAACCTGACACCAACAATGAAATTTATTTATAGCACAGTTGAAAAAACATTGTGGTTTCTCCTTCTCCCACAATGTTTTCAAAAGGCTCTTTAGGGTCATTAAAAGTCCAGATTGTGTGGCAAAGGGTTAATACCCTAAAGAACAAGACTTTTGAAAACAATTGTGGGAAAAGGAGAAAACGCTGGTGACCAGCATTTCATCTATTTCCCACATCTTCTACCTTTTCAGAAAAAAATCTGTATAAATTACTTTAACTACATAAGTCATCTATAGTAAGCATTCAACAGAGACTTGTCAAAAATTATGTTATCTCAGGTAAAGGGTTAAGATCATATATCCTTTATGGCTTCTTTTACCACACAATCTCAAATTTTAATGACCTTGAGTAAGAAGGCTGTTGAAAACATTATGGTAAAAAATAGAAAACGCCAGTCACCACCATTTTCTACTTTTCCCACAATAGTTTCAATTATTTTAATCACTTTATTTTTGTCGTCTGAGATAGCTTCAATACAAATAAGCAGAGCTCCAGATAATTTCCTGTATAAAAGAGTCTTAACTCCCTACTTGCTGCAACAAAATAGTGATTTATTTTCTACCCATAGAAGGCTCAATTCTATTTTTCTTAAAAAAAAAGGGTAGGGAAAAAAATGAAATCTAATAACTATTACTTCTGGTATCTTTTTTTATTCATTTTCTTTTTAACTTGATCTCTTTGCTAATTAGGAATTTGAAGCAAGAGAAATCATGTCCCCTTTGACATTAATTGTAACATTATATAGTGTAACTAAAGTTTCTTGACTATCTCTCCAACTAATTCCCTAATTTCATTGACACACAAAGTAATATTGAATCAGGGCAATATTGAATTCTTTAAGCGTAGTGAGGATAGTAACAATCATCCGTAATAGGTAATAATGCGTTATTATAACTCCTGTGCCTCTTTCCACATACTATGGTGAATTTCAATGCGTTTTTCTTTTATTTACATGCGTAATCACACGATCATGCGCCTTATCTGGAGCTCTGAATAAGTCTATAATACTGCCATCTGGTTAAGGCCCTCCGTGAGTAACCCATTTTGGCACAATCCATTTTGGCACAATCCTGAGTTTTAACAATCTTGAGTAAGAAGGCTTTTGGGAACATTAATTATGGGAGAAGATCAGCATTAAACTTGTTGTACAGAAAGAATAACACTTGACCATAAGGTTATTCTTTCTGTACAACAAGTTTAATGTCGGGTCATCTCAGTAAAATGTCAAGCTTCAGATTAAACAGAAAAAACACTATGACATGTATTTGCCTCTAGGTACATACCAACATACTTTTAACCCTTTACTACACAATCCCAAATTTTAATGACCCTGAAGAGGAAGGCCTCTGAAAACATTATGGGAAAAGGCGAAAATGCAGGTAACCAGCACTTTCTCCTTTTCCAACATGGTATCCTACTCTATCTATCACAGAAATTATCTTTTGCACTACAATCAGTTTGTTCACTGCATAGGCTTTGAATTTGGTTAAGTCTTGAAAATTGTCATTTGGTAAAGGGTCAAGTCACTGATACGGGAGACATTCAGGTATACAGTCGACTCTCATTATGTCGAAATCGCTTATCTCAAAACTCCTGTTATGTCAAAGTCAACGCTATGTCCGAACTTCGTGCCTCTTTATTTCATGTTGATTTTTGTTTTTATCTCGAAACCGTTGCATCCAAAAAACTATGATGTCGAAGTAATTTTGAGCGCAATTTCGTACTTCGGATCATATTTTCATCTGTATATTTACGCCATTGTTAGTAGATAAGAGGGTGCCAATTCACACGATACCATATTATCTTAATTGATTCATTAGATATCAGATTATAAAAGGTGTGAATAAGTTTTTAGCAGTGGTTCATGTAAGACATACACACATCATGAAAAATACACTGAACAATATGGGTTGTTAGGCAGGAAACTTAAAGCTGTGGAAGTTAAGCTGTTTCCATTTTGAAAACTATTGTTAGAAAAGGAGAACTCGCTCCTAATGAGCAATTTCTCCTTTTCCCACTATGTCTGTTGAGCTTTTATCCTGTTTATTTTTTTTTCCTTGAAAAAAATAACTTCCACAGTGACCTTCATCCTTGTTTTCTGACAAAATAAGCATGGATAGTTGCCTTTTTTTATTTTTCTAATTGTTTAAATAGAATTATAAATACTGTAAGTGTGGTAATTTTAGGAAAAGTCTGTCCGTTAGAAAGTATACATTTAATAAGGATTAACCTTTAATTCAGTCAAATTATCTCCCTTTTTAACTCTTTACCAAACAACATAATTTTAGACTAGTCCAAATTGGAAGCATTTGCAGACGACAAAATTAATGTGACTCAAAAATTGAAATCTATTTTGGGAAGGGTAGAAAACATTGTGGGAAAAGGAGAAAATACTGGTTACCAGCATTTTCTCCTTTTCCCACAATGGTTTCAAAAGGCTTCTATCTCAGGGTCGTAAAAACCAGGGATTGTTTGGTAAAGGGTTAACTCAATCAGTGATTTTTTTACAATTTGCTATAAGTGAGTCCTGGGACTCGCTGGGATGAAAAACTATGAGTCTGAAACCAACTTTACGAGTCCCACCTTTTAACTCATTACCAAACGGCAAAATTTTAGGTTTGTCCAAATCGAAAGCATTAACAGACGACAAAATAAAAGTTATTGAAGTTATTGAAGATTTAGAATTCGTTTTTAGAAGGGTAGAAAACATTGTCGGAAAAAGAGAAAATGCTGGTTACCAGCATTTTCTCCTTTTCCCACAATGTTTTCTAAAGGCTTCTTTCTCAGAGGCGTCAAAATTAGGGATCGTGTGGTAATGAGTTAAACCCCATTTTAAAAAAAATATTGTTCAAATTGTTAAAAATCTGTATGGTCTGATTTATGAATTGTCTGTCATGAATTCTCTTCACTTTCGTAAGTTAGCCAACTAAAAAGTTTAAGCCAGTGTGACTTGAATTCTCTCGGTTTCGAACTGGCCGGGGCCGAATCCACGCCGATTGAACTGCCGATGATTTCTCATTATTCTCGACATTTTTATCGGTATGTAAGTCACTATGAATCGGCAGGTCAGACTCTTGTGATTTCGTAAACAAACTAGTTAAAGTTTGTTGTTTGTGATCGGATTTTGCCTTCTTTTTTGGTGGCATTGCTTACGCATTACATCGTTTAGATATAGATCTACGCACTGGAATTTTTTCGACGAAATGGAAATCGTCTGAGGTTATCTAAATCGCCCGGTTATAAAAAAGATTCAAAAAGTAATTATTTGCCGATGAGGACATGAAATGATAGTTGTTCATTCATATTGACTACAATTTTCTGCATTTAAGTAAGAATATGCCTTGGAGAGGATCTATAACGTACGTGCTGGATGTCGATATTCCGTGTACCCGAATAAAAAGAAAAACGGAAACCATTCCATAGACTAGATTACTTAGGCTAAAAATAGACCGGAAAATGAAGGTACCAGTCTAAAGTAGAAAAATTACCGGTGTTTCGATAGAAAATGTAAACACTTTAATTGATCGGGATCAAACGAAATTTTGCAAAAGGCATTGATATCAAAATCAGTGCGTCTCGAAAATACACATATCTCAAAGTTTTGCGTCCTCGGCAATTTCTTTGCGTCCCTGACGCAGGACGCACAGGTAAATGAAACACTGCTCAATGGTCTATATATAAAACATACATATTTGTACATTTACCATGCTCAAAACCAAGCTTTTATATACTTTTGTGCAAAACTAAATCAAGTTTCGTTAAAATGATGTATATGTGTATATTCTTTCAGTAATTTTCCTGTTAAACTGACTATTAAGGAAAGGCACATTAAATCCAATATAAGCTAAATTTTGGAACTGTATATACCTTTTTCAAAAGCATATTTTTAAGAAACGAGCATGGTGACCCATATCTTTTTTTACAGTAATCTCCTAGAGACATGATGAACTTTGTACGTGCGAAGTTTAAAAAAAAAAATCTGTCTGTTACAAAAATTTGTGATAGATCTACTGGCTTGCGACCAGTGGCGGCCATTTTTTCAGACCTTTTCTAATCTACAAGTTAATCCTCTTCAAGTTGACAATGCATATTTTACGTGGGCAAACTAGGGTTCAATATTGTTAAATTCATGAGTAGAAATCTGAAATAGACTATAACTGAAACTCGGAACAATGGGGATAACCAGGTCGGTCATTGGACGAACTTACGTTACGAAGAGTACCAGTGGTGGCCACCCGAATTTTGTACACAGAATTACTGTAATATCACAATCGCCAGAAGATATCGAATGGAAAATCATTTTTTCTTGAAATTATGCAATATTCTAGCAAGTCTAAGGTCTCATACGATCCCTACAGATGATTAACAAGGAACAACCAACAACTGGGTCCATATTCTATCAACACCTTATACACGCATGTGCGAGCCAAAAATAGATATGCACTGTGGCAGCTGAGGTTGCACAGGGGGTAGTGTAATTCTGGAAGTTTATCAATATTTAACTGCATATAATATTCTTCCTTAAAAAAGGGGAAAACGCGGAGGAAAAAAACAAAACTTGGGTGAGTATGAGCTCAGTTTCGTTTTCAGACAGCATTTCATTTGTTGATGTACTTAGTTGCGATGGTAAAATACTGCAAAATTATTTCAGTAAGGATTTTAGAAAAAGCCAATTATTTCATTAACACGCAGTTTATAAAAAATTCTGATCAATGTTGAAACTGATCCATTGAACAGATTAAAGGTGGCCCTTCAGATTTTGGGACGAAAACTTTACAGAAATACAAAAAAATCATCCTTATACTCCCAAAGCCTTTTAATTTTCATTCATAAAACCCCAGTAGTCGAAAACCATCCGACAACAAGAGAAATTCGAGATTTCTTACGGCCCAGGTCGACACCAACGGGAAACACGGTCTATTTTTACATGAGCAACTCGCTCATTTACATACCGGAAATACACAGACGAAGCTTCAAACATAGCATCCGAAGAAGACATTATGGAAAATAATTACATGTTTGTTATGTTATGGAATTTAAGGGTCATTAGTCACGTGCCAGTCACTTGACATTCCCACAATGCTTTTTTTATTTCTGGCCCGAAATCTAAAAATACCTTAAGAGGCTACGTAGCCTTTTAAGGGAATACCATCAAAAAAAATTTTTTTTTGTAATTTTATGATTCTTAATTATTGATGATTTGTATTGTTTTTCCATATAAATTTCAGTGATATATATATTTTTTAATTTGGTGAGATGTGAAAAATCTAAATACCCACCTTTAAAAGTATATTTTGTTATTTCATAATCACAAATTTTATTATTTCACAATCACAAAAGCCTTTTTTAGAGGAAAGGTGTAATGTGACTTCTGTTAGCTGATGGCACCATGTGATTAGGTGCAGAAAATAAAAATGGTGCAAGATGATGAATTATCATATTTCACATAAAGATCTTAATTGTAAAACAGATGTATTTCTTTTACAGCAAAACTCTCTCACTGACAACAATTACTAGAGACAAAGTATCTTTTATCCAAAACATGGATAACCCACACTTTTTTGGTGAAACTACAAGTTTCTATTCCAGTTCACTGCAAGCTGTTCACAGTCTGGAAACACAGAATTGTAAACACACTTATCAGACTACATCATCTAAAACAATGTAAGACTGCTGTTTTTCTGTTTTTGATATAGTAGCCTTTTAGTGCATTCAGATGTTACACATGTAATGCTTCTTTTCTTTTCTACCCTCCTACTTTCTTTCTGCTCTTATCTCTCCTCTTCAGCATTTCTCTTTTCTTCCAGCCTCTTGTGAACTCATGTTATCACTGTTTCCTACAAATTCAGGAACCCCAAATAGATATAGTGTTAATTTGACATGTACACCTTTGTATGTACATGTTTTTTTCCCCTGGTATAATTTTTTATGGTATTGTAATTTAAATTGAAATAGATATTATGAATATTTTAATATGTGAACATGTTTGAATATTGCTTAATACCTGTTTATTATTTCATATTTAGATGAGAGAAGTACAATAGTTTTATAATAAAAGCTTTAATAATTGTAACAGAGAATTTCATCTTGTATTTTCAGATTTGGCTGGAGCTGGTGAAAATACATGTGACAAGGATTCTGGAATCAGGCCCTTCTTTAAAAGAGGACTGACTGAAAAGTGCAAACTGGCCAACCAATTTGAACCTTTCTTTGCTGCAGTTGTATGTCTAAATATTTCTTCTGCAGTTGGTGCCCTCTGTTCTTCAGATCTGTCTCTACAATTGTATATCAGCCATGATGGAGTTACATGTGATATGTAAATGGAATCTCTGTTGACTAGAAAGATTTCACACTTCTTTAAAGAACCCCAGATGAGAGCCTTTGACCTTAATACACACATATTTATAAGTTTGCTTCTTACAATCAACTTTGGAAGCAAAAGTAATTATGTTCAAAACTGTTTGTAATTATTTGGTAATATGTTTGTAATACTTTAAACAGAGTTTTGTTAAATAAATAAATTATCATCATGATAATCAGATTCTTACAGGTTGTGGCACTTGGTGATATTTAAGCTCACACTTTTTTCCAATGGGTCCAAATAGTGGAAAAAGTTACAGTCTCAGCCCTCAGGGTCTAATTGTTTATAGATGTACACCTTTATTGTCAGCACTGAGCAGTAGAAGACAGATAGTACATTGTGTGGTTTCAAACTGCAGGGAAGTTGGCTTTGTTGATGATAGTATTTTTATCAATAAAACCCAGCCTTGCAGCCATCACTGAAAACTTCAGCTTGAGTATAGCTGAGTTTTGCTTTGAAAGAAAAAAAAAAACAGTTTTGTTGCTTGAACTATTTTTTCTTTTATATTTTAATTCAGCTCATTAATTTGAAAAAGGTAAAAATTAAGAAAAAAAAAAGCTTTCAGAAACGTTGTGAAAAAGAAGAAAATGTATGCTATCAGAGTTGTCATGTTTTCCTACCATGTTTTCTTCACTTTAAACTTTTTTTTAATTGGAAACACATTGTAATGCCATCTGCACATGCTTTTAATATGGACAAGACTAATATTCAATTGTAGATCTAGCAAAGAATAAGATACAGCAACTGGTTTAAGATGAACTTGGCTTTCTATAAATTTCAATTCTGTGATTGTGTGTACAACACAATCCAGTGTGGCCTCAAGAGGATCTAAGTCATTGTTCATTACACTAACCATCCTTGATCTTTATCTCTTAAGTTTCCAAAGAACATCTGAGAGCTGTGAGACATTTATATCTTCAAAAAAACAAATCTTAACCATTTGTTGCATGGCTAACATAACATTATGAATAAGGTTACTGCTTCTTTGCATTAATATACACCCCCCCCCTTTCTGATTATTGCTCCTTCAAAAACCTCGTCTAGTCATGTATTCTAGGTAGATCTACTTAGCCGATGCAATTTGCAACTTCTTCACCATAAAGCATTCTGGCTGGGTCAAACTGATGTTACATTTATAACCGCACTCTCAGACATGCTGGGTCAAACTTGAGTGTCATTTATACACCTCCCCCCCATGTTGACTGTTATCCTTGAAATAGAGTAGGCCTATAAAATTTCTTGTCACTTTTCCAACAGTTATGGGCCAGATAAAGCCATTTAAAGTTTTGCCGTTAAATAGGATACTGCAGGCATCTGTTAAAAAATCGAAAAACTTCATTTTATACCTTTTTTCACCAGTCATTCAGGAATACAATTCATGTCGTAGATTTACATGTACATAGTAATTTTTTTATTGATAGTCTAGATCTAAATAAGAATATAAAAAAAGAACAAACTAAAATTATATAATAATCTAGAATAGTACTCATTTATATTATTTTTGTCCCACCATCCAAGGGAACCTGGTAAGCAATACGGAGTTTATGAAAAAGAGTATAATTACTGACTGAACTGGATAGCTATGCCTCTGCATGACGTCATTTAACGCTTGCCTTCTGCAAGCATAGCGTGATTTGTGTCTCTCGTGAATCAGGGCTCCCGCTGTCAATTGCCAGTGGCGCCAAATGCGAAAATTAAGAAAAAATGGCACCAAAAACGAAGCACAGGCGAATGTACTGGCGACAAGTAAATGCCTATAAATAATTCTTAAAAGATCTTAACTCTGACTAAAACAATATGTATCAAGTGTGAAGGATGCCTGCGTTACTGTTTATCACACCTAATCAAACTGGCTTTCATTACGTCAAACTAAAAAGGTCGAGCAGTTAAACTATCGTTTTGTCTAATTACATACCAGACTTGCATACACACCACATAATGCTAATCAATCAAATGTCGAGTTCGCCACGCCCCGTTGTGCACACAGAAATTTCGAACCAATCAGAAACCAGATACAAGATTTAGTTACCGCCCATAATTTCTAACGCCACGCCTTGATTCTGCCTAACCTGGTAAGCATCCTCTCACTGGTTAGCATTTTATTGTGTGTACTTAGCGATGTCTTTAATGAAAAACGTGTTAATGGTATTGATCCGCTTATCTAGCGTAAAATGACAGATTTTGAAGTTAGCTGCTACCCTTAATGAAAATTTTATATCAAATCACACGGAAATAATTTTCCGAAAATTAACCGACATGAAAAATGGATCGTCGCAAAAAACGTGAAAACCCATGACACAACAAAATGTCAGTTGATGTTGTCCGATCAGAAGCTCAACAGACCGTCTTTCTAGCTTTGATAATGACTTCAAACAGTAAATTTACCCAAATATATGTATAAAACAATAAGTGGGTACAAAAATATATGTCTAATAATGAGGAAATAATTCGGGTGATTTTATTACATGAACATGTTGAATAGTGGGGGGGCGCACTTACACTGATAGTACTGGAACAAGTGTCAGAGAAGGTATAGGACACTCATACAGAGAGAAAAGACCAGAATAAAAGGACTCTTTAACAAAATTAGTATTTTTTAAGATAAAACGAAATGATTTATTAAACCCTTTACCACACAATCCCAAATTTCTTCTTTAATTTCATTAAAACTCAAGGAATTCTAACAGGTTTGCAGCTTTAGAATTACAGCGCTGTATTACTGTTTAAATACAACTTCTGTGTCCCTGCAGCTCACAACTTTGAAAACCCTTGGGGATATCACAGGAATGGCCGCCACTGGTACTTGGCTGCCACTGGTAGCGAACCAGTATACGTCGTTAACAAAACAATCCTTTTTTCTCTTGGGGAACAGCCCTTTGAAAACATTGTGAGAAAAGGAGAAAATGCTGTTTACAAGCATTTTCTCCTTTTCCCACAATGTCTTCAAAAGTGCTTCTAACACAGGGTCGTTAAAGCTCGAAATTACTTGGTAATGAGTTTTGAGATTCTAGAGAAAAACAACTTTTGTACCCGATCTTACTTCTTATCACGATAAACATGCATGTTCAAGAACCAATTAAAAATATCCAAAGCGAGTAGATTGAATATCTTATCTGACTTTCAATCGCTGGAAAAAGAACATTTAAGTATAAAAAAATCGAATAGTCAAATAATTACAGACAAAATACCTTTTATCAATGAATTATCGTTTCTTCTCTGGGATTACTCACACGATGACAGATTGTCCGACTCCATATTTTTTTGACAGCCTCGTTTTCGTATTGACCTGGGGAAAAGTGATTACTTTAATATGACGTAATGCAGTATATGAAATGTGGTTTTCCACATGTTTGTCACTAAAGACAAAATTAGGAAACTCGTCTTTCCATACCATGTATCTTACAACTCTAGCGACAGTTGGCATAAAACGTGTTATCTTGTTCGTTAAAGTATGCCACAATCATTAAAAAAAGAAGTAAAGGATTAAATGGGATTTAATGACGTCAGCCGGTGTGGGACATACATATATGTATATTAATTAAGATCTAAAATAGAAAATGTTATATAGTCAGATCAGCCAGTGTTGTATTAAAGATATTATCGTTCTTGATTTTACAGCGAACTTTAGCTTTCTTATGCTATACCAAACGGGAGTGAGACACATAGACCTCTGACCATTGAGATCCCTTAAATTTTGGATTTTGGGTGACATCTAGACCCCTTTGAGACACTTAGATCCCTTTGGTCTGGAGGCGCTACACCCTTATTTTTCTTGTTAATCGGAATTGTAAATTTCGACTGTTTTATCATTTTAAATGGTCAAGAGCCTGTATTTATGACATCCTACCAAACAACGAGAAGGTTTATTAAAATGGGAGATGTGTTGGTAACCAACGTTTTCTGCTTTTCTCACAATGTTTTCAACTATCTTGACAAATCTCACTATTGTTAAACAGGTATGCATAATTTCACTGATGTGTATTAAATTTTCACCTTTAAGTAAAATTCAAAACAGCCGAATGGATAGTACTTAACGCAATAATATAAACACGTGAAAAAATAAAAACTGAAAGTAAAATGTTTATCTCGTTAATTATACAACCAGTTTATCGTTATATGAATATACATATCAATTATGTACGCTACACGATATAGTGACTATATCCACTTTTTTAATTTTCGCCTAGGTGTACAACTGCCCGCCTAGCTCAGTCGGTAGAGCATCAGGCTTTTAATCTGAGGGTCGTGGGTTCGAGTCCCCCGGTGGGCGTATATGTTTTTGCTTGTAAGAAATTTCATACGTTTCTATGTTGTTGTTTTTTTTTATTTTATTTCATTCTATCTTTTCTCCAATCCACCATTCTTTTATCACAATTTTATTTTCAATGCATATGTTTTAACCAGAAATAATTATATGTTGTTTTTTTCTAATATTATATCATTCTATCTTTTCTCCATTCCTCCATTCTTTTATCACAATTTTTTTTATGCATATGTTGCGACCAGAAATAGCTTGATTAACACGATCTTAGTTTCAGTATTCACAAACAATTCTGAATATTGTTCTATTTGTGAATTCCAGGTATAGATATTTGATTGGCTGCCACAAAACATCCCTGCCAATCAAATGACGCAGAACTTGCAGCTCTATCTTGGGTCAACACCGTTCGCTACCAGATATTTAACTATGGCGAATTTTCATCAAAAGCAGTGAAAATCAAGTAAACCCCTATATCATCTTTCACCACTATTGTTACCTCTGCGGCCAGTATAGATCAAGACCAGACTGCACTAAAGTGCAATCTGCTCTTTGATCTACACTGTCCGCTTTGCTGGGACATTCTGGACATTTATTAACTTTACATTTTTTTTTTACAAGAATTTTTTTTTTCTGGAATGAAAATGTGACTCTGTAGTCAGTGGTAGAGATGGGAGGGTAGGAAATAAATGAAAAGCTGGCTTTGAGTTCCTCAATCAATCTATTTTTGTATTCCAAGGTATTTTTTACAGCCCAGTTGAGGACCGGGCTAATCACAACTTTCACAGTCTCTTGGCTCTTTTTCTCTTAACAGTGTCAACAGTGGATTATTTTCTTCAATTTTTGAACACGAAAGCTGATCCAAAGCAAAACTCAGTAATTTTCAAAGTGTTTAAGACAAATGCAGTCGATGTTAACCCTTCGAAGTGAACTTCCAAGGTGGATATCTCACAAGAAAGGCTCATGCACAAGTGAATTATGGCAGGAAATTTAATGCATCACTGACTTCAACTAATTGATTGGCAATTATAGGTAAATTTAAGTAAATCAAGGGAGATAACCTCATAAAGATAATGATAAGGTTTTGCAAAGGTTATTCCTCTTTAAGAGGAAAAAAAAGTCAACATGGTTACTAAAATACTTGTTTTTAATCGGTCGGCGTGAGCCGGACGATTAGAGAGACCACAAATTTTGGAAACCCGTCTGCTTAGGGCAAACTGATCTAACTGCAACTCGTGACAGCTTTTACTTACAGTCTAATAACACTAATACTAGCTGTTGTGACCTTATTACATTGAACTTTTAACCCTGATAACAACTTATGAATGAAACAAGAGAGAATCAAGAAGTATCACATCTTCTAGTCGTCTGCTGTCCATATTATTCGGCAAACTTCGAGTGATCCGTTGATCAGGTTATACATTGTTACGGGATCGGCCGTGTTTTGACGAGTGCTGTTCGTATATATAGCAGGTATTGAAAAGACTATAGGTCATTTGGCCTTGAGCAGGAATAAAAATTGCAATGGAACGGAGTTTTTACTGAAACATTGCTGTAAGATAATTTGAACATTTAGATTGTTTTGCCTTAGAGCAAACTGGTGTATATGTAACTGGAAACAGCTGTAAGTTTAAAATAGTATTCGGCTGTTAGTTGTTTATTGTTAACGAGGTGAAGCCTTGAGGGACAAAAGATGTAGAGTTGTGCAAGATATATGACCCTAGCGGAGAGGTCATTACCTTAACATTTTCAGAATGAACTGGTTATCTCACGCTTGCAACCTTAGTAATCAGACTGTCCATTCACAATACTGACCAGCATACATCTGATTAGGCATCCTTCAGCTTAGGATGTATTAACCCTTGGACCGCTAAGCGCGACTTTATGACCTTTTGCGGACAGTGTAGATCAACACCAGACTGCATATTACATGCAGTCTGATTTTGGATCTACACTGTCCGATGAGGAGATATTTTTTCCCCAAAATACCTGCGAAATAGTTAAAACTTTGGGTTTTACTGTAGCTTGAAAATTTATTTCATTCATTTAGCAGGTTAAGGATTAAATCGTTTTCACAGCCCCTCTCTTCCTCTCCTTCCATCCATGTTTCTTCTTGATGATATTCTAAAGACTGAAATCAGTCTGTCAAATGTTGACTAAACAATCCTGTTGGGCTTTAAAATGTAGTGAGAAAAACTGCATGTATTCAGCATGTTCTTCTTTTTCCTCACAGGGTTTTTTCATCATTTGACAGAATTTCAATATTTTGTAATTTCTCGGGTAGAGCTGAACAGAACATTCTCATAGAGGAAAAAAAGTGAAAGTGCAAAACAAATAAGCTCACTTAACTTCATATTCTCCATGTCTGAATCAACTGACCAGGTAAAAAGGCTTTTTCGGAGAGCGCAGATTCAGACGAGACAGCGTAGAACATGCAATCATATCTTGGGTTTGTTAGGCCAGTTTTCTGAGATCTTCTGCTCTTGCTCATTAGAATGACTCAAATACAATGACCTGTGTTGTCTAAGGACTAGTAATGTCGCTTTTGAAGACAATGAAAGATCAAGATCAGACTGTCCTTTGAATGCATCGTAGATCAATAAACGTACTTATATATCTAAGATCTTAATCGTCTGTTTATGTAGGATATATAAAAACCACGACCATGAAATTGCAATGTTTGGATATTGTTTTTTCTGACTGTAAAAGACCACAACTGGGTGCTTTAACTCTTAACAAAACTATCCCGTTTTTGATGACCAAGAGAGACAGCTGTTAAAAACATCGTAGAAAAAAAAAAGATGCATATAACCATCGTTTTCTCCTTTTCACACGTGTTTTTATTGGCTCACCTGAGCACAACGTGCTCAAGGGGAGCTTTTAGGGTCACGCTGTGTCCGTCGTGCGTCGTCCGTCGTGTGTTGTCCGTCGTGCGGCGTCAACAATTCTTTAAACATCTTCTCCTCCTAAACCACTGGGCCAATTTGGACAAACTTGGCTGGAACGTTCCTTGGGAGGACCTCTTTAAAAATTGTTCACAGAATTTGATTCCATCAAAAACTCTGGTTGCCATGGCAACCAAATGGAGTTTCTGTAACTGGACAGTGGAAGAGTCAGCCTTTTATTAAAACAAATTCAAAGCATTTATACACGATCAATTCAAACAAGCTCAAACGATGGTTTCTGTCTTTGAAACGGTAGAAAACACCTTGGGAAAAGGAGAAAATGCAGCAATTTCTCCCTCGCCTACAATGTTTTCAAATGCCTTTTTTCAGGGTCGACAAAGTACGTGATTTTTTTGGTACAGAGCTAAGCCATGTGCTGGGCAATCAAGAGCTTTACCCAAGATCAAGTAGGTGCATGTCGGTTTATCTTGTTCTAGTCTTTTTTTTTTCTTAACAGAGTACGCCCGAGGGCCTATACGGGATCCTGTGTGCCTGTGTGGTTCAGTGGTAAAGTGTGGAGGCCACTGGGATTTTCATGGGAGTGTCCTTGGGCAACACACTTCAAAGCCAAAGCCTAATACTGGTGGAAAGCAGGAAATACATGAACTTATGAGCTGGCGCCGTGATACAACTTAAATAATGTTGAAAGCGGCGCAAAACACATTCAATCAATCAACCGAAGGCCTATCTACCGATCATTTTATGTTCTCTTCAAATTGTTCTGGGCTCAAAGACTTGCCAATGGATTGACAGGATTGCTCCGTCTCGACTTTTCAAATTTCTCGTCTTCTGGAATTTCTTCTACCTATACTCCTCATGTATTTCTTCCCAAGCCATTTGCTGCTTTCCCACATAATAATAGTGGAAACAATGGCCAACGGTGAGAGAGAAATGAATCCTGTTACAATGAGTATTATTAATCCTCGGAAAGGAATTCGCCGAGCCAAATATTCGAACCAACAACCCCCAAGTTTGAGTTAAGAAATAAAGAACTGCAGTATTTAGAACAGTCATTGAATAATGAAATTGAGGTTGACTTAATCTAGATAATTATGAGCGAAAAAAAAAAAAGGGAAAAGATATTTAAGGATAGGACACCCTAATGGGAGACGTGTAACATCGCCTTTCATCGCCGAAATAACGTACGGATTCGGCTAAGACTCGGGTAATCCGTAATCGATCGACCGATAGACGCTCGTTCCCCGTCTCGATTACGGATTACCCGAGTCTTAGCCGGATCCGTACGGTTTTGGCTATGAAAGGTGATGTTACACGAATGTTACATGAATCCCAATAGGGTGCCCTATCCTTAAGACAAAATTCTGAGCGACCATCTGGAAAGGCGGCGTGACCTATTACACCTGGCAAGTCAGAATATACATTTATTTATGTATCCATAAAATCTATTTGTCTAACAACCGACGGAATCATGAGGTAGACTAGTCCTTCGACACGCAGAAAGTTAACGAAAAGCAAAAAGTTTGGACCTAGGTCGCTTGTGAGGATTACACATGCTGACATTAAACGACACCTTTTATAAATGCATTGAACCCTTTTTTACGGAGCAAAGCTAATAAATTTGTTTAAAGATAGAACAGCGTAAAAACAGATTGATTGGTTGATTGATTGCATGGTGTTTAGCGCCGTTTTCAACATTATTTCAGTTATATCGCGGCGGCCAGTGCAACTATCCATGCTTTTCTGGATTTTCTTTCACCAGTACTCCGCACAAGGGTTTAAAAAGAAAGACATTAACCTTTAAAGCGCCTTTCACTACTATAGTTGCCTTTGCGGCCAATGTAGATCAAGATCAGGCTGCACAAAACGACAAAACGTGCAGCCTGATCTTTGATCTTCACTGTTCGCTGTGCTGAAACACTACAGAAATTAGGCAACCATGAAATGGCAATCATCTTGGTCCTCTTCTAGACTGAAAATGTCCATTCGGTTTATTCGGCACTTAACCGTTGAAGCACTGGACTCGATTTAAGTTGTTTTAGTGGACAGTGAAGATTCAGATCATACTGCACATTCTTTGCACTCTGATCTTGGATCTACACTCTCCACTACTTTATTATATATTCTGGTAAAAATAGCATTGAAATGACAATACTTCGGATGTTTTTCCCATCTGAAAAGGGCCTGTTATTTTATTCAGCGCTCTAAGTGTTACACTGCTAAATAAATGAAACGAAAATTTCCAATCAAAAGTACAAAACCAAATATTGCGTTTTCAAAGTTGATTTCGTCGCAAAGAAAATACCATATCGGACAGCGTAGATCAAAGATCAGACTGCACGTTCTGTGCAATCTGATCTTGATCTACACTGTCCGCAAAAGGTCAGCGAGTCGCGCTTGGCAGCCTAAGGTTTGAGCCCATGAGGTGCTATCCTTGATACCGACTGTGTGCCTGTCTATGCCTGAATTAAATCTGTGCCGTGTTGTTTTTTCGACGGTATGAAAGTATCGTTTAGGTTCACGAAAATATGAGAAAAGGGCATACAATACATGTATGTGTTTGGATAAAACTACATGGAATGAAAATGAATGAAAAAAGAAGAAGAAAAAAAAGTGGGGGGGTTAAATTTTAAAGATAAAATTCTATAAAGCCCATTAGATGAAATATTAAATTTTGACAGGCAAAATTTTTCGTCCACCGGGGGACTCGAACCCACGACCCTCAGATTAAAAGTCTGTTGCTCTACCGACTGAGCTAGGCGGGCAGATAGTATAAACGGCAAAAGGTAAGAAAGTCAATATAATGCATAGAGGTGACCATATTACATGAAGTTAGAAGGTCCAGTAAACAATGTCAGTGTTAAAATGCATTTAACCGTTAAAAAACTGAATAAACCCGACAGGCATTCTCAGTTGAAATATAGGATCCAAAGAATTGCAGTTTCGTGGTTGCTTTGTCTGTAAAGATTTAGCAAAGCGGACAGTGTAGATAATAGATCAGACTGCACGTTTTGTTCCGTCTGATCTTGATCAACACTGGCCGCAAAGGCAACTTTAGTCTGGAAATGTGCTATGAGGGTTAAATTGAAATCATATCATTTGAAGGTAGAGAGTTTTCTGTGAAGATTACATTCTGTTTTTGTATGGTAAGTCCAGTTGTAAGGTCGCTGGCAGAAAAATGAATTTTAAAACCAAGTAAAAAATAAACAAAAGATAGAGTTACTTGCCAACTTTTTACCTAGTTTAAAAAATCCATTTTCTGTCAGTGACTAACACTAGGATCGATCGTAAAATAATGTCTCCTCATCGGACAGTATGGATTCAAGATCAGCTTGCACGTTCTGTGCAGTCTGATCTTGATCTACACTGTCCGCAAAAGGTCCTTAAGTCACGCTTAAGCACCCTCAGGATAAATCAGGATAATCATGGTTAGGATTATCAGTATAGAGTATATAAAACCACGTGAAAATAGAAGATGATGGTTTTTAAAAAAAGAAATGAAATTAAATTCAACTCAGTGTGAAACGCATTCGGTGAAATCTTTGAAAAAGCAAAGCATTTTCGCCCGCCGGGGGACTCATACCCACGACCCTCAGATTAAAAGTCTGATGCTCTTCCGACTGAGCTAGTCGGGCAGATGTTATTATAGGCGAAAACCAAAGAAGTTGATATAAGGCAGAAAAATAAAGAAGCCCATATTAGGTTGGAGTGGTCCTTACCTCCCCTGATATAACCTGGTTCCGGGCGGTGATAACTGATTACTCGTATTCACTACTTATCGCGCTCTCCGTTGACGGTCTATACAGATCTCTGGCAAAACGATTTATCGCTTCCTTTTTTATTACAATTTTTGACAAAGTAACGTTCGAATGATAGAAAAAATGAACGGACTTGAACCGCGGCTACCCCTGATACAGCAAGTGTATATTAGGCATTCAGAAAAGAAAACAGTGTTGATAAAGACATGGATCTCCGCAAAGGGACCTTAAGTCGAGATGAGCAGGGTCTGCGTCATTCCAAGCGAACGACTGTGGACGGTTTACACAACCTTGTTTTCCGTTTACCCTATAAATCTATAAAATGGGCACTGAGACGCATAAACCCATTCGGCATACCTCGGGTGATTGGAGCCATCAAGTCCCTCGGCTGTATCTGGTAGCTTGATATGCACCTACACGGTACATTTCATCGCCGGAAATACGCCGGTTTACCGTTCTGAAAATTGTAAGGCTTTCCGTAAAAAAGAAAACTTGAGTCTCAATTTTCTATCGAATTCATTCTAACCATATTTTAGTTGACATAGAATTCGTAAATTCATTTTTTAATGCGGTTTATCAATTCCGATTGAAGTTTTCACCTACAGATAGATGTGAATAACTTCATCGAGGTTGTTTATGTCGTTGCTAAACGACTTACAGTGGCGCCGCCATATATGAGATCATGTGACTGGTAGTTCAAATGGAAACGATCGTTATACAGACGAGGTTAGATGCAGGTACGGAATCGGCCGAGTTGTGACCAGTAGCATAAACCCTGACCACTAAGACCCCTTAAAAAATTGCATTGTAGGTGACACTTGGACAAATTGGAGACACCTAGACCCCCATTTTAATGTTTTAGACCCCTATTTTCATTGTTTATTCAGCAATATAATATTCCACCGTTCTCTGTTTTTGTGGTATTTGTCGAAGACAATACCACTGTGAGTTCAATATTGAATTTTGAAGACCATGTATCGTATTTTGTGCAAAGCCGAAGGAAATAAACCCAATTAAACTCAATTTTTCTCAGGCAAATGATTTTTTTCAGTAGCACTCAGATATGTAATTAGAAATGGCATGTTAAAATACACTAGGTGAGGCCATCGATCGTTGAAATACTAATTTTTGATTGAAAATAGCTTCACTCGCTCATAGCGCAATGATATATACAAAATTTGTCAACTGATCTCTTGGTCCTGGGCTTTTTCGTTCCAAAACCAGTTCGTCCCATGGCTTGTTCGTCCCATGATTGCGCGCTACTCCATTTGATTGGCCATGAATATTTATAGATCGAAATAATTGATTGTAATGTTGGGAATTAAATGTTAACGGCCAAAGATATTTCAAAATCACAGTTTTCAGATACAATTTTAATTTTATTCGATATATTCACATGGTTTCTCTCTCTATCCATCCATACTGTCAATGGACGTTACTCCTGACTCCTCCTAATGATCGAAGGGAGACCACCGATACACAAATAATCCTAAGTTTGTCATGAGTACTCTCCCTTGAACCAAAAAGGTATTCATTTGCTTAGTAGGTTGACTTTCAAGCCAATATTTGAATAACATGTCTCTTTTTCTTTCAAATTATTAATTCCACACAATGGCTTCCTTGACAAATACCACTTCAGCGTTCTCAACGCTTTGATTTTATTAATCGGTCGGCGTGAGCCGGACGATTAGAGAGACCACAAATTTCGAAAACCCGTCTGCTGAGGGCAAACTGATGTAACTGCAACTCGTGACAGCTTCTACTTACAGTCTTATAACACTAATACTAGCTGTTGTGACCTTATTACATTGAACTTTTAACCCTGATAACAACTTATAAATGAAACAAGAGAGAACAGATGGATTTCAGTCATGCTAAAAATAGTAACACGCTTCTCATTTAATAACACGTGGTCAGTGGTGAAGGCAAAACATTGTACTGATAAGTTCAGATTCCCATATGTCTTGTAGTAAAATAGTATAATATGAAAGGTTGTGATGGCAGAATTAAAAGATTTATAGATATTCGAACAAGTTGATTTATCTGATTACGCCAGAAAACTTTCATCGTGTGATTTAGCTGTGTACATGGAAAAATAAACACTTGACACTGGAGACATTTTACTTGTTCTATACAACATTGAAGAAATATTGTGGTGGAATGATGTAAAGCTTTGGCCAGGCATTGTCTGTCCAGATATTTATCATTACTTTCTTGATAACCCAAATTACTACACAAATGATGAAAATATTAACCCTGTACCAAACAATCCCGGGTTTTCTCAACTGTGGGTAAGAAGGCTTTTAGAAAAACATTGTGAGAAAAGGGAGAAAAAGCTGGTTACCGGCATTTTCTCCTTTTCCTTCAAAGTTTTCTACCCTATCAGAGAGCTTAAGCTCATTTGTACCAATTTTGAATTTGTCGTCTGCAGATACATGTATGTTGAATTTGTCGATTGGGAAAGAGTTAAATGTTACAAGGCTACTTTCTAAAATACATGTACGTAATATCTGCGGAAAACCCAAAAATATTTCATCTGGAAGCGGCAGACCCTTAAGCTTGCTTAAATCTTTACAACACGATGAAGTTTTAGCTATGTCCTAAATTTTGGAAGCATTTGCAGACAGCAAATGAAAAGATGCACAGGTAATGAGGTTATTGTTTTATATCAGAGAAAACATTGTGGAAAAATAGAGAAAATACTGGTTATTATTTTCTCCTTTTCCTGAAAGGTTTTCAAAAGAAATTTTGCACAGGGATATTAAAACGCAGGATCCTTTGAAAAAGGGTTATTTCTTTACTAACTGACAAAATTTTTAGACCGGTCCAAATTGAAAGCATTTGCAGAGCACAATGATTGAATGTGGCACAGATCCCAGGCTCCGCCTATTTCTTTCCAAGGATTGATGCTACTCATTGCGACAGAATTCATTCCTCTCTCACCGATGATCATTGTTTTGACAATGAATATGTGGGAAAGCAGCCAGTTGTTCACAAAGAATATTGAGCGAAGAACTGGTAACAGAAACTCCAGTAAAATATGGATATGTGCACTGGCCGCAGTGCTAGTAAAAACACTCCATGAAAACATGGATAGGTGCATTGGCCACTAAGACATAACTGAAATGATGTTGAAAGCGGTGTTAAACACCATTCAATCTACAATCTACCTTTTGTAAATTGGAGTGTAAAATGGAGTTGTAAAGAGTAATGTCTCCGGTGTTTACTCTTTACCAAACAACAAAGAGTTTAACACATCCAAATTGTAAGCATTTGCAGCGAATGTGGCTCTAATGATAAAATTTGCTCCTGGAAGGATAGAAAACAATGTGAGAAAATGTATACTGCATTGTCCTTGAATGCACCGAATAGTCCAAGATTTCTCTGACGGTTTTCCTGTACACTACACACTACATGCAGTCTGATTTTGGATCTACACTGTCCGATGAGGAGATTTTTTTCCCCAAAAAAATACCTGCGAAATAGTTAAAACTTTGGGTTTTATTGTAGCTTAAAAAATTAATTTCATTCATTTAGCAGATTAAGGATTAAATCGTTTTCACTCCTTCCTTCCACGGCACGGCTAACTAGTAAACATGTTTCTTCTTGATGATATTCTAAAGACTGAAATCAGTCAGTCAAATGTTGACTAAACAATCCTGTGGGGCTTTAAAATGTAGTGAGAAAAACTGCATGTATTCAGCATGTACTCTTTTTCCTTACGGCGTTTTTTCATCATTTGAAAGAATTTCAACATTTTGTAATTTCACGGGTAGAATTGAAGAGAACATTTTCATAGCGGAATAAAAGTGAAAGTGCAAAACATATAAGCTCACTTAACTTCATATTCTCCATGTGTGAATCAACTGACCAGGTAAAAAGGCTTTTTCGGAGAGCCCAGATTCAGACCAGACAGTGTAGAACATGCAATCAGATCTTGGGTTTGTTAGGCCAGTTTTCTGAGATATTCTAATCAAAACAGCAGTGGTCATGTAATAGTTAGGCTGCTTTTCCACGTTTCACATATCTATTTCATTAGTTCAGTGCTTTAAGTGTAAAACTCAGATGTTTGTCTGATTAGCTACTCCATATTAGTTGATTCTCATCCTCCATATTTCATATTAAGAACCCAAGGTTCACTGTAGTGATGGTCTTGCTCATTAGAATTACTCAAATACAATGACCTGTGTTGTCTAAGGACTAGTAAAGTCGCTTTTGAAGACAGTGAAAGATCAAGATCAGACTGTCCTTTGAATGCAGTGCAGATCAATAAATAATCTAAGATCTTAATTGTCTGTCTATGTAGGATATATATATAAAAAAAGACCATTAAATTGCAATGTTAGGATATTGTTTTCTTCTGACTGAAAAAGGCCATAACTGGGTGCTTTAACTCTTAACAAAACTATCCCGTTTTTGACGACCAAGAGGAAGACGGCTGTTAAAAACATTGTAGAAAAAAAAATGCAGATAACCATCGTTTTCTCCTTTTTCCACGAGTTTTTTTTTTTTTTTTTTCTTTCGACAATTCAGATCATCAATTGGTCTACATTTTGTCTACATTTGATTCTTATGTGTAAATGCTTTCGATTTGGACAAGTCTAAAATTACATCATTTGGAAAAGGGGTGAGGGTTGGGAAGATATTACATTCTTTGAAACGAATGTGGAAGAAATTGGCCAGCCAATGTTTTGGACAGAACGATCTTGCCCAGATCAATTTAGCCAGTCAAAAAAATTAGGTAGGACAGTTTGTCCAGATAAACATGATTGCTTCTTAAAAATAGAAAAAGTTAAAGGCCTACTTGCAGCAAAAAGTAAACAATTTGTTATAATACAGGCTTATTTTATACGACTTATTCATACCATTTTAAAGTATGGATATTACTGATAATATCTGACAATGTATTACCATACAGTTGTCAAAGTTGCAAAAGTTACAGAAAAGAATATTTGTATAATGTTAAACTTATTTAAAAGGTTGATAGGTACTGTTATTTAGGATGATTGATATCTAAAGCTTGATGATGGGTACCACTGATCAGAATTGTCACATATATTTAACGTTCTATTGCTGTTAACCGGCAAACATATATCTGTAGCATTCCATTTAACTATTAATTTGTAAAGGACAGTTAAAAAAGGGGTTCCTACGTGGCTCTGTTACAAGGTATAGGATTTCTATCTCATACATAGTTCAGACAACTGCCATTTGAATTGTGATTTCAAACCATTGCAATTATTCAGTGTCGACCGATTACAGTGCTGACAGCACTTTGATATTATTTTCCATGTCTTAGTTTTTCATTTAACCCTTTACAACATGATTCCGGGTTATAACAACCCCGTGGTGGAAAGCTTTTGAAAACAATTTAGAAAAAGGAGAAAATGCTTGTAACCAGTACTGGCTCCTTTTCCCAAATCTTTTCTTCCTTTTCAATGACAAATTCAAAATTCTGGGCAACATTTCGTTTGTCGTCTGCACACGCTTTCATTTAGGACAAAGCTGAAATGTTGTCACATGGTAAAGATTTAAGCTGTCACGTGTCTTTATCTAATCTATCCCCAGCGGGCATTAACTCCATCCCAACTGACAAAATTTTTGACCAGTCCAAATTGAAAGCACATACAGACGACAAATTAAATGCGGCTCAAATAATGCGATTTCTCTTCGAACGGGTGGAAAACATTGTGGGAAAAAGGAGAAAATGCTGGTTGCCAGCATTTTCTCCTTTTTCCAGCATGTTTTCAAAGGCCTACTCTTCCAGGATCGTTCAACTTGGGGACTGTGTGGTAAAGGATTGGACGTGTTAATGAGCTTAGGAAACACTCTTTCGGAAAACCCTTTACTCTTTAACAAACAACACAAATTTAGACTCTTTCTAATCCAAAGGATTGGCACAGGACAAATGAAATGTTGCTCAAATGATGGGATCTGTCTTTGAAAAGACAGAAAGTATTGTGGGAAAAGCATAAAATTCTGATTAACACAATTTGATTTCGTTGTGGCGGTCTGTAAACTCAGGCAATGAACCCTTTACCAAACAATCCCGGGTTTTGACAACCCTAAGGAAGAAGCCTTTTGAAAAGATCGTGGGAAAAGGAGAAAATGCTGGTAACCAGCATTTTCTCCTTTTCCGACAATGTTTTCTACCCTATCAAAGTCAGAAGTCATCATATGAGTTACACTTAATTTTCATCTGCAAATGCTTTGAATTTGGTCCAGTCCAGAAATTTCTTGTTTGGAAAAGGGTTAAACGCGTTTTATACTTTTTAGCAAAAAGGGTCTTAGTGTCTCAAAAAATAAGTGGAAGGGTCTAAGTGTCTCAAGGGTCTATTTGTCGCCCAAATCTTAATAGTTTTTACTGCTGAATAGCTTAAATGATACCTTTAAATCGATACTAAAACGTTTACTATTTCAAAGTTATTTTTCGGGGAAAAAAAATCATGTCCTTAGCGGACAGTGTCGATCCAAGATCAGACTGCGCGTTCTGTGCAGTCTGATCATGATGTACACTGTTCGCAAAAGGTTCTTGAGTGGCGCTCAGGAGCCTAATAGTAAAGGGTCTATGTAGTCCGGGGGTCCACGTGTCTGACATCCCGCATATAGAGAGCTCTTTAAATGTATATACTTTATATCGACATTTTAACATTTAACCATCTTCACCAACTGCCCGCCTAGCTCAGTCGGTAGAGCATCAGACTTTTAATCTGAGGGTCGTGGGTTCGAGTCCCCCGGTGGGCGTGAATGTTTTACTGCTCGAACACTTGACCCAAGAGGTTTCATGTTTTTTTTTTATCAACCCTTGATTCTTTTTTCAAGGAGTTGTTATCTACATACACATATTTTAATCATATCTTTATTAACTGGATCTTAATTGTTAGTTTATAGATCTAGGTCTAAATAGCGGGAAATATATTTGTTAACGATATGGAAATGTTTTGACTAAAACAAATACTGTATCACACAACTTCAGGTTTCTTAAAAATACGAAACAATATCAGATTTTCATTTTAATCTAACTCATCAGGGGTCGTAAGTTACACACATACGATCCCTGAACTCATCGACCTCAGACTCAAAGTTTATGCAATTGTTAACTTTTTCAGGGATGGTGAATTTTGATCATCATCAGGGATCGTATATATGTGTATATATGTGTATATATGTGTATATATGTGTATATACGATCCCTGATCACCATGGCCCTTGAGCTCTCAGATATAAAGTGAAGCATCGTTTCCATTACCAGTGTTAACAGAGGTAAAGGTATATAGAATATTGCTTTTTTTCGGTGAAAGATCCAAGTCTATTTCATCGAGTGAACATCATCAGTAATATTTCACAAGTGGCGCAGCCACAAGTGAAAATATTAGATCTACCCATGATGTTCAAGAGATAAAATTTATTTCCATTTTTCACCGATAAAAACAAATATTCTGTTTATTTCATGCTTCCAACCAACTCACCCCCCCCCCCTTTTTCGTTGGGACTTTCGTCATAATCCAGTACGGTTATTTTCAGTATTATGCGCGTAAATTATGTCATATTTCCGTCATGGTTGAATGACACGCGTTATTTACCTATGTAACTAGTGCGCCGGAACTACTGTCTCCGCCTTCAATTGAAGAGTTGAAAAATATGAAATCGGTATTTTTCACTTGTCGTTAGCATGAAATATCAAAACATAATCCACCATTATTTCTCGATAAACTTTCGAAAAGCATTAAATGAAGATCATATCTGTGAGGACTTATCTTTTTCTATATTCTACATGGCGCAAGGAGGGGGGGGGGCGATATTTTGGAACTTTTGACCGGGGAGTATTTACAAGAATTCATTAGAAAATATGTACATGCGATGCCGTAGAATTTAGCACCAAGAGTAGAAATTTTAATGGAGTGCACATTCGTCATTACACATACAAATAAGCCTGTTTTGTGAAAAGAGGGTTAATTTATGCATAGATCTGCAAAAAATATAGACCTTGTCAACCTGTGCAGTCCTTAAAAAAAAGAAAAAAATCTTTAATGAAGTTCATGTTTTCATCGAGAATAGTGGTAGATTCGCCCGAGTTTCAATTTATGTTGAATATATTTAAGGAATGAAGAGAACTTTTTTTGATTTCATGGAGGTTTGAAAAAAAAAACCTTAATCACACTTACGTACGAAACCGCTTCGCGGTTTCATACAGTGTGATTAGTTTTTTTTTCTTTTTCAAACCTCCATGAAAAAAAAAATCTCTTCATTGCTTATAATTCAATATTACAGACACCAAATATGCACTTAACGACGTATATTACAATTTTTTCTAACGGACATATTTTTTTGAAACTTTGCACATACAAAGCTCATCATGTCTCTAGGAGATTACAGTGAAAAAAGCTGTGGGTCACCGTGCTCGTTTCTGAGAAATTTGCCTTTGATAAAGGTATATATACAGTTCCAAAATTCAACTTATATTGGATTTAAAGCGCCTTTCTTTAATAGTCAGTTAAGCAGGAAAATTGCAGGAAAAATATAAAAATATACACCATTTTAATGAAAATTCATATATTTTTGCACAAAAATATATAAAAGCCTGGTTTTGAGCATGGCAAATGTACATATATGCATGTTATATATGGATCATTGAGTTAAAAAGGGAGATAATTTGACCGAATTAAGGGTTAATCTTAAATAAATACATACTTTCTAACGGACAGATTTTTCTTAATATTTCCACGCTTATAGTATTTACAATTCTAAACAATAAGAAAAAATAAAAATGGCACCTATCCGTGCTTATTTCGTCAGAAAACAAGGTTGAAAGTCACTGTGGAACTTATTTTTTTCAAGGAAAAAAACAGGATAAAAGCTCAGCAGACATAGAGGGAACAGGTGAAATTACTCAATAGGAGTGATTTCTCCTTTTCCAACAGTACTTTTCAAAGTGGAAACAGCTATACTTCCGAAGCTTAAATTTCCTGCCTTTGTTTCCTTGTTTGGTGTGTAACGCCGGGTCAGCAGCATTTTAATTATTTCACAGTGGTCAACAGTTCAAAGATCTATTTTTTTCTCTTCACCAATACCACCCGAAGACAGTGCTATTTGTTTCAGTACACCAATAGTATCACCATAATGTGCAAAAAATACTTAGGTGCACTTTTTATTCGATATTCACGAAAAAAATACATGCACAGTAGGATGTGCGCGAACATTTGTCATATACGTCGTTAAATAATACTAAATGCTTTTTTTTTTTTTGTAAATCCAACATTATGTATTTATTTAATGTCTATTTCATTCCTATTTCATAGCGCGGTAAAACTGCTTATTCATGACGTAAAAATGACGTAAATTCGTGACGTCATTACAGTATTGAACATTTGCAGATTTAGTAGATCTATTATTAGAAGTTCAATACGCTAGAATTAAGATTGTGAGAACCCAGCAAAGTGACAATGAGTTTTCAGCTCTCTCTCTTGAATTTACTGTTGGATATTTTTTTTTTTTAGTATTCAGAGAAAATAAATTCAGCTAGCAGTTTGAACTTTGGACTCGATATAGATCTAAAATCCGAAAGATAAACGTTATGAAATCTGGTAGATCTATACATGTTTGTTTACATTAGTTTGATTGCAAAAGTAGTTCTGGCACTATTTTTTTTCATGGAGCTATAAAAAAAAAATCAGCCAATCAGAACTTGCCAATGTTCATGAAAAAAAAAAAAACTAATATTGAATTATATATAAATGGTACCTATCGTTTGACATTTTACATAGATACACATGGGAGCCTATATAAGTAAATTTTTCATTTTTTTTTAATCATCACTTGCTCAATCTCCAGCCATTATTCCTTTGTTCATACTTCTTTTTATCGCTGTCACTCTCTTAAGTTCTCAGTATCATTTAAAATTTGCGGTGTATATTAATTTCATTTCATTTACTTTAAATGTTATATTGCATGACTTTTTTTTAAGGAGAGGAACTATTTAAGATTTTATGCTTTCGTTCCAATCCTTTTCGCATTGCTTTGTTGTAATCTAATTCATATAATATACATGTAAATATAATGAATAAAGTATGTTTATTTACCTGCACTGTTAACAGATATGTTTATGTTTGATGTACTATGTAACGCCTTCTGATAAGGAGACAGGTGTCCTGCGTGGCCTAATGGTAAAGTGTAGGACTCGTGACGTGGAGGCCCCGGGTTTGAGCCTCACTGGATTCACTGGGCTTTTAGTGGGAGCATTCTTGGGCAAGACACCTCAGAGCCCCAGCCCAGTACTGGTGAAATCCAGGTAATACATGAATATGTGAGCTGTCTCCATGATATGACTGAAATAATGTTGAAAGCGGCGTAAAACACCATTCAATCAATCTGATGAGGAGACATTAAACAATTAAGTCATGCCCTGACAAAAGTGGGTTTAATGCATCTCCATGATGCTTAAAACTAAGCAAGTCATTAAATGGCCTGCAACACGCGAAAAGAGGCATTCGGACATTTGCGTAAAGTGTCGTCTCGGATCAGCCTGCGCAGTCCGCGCAGGCTGATCCGAAACGACACTTTCCGTTTTTATTTTCTGTTTTGCCCAAGTTTACTGTAGCACAAAATCTAATGTAGTCGTAAAGTGCCGTATAAAGCCATATAATTATGGATCCATAAAATCCTAACAATCGACTGAATCATGAGCTATACTGGTCCTTTAATGTTCTGAAAATTGACTAATGGCAATATCTACTGATACACGACAGCCTGGCCAGGCTGACCTGGGTGGAGAATTTTTGCAGATGCATTAAACCACCTTTTCACAGAACATGACTTAATTATTTTATACAGCGTTCTTTTATTGAGATTTAAAATCAACTTGAGGCAAAAAGTGAAAAAAAAAACCATATATACTGAAATAAGCCCTTATTTAGGCTCTCAACGCTATCTGAGTGGCCAGATACGATCCCTTATATTTTCGAGGAGGGAGAGAGGGAAATTAATTTATATTATTTTTTTTTTTCATACTTAACGACACATCTTTACAGCCAGAGAGAAAAAACGCTGTCAAAACTTTATAGCGTGTAGAAAGGTTTAGATATTGGTCAGCTGTGTAAACATAGATAAATAATCAGTCAATACGACTTCCGGTGTTGTGTACTCTCGTGGAAGACGTTTTGATTTGAGAAAAATAAACAGTATGCTGTTCAAGTGGTAATAAACAGTATTGAACGTTGCTGTTGTGCTAAGAAGTATGCGACAAGAAGTGTTAACATCCCTAGACAGATAAAAATACTGAGGACATCACGCATTCGGAAATATTAGTTTGGTTGTAAACAAAGTACTTACCTCACCCACATTACTGAAACGTACCTGTGTTGATTTCGAACACAGTAAGCAGATATATTTACTCGTAAGTAAACAATACGAAATACATATCAAAATAATGTCTACAGAACCTGAAAAGAAAGGCACTAAATCACCGACGAGGCAAAGTGTCAAAGCCCAGTCTCAGAATCAGGACCGCCCCAGAGATCCCGCGAAAGTGTCCTCTGTTAAAATACCCCCTGCCATGGACTCTAAGAGTTTGTTCGAAAACACCGGTAGTGGAGATAGTAGAACCCCGGAGAGGGAGTTTAGTAAATTCAGGGAAGAGTTGAAGGCAATGTTTCTAGAACAAGACAAAAAAATCTCAGGTAAACTACAGAAGATAGATGATAAATTCAGTAAGAATTTTGAAGATTCTAAAGAGGAACTGTCCGAGGTTAAAGAGGAGATATCTGTGACAAACGAGAATCTCGCGGCGGTATCAGAGAAAGTAACTGAAATAGAGCAGAGTCTGGAGTTCCAGTCCAAAACAGTCTTGGAAAAGGAGGAACAGCGGAAAGAGGATTTGAAGAAGGCGGAAGAGAGTTTGGAACTGAAAACAGAAACACTGAATCAAAAGCTTATGCTGTTGGAAAAACAGGACAGAAAGTACAACCTGTTAGTTTATGGAATAAAAAAAAAAACAGAGAATGTCTATGATGTAGCCAGAAATTTATTTGTTGATGAGCTAGGAATAGACCCAGGAAGAGTCAACAATATGTATTTTGCTAACGGACATTGCCTGAAATCAGAAAACAATGTGGGTCCCAGACCCTTCATCATTCGCTTTACGTCGTTACGACGATCGGGAGCTAGTCCTCTCTCAAGCATATAAACTGGGGGGAAAGCAGAAACGCATCACATCAGATTTACCAGTAACAACAAATTTATGATGGATAGCATCATAGAAGCCGCAATCTTTTGGTGGACAATTTCAGAAATATTGACTCTCTTGAGAAATTGTGATTACATTTTTTGTATCTGTTTTTACCCCCACCCCCCACCAACGGGAAATCATGACAAACGGTACTAAAATGCAAGGAAAAAAGAAACAGAAAATAATATGTACATGTATTCCAACTCTAAAAAAAAAAAAGAAGTTTAGAGAGGAATGTTAAATAGTCTTGTTATTATATTATTATGATAAAGTGATATTTATTTGGAAAAAAAAACTGAAAAAAAAACCCACGTAAAAGCATCGGAATTTTTAAATTTCTATTCAAAATTTGAAAATGGAGAAATTGCGCATTCAAATACAGCATTTTCCATTTATTAAATGATTTTAGAAAGGAAACTTCTGTAGCGGCATCAAAGGCAATACTACAGAATTATTTAAATTACCAATTACTCAAAGTGATATTAAGATCGTTATTCACATATGATGTTTACATGTATTTACAATTTTTATCAGTGATCTCTTCTTTGTGTTTCATTTTTTTTACAACAAAAAAGAAAAAAAAGAAAAAAGAAAAAAGAAAATACTCAACAACTTTTTTTCTAAAAGGTGATCTTCTTGCTTGTCAAAAAGTATCTTAGCATGCTTGTAACACAGTGAATCAAACATTTCTAAATGGCAGCCACACACACACACACACACACACACACACACACACACACACACACAAAGATTTTAAGTCTTTAAAGATCTGGATCTATTCAACCACAACATAATATCTATTACTATACATATTTCGTTTAATAAACAGTAGTTTGAACCATTTTCTGCAAAGGCCTTGTACATGCCTAGTGTAAAATTTCTAATGTAAATTTCAAGAGCTATTCTAAACCTTTGACCAGCAGCGACGTAAAAAGTTGTATATTCACAGTAATAGGTTCTGTAATAACTTTAACCCTTCGACTACACAACGAAATAAATACACTGAGTAAGGAAAACAAACAAGATTTTCTTTTATGATTACGAAATATCTTATAGAATATTAAAAAAAAAAATATATTACACGGGCTATCTGCTGTCTGATCTTCATCTATTTCTGTCATTTTCGAGCAGCTTCAATCCTTAGAGCACCAGGCACCACCATGATAATTACTGTAGTCAATGTACATCACGATCCATACTTCATGTTTCAAGCAGGCCTGGTTTCAAGGGTTCTGTAGATCAGGGCCATACCGTACAGCACGTACAGTCTGATCATAACAGCTTCGTCACACAATACAGTAAATGCTAAATTTTACAGGTCTCATAAGGTAGATGTTTCGTGTAACAAAAATCCATTCGGCTAATGTGTAGACGAAGGGAAGAAAAAGGGTTATCTTTTCGCAAATATTCTATAAATAGCTGATGTAGACGCCTCTTGTGTAGGGAGGTAACCAGTCTATACCTTGATCAAAGGTTAACCGCCGTTTTATCCTTTACAAATTAAAATTGGACGAAAAACTTGTACATAAAATTGCTTCTGATTATCATATTCTAAGATGCTCTCTATATCATAATCATCATTATTTTGTTTTGTAAAAAAGTAGACAAATGCGAAAACCATTGAGAGGTGGGAAAGCTTGTGATAAATGGAAAGCATAACAACTTCGTTTGGGAAAATAGAAGGAATCCTACATGTTTGAAAACTTCGGGGGACTAGCCAATTAAAGGATGTTTATCTGTCTGTATTTTTCATTGTTATTTGGGAATGAACTATATATTGCAAGAAAACCAGGTTTGAATTTTATGTAGGTCTGTTGGAATATTTAAGAAAGAGTCATGTGGAGTAATTCTGTCACAACAACACAACATTATTAGAAATTTTACAAAAATAATGACCTATCGGATAATTACTGATCATCTACATCGTAAATAGTTTAGGTACATTCCTACTGGAAGCCGCTTTAGAGCGGCTTCCAATGAAAAAGGAGAGAGGCAGACTGGTCAAGGAGGCTTATAAGATCAGAAAGGAAGAAAAATTACAGACCCGGATCAGGGACAAAGGGTTGCAAGTTATTCTAGAAGTGAGGAAAGAGTCAGAGGAGGAGTGGAAAAGACGTGATGTTCCGAAATAGGCCCAAGGGCCAAAATAGATAAATTCTGTTAAAATTTACAGTATAAAGGTTAATTTGAGCTACACAATACACACTATGTATATACACAAGTGAATACATAATATTACCCTTATAATACAAAACTGGTGTTCACAGAGTTATTGAAAATTCCTTTATTTTGTCTTTGCTTAACCATTTGCCACACAATCCTGACTTTTAATGATTCTGAGGAAGAGGGCTCTTGACGGCATTGTGGAAAAAGGTGAAAATGCCGGTTAACAGCGTTTTCTCCTTTTCCTACAATGTTTTCTATCCTATCAAAGACAAATTCTATAATTCTGAACCGTTTTTAAATTGTCAAATGGAAATGCTTTCAACTAGACATTCATTAGTTCACTTGTGTGGTAAGGGGTTAAAGACTGGGATTTTGAGGCTTGGTGTAGCAGGTTATGGTTGGCGGCTGACGAGAGGGACACAAGATTTTATATCTAAACTCATTCTTGCAACTAAAAATCACATTACAGTGTATGGGACATGGTGTGAAAGAAGAAAATCTAATTTTCTTTTTTGGATGTTGAAAACAAATGGGCAATCCAAGCATGCAGCTGTGCAGACTGATTGGCCCATTTGTTTTTATAACAAGATATTTTTACTCCTATGATTTCTATATACAGATTTTTCAACCTTTGACTGACAGCGAAAGCTAAATAGGTGGTCTAATTTCTAATCCTAGTAGGTAACCAAGAAATCGGATTATTAGATTTTCACTTAACTCTTTGCAACACAATACTTTTAACAACTCTGAGAAAGAGGCCTTTTAAGGGCATTGTCGAGAAAGGAGATAATGCTGGTATACAGCATTTTCTGTTTTCCCCACAAGGTTTTCTACCCCTTCCAAAACAATTTTCACTTTTCCAGGCACATTTAAGGTGTTGTCTGCAAATGCTTTTAATCTTGACCCATCTATAACTTTGTTGCTTGGTAGAAAGTTAAAAGCCTAAATAGACAGTCAGTGATAAGGAGGCTGCATATAATTTCTTAAACCATGAAAATGACTCTTTTTATGTTTATTATTATATCCATGCTCAACTTTTGATGTTTTAAATAATGAACATATCTTCTGGGCAAAGTATATATTGTGTTCTGCAGTTTTGCATTGTTTAGCAGTCTCTAGAATACAGTCTCTGGAATACATGTGATAGTCCATGGTGGTGGGGTGGGTGGCCAAGGCCCCACTTTGGTGGGGTTGTGGTTACCAAATTTCTCCATAATGGATGGTCATAGGGTTGAGATATGACAGAGATTGCGAAAATGCTGAAGGAAGTTATCGAAAAGTTTGAACCATAGTGTGTGTAGACTTGTTTTTGTTTTGTATATGAACAGCAGGGTCCAACTAGTGTATTTTTGAGTAAGTCAAATTGTTTATTTATAAGAAGTAAACCTGTGTACACTTAACCCTGTGCCACACAATCCCGACTTTTAATGACCCTAATAAAGAAAGTGTTTAGGACATTGTGGGAAAAATGGAGAATGCTGGTTGCCAGCATTTTCACCTTTTCCTACAATGTTTTCTACCCTTCCTAAAAGACATTGTCGGATTATGTGAACTAGGACTGCGGACATCGGATGACGTACTAGGCTGGTTGTTTTACAGGGGAGATCTCGAACTGTTCTGTATGTGCCATTTTCGCACGAGAACCACAGAGGTGATAGTTAAGCAGAGTGTTAATAGTTAAGGAAGGGTGGTTAAAATGATTGACTGAATGGTGTTTTACGCCGCTTTCAACATTATTTCAGTCATATCATGGCGACATAAAATACTATAAATGAGTTTAAACAAGAGCCGCTATATATAGAAGAGCACGCCATACCAGAACTGAAAACCTACAAAGCTATAAGTGCAAGTTGGTGCCACCAGCGACATTTATTGCCATTAGTAGTTGTTATCTGTGCAGAATAAGTTTGCCGCAGAAAAGTTAAACCTAACATTTTACTAAGAGGGCAGCATTGCTTAACATTGACCTTGGCTGTGATAAAGGTATATTAATAATAGGCTTCCTTGTTCTTTTAAACCACCACTGGGTTTTTCGTCGGAGTGTCCTTGGACAAGACACTTCAGAGTCCTAGCCTAATACTGTTGAAACCCAAGAAATACATGAATATGTGTGCTGTCGCCGTGATATGCTCGTTTTGCGGTAACACCGTTCTAGATTTTTAAAAATGAAATTCCGACTTTGTTCTGGGTTTTAGTCTAAATCTAAATAGGGATGACTAAAAAACTGAGTGTCTTCCGGTTAGTCGCACAGCGTCACACGTATGACAATCTTTCGCACAAGTACCTGATTGGTAAAAAATGACAATAAATATCTACCGATCGAATGATTACTTAAAAATCATTATCAGTTTAAGGAGTAAAGATTATCTAATTTCTTACTTACTTTCAGCGTATTAAACGTCTATTTGTGTATGAACATACGCAATGATCTATGCTAGCAAATAATGACGTCATAAATCATACTATTCTTACGTCATGCACGAGCCGTTTTTTCGCGGAAAATATTGTGTCGTAGAAATCATGACTAAACTAGTTTATTGACTGTTTCAAAATACCATTTAGAGAGAAAGCCGGATTTATGATCTGTGAAAAGGGGTCTTACTGCATTTGCAAAACTTTCGACCCAGGTCTGCCTGTGTAGTCTGCGCAAGCTAACCTGTGTAAAAACTCTTTGCTAGATCTATTTTTCAACGTTTTGAATGTCAAAGGACCAGTATACACGTGTATGCCTTTCGATTCAGTCAGTTATCATTCAATATGGATGTATAATTATGTGATGACTTTCTTGGTATCATGCATCATGGACATGCATTAAACCATCTTTTACCGCAACATGGCTCAAGATTTTTGTTTGTTTGTTTTTTCCTTTTGTGTGTATATTCATTGCGGCGGCAAGTGCACCTACCATGCGTTCAGGACTGAAGTTCCTTTTACCAGTACTCTGCTCAATATTCTTCTCAACCTACTGACCGATTCCTAGTAAAAGTCAAAGTCTCTCTTATATAGGTCTAGATCTACATGCAGTAAGGAAATATTCCCGTAAAATGGTCTTTACAAGTGTGTGAACCAATAATTATTCCAAGTTATTTTTCTGGACATAAATTAACGAAAGTGTCAAGGAACTGTCTTTCTTTTGTTAAGGAAATCAGGGACATTCACCCTATTTCACATATACAAATCTACGAAAGAAAAATGCTTTCTACTTTTGACAACGCTCAAAATTAGTTTTGGCAAAGCCGGAATTCGAACTCACACCCTTTGATTTCAAGATCTAGAATCTAGCTCGTGATTCGAATTAACACATCTTTATTATGTTCCACAAATCATTCACGTTGCTCGTATTGAGGCTTTGCCTTTTTCATATTAAAGCGTTAAAACTATTCGCGTTCAAAAAAGAGAAATCTTCGGGAAAATTAAAGCGCCGTAGCTTTTATTTTCAGGCAGAATTATCTTTTTCGGCCTCTAATTAACAAAGTAATCGAGTAAGTTTTTATATGAACTGATTTTATATAAGTTTTGTCTGCCATAAAGTTTGTGTCACTTTTTCATGCAAAGACATGCCCATATTACAATGTGAACATATAAACACGCCAAAAGCACGTGTGACCCCTTTTTTGATGTCCCTGTACTATACATATTGTAGTCATTACATGTCAGTAAAATTATCATTATGAATGATTAAGCCTAAAGCTTAACACTGTCTGTAAAATCGGAATTCCTTCAGTATATTAAACTAAAAGAGTTTTTTTTTTTTTTTTTTCAAAATGCCTTTAAACTAGAAGCATCATACAATAATTCAATGTATAATTTTTGTCATATCTTAACAAACGTCCAAGAGTCTATTTTCTACAGAAGCCTTTTCGGACCACATTTTTTCTTCTTTTGTTTTCAACATAGAGTTGGCTAAAATAAAATGAGTGTCGACAGTGCTTTTGGCAAAAGATGAATTAAAGTTTTAGGTAATTCTATTTAAAATTGCCGACGATGAGGGTGGTGGCGGGTCGATAAATTTGCGATGTGCTTGAAGCGCAGAGAATTATGTTTCCTACGCTCGTCGATTCCTGGTATTTTAAAAAAGCTTTATCTGAAGGACATGTTGTTTTTGACATAACAAAATACTGTATGTTGCACTTACTACATATTGTTGAGACGGTAGTGTGGACAGACAAACACACGTAAATACCTGCATTTTTTTACCGTGTTGCGTTATAGTTGAATAGTGTTGAACCTAAGTGAAACAAAGTTTGTCATTTGCAAATGCTTTGAAATTGGACGTGTCAAAGGTTATGTTGTTTGGTGGAGAGTTCAAGCAGATAAGGCACAGATCAGTTTGCACAATCATGCTGCCTAGTCTTTGTTATATACTAACCACTACATATTATGTAGATGGTAAAATGTCAAAGTTTTGGGTCCTTTAGCTTAACTCTGTCTAGCTTAAAAAGATGTTCGGGTCTTGCTGTTCTGCAGGCAATTATGAAATTATTTTGATATATTTAACTCTTTACCAAACAACCCCTGGTTTTTACGACCCTGGGAAACAAGGCTTTTGGGACATTCTGGGAAAATGAGAAAATGCTGGTAACCACAAGTCCTATCAGAGAACTTAAGCTCATGTATTTTATTGAATTTGCTGTCTGCAGATGCTTTGAGTCTAGAATTCGTCATTTGGAAAAGAGTTAAGATACTGGTAATGATCATAAGAATATCACAATCCTAATTCGATAGTGGATCTATTGATGATACAAAAAATCAAACATGGGTGTTCTGTGATTTGATTAGGGTCTACAATGTTTACTGTAAGCTTTCTGATTTTAGAAAAGAAATGTGTCATAGTTTACAATACTTAACCCTTTGTCAAACAACCCCTGGTTTTTGCGACCCCGAGGAAGAGACCTTTTGAGGGCATTGTGGGAAAAGGAGAAAATGCTGGTAACCGGCATTTTCTCCTTTTCCTACAATGTTTTCTCCTTTGCCAAAGTCAGGTTTCAACTTTTGAGTCACGTTGATTTTGTCGTCTGCGAATGCTTTCAATTTGGACCAGTCTAAGATTCGGTCGTTTGGTAAAGGGTAAAGGTATAATTGAACATAAACAGCATCCTGGTTAAGTTAGGTACTTACTGAGTCTGTAAAGGTACAGGTCATGTTTATGCATTTGTTGCCTCTGATTGATAGATGGGTTGCAACATATTCTCTTTTTTGAAAATAAAAGCCTTGAGAGGGAGAAAAGAATAGTTATGAGGTCTACATTGTTTCCCCACTCTGTCTTCATACTTGTTTTGTTGCCCCAGTATTTCTGATTTTTGTAACATACGGCATAATTATGTAAAAACTAAGGCTTACACATCACAACAGTAACAGAAATGAAAGGGTACCTCAACCTCTGTATAACAATCTTTGGGATTTGAGCTAGATTTCAGTGTGGATGATTTTGGCCTTGTTCATAATATAGTATGGGAAGTATAGTTTCAATTAGTTTATATTATATTCAAAATAAAAGGAAATAAGAAAACAATGTTATTAAGAGGTTGGGGTGTAAATGGGTTTATTTACTTCCACAGCATTCACTGGAAAATGATATTTTTTAAGGTAGGTTTCATTCCTGTACACTATGAATATAGTCAATTCAGTTTGGTATTTCATTGCCTTGATTTGCATATCTCTATGAACTTTTGTCAAATATTTAATGTTGTAGTCAGATATAGTCTATTTTTGATAGATGATAATGGCTGAACAAGTGACTATTTTCTCTCAAAACTGCAGGGGAGGTCTTTCAGTTGCATCCAAAAGACGTGATCTTTTCCAGTATTTTAGGTCAAAAAAGTATAACATCATTTGCCCCCAAGATGTGCATATAAACAGCAAATTAAAATCTTTTATTCAAGCAGAATGGGGAAGTAATGATGTCTATTTTAGTTCATACACAAATATGAGTAGGGGATGTATGATACGAGTATTAATACATACTAATTTTGAGCAAAGAGTCACAAAAGTCAAAACTGATATGAATGGAAATTATATAATTCTCAACATGGAGATACAAGGTAAAGAATTAATTCTAGTAAATTTATATGGTCCTAATGAAGACAATCCACAGTTCTACAAAAACATTTTTAAAATTATTGCTGAATTTGAAAATGAAAATGTGATAATGTGTGGTGATTGGAATTTAGTTTTAGAACCTGAAAAAGATTGTAGCAACTATTTACATGTAGATAATCCAAAAGCAAGAAAGGTGGTTTTAAACTTTATTGAGGAAGAAAATTTTATTGATATATGGAGAATAATGAATTAAGAGTCAAAAACATATACATGACGTAGATTAAACCCAATAAAAAAACAAGTGAGGTTAGACTTTTACTTAATAAGTGATACTGTATCTACTTTCGTAATGAATACAGCAATAATCCCTGGATATAGAAAAGACGATTCTGGAATTGTAATAAAACTTAAATTTCAAGACATTGAAAGAGGTAAGAGTTATTGGAAATTTAATAATTCATTACTTAAGGATAATAAATACATAGATCAAGTTAAAGATACCATAAAAGAAGTTAAAACAACTTATTCAATAAATAATGGAAACATTGATATAGAACAGATTTCAGACTATGATTTAAATTTTAATATAAATGAACAACTTTTCCTTGAAACATTGCTGATGATGATTAGGGGTAATACAACAAAATACAGTTCTTTTAAAAAGAGACAGAAAAACGAAGAAGAGAAAAAAGTAGAGAAAGAAATAAATGAGTTAGAGGTAAAATTAGATAATAATCCTACAGAAAATAATGAAGCTTTTCTAAATATAATACACAGAAAAGAACAACTTGCTGAAATCCAAAAAACAAAAATAGAAGGAGTAATGTTACGGTCTAGATGTAGATATCAAGACTTAGGGGAGGTACCTTCTGAATATTTTCTTAGCCTTGAAAATCGAAATTTTACAAACAAAGCTATGACAAAACTTATTGATGAGGATGGTTCAGAATATTATGAGTCTAAAGATATTCTTAATTGTCAACAAAGTTTTTATGAAAAGTTATATAGTGAATCTAATAAAATAGATGACGACTCTATTGAAAGCATAATAGGTGAGAATAATATGAAATTGTCGGATGTTGAAGCAGAAAAATTAAAAGGGGAAATAACTCTAAAAGAATTATCAGAAGTTCTCAAGAATATGAAAAATGAGAAAAGTCCTGGTTTAGATGGGTTTACAGTTAAGTTTTTTAAATTTTTCTGGCCAGATTTAGGGGTTTTTATATTGAGGTTCATTAGTTATGGTTATCGAACAGGAGATTCATCGGTTTCTCAAAAGCAAGGAATAATTACATGTTTACCTAAAGCCAATAAATGTAGACACTTTTTGAAAAACTGGAGACCTATATCACTTTTAAATGTAATATATAAAATGGCATCTGCAGTAATAGCCAATAGAATAAAGACTATTTTAGACAAACTAATTTCTGAAGAGCAAAAAGGTTTTATTTCGGGGAGATTTATTGGTGAAAATGTTAGGACTATTTATGACATTTTATTTGAAACGAAACGCCAAGAAATACCAGGCCTAATACTATCCACTGATTTTGAAAAAGCTTTTGACACTGTTTCTTGGAAATTTATACATAAAGTTTTAAAATTCTGCAATTTTGGTCCTTCAGTCATTGCTTGGATTGAACTTTTCCAGAATGGCTCTGAATAATGCATTATTCAAAATGGGTTCATGTCAATTTTTTTTAGATTAAAAAGGGGCTGTAGACAAGGTGATCCTATTTCTCTTTACATTTTCATATTATGTGTTGAAATTTTGGGTAACATGATACGAAATAGTAGGACAATAAGAGGTATCCATATAGATGGAATAGAATTTAAATTAAGTCAGTATGCTGATGACACACAAATGTTTCTAGATGGTACTGAAGATTCACTAAAAAAAGCTCCAGAAATTCTACATTCCCTCTATAAAATGTCTGGATTGAAAGTAAACGTTGAAAAAACTCGTGCAATTTGGATTGGTCATTAAGTAACTCTGCCAGACAAATTTGTAAAGAGTACAAACTCGATTGGACTCAAGGCCCCTTCAAAATCTTAGGTGTAACTTTCACGTGTAAAGTCTTTAGTATATGGGATGTTAATTCTGATGAAATTTACAATAAAATAGAAAACCTATGTAAAAATTGGGCAAAGAAAAAAATAACTTTGTTTGGAAGAATTACAATCATAAAATCGAAAGGCTGATCCGAGACGACACTTTACGCAAATGTCCGAATGCCCCTTTTCGCGCGTTGCAAGCCATATAATTATGGATCCATAAAATCCAAACTATCGACTGAATCATGAGCCATACTGGTCCTTTAATGTTCTGAAAACTGACTTATGGCAATATCTACTGATACACGACAGCCTGGCCAGGCTGACCTGGGTGGAGAATTTTTGCAAATGCATTAAACCCCCTTTTCACAGAACATGACTTAATTATTTTGTACAGTGTTCTTTTATTGAGATTTAAAATCAACTTGAGGCAAAAAGTGAAAAAAAAAAAAAACATTTACCGAAATAAGCCCTTATTTAGGCTCTCAAAGCTATCTGAGTGGCCAGATACGATCCCTTATATTTTAGAGGAGGGAGAGAGGGAAATTAATTTTTTTTTTTTTTCATACTTAACGACACATCTTTACAGCCAGAGAGAAAAAAACGCTGTCAAAACTTTATAGCGTGTAGAAAAGTTTAGATATTGGTCAGCTGTGTAAACATAGATAAATAATCAGTCAATATGGTATACGGGATAAAGGAACTCAAGGGATTTGTCTTTGATTGAAAGCGGGAAAAACAAGACGATCCCCAAGAGAATGAAGTGCATTTTCTATCAGTCGTAATCTGTGCCACCTTGCAACCGTCAGGGGCAACATTTGGTATGAAGATACAAGAATGATTATATACAGCAGAGGACATTGGTTTTTTTTTTTCGGTGAAAGATCGAAATTTATTTCATCGAACGAACATTATCGGTAATATTTTCACGAGTGGTGCAGCGGTATTTTTGACTGTCTGTAACCATGAAATCACAAACCATAATGCACCATTATTTCTCGATAAACACACAATTCCACAATATATAGTAAATCGCTAATTACAGTATTTTGCTTTTTTTTTAAAATGCTTTTGCTACTCAATGAATGAAAGTCATAGTCACTACTTCTAATGTTCCAATTCAAGACTGGAAAACTAGACTAAACAAATAAGCTTTGCTCTGGGACAAGGGATCTAGTGCATCTCTGTAATGCGTGATACCAAGCAAGTCGTCACATAATTATGGATCCATGAATTTATCTAACAAACAACTAAATCATGGGTCAGAATGGTCCTTGGAAATGCATAAAATTTACAAATAGCAAAAAGTTTGGACCCATGTTAGCCTGCGCAGAGTGTAGATATGTGTGGTTACTTTTACAGATGCCTTTAAACCTGTGTTTCTCAGAACATTGCTCAAATATTGACAGAATGTGCAGGGGTTTTATAAACCGTCATCATGCTAAATAACTAAAATAAAATTTTCAATTCGATAGTGAAAGCCCACATATTACTATTTCAAAGTTATGTTTTGGGGAATAATATCTCCTAATCGGACAGTGTAGATCCAAGATCAGACCGCACGTTCTGTGCAGTCTGATCTTCATCTACACTGTCCTCAAATGGTCAGTGAGTCGCGCTTAGCAGCCTAAGAGTTAAGATAAGATCGTGTTTTCGATTATGAAATATTCGATTGATATTCATATTTGAACATTTCTCTTATTTCAGAGCCGAGCCCCAATAGCTCAGTCGGTAGCGTACAGGACTTGAGACCAAGAGATCGGCCAATTTCTTTCCGAAGATTGATGATAGTCATTGCAACAGGATTCATTACTCTCTCACCGGTGCCATTGTTGCGACAATGGTTATGTGGGAAAGCAGCCGTTGGCTTGGAAAGAATATTGTGCGGAGTACTGGTAACAGAAATTCAAGGAAAGCATGGATAGGTACACTAGTCGCCGCGATATTACTAAAATAATGTTGAAAACGGCGTTAAACACCATACCATCAATTAACAATCAATCTTATTTCAGAAACATTGTTTAGTTGAAGTTGTTGTCAGGGTCATGCGTGACTCAGCGGTATTAAAGTGTGGGACTCGTAACCTGGAGCCCCCGGGTTTGAGCCCCTCCTGATCCCCAGGGTTTTTCGTAGGATTGTCCTTGGGCAAGACACTTCACAGCTCTAGCCCAGTACTGGTGAAACCCAGGAAATACCAGTACATGAATATATGAGCTGTCTCCGTGATAAGACTGGAATAATGTTGAAAGCAGCGTATAATACCATTCTATCAATTCAATCAAGTTATTGTCACAGAGACCGGTCAGATAAATAAGCACTATAAACCTGCCTTGTTGTTGAGCTGGCTTTTACGGCGACGTAGTTTGGTATATTTCTCTTCGTGATAGTTAAGCAGTGCACGTTGCTGTTAGTGCCTGGATGTGTGACCAGGCCGTTGCACGTTACATTTGGTGGCAGCGGCAGGATTATGACAACTGCCGGACTGGAGTTGCCTTACCCTTGTAAATTTCCCAGGTTTATTTGTATATAAGTCTCGGGGTCGAGACTTCTCGAAGGAAAGAGTGATGTAACGGAGAGAGGTTTGATATATAAGCACTTTAACCTTAATCATACCGTGTTTGGGGTTCTCTGTTTGTCTATGATACAAAAGTTGAAGCTGCAGGGAACTGTCGTTGTAGGAGTTTGTTACTAAACCTATTCTTAACATGAATTTACATAGAAACTTTGGTGGCTTCAGAGTGAGTGGAATATAAAACCCAAAATCTGTTGGGGTCCGTGCGGACCCCAGGCAATATCATTATTATTATATATATCACGCATGTTATACTTACCTCATACTCACAATCTATATCTTTATTTCCAGTAAAGAATGTCTGCAAGTCGTCCCACAGTTCGTTACACAGTATTACCAGGAGTAGTTGATTTATCAGTTAGGCCTGCTGAACTTACATAAATAATATTCTGAACATTTGTACACAAGAAATCGATAATGATACAAGTTTATGACTGGGGTCCACGGACCCCACTTGGTATGATTAAGTTGGGAAATGTGTCGGTAGCATGAAGGTTAAACCTGCCTTGCTGTTGAGCTAGCTTTTACAGCGATGCGGTTTAGAGTAGGCCCTACTTCTCTCCGTGATAGGTAAGTAACGGCATTACGGTTGGTGCCTGGATGGGTGATCAGGCCGTTGCACGTTACATTAGGCCTATAATCGACCATTTTAAACAAATTGTGTATCTGCCAATCTTTCGCTCCTTGTCTGTCTACTCATGTACATGTACATCCAGAGAGGATAAAATAAAACCTGTTAGACGGCATTTTAAAACCTCTTCCTAAACTGGCAGCCTATTATATTCGTATCAAATACAGGTAACATCAAATGCTTACAAGTCGGGTTTCAGCCCGGTTCGAGATTTCATGAGATAACGCGATAACGCGAGACTTAAAAATTTCAATTTTGTGTTATTTTTGTACAGAGATAGAACCTTATCAGTAAATATTAAATTCTTTACCGAGTTTGATACATTGATCGTGGTCAGAAAAATCTTTGTCTGTCATGAAAATCTTAGGCAAAAAAAGAATATTGCTCGGTTATTTTAAAACAGATATTAAGTCATTCTGTTACAGGCTGTCTGATTGGAGGATTTGGTACATATGAAAACCAATAGCTACCCTGGATAAATCGTATGTTGTCTGTTGTTTATCGGACGGTTTAGCCCTATTCCATAAAGCAAAGGATTGATAAGTATTGTGTGTGCTTTGATTTACTACAAACAATTCCGGACTGGCTTGTGGCCATTAAATTAAAAGTAACCTAGACAACTGATGTCAAAGGTTAGCCATGCCCCATGAGATCAAGTTCGTGTAAGTTATTTTTATTTTTTATGACTGTATCCCTTATCAACCTCTGAAAGAGACGCAGATATCCATTTCATGGATTTTCTTGCCAATCAAATCGAACTGTCGCAGCAAACAGAACAAAAACACCACATTGAGGTAATACAGCAAAGGACCAAATTCATTTGATCTGGATACCAAGGCTGCTATGGATAATATTTTCATTTATAACTACCTTATTTATCAGACTTCTTATTCTAGACATGTCTTTGCAGATTCATTTTTGGACAAAAAATCAAATGAATCCTCATTTAAGTTTTGAACTTTGTTGTCAATACATGAATCTAGAAAACATTGTTGGAAAAGGACACTGATTTCTTCTTACTTTCTAGAAAATGAAGGAAAAGTGCAATCATTTGATACAGGCTTAACACTTAAATGTTCAACATCAGTGTAAACACCAAACCTTTTGTCACACAATCCCAAATTTTTATGACCGTAAGAAAGAATCCTTCAGAAAACAATATGAGAAAAGGAGAAAATGCTGGTAACCAAAAAAAAACACTTAATTCAATCAATTGAATCACATTTAATTTATTGCCTGCAAATGCCTCTATTTGTAACTCTGTGAATTTGATGCTGGAAAATTAAAGAAATTAATTGAAAGTTACAAAAAATAATCAGTGACTTACTTATTTGTCTACAAACTCTGGCCTTCCTTGCTTCGAAATTGATATTACATTATCGTCTGCTAGATGACATTCTTAAAATACACATCTATCTATCTGATTGATATGATGGACGCTCTGGTAAAAAAATGGTTAATTGCATCTACATGACACACTTTACCAAGCAATTCATCAAATTATTATGGATTCATAACAAACACCTGAATTCTGAGGTATTCTGGTCTTTTGATAGTCAGAGAATTGACCAAAGATAAAAAGCTTCAGCCCAGCTCAGCATTCGCCTGCTGAGCTGTGATACTTTTTGCAGATGCATTCAGCCCCCTTTTGACAGAGCATGGCTTATATAGCAAGTACTGTATGTATTTTAACCTTTTACCAACTAACAAAATTTTGGACTTGTCCAAATCAAAATTTTTATAGACAACAAATTAAATCTGGCTCAAATGGAGCCATTTGTGAGTGACAGGGCAGAAAACTTTGTGTGAGGAGAAAATGCTGTTTACCAGCATTCTCTCTTATTCTAACAATGCTTCACAAAGCCGTGTCTCTCAGTGTAGTTAAAAGTATGGGTTGTGTGGTAAGAGTTGAAGATTCAGTTTTATATTTCATAATATTTAGAATTAGAATTTTGTTGATCATCCAGTTTACCATTCTCTCTCCCTTAGTAAATAATTGATTTTTGATACACAATACAGTAGGCAATTGAATGTGACATGCTGGATGTCCTTGCCAGGATAGAACCTGTACTGAGTCAGTGTTCACCCTACCTGTATAAATTATCAAAGTTATCTTGCCTGCCTTGATGATGATGGCTTTGTAGGATTAAGGTCCCTCCGTGCTCTAGGCATATATGGTATGGACCATTAGAGAGAAAGAATCGGATACAAGGAAATCCGGGTACAAACCCCTAGCTCTTCTTCGAATAGACCTCCTTGGATCTTCAGCGTGCCTGGTGTAAAGCACCGTTACACGCGAGGCTACCGGTGGGTTCCAAACCAGTTCACCACTAGTTGGGTGGGAAACACAAGGTTTCAGAAAGGTCCTGGTTTGGCCGGGTATAGAACCTCGGGCCTCAGGATTGATAGTCCAGCGTTTTACCACTGCACTATCTGTCAACCCATCTTGCCTGCCTTGATTGATTGAATTTGCACTTATTTATCATCCCCACCGGTTGCCCATATGGGCGACACCCCCAGAAGGCTGTTTAGTATTCTTACGTGGGATAGTGCAGATACAGGACGAAACCCATCTTAAGTTACGCCTGGTTCTTTTATGTGCTCAATGTATAGCACCGTCACACGGGACCTCGATTTAACGTTTCATCCAAACTGTTATTAATTTTAGATGGCCAGCCATGGGAATCGACCCACACCCTCAAGGGACTCGAAACAACATGTTCACAAGTCCTACGCTCTACCTATTGAGCTATGCTGGTCTTTTCTTGCTTGCCTTGGTTGATTCAATGTGCGTTTATTTATCGTCACCACCGGTTTCCCATATGGGCGACACCCCCTGGAGGCTGTTAGTATTGTTACGGGGGAGAGTGCAGATACAGGACGAAACCCATCCTAAGTTTTGCCTGGTTCTTTAACGTGCTCGGTGTATAGCACCGTCACACGAGACCTCGGTTTAACTGCTCATCTGAAAGACTACTGGTAATTTTACATGGCCAGCCATAGGGGCTGAACCCACATTGTCATGATCACAAGTTCTACGCTCTACCAACTGAGCTATGCAGGCTGGTCAAACGATTATTGGTCCTGTTGCAAAAGTTTAGTATGTGTTAAAAAATAAATGACTAGACTGGTGAATTTGAGGACGTTTTCTGTTATTTTCTTTAAAATCCCAACCTTACACTCTGCAAGAAAAGGCAAATATAAATTGCAACTACACAATTAAGGCAAGCAATATATATATCAATAAGATCTCAAATGAGTTTGATTATGGGTCTTATCTGACCAGAACAACTGGAACTATTTTCCCTTGAAATAGAAAGTTTTTATAATAGTTCTTTGTCCGGAGCATAACTTTGTCATCTCCAGTCCGATTGACTTGAAACTTGGCACTTGGCATTTGTGTTTGTTGCAATAATACTGAGTGCTGTGCGAAAGAACCATAACTCTACCTTGTACTGTGTATGAGTTATTTCCCTCTGATCATCATTTTTACAGCATTTTCTGCTTCGTCATCTTCTGTCTGAAAATCTTCAAATTTGGTATGCATGATTGTTGAAAAATTACGAAGTGCAGCGTACAAGAACCATTAATCTTCCTAGCACAAATTTTGAGTTATTCACCCTTTGATCTTCACTTTTGTAGTATTTCTTGCTTGTCCGGAGCAAAATTTTGTCATTGGAAGCCGCTCTAAAGCGGCTTCCAGTAGGAATGTACCTAAACTATTTACCATGTAGATGATCAGTAATTATTCGAAAGGTCATAATTTTTATAAAATTTCTAAAAATGTTGTGTTGTTGTGACAGAATTACTCCACATGACTCTTTCTTAAGTATTCCAACAGACCTACATGAAATTCAAACCTGGTTTTCTTGCAATATATAGTTCATTCCCAAATAACAATAAAAATACAGAAAGATAAACATCCTTTAATTGGCTAGTCCCCTCAAGTTTTGAAACATATAGGATTCCGTCTATTTTCCCAAACGAAGTTGTTATGCTTTCCGTTTATCACAAGCTTTCCCATCTCTCAATGGTTTTCGCATTTGTCTACTTTTTTACAAAACAAAATAATGATGATTATGATATAGAGAGCATCTCAGAATATGATAATCAGAAGCAATTTTATGTACAAGTTTTTCGTCCAATCTTAATTTGTAAAGGATAAAACGGCGGTTAACCTTTGATCAAGGTATAGACTGGTTACCTCCCTACACAAGAGGCGTCTACATCAGCTATTTACAGAATACTTGCGAAAAGATAACCCTTTTTCTTCCCTTCGTCTACACATTAGCCGAATGGATTTTTGTTACACGAAACATCTACGTTATGAGACCTGCAAAATTTAGCATTTACTGTATTGTGTGTCGGAGCTGTTATGATCAGACTGTACGTGCTGTACGGTATGGTCCTGATCTACAGAACCCTTGAAACCAGGCCTGCTTGAATCATGACGTACGGATCGTGATGTACATTGACTACAGTAATTATCATGGTGGTGCCTGGTGCTCTAAGGGTTGAAGCTGCTCGAAAATGACGGAAATAGATGAAGATCAGACAGCACATAGCCCGTGTAATATATTTTTTTTTTTAATATTCTATAAGATATTTCGTAAACATAAAAGAAAACCTTGTTTGTTTTCCTTACTCAGTGTATTTATTTCGTTGTGTAGTCGAAGGGTTAAATTTAATTATTACAGAACCTATTACTGTGAATATACAACTTTTTACGTCGCTGCTGGTCAAAGGTTTAGGATAGCTCTTGAAATTTACATAAGAAGTTTTACACTAGGTATGTACAAGGCCTATGCAGAAAATGGTTCAAACTACTGTTTATTAAACAAAATATGTATAGTAATATTTATTATGTTGTGGTTGAATAGATACATTTCAGGAATAAAAGAAACGTGGTTTGTGCCAACTGTGCAGGCTACGATCAGAATAATTTTGGAGATGCCATGCAAAAGTTTTTGTTTCTAGAGTAGAAATGCAAAGATTCACTGTGTTACAAGCATGCTAAGATACTTTTGACAAGCAAGAAGATCATCTTTTAGAAAAAAGTTGAATATTTTTTTTTTTTTTTTCTTTCTTTTTCTTTTTTTTCTTTTTTGTTGTAAAAAAAATGAAACACAAAGAAGAGATCACTGATAAAAATTGTAAATACATGTAAACATCATATGTGAATAACGATATTAATATCACCATGAATAATTGGTAACTTAAATAATTCTGTAGTACATGTATTGCCTTTAATGCCGCTATAGAAAGTTTCCTTTCTAAAATCATTAAATAAATGGAAAATGCTGTATTTGAATGCGCAATTTCTCCATTTTCAAATTTCGAGTAGAAATTTAAAAATTCCGATGCTTTTACGTGGGTTTTTTTTTTTTTTTTTTTTTTCAAATAAACATCACTTTATAATAATAATATAATAACAAGATTATTTAAGATTCCTCTCTAAACTTCTTTTTTTTTTTTTTTAAGAATTAGAATACATGTACATATTATTTTCTGTTTCTTTTTTCCTTGCATTTTAGTACCATTTGTCATGATTTTCCGCTGGTGGGGGGTGGGGGTAAAAACAGATACAAAAAATGTAATCACAATTTCTCAAGAGAGTCAATATTTCTGAAATTGTCCACCAAAAGATTGCGGCTTCTATGATGCTACGCATCATAAATCTGTCTTGTCTTAAGTAGGAATGACTTGAAATATGGTTTGCTTATTTGCCTTTGGAAGTGCAGTGTGCAAGAATTGTAACTCTACCTCGTGCTGTCTTTGAGTTATTTCCCTTTGATTGTCATTTTAACAGCATTTAGTGCTTGTCTGGTATATAACATTGTAATCTTAAGCCAGAACGACTTCAAACTTGGTATACATGTTTGTTGAATATTATGGAGTGCACAAGAATAAAAACTCTACCTTGCACGGATTTTGAGTAATTCCACTTTGATTTTCATTTTTACAGTATTTCTTTCTTGTCCGGAACCGAACTTTGTCACCTTAAGTCAAATTGACTTGAGACTTGGTAAACATGTTTGTTGCATTACCTGCCCTTTGCAATTATTATACCTCATAGACCGCTGGCGGTGGGACAGGCGTATCTTGTGACAATTTGGAGCTCTTGTTTTGCTGTCATTTTGGCCTTGAACCTCGATATTTGGTATAAATCTTCATTGTAGACCTTTTCTGTTTAGTACTCAGGTGAGCGATATAGGTACATCATGGTCCTCTTGTTTCAGCTGTACTGGCTGAAAACCAGCAGATTTTATGTCATGGCGTGGTTTCCGTCGTCCCTGTATTTGTCCATATTTCTTTTTCTTGTTTTAAAAGGCTATTTATTCTGCATTTATGGTCAGAATTTTGTGAAAGTTGCACAGTTTGTTTATTTCATGGATAGCTTCAATGCTATTGATTTAAAAAAAAAAAAAATCAAATTTGGCTGGATTCCAAACTATTGTTTTTGAGAAATTGTACTTCAATTTCTATTACTATAACTAATTTGCCATGCCTACTTTTACTGTCCTACTGTGTTCAAACCAAGTTGCAAGAACATACCGAGCTACCCCCCCCCCCATTTTTTTTGTCTTTTTCCTTTTTGCATCATGAATTCATAATGTATGCTACCGAAATAGCGAAATCACAACCAGCCGAGTGATTTCAGGCCCTCAAGGGCCTCTAGCTTTTTTGACTTTGAAGAGGCAGACATTTGAAATCATGGTATGAAAATGAGTAACTACTTTTTTTCTTGACAATTTTTTCAATCTACCAGCTAAGAATCTCATCAGCTAAGCCTCATATAATCAGCAGTGGGTCAAAACAGCGCTTAATTTACCTCTGCACCAGAAGACAAACCAATGGATCCTCAAATTTTAGAAAATTTGCTGATGTCATATTAAAGTTAGCTCAAGTTAAAGAATTTGTCTTTGAAAAGAAGCAAAACTTTCCAAGAACCGTATTTTCTCCATTCTCCACAGTGTTTATTTCTAGGCAGATTCTTATATTATAAATTGTACTAGATGCTTTGAACTTGCACAAGTCTAATGATTTGTCTATTCGTTTGGTACGGTAGAATGAAATCTTAAAAAACAAAAAATTAACGACTGGATCTTGATAAGTAGTCAGGATAGATCTCCCAGTAGGTTATTTTTAAACAAACGACCAATGTTTTGTTTCGTGTCTGTACCATCTGGGGTATGCAACTTTTTTTGCCAAATTTATATCAAGTATGTATTAAAAATAAAATCTCATATTGTTAAAAAATTTTGTAATAAACCTTATATGCAGAACATGAAAAATATATAGAGTATTTAGATAGAAAAATTCAGAACTAAAATATATCAGAAATCAATGCAAACGACTTTATTGTTGATCAGCATTAATTACCTCCCTTTACTAAATACCAGTATTCCATTAAAACAATATTTGAAGGCGATGACTTAATCGTGTCTAACCCTAAATATTCTTAGCAATTATATTTTATGGGGGGGGGGAAAAAAATGACACGAGGGAAATTCTGAAAAAGGCTGAATTTTTTATTTATATGCAAATATGTTAGCACAATGTAAGAACAAATAGAATAATCTTAGATAATTTTGATCAAAGCACTAATAGTATCTAGAATTACTAATAGTCTCTTGGATGAAACGTTAAACTGAGGTCCCGTGTGATGATGCTATACAACAACTATGCAAAAGAAACAGGCGTAACTTAAGATGGGTTTCGTCCTGTACCTACACTATCCCCCGTAACAATTCTAACAGCCTTCAGGGGGCGTCGCCCATATGGGCAACTGGTGGCGACGATAAATAAATTCACTCACTATACGTATAAATGCGTTCTCTTTCAAGCGTGTTGCACCTAGGTATTAAACAATAATCTATGGCTGAGCCATAGAGTAAAGTACCCGCCTTTGATAAGTCATCACGCTGATGTCATTCTTCTTGGTTTACAGGTTACATTTCATATACCTTTGTTGGATTTCTTGGTCATATGATTGCCTGTTACATGTTCAATATCAGTTGAAATATAGCAAGATTTCATATTTCTTTGTATCACGGTGAAAAAAATGCAGCCGTTTCCTTAGAGCAGCACAAAGCAATTTAATCAATATTGTAATCATCCTTCTTGTGTATTGCCATTTGCTCACAGTTTCAACTACAGTAATGTGGAAAAGCAGCTAGTGGCTTAGGAACACTATAATGCAAAAAGTGTCCGAATGTGCTTGTGTAAGTCAAACAGAAAATGATATGTACAGCTCGCAATTTCTTATTTAAAAAAAACGTCACTTCAGATTACATTTTGGTTTGTGTGCAAGAGATAGTGTGTTTAACAGTTTTAGTAAATAAAATGAGATGAAAAATGTTGACTTTCTCTCTCTCTCCCTCTCTCTTCCTCTCTTTTTCGAAATGAGCATCATTCAAACACAAAATTACCGGGCAGGCACCTGTTTTCTTTATCAGATATTCATGCCTAACTATGTAGCATAGCGTTTTGTTCAGTTGGGATCAACATAAAATTCTTTCACTAGAAAAGAAACCAGGCCTGTCCGTTTTTAAAGTACTTGCAACCAAACAATATTGCCCCCATGTTCTGATCTCCTCTGAAATAGTTAAGGTAGTACCCTCCTAATAATTACCTCCCTTTTCAGAAAACAAATGAATAATTTCAAGATAGGTATCAAAGGAATTTTTGGTTGGTAAAAAATGTTCAAAAGTATTATATCAGTATGAATCCTTATTTATCAACTAATAAGAAATTTTTATTCCATGTTGCACTAGAAGCGTTGTGATAGTAATACCTTAAGAACAATATCAGAATATATGAATTGCCAGCATTTTCTTCTTTCCTGCGTGTCTCCTTTTTAAGCTGTCTCCCTTGGGCAAGAGGAATATGAAATTTTATAATGAATTGTTTAAGACACTCTATCCTGAGTACATTATCGCTTGAAACCTGTCACTAAATAATTAATCGCCTGCTCGCTGTTTTTTCAGTACTGTTAGTACTTTGATTTTTTTATTAATTTCTCTGTCAGCGACAAACAGTTGGCCCAACCATGCGATAACAGATTGTCATCTTCACAATAATTTCCACTCTTTTAAATGCATTTTAACACCCGCTTTGTTTACTTCGGCAACCATTATTACTTACGGCACTCGAATGCAGTCAAATGCATGTGGTACTAAATTTAGAGTGCCTGTTAGGATTTTTACAGACATCGTGGATTGAGATCAGACTACGCATCACACAATGTCTGATCTTTAATATTCACTGTCCGCATACTAGTGTCAGAGTTACCCGATGAGCCTGATTCTACATTTTATTTTTGTAACTCTTTCCTACCGTTGATGTCGATACAATTTGAGCCATGCACTGTGAAAAAGTGATTTGGTGAATCAACAAAAAGTATCGACTCCGGTAAGCCTGCGCAGACCGTACAGGCTGACCTGTATCGAAACATTTTGCTTTTTGGTCAATTTTCAGCATGTCATTCTACCTCATGCCTCGGTCGGTTGTTAGGTAAAATGGATTTTACTGATCCATGTTTTGTGATGGTTTGCTTGGTATAATGCGTCGCGGATATGCATTAGAACCATTTTTCACAGAGCATGGCTCATTTTTTTGCACTCAACGAGGAAATAACTGTTTGGTTGTTTTAGAAGGTCAGCCGATTACCAGTTCGAAGGGAAACGGCTTATTTAGTGTAATGGTTATTTTCTTTCTTTTGTTATAACAATTTCTATTGACATTGAAATTTCATATCGATATCGATTTTTCCCAAAATGATGATGAAATAGAAATAATATTGTGTATCCAATTCAGTTCACTTTTTTTAGTAAACATTTTAACCCATTTCCCCCTTCTTTAAATGCCTATTCAATCACTTTTCCTTGCATGAATGACATGTGTGTTGTGTTGTGCGCCTAAATAGCGAAAAAGTCTTCAAGACAATTTTTTGGGCTGTTTGAATATAACAAAAAAGTCTTTCATAATCTCGCACAGTTTAGATCCAAGATGTGAATGCATGACGTTTTCTGATCTTGGTCTGCTCTGCAAAAGCAACTTTATGCTGTAAGGTTTGAGATGCTGAAGACAACTCCAGTCCCGTTTTCGAAAACTATGAAGATCAAGATTCTGCCGAAAGTTAAATCCATTCCGGTATGGTACGATATACACCCTGATATCTGGTGAGATATTCTAGCCGAGATAACCTTCAAGTCCAAAAGATTACATTACGTTCAGCAATGTTGATGGAATAGGATCCGCCAATATCTAGGCCTAATGGCAGCAAGATGACGAGAGAGAGAGAGAGAGAGAGAGAGAGAGAGAAATGTAACTTTTTTTTCGGTTTAAAAATAACTTTGGTGAAAAAGGAGAAAATATTCCAAAAACATTTTTAAGCGACATATTTCTAGACATTCGCTGCTATTCGAATATTTTATTTTCTTACAGAAAATAAACAGATCTGTAGTTATTTTGACTTACCAAATGAACGTGAAATCCATCATCGAAATCTAAGTCGTAAATATTCAAGAAGGATTAGAAAGGGTCGTATAAAAAAAGTGTCAGTCAGTTTAGTATGACACGTGCGTGTGGAACTAACAACTTGGACAGTACTTCACACTGCCGGAGTACTATACCAACATCAAAGGATTACCGAGTTAACCCTTGCCTCTCCTTTGTGTTAAGTTTGGATATATGTTATTTAAAGAGAAATGAAAAGAACGGATTTTTGTTGATCCAACCTGTATTTTGAAAAGGCTAGATATATATAACAGTTTTATTCGTTACCCTTTTATTTCTTTACATCAAGAGACTAAGAAAATGAGGATAAACAGTGTGATAATATACAGGGTAGCATATATTTTTTAAACTGTCTTTCAGTTTTTATTTATCAATAGAATAACAAACAAATTACTAATAACTGCTATATCTGTTTCATCTAATGAAGGATTGGAAAGAGTGTGTGATGAAAATATACCCGAAGCCTGTTGTACATGGACCTGTAAATTGTACGTTTTTTTTCCATTGTGCAGTTTCAGACCGCGGGTGTAGTGGTAAATTTTCGATAAAGCTACATTACACGTTTTTGCACTTTAACCCATTAAACGGCATTCACAACAATAATTGCCTTTGCGACTTATATAAATCAAGTTCAGGCTGCACGAAATGTGCAGTCTGATTTTGGATTTACACTTTGCGCTCTTGTTGGACATTGACGAAAACTACATTGAAAAAAATGCTGGTTCTTGGGTCTTTTTTTTTTAATTAAATTGTACAGTATGTTAGGAGTTTTCGGCGCTCTATGAGTTAAGTTATTAATTGGGATTCCAGAGCTTTTCCACTCCTCAAATACACGCTGCTGAGTCACAAACAATCAGGAAGTAGTAACTTTGGTTTTCGGTTTTTGGAATCAAGCATGAAATTGCACTTTTAATCCGAAATTCGAAATTTCACATCGCTAAAACTAAATGTGCGATAGGCCTACAAGTTTGTAACTTAGCGAATAGCTGAATTAAATGATATATATAACGTTTTGTGGCATCTTAATTAGAGTAATCCCTGTAGGCAAAGCTTATATCAGCATTTAAAGGTACGAAAATATTGCGGTCGTAATGGAAGAATTAGTTCTTGGTTCCCCAGAACAGTGGTTCTCTAAAACAATGGGGAAAAACACAGATATTTATGTATAAAAATTTACCGTCATCCGGCGATGTATTCCCCCGCGATCTCTCGCAAGTCGCCGCGATCCACCGCGATTACCTCCTGCTGTGAAGCTGCCCGATATTTTTTCAGGCCGCGGTGACAAGTCCGCCGCGTTTCGCCTACTTTTACCTTTGCAGCAGATTTGCCGCGGACAAATTGGTCCGCCGCGTCTCGCGGACTTGAGCAAAAAACGCGCGAACTGTACTGTATAGACCACTGAGTTATAAAGGGAGATAATTTGATCGAATTAAGAGTTAATCTTAAAAAACTACATACTATCTAATAGACAGATTTTCCTTAAACTTTCCACACTTATACTATTTTTTTTTTTCTGTACAGTAAGAAACAAGAGGACCATAATGGTCCTATATCGCTCACCTGAGTACTAAGCAGTAAAGGTCTACAATGAAGATAAATACCAGATATCGAGGTTCAATCCAAATGTTTATGAAGCAAGAGCGGCAAATTGTTGCAAGATACGCCCGTCCCACCGCCAGTTGTCCAGGAGGTATAATAATCGCAAAGGGCAGGTAATGTAACAAACATGTTCACCAAGTCTCAAGTCAATTTGACTTGAGGTGACAAAGTTCCGTTCCGGACAAGCGAGAAATACTGTAAAAATGAAGATCAAAGTGGAATTACTCAAAACCCGCGCTAGGTAGTGTTATTGTTCTTGCGCACTGTACTCTGTAATATTGCAACAAACATGCATACCAAGTTTGAAGTCGTCCTGACTAGAGATGAAAAAGTTATATTCTGGACAAGCACTAAATGCTGTAAAAATGACGATCAAAGGGAAATAACTCAGACAGCACGAGGTAGAGTTAAAATTCTTGCGCACTGCACTTCCAAATATTGCAACAAATAAGCATACCATATTTCAAGTCATTCCTACTTAAGATGACAAAGTTTTGCTCCGGACAAGCACGAAATGCTATAAAAATGAAGATCAAAGGGGGAATAACTCAAAATTCGTGCTCTGAAGAGTTATGGTTCTTGTGTACTGCACTCCGTAATTTTTCAACAATCATGCATACCAAATTTGAATATGTTCAGACTAGAGATGACAAAGTTATATTCCGGACAAGCAGAAAATGCTGTAAAAATGACAATCTAAGGGAAATAACTCATAGCCAGTACAAGGTAGAATTATGGTTCTTTCGCACTGCACTCCGTATTATTGCAACAAACACAAGTGCCAAGTTTCAAGTCAGTCGGACTGTAGATGAAAAAGTTATGCTCCGGACAAAGAACTATTCTAAAGAACTTTCTAATTCAAGGGCAAAGAACTCCAGTTGTTCTGGTCCGATTAGGCCCATAATCGAACTTATCCTACATCTTATGGTCATACATGTATATATTTTGACCAAGTTAGGTGCTGATTTTTAAAAACTGAAGATGCTAGAGTGTAAACAAATTTAAATATAGCAATTTCTCTAATTCAAGGACAAATAACTCCAGTTGTTCTGTTCCGATAAGGCCAAAAATCGAACTCATCCGAGATCATATGGTTATGTATATTTTGACTAAGTTTGGTAATGATTGGTTTAAAATTGTAGATGCTAGAGTGTAAACAAAGTCACATGTGGCAATTTTTCTAATTCAAGGGCAATTAACTCCAGTCGTTCTGGTCCACTTAAACCCACTATCAAACTCATCCGAGATCTTATAGTCATATATATTTTGACCAAGTTTGGTGCTGATTGGTTAAAAATTGTAGATGCTAGAGTGTAAACAAAGCCAGATATAGCAATTTTTCTAATTCAAGGGCAGTTAACTCCAGTCGTTCTGGTCCGATTAGACTCATAATCGAACTCATCCGAGATCTTACGGTGAAATATATTTTGACCAAGTTTGGTGCTGACTGGTTAAAAATTGTAGATGCTAGAGTGTAAACAAAGTCATATATAGCAATTTTTCTAATTCAGGGGCAAATAACTCCAGTTGTTCTGATCCGATTAGACCCATTATTGCATAAAATGTGCCTTTTCGGGTCGTTATAAGCATGCATTAACGGGTAAAAACCGGGCGTTAACGGGAGAAAACGCGTATTAACCAGTAAATTCACGCGCCGTTAACGCCCGGCTTTGTACTATCAATATCCTCAACTCGGGCCTACCTTGTAAACAACGTTTGTCCTTGTCAGAACTCCCCTGGACTCTGACCAACAAACTTTCGGAACTTGTACCATATTAGATCCTCTTTGTGGCTTGTCTTTGATGCAATTAGTACACCGCAAACAAAATTTTGCACAGGATCTCAGTTTAATCGAGATCTGAACAAAAAATTACTCGTGAAATGTACTCTAAACCAGCTACATCCCACCCACTTTTTAACGTGATCGGCAATCCCTCGCTTGATGTAGATCGATCCCTCTGACGTCTTTCAGTTACAGAAAATCATATCCACTCATTCATCCTAGTTTTAATCGTCCAAACTTGTGCAAGTTTATCCCAAATAAGTCCACTTTGTATTAAAAATCATTAAAGGTGAATTTACACCGAGAGAATCAAAACTGGCATACAGGACTAACGGCCCTTCACTGCTCGTAACAAAAACTTCTTCGCCGACTTCCGGTTTTGATCCATTTAAGTACAGTACATTTGAAGTTCGTTTATTTGTATTTCTATGGAAATATTTTTGCTATCTTTGAAAATTATTGCTAAAATACCTTTACTTTATGCAATAATAGCATTAATTCACGTTTTTTTCGGTCGTCAACATTTGCTGAGGCCCTCAAAATACTTTAAAGCATTTTTCAGGCCTCTGCGAATGTTAACGACCACAAAAACGTGAATTAACCCTATATTATCGAACTCATCCGAGATCTTATGGTCATATATATTTTGTCCAAGTTTGGTGCTGATTTGTTAAAAATTGTAGATGCTAGAGTGTAAACAAGGTCAAATATAGCAATTTTTCTAATTCAAGGGCAAATAACTCCAGTTACTCTGGTCCGATTAGACTCATAATCGAACTCATCCGAGATCTTATGGTCATATATATTTTGACCAAGTTTGGTGCTGATTGGTTGATATTTGTAGATGCTAGAGTGTAAACAAAGTCAAATATACATGTAGCAATTTTACTAATTCAAGGGCAAAGAACTCCAGTTGTTCTAGTCCAATTAGACCCATAATCAAATTTATCCGCGATCTTATGGTCAAATATATTTTGACCAAGTTTGGTGCTGATTGGTTAAAAATTGTAGATGCTAGAGTGTAAACAAAAAAATGTGAACGGACGGACGGACGGACGGACGGACGACGGACGTACGACGGACGCCTGCGGACGCCGACGAACGGTGAGTGATCACAATAGCACTTCGTGCTCAGGTGAGCTGAAAATAAAAATGGCACCTATCCGTGCTTATTTCGTCAGAAAACAAGATTGAAGGTCACTGTGGAAGTTATTTTTTTCAAGGAAAGAAACGATAAAAGCCCAGCAGACATGGTGGGAAAAGGAGAAATTGCTCAATAGGAGCGAAATCTCCTTTTCCAACACTAATTTTCAAAGTAGAAACAGCTATACTTCCACAGCTTTAAATTTCCTGCATTTGTTTCGTTCTTTGGTGTGTAACGCCGTGTCAGCAGCATTTTATGTATTTCACGGTGACAGTTCAAAGATTCATTTTTTTCTTTTCACCAATACTACCCGAAGAAAGTGCTGCTTATTGCAGTGCACCAATAGTATTACCATTATGTGGAAAAAAATACATATGTGCACTTTTGATTCACTATATCCACGACAAAAATACATGCACAGTAGGATGCGTGCAAACATTTGTTATATACGTCGTTCACCCTGTACCAGACATCATCAAAGTCTTAGACTCGTCCACATTTGAAAGCAATTTAAAGAGGGGAAACTAACATGCTAAAATGTTAAGGTTTCTTTTTTTTTTTTGTAAAAAACATAGTGGGGGCCGGAGAAAATGAGTGATTGCCAACATTTTCTCCGTTTCCCAAATTGCATTCAAAATTACCACAGATAGATTTTAGACTCTGCCTCTTACTTTAGATTATTCACAGGTCTTGACAGCTCGAAACGTTTGTCAAGAAACACTGAAATTTTCATTGATAGATTGTTGAACACTGCGACTACAAATAACACATCGTATATCATGATACTATATGTGATATGAAGACGACGGGAAAGTATGCCACTTTTAGTAACGGCATCCGATGGTTGAGCGATGAAGATTTTGGTATCCCGTGATAGACCATTGGATTTTCCTTGGTCTTTTAATAAACGAAGACTGGCAGTATTCCACAACAATTCTACATTCATTTCTGATTTAGAATCCCAAGACTGGAGATTTGATTGGCTGATGCGAGACAGGTCAGCTAATTATATGTCCACTTTTCGAATTCAGAAATGGAACAAGATATAGAACGTTGCTAAGTATGAGCCTAGTCGTCTGATAAGTTGTTAGACCACCCGACCTCTATGAAAGCAGGACATTATTGTCAACCTTTAGGGCACCACATAGAAATTTTAAGTCAGAAATAAGACTAAAGTAATTTCAGTTTTAAAGTTGTTTTTTTGTTAAAATGTCTAATCAAAGCAGACAAGATAAATCAAATATCAGACAGCAAATTCTGTAAAATCTAATCCTAATATACGCTCGCCGCTCTACGATAAAAACTGTGCTACACATATAAGTGATTGACTTCTAAAACTACTCTCATTGTTAGCTACCATTACAACTTTGATTATGAAACATTTTATTCTGTGTACCATGGGATATTTGAACAAACTCTTAGCCTCGTGAATAAATTATGAAGCCTTTTACTATTTCCATAATGAAACTCTTAAGGAACTTTTGACCAATGAATCTGTGGACAATTTACAAATCTCATGTACAACAAAATTTTAGTGGTCCAAATGATGCAACAGAATATCTAATTTCACATACAGATTTATTTACATAGAAAGTTTCTGTGTGAAAGAGGCTTCCACAGATACATGGGTCCTTAATTGTAAAATCTGTCATGGCCCAACTGAAGCTAGCATCATTTTGTTCTTTCCCACAGTTCTTATCATTTCAAAGAAAAAAAAAAACGGGCCTGGCATTAAAACAACATTTAATTCGTTGTCTGCACATTCTTTGAATTGAATAGGTGTAAATTTTGTCGTCTTGTAAAGAATGATTCTGTATGGTGAAAATATTGTCATAAAATGTTTAGGGGAAACATTTGTACTCCCCCGCCCCCCCCCCCCCCCATATCATATAACATTGTTGTAGCAAGAATCATTTTTTCATCGAATTAAAACATGTTGATCTAATAAGGCTTTTGGTGTAAATGCATAGACATTTGGTTAATTCAAATACGGGATTGTTCTGAAAGTAATGAAATTTAATCAGATAATGAGTTTTGATTTTTAGCTGTTGTCACAACTCTTTAGGTTTCAGATTTAAATCTTTTTCACATGACAAAGGTTTGGACTTGACTAAACTGAAAGCATTTGTAGACGACAGCATAAATGTATCTCCGATGAGGATTTCTGGCTTTGATAGGACAGAAAACATGTGGGAAAGGAAGAAAATGCTAGATATTAGCATTGTCTTCTTTACCCACAATGTTTTTAAAGATCTTCTTTTTCTAGGTCGTAAATATTTGGGATAGTGCGTTAAAGGGTGGTAAACAATAAAAACGTTTCAATGACTTTTGGTAAGAATCCGTTTGAAACAGTGTGGGAAAAGAAAATGCTTGTAACTAGCATTTTCTCCTTTTTCTTGAATGTTTTCTACCCTTTCACCGAGAAAACTCTTCATTTCGGCAAGATTTATTTTGAGTCCTGCGAGTGCTTTTAGATCGTAAAAGTGGTAACCCCTTCAAAGCTTTAGTTGTCTTTGTGGCATTTGTGTAGATCAGCAAAACTCTCGGCTCTATCTCTATGCCGAGACATTTTGGACAACAACAATCTTGCAGTTGAACTTATTCAGGACTTATTAAACGACTGAAAATGTTTGTGGGGTTGATTCAACGTCCTAAGGAGTGACTCTTTCCCACATCACAAAAATTGGCTTGCAACACGCAAACAGGGGCACTCGGACATTTGCGTAAAATGTCGTCTCGGATCAGCCTGCGCAGTCCGCACAGGCTGATCCGAGACGACACTTTACGACTACATTAGATTTTGTGCTACAGTAGACTTGGGCAAAAAAATAAAATTTCATAAAAACGGAAAGTGTTGTTTCTGATCAGGACTGCGCAGGTTGATCCGAGACGATACTTTACGCAAATGTCTGAATGTCATTTTCGCGTGTTGCAGACCATATATGTCCTGTCCAAAAATAGAAAAAAAAAAACATTTTCAGATGACAAAGGAGCCACGATTCAAAACTTATTAGATTGTCTTTTGAAGGGAAGAAAGCATCGTGGGAAAATGAGAAAATACTGGTTACTAGCATTTATTTCTTCTCCCACAATCTTTTCAAAGGCACATGGAATTTTTTTTTTTACGCAGAGGAAAATTTACAACTTTTGTTTGTGATGGAATTTTTCTTTGAAAGCATAGAACAGATTAGGAAAAAACGGAAAACTCCTTTTCCCACAATGTTTTCGAAAGCCTTCCAACTAAGGTTTGTAAGGTTTGTAAAAACGGGGTATTGTTTTTGTACAACACTAAGCCTTGTAATTTAATACTAAACCATAAATTTATCCTTTCCGAATAAATCATTTACATTATTTAAAAGTTTGTATTATTTAAATTTGTACTTTTTTTTTTATTCCTCGCCAAACAATCCTGTATTTCAAAAACCCCGAAAAAAAGTTTAAAACCATTGCGGAAAAGGAGAACTTGCTTGTTTCCAACATATTCTTCTTTTCCCTCAATGTATTCTACACTGTCAAATACAAATTTCATATTTTGAGTATCATTTAATTCATTTCCATCAATGTTTTCCTAAACCTTTTTTCCTCGGGGTTGTTTAAAAAGAAGAAGAAGAAAAAAAAAAACAGATTGTTTGGTAAAGGGTCAAATGATTGAGTGAATGATTGGATGATATTTAATGTCGTTTTCAACATTATTTCAGGCAGTGAACCTATCCATGCTTTCCTGGAGTTTCTGTTACCGGTACTCCGCACAATATACTTTCCGATCCACCGGCTGCTTTCCCAAATAACCATCGTAGAACAATAGTCAGCAGTGAGAGAGGAATGAATCTTGTCGCAATGAGTGAATCGAACCTCGGAAAGAAATTAGCAGAGGCGGGAATCGAACCAGCGACAATCTATTCTCAAGTCCTGAACGCTACCGACTGAGCTCCAGGAGCTCGGCGTAAAGGGTTAATTTAAAACATTTTAACTAAAACAAATATTGGTATCAGTTTACCTGCTTTTTGATAATACAATATTATAAACTTAACTCTTTACCAGACCACAAATTACCAGTCTGAACATCTCCAGTGATAGAGCGTATGGCCTGTAAATGTCAAGTCCTCGGCCAACTAAGGATGCGGATACGAGCATCACGGCTGGCCAACTAAAAATACTAACTCTCTCTCGGACGAGACGTTAAACCAATGTATCATGTGACGGTGCTATACACAGAGCGTGCTAAAGAATCAGGTGAAACATGGGATGGGTTTTGTTCTGTATCTGGTACTATCCCCTTTATCATAATTAAAAGCCTTCGGGGAGCGTCGCTAATATGGGCAACCAATGGTAACGATAAAGAGAGTGAAAATCAATCCACCAGACCACAGAAGTTTAGACCTGTCCATTTTGAAAACAGTTCCGGAGAAAAAAGACATTTAGGTGTGAATGGTGTTATCTCTCTGTAAAATGGTAGAACACACATTGTGGGAAAAGGAGAAAAAAATAATTACCATCACTTTCTCCTTTACCCACAATGTTTTCAAAAACCTTTTTGCAGGGAAGAGGTAAACTCCTGACTTGACTATCAAAATACTGACCTGTCTATTTTGATAAGTAGTAAAAGACACGTAGCTAAAATTACTGGAACTTTCTTTAAGGTGATCTTTAACCTCTAGGCCGCTAAGCGCTTTTGCGGACAGGGTAGATGAAGATCAGACTGCACAGAACGTGCAGTCTGATCTTTGATCTACACTGTCCGAGAAGGAGGTGCAATTCCCCAAAACATAACTTTGAAAAAGTAATTTTCGGGTCATTACTATCGACTTGAAAATTTCATTTTAGTTATTGTAGGATAAATAGAGGATATATCTGTTTTTTTTTTCGGTGAAAGACCGAAATTTATTTTTTCGAGTGGACATCATCGGTAATATTTTCACGAGTGGCTTCTCCACTCGTGAAAACAATACCGATGATGTTCACTCGATGAAATAAATTTCGATTTTCGGTGCCACTCGTGAAAATATTACCAATGATGTATAAATATCGATCTTTCACCGAAAAAAACAAATATTCTTTTCATTTCATGCTTTTAACCCTTTCTGGGGGTAACTTAATAAAAATCCAGTACAGTTCTTTTCGGTTATTCCCCGTTGCGTACCCCCTCCGCATAACAACGCATTACAATATTACGTCAAGCGCGAGAAATGTAAAGTAAATTAAGTCATATTTCCATCTAGTTGTGAGGCACGCGCATTTTACCTAGGTAACTAGTGCGCGGGAATAATTGTTTCCGCCTTCAATTGAAGAGTTAGAATATAAAAAATTGGTATTTTCACTGGTCGTAACCATGAAATATCGAAAAATATTTCACCGATATTTCTCGATAACCTACCGGAAAGCATGAAATAAACGTTAAGACATTATTGGAAAAGGAGAAAATGATGGTTATCAGCTTTAATTTTTTTCAATTTTTTTCCTCATTGTTTTTCGAAGCCCTCTGCCTCAGGGTTGTCCAACGATGGGATTGGTGAAGTGTTCATTTATAGCTCGTTTTACGCAGGTTTGATCGATTGATCGATCGGTTAATTGATTAATTGCTTGTATGAATGGAGTTTAATGCAGTTTTCAACCCTATTTCAGTTATATCTCGCCATTGCACCTACCGATGCTTTTCCACGGAGTTTCTTTAACCAGTTATTAGCAAAACATTCTTTCAGCACTGGTTGATTTCTCACATAACCATCGTTCAAACAAATATCAGCAGTGAGAGAAGAATGAATTCTGTCACTATAACAAACATCAATCCTCAGAAAGAAATTCACCAAGGTGGCGATTCCAGTCCTTGACTCCTTGTTCTCAAGTCCTGTACGCTATCGGATACGCTAGAAGGGCTCGGTCAAAATTGAATCAACATGTACATTATTAGTTGTAGGGTCAGGTGGCAGGGCACTTGCAAACATGTTTACGGCCGTGGCAAATCATGTTGCTCAGAGCTCAAGGCGAATTAGTTCCATTATTTGCCACAGCTATAAACAAGTTTCCAAGGGACCTGTCACATGACTGTGGCAAAACATGTCGAACCTAGCAAAAGGCGAGATGGCGACATGAGTCGCCACAGCTGTGAACAAGTTTCCAGGTGCCCTGCAACCTGACAGTACAATGAATTTATTATACTGCATTCCAACGTGTATTCAGCCAAATTTCCCTGTTTTATTGTCTCACGAATTGTGTACACCGACCAAATTGAATTGCCCTTCTCAGGGCCCAAACACACTGAAAACTGGTGCATTTTTAAGTCACTGCGACAGACGTTCAATAGAGCCAGTCACCTTACCAGAACACATGTAACTATGCATCTTCCCTTTCGGAAAGGCGTGTTTTTTCTGAATTGTCAATTGTAAACCTGTTTAGATCTAAAACCTAGACTTATATAAACCTGAAAAGTTCGAACCTAGTACTAATGAGGATCAAACGAAATAGTATGAGCGACAGGTAAATTCTACTGAGTGATTAAAAAGCAGCATCCAACCGAGCAATTGGGAAAAAAATGGGATAAAATATAAGTTGTGCACTTTTTTTTTTAATTATGCAAATTACAATAAACCTGAATAACAGACTTAGAGTTTCGTATCGAAATATGCACAAAGGGGGGGGGGGGGGGGTCGTAATGATCTTCCTAAGTTAACCTTCGTTGAAGCTGAAATCATGTGTGCCGGTGCTATAAAATACTCAAAGCACATTAAAACAACAGACGTAAATTAGGATGGGGTGTCGACTACATGCGCAACCGTGGGCGACGATAAACATGCGCAAAACCACCCATCAGTTAGTATTCTAGTCACATTGACGGCCACAAGTCACTTTCACGTATTTCCTCATCCTCGGTGACCCAGTTTCGATTCATTCTGTAATCGCCCCTGGGTTATTTCGCTGGCGTTTCCTCGTTCTCATGAATTATTCATAAGGCATTTTGATTGGTGATCTCAGTTTTTTTCTTTGAGATAATTTTAACTATTTTATCACAAATACGCCGTCATTTCTATTTTTCACTTGTCGATATCCAATCACATCATTCGTTGCAAATCAAGCTTGGCGATACTTTAAATATGGCGGCGCCCTTCAACACCACGATCGAGAAGCGTTTAAAAGAGATTTTCGGCGTAACACCAAAAGTTTGTCAGTTAAAATTGTACACAAAGATGGATAGTGTCGTCCCTGTATTGCAGAATGGCAAATCTCACAGGAGACAAGCACGCCGACGGCCGCCATATTTGTTGACAACCGCGGGTTTTTTCCAGGGTTATTTTTAGTAACGGAAGAAATGAAATTATCCTCTCTACAAGAGAGCATCATTATGTTATCGATCTTTCGATTGGCTATTAGGGCACTTCCCGACCATATGAATATTCATAAGAAACGACAATTTGCTAGTCAATTTTCGCAGGGGAGATGCATGGAGAGTAACGTAATGCTTCATACCTGGGTTCGAGGATGATATTTCCTCGGTTTCACCGATTCTATGGTTTTGAAGTATCCTAGACGAGGAAAGTCACAAGTGACCAGTGCCTCCAGCGGGTCTGGAATAGGGATTTGAACGATGCTCTGTGGCAATGGGATTAAATACATTTGCAAAAAAAAAATCGATTAATGTCAAACTGCACAGTCTGCAGAAGTTGATCTGAATCGAAACTTTTTACTTTTAGTCTGTTTTCTACATGTCCAAGGTTCGTTCTACATCATATTTCATACGATTGTTAGGCAAAATATATTTCATGAATCCATAATCATGTGATATTTTGTTTCTATAATTCCCCAAGAAAACTTCTCCCTTAAAGTAATGCATGTACGAATATAAGCGAATACTGAACGAGTAAAAGTTTACATTTTGTTTTAGTAGGGCTAAATGATTTATGTAATTTAAGTAATGGACACTAATTGCCGAATCATAGTAACTAGAAACTGAGTTCTAACGAAATTATACCCTCTGCCACATAGTCCACCGTATGCAACCAACAGATTAGGAGCCTTTTTAAAACGTTGTAGGAAAATGTGTAAGAACTGGTAACCAGTTTTTTCACATCTTCCACAATGTTTTCAATCCATTCATAGACAGGTATCAGTGTGTGATCAATACTGAATTTATCCTACTCATAATCTTCCAGTTTTGATGAGTCTGAGATGAAGCCGCCTGGTAAAGGGTTAGACTGATATCCTGTTATTAAAGATGGTCTGCAACATGCGAAGAGAGGCATTCGGACATTTGCGTAAAGTGCCGTCTCGGATCAGCCTGCGCAGTCCGCGCAGTCTGATCCGAGACGAAACTTTCCGATCGTGTGTGATTTTCTGTTTCACGCAAGTCTACTGTTGGACATTATCTAATGTAGTCGTAAAGTGCAGTCTCGGATTAGCCTGCGCGAACTGCGCAGGCTGATCCAAGACGACACTTTACGCAAATGTCCGAATGCCCTTTTCGCTCGTTGCAGGCCAGATAATACAAATGGCATGACTAATTCATAATTTCAAACTATCAACCCTCTACCACACGATTAAGACTTTTAACTACCATAAGGAAAAAAGGGGTTTAAAAAAAAAAAAAACAGGAAAATGAGAAAATTCTGGTCACCCCATTAAAGAGAGTTATTTTCATTTAATTGGTCTTCTGCAAATGCTTTCAGTTTGATCCAGTCAAAAACTATGTAGGTTGTTAATGATTTAAACGAGTTAAATTCTTCTCCTGCTAACCAAATGATTTTGAGAATCTGCAGTCTTATATTACAGAAAATTGTCAAATATACGATTCTAAAGGTTTTGAATGTGTATAAATGTTAAACAGCTAGACGAGATCGCAATGTTCCATTAAATAATTATGTTAACGACACAGTTGTAATTTTATCTGATTGAATACTGACGGTTAATTGGCAAAGTCTGTTTTTTGATTCCCAGAAGCACCTACAGATTTGCACGGGATATTCACATCTGTACAAACAATAGATCTTTGTGAACTATTGCTAATAGTTTCGTGAATTACAACAGTAACAATTTTAATAATGGAATTTTTCACTGGACAAAGAGTCCTCATAGGCCTATCTGTACTTGTCTTGGGTATTCGTTTTCCCGAGCTCGAAGGACACCAACATGCAACTACAACGCATGCACCTGGGAAAGATTTGAACAGCTCAACAGGATCTGAGCGTTCGTCAAACGGTTCTAGAACAGGCAATAGAACGCTGGAAGAAGAGATTGAGATCCAGCTGCGATCTAGTCGTGCAAAGAATTTCTTAGATGGCCTTTCAAATCAATTTCAAAGAGAAATAGTGTTAACAAACTTACGACAATGTCCATTTGTGCCACTCTGTCAGTTCGAGTTAAACTTTGATCCCTTGAAATACAATTCATCACGTGAATACTCGTGCTGCTTTCCATGTATCTGTGACAAGGAGAAATGTTTGTCTACTAGAACCTGTTGCCCGGATATTCTATGGTCGAGGCACAACACCCCAGATTTATCAGATGGCGTTCGAGAAACATGTGTTGCTACAGAAATAAAGGGCATAGATACAGATAATGCGCACCTCATAAAAGCTATCTCAGAATGCCCAAGGCAAACAGATAGCGATCTTGTTACAAAGTGTGTGAGAAATTACGAGTACAATCTTCGCGACATTGAAATAGACGATATAACGCTGGTTTCGGATGCATCTAGTGATCGGATATACAGAAATAAGTACTGCGCAGAATGTAATTTTGTGAACTCGTCATCCCGTTTGTATTGGCAACCTGGACTTGAATGCGATCGTTTTCAAAAGATGTCGATGATGACCAGTTCAACTGAGTTTATAAAGCAGGTAGTGAATGGTGAGGTTTCCTGTAATGTCAAATTTCAACAACCGAAAATAAACACCAGTATCGAGTCATGTAACAGCATATCGGAGTGTAATTTTACTGGATTGTGGGATAGCCATGATCTTGACTTGGAGAAGGCATGCGGACTCTACGAAAGTGTCTTTCGTGTTGATAGCGGTCCATTGTTCCGTAATGTATTTTGTGCCCGCTGTAATGGCTTTAATCCAACACCGACTGACATATGTTTATCTATTAGTATCATTCCGACAGATTTTGCAGGCTTCTTACGATTGTCTGACAGCATTCAGGACAACAAGGATTCTTGCGGAAAGGATGAAACTTATGATAGTATTAAGGTAACGTAGAGTATTTCTTAACTGAATGGAATTGTATCGTCTTTTTTAATGGATCCTTATTTGAGCTGTGATGCATTAAACCGAGCAAGTCATCATATAACTACTGATCCATAAAATCTGTTTTGTCTGACAATCGGTCGAATCCTGAAGTAGAATGGTCTTTGGAAATTCAGAAATTTTACCAAGAGCAAAACTTTCGTGACTTTGCAGAGTGAATTAGCTCGATACTTTTTGCAAATTCATTGAACCTCCTTTCACAAAGTGTCAAGAGATTTGGTGGTGATGAATGAGTTCTGTTTCTCGGGTTACGATTTCTTACCGGGAAATATGTACAGGTCATGCGCTAAATAGAATTTTTCTCGAGCTATATCTCCTCAATTCATTTAAATCTAAACGAAAACACACCCACCCACAGACATACACACACAAAAAGAACAATCTTGGTAGACTATGCGTCGAATACAAAACGATTGTTTTATAGAGTCTACGAAGACAAGTGCCAAGCTAAAACTTCTGTCCTTAGTTAAAAAAACAGTCTGAGTCCAAACTGTGTTCCAGAACGTCGTTTAAAACTTGGATTCAAACACGCTTCGAGATTTGTTCGTTTGAAACGATTTCAGTCAAGTCCCTGTGTCAAAACACTTTAAGTCTGCTTAAAAACTCTAGAAACGATCTCTTGCTGAACAGCTGTTCGTCCACATCTTCAGAGCGATCCGTTCAACCCTACTGTTTTTCTTGAAACTTCAAATTAGACTTCTCTGCTTCGAACTTAGAACCGGTCTTTAAATGGGTCTGTCTAGAACGGGTTTGTTTGAGGATGGGTGTTTGAAACCTATTGAGGCAACTTCCCAGAGTCAGGCTTTTCTGCTTGGACCTTATCTGAGTCTGTTTGAAGCTGGTCTGTCTGAAGCGACTTCCCAAAGTCAGTTAATCTTATTTGAACCCGCTTTGAACGTCGTATAGTACTCTACACCGTTTGCAATGACTGATGAAAATTGCTGAACATCTGCCATACTTGCTCTCTGTACAAGTCGGTCAGCTCAGCCCTATTGTTGTGGTCCAAGTGAACTTAAGAAGAGAAGAATCTCTATGTAAGGGATAGAAAACGAGTGCCGTGCAATATGGGAAATATACACGAGCGTTAGCGAGTGTATATTTCCCATATATCACGGCACGAGATTTTCTATCTTACTTAGACCACGTGACTATTCGTGCTTTTTATGTCATATATAACATAAAAACACGGGTAGGAAACTTCATATTCAGAGCCAATGGCTCCGACGAGAAAATGTTGTGTTGGTCTTCCGTTTCTGAAGATCTCGGCTGAAAAACAACCAAAAAACAGGTAAGCTTGTCATTATTTGTAATCATAAAGACGTGAATTAATGCTATTATTGCATAAAGTAAAGGTATTTTAGCAATAATTCACAAAAATAGCAAAACTATTTCCTTAGAAATACAAATAAGCGAACTTCAAATGTACTGTACCTAAATGGGTCAAAACCGGAAGTCGGCGAAGAAGTTTTTGTTACGAGCAGTGAAGGGCCGTTAGTCCTGTTGCCAGTTTTGATTCTCTCGGTGTAAATTCACTTCTAATGATTTTTAATACAAAGTGGACTTATGTGGGATAAACTTGCACATGTTTGGACGATTACAACTGGGATGGATGAGTGGATATGAATTTCTGTAACTGAAAGACGTCAGAGGGATCGATCTACATCAAGCGAGGGAATTACCGATCACGTTAAAAAGTGGGTGGGATGTAGCTGGTTTAGGGTACATTTCACGAGTAATTTTTTGTTCAGATCTCGATTAAACTGAGATCCTGTGCAAAATTTTGTTTGTGGTGTACTAATATCATCAAAGACAAGCCATGAAAAGGATCTAATATGGTACAAGTTCCTACAGTTTGATGGTCGGAGTCTAGGGAAAATCTGACAAGAACAAACGTTGTTTACAAGGTAGGCCCGAATCAAGGATATTGATAGTACAAAGCCGGGCGTTAACGGCGCGTGAATTTACTGATTAATACACATTTTCTCCCGTTAACGCCCGGTTTTTACCCGGTAATACATGCTTATAACGGCCCGAAAAGGCACATTTTATGCAATAATGCCATATAATTGGCAATCAAAAGAGAGTCTTGCTGTCCCAAAAGCGTGAATTAATGTCTTGAAATGTTACATCCACTGCTGGTAAAGAATTGAAAAGGAATAGCACAAAAATGATGAAAATAAAGAAGGGCTCCGATTATGTTGGCCGGCTCTGAATTGTAAGTCGGCACCGATTGATGAGGGCTTCATTTCAGAAATTTAGTTTTCTGTAAAAAATTACCAAGGAAGTAGGCTTTGTTTTTCCGTTAATACCTTTTAGTCCAAAATGTATTACTTTTGTTGGATGGAACATGACCGAATTTATGAACATACAAAGGACTGGTATTATCACGATTGAAAAATGCTGTCGAACATTAGTCTATCTAAATTTTCAAAATACTTTTATGTATATAGCATTTGTCATGCTTTCGTCGTAAGTGCAGCCCACATGTAAGAAAACTTTGGCATCTTCGGAAGACTATCTGGTCTTGAAACAGTCATTAAAAAGCTAGATGGAAAATGTACCGACCGTAGCAGAGATGATGAATAGAAAAAAGCGTGAGAAATACAACTGACCTATTCGCATTACACGCCTAGGGTATATGTGTGACCACTCTTAACTCTTCTCAACACCTAATACGACACAACATTATGCCGGGTGGGTGGGGTATATACAAGTCTTTAACAAAAAACAAACTCAATTTCACAAGCACGACAAGACCAAAAATGTTCATAGATCCCTGATTTTGATTGTACTCACTCAGATCTTTCAATGCAGAATATGTCATATATTAGTTATTTTCTAAGCCTTTTTATCCTCAATAATGACTCAAAACAGCTAATTGCATACACCATCAGTAAATCATTATATTGGAGCTGCAATCTCAATCTAATTACGGCGTAAAGTGAATGATTTCTAATGATTACATTAGAAATGGAGAGGGGTCGGTATGAGATTTCTGAAACAAGTGCAAACGACAATGTTTAGGACATTCATACAAATATGTAGGACGGAAGAAAAATAAATAACTCAAAACTATTCATTATGAACCCTTAAAGTGCCTGTCACAACTTAAGTTGGTTCTGCAGCCAGTATAGATCAATATTAGACTGTACAAAACGTGATCGTTTGTTTGTTTGGATGAATGTTTGTTCATCATCGGCTTAAAGATAACTGATATGTGACATTTTCTGATCTCATATGCATCTGGTTAATTGAACATTGAATGATCTGAGTAAGTACTATCAGAATCAGGGATCTATGAACATTTTTGGTCTTGATGTGCTTGTGAAATAGATTCTTTTTCGTTGTTAAAGACTTGTATATATCCCACCCACCTGACATACTGTTGTGTAGTGTTAAGTATTAAAAAGATTTAAGAGTGTTCACACATATACCCTGAGGCGTGTATTGCGAATAGATCAATTGTATTTCTCACGTTTTGTAAATTTTTTTTTCTATTCATCATCTCTGCTACGGTCGGTACATTTTCCATCTAGCTTTTTATGACTGTTTTAAGACCAAAGAGCCTTCCAAAGATGCCAATTATTTTTTCATTATTTTTGCTTACGTGTGGGCTGCACTTACGACAAAAGCATGACAAATACTATATACTTGTATAGACCATTCTGTTAATCAAAAGCTACATAAAAGTATTTTCAAAATTTAGATAGACTAATGTTCGACAGGATTTTTTCAATCGTGACAATACCAGTCCTTTGTATGCTCATAAATTCGGTCATGTTCCATCCAACAATAGTGCCATATTTTGGACTAAAAGGTGTTAACGGAAAAACAAAGCCTACTTCCTAAGTAATTTTTTACAAAAAACAAAAGTTTTGAAATGAAGCCCTCATGAATCGGTGCCGACTTACATATTCAGAGCCTGCCCACATAATCGGAGCCCTTCTTTATTTTCATCATTTTTGTGCTATTCCTTTTCAATTCTTTACCAGCAGTGAATGTAACATTTCAAGACATTAATTCACGCTTTTGGGACAGCAAGACTCTCTTTTAATTGCCAATTATATGGCAATAATAGACTGAATTTAGGTCCGTGACTTATTATTTTAGCTATGGTCAACCCACGCCACAAATGATTCAGACAACATCGTACACTTGTTACAACTTCCCGTAGTGTAGAAAACACGTTGAAAGACCTTTCTTAGACCACGTTTACAGCGACTTGACCGATCAGCGTTCAGTATTTCAAAAGTATATATCGAAGATACAACTCCCGCAGTTGTATATCTGGATATACTATGCTAGTATATCCCGCACGTGAATTCCGACAATTTTTCTTTGCAATATCGAGGCAAGACAAAATGTACCTACCCTTCACGGTAAAACAATTTTGAAATATGACTTGAACTGGATACAGCATTTTGATGTGTGAGTGCAAAACTATTCAAAGTGTCTAGTGTACAGGCACTTAAAATTGTATTGCCCTCAACTATCGATTAACTACAGCAACCTCTTGGTTGGAGTGTTTTTAGCAGTAAAAAAATAAGGCTCCAGTTTGGGAAAAAAAAAACGCGATGTTCACATTTTGGCTTTTCAAAGCATGCCATTGGCTTTACAACCATTTTTCTTTTAAATCTGAGAAGGATTAAACACTTATTTTGGCTAAAAAATAACAACAAGTTCCCCTGCGCTCTTTAGTTTGCATTGGTGTTTAATGCCATTTGAATAGCCAAGCTTAAAGGTCATATCACGAAGGACAGTGCACCTACGCATGAATAGGTTCTTTTTAGTAATTTGTAACCCTTAACCTGCTAAATAAGTGAAATGAAACCTTCAAGCCATAGAAAAAAACCCAAATTTTGCTGTTTCAAAGATATTTTAGGAGAGAAGATCACCTTATCGGACAGTGTACATCCAAGATCAGACTGTGAATGTTCTGTGCAGTCTGATCTGAATCTATATTCATTGTCCGCAAAAGGTCCTTGAGTCGCGCTTAGCAGCCTAAAGGTTAAGCTGTATGGCTCTACATAGTTTACAAAATTTTCGTGTACGGACTTGACATTGCTTATAAAAATTGGTCGAAATTCATGTATTGAACATAATTGCAAAAAACACTAAACAATATTTCTCATCAACATTCCATATGTTTCGTAGAAAATAGACCAGTTCTGTCAATATACAAGAGACACATAGTAAGTTCTAAACGATGAACGTCCCTTTACTCTTTGACAATATATTGCCGACAAATACAAGTTCGATTTTAACCTTCCACAAATAAGTTTACTTTGATTTAAAATCATAATGAATAATGTAGCATTTTGATATTTTAGAATTTGTACCTTATATCTGCCCCTTTTGAACCAGGGGCAAAACTTTTATTTTAACTATCACGACGACCCCATTTTGCAACTAGCTTTTTCACGGGTAGGAAACTTCATATTCAGAGCCAATGGCTCCGACGAGAAAATGTTGTGTTGGTCTTCCGTTTCTGAAGATGTCGGCTGAAAAACAACCAAAAAACAGGTAAGCTTGTCATTATTTGTAATCATGTGTTCTTATATCTTTGAAATTCCTAAAAAGGAGAATGTCATGCAATGCTCTGGTCTTTCAACGTGTTTTCTACACTACGGGAAGTTGTAACAAGTGTACGATGTTGTCTGAATCATTTGTGGCGTGGGTTGACCATAGCTAAAATAATAAGTCACGGACCTAAATTCAGTCTATTATTGCCATATAATTGGCAATTAAAAGAGAGTCTTGCTGTCCCAAAAGCGTGAATTAATGTCTTGAAATGTTACATTCACTGCTGGTAAAGAATTGAAAAGGAATAGCACAAAAATGATGAAAATAAAGAAGGGCTCCGATTATGTGGGCAGGCTCTGAATATGTAAGTCGGCACCGATTCATGAGGGCTTCATTTCAAAACTTTTGTTTTTTGTAAAAAATTACTTAGGAAGTAGGCTTTGTTTTTCCGTTAACACCTTTTAGTCCAAAATATGGCACTATTGTTGGATGGAACATGACCGAATTTATGAGCATACAAAGGACTGGTATTGTCACGATTGAAAAAATCCTGTCGAACATTAGTCTATCTAAATTTTGAAAATACTTTTATGTAGCTTTTGATTAACAGAATGGTCTATACAAGTATATAGTATTTGTCATGCTTTTGTCGTAAGTGCAGCCCACACGTAAGCAAAAATAATGAAAAAATAATTGGCATCTTTGGAAGGCTCTTTGGTCTTAAAACAGTCATAAAAAGCTAGATGGAAAATGTACCGACCGTAGCAGAGATGATGAATAGAAAAAAAAATTTACAAAACGTGAGAAATACAATTGATCTATTCGCAATACACGCCTCAGGGTATATGTGTGAACACTCTTAAATCTTTTTAATACTTAACACTACACAACAGTATGTCAGGTGGGTGGGATATATACAAGTCTTTAACAACGAAAAAGAATCTATTTCACAAGCACATCAAGACCAAAAATGTTCATAGATCCCTGATTCTGATAGTACTTACTCAGATCTTTCAATGTTCAATTAACCAGATGCATATGAGATCAGAAAATGTCACATATATCAGTTATCTTTAAGCCGATGATGAACAAACATTCATCCAAACAAACAAACGATCACGTTTTGTACAGTCTAATATTGATCTATACTGGCTGCAGAACCAACTTAAGTTGTGACAGGCACTTTAAGGGTTCATAATGAATAGTTTTGAGTTATTTATTTTTCTTCCGTCCTACATATTTGTATGAATGTCCTAAACATTGTCGTTTGCACTTGTTTCAGAAATCTCATACCGACCCCTCTCCATTTCTAATGTAATCATTAGAAATCATTCACTTTACGCCGTAATTAGAATGAGATTGCAGCTCCAATATAATGATTTACTGATGGTGTATGCAATTAGCTGTTTTGAGTCATTATTGAGGATAAAAAGGCTTAGAAAATAACTAATATATGACATATTCTGCATTGAAAGATCTGAGTGAGTACAATCAAAATCAGGGATCTATGAACATTTTTGGTCTTGTCGTGCTTGTGAAATTGAGTTTGTTTTTTGTTAAAGACTTGTATATACCCCACCCACCCGGCATAATGTTGTGTCGTATTAGGTGTTGAGAAGAGTTAAGAGTGGTCACACATATACCCTAGGCGTGTAATGCGAATAGGTCAGTTGTATTTCTCACGCTTTGTAAAAGTTTTTTTCTATTCATCATCTCTGCTACGGTCGGTATATTTTCCATCTAGCTTTTTAATGACTGTTTCAAGACCAGATAGTCTTCCGAAGATGCCAAAGTTTTTTTTTTTTTTTTTTGCTTACACGTGGGCTGCACTTACGACGAAAGCATGACAAATGCTATATACATAAAAGTATTTTGAAAATTTAGATAGACTAATGTTCGACAGCATTTTTCAATCGTGATAATACCAGTCCTTTGTATGTTCATAAATTCGGTCATGTTCCATCCAACAAAAGTAATACATTTTGGACTAAAAGGTATTAACGGAAAAACAAAGCCTACTTCCTAGGTAATTTTTTACAGAAAACTAAATTTCTGAAATGAAGCCCTCATCAATCGGTGCCGACTTACAATTCAGAGCCGGCCAACATAATCGGAGCCCTTCTTTATTTTCATCATTTTTGTGCTATTCCTTTTCAATTCTTTACCAGCAGTGGATGTAACATTTCAAGACATTAATTCACGCTTTTGGGACAGCAAGACTCTCTTTTGATTGCCAATTATATGGCATTATTGCATAAAATGTGCCTTTTCGGGCCGTTATAAGCATGTATTACCGGGTAAAAACCGGGCGTTAACGGGAGAAAATGTGTATTAATCAGTAAATTCACGCGCCGTTAACGCCCGGCTTTGTACTATCAATATCCTTGATTCGGGCCTACCTTGTAAACAACGTTTGTTCTTGTCAGATTTTCCCTAGACTCCGACCATCAAACTGTAGGAACTTGTACCATATTAGATCCTTTTCATGGCTTGTCTTTGATGATATTAGTACACCACAAACAAAATTTTGTACAGGATCTCAGTTTAATCGAGATCTGAACAAAAAATTACTCGTGAAATGTACCCTAAACCAGCTACATCCCACCCACTTTTTAACGTGATCGGTAATTCCCTCGCTTGATGTAGATCGATCCCTCTGACGTCTTTCAGTTACAGAAATTCATATCCACTCATCCATCCCAGTTGTAATCGTCCAAACATGTGCAAGTTTATCCCACATAAGTCCACTTTGTATTAAAAATCATTAGAAGTGAATTTACACCGAGAGAATCAAAACTGGCAACAGGACTAACGGCCCTTCACTGCTCGTAACAAAAACTTCTTCGCCGACTTCCGGTTTTGACCCATTTAGGTACAGTACATTTGAAGTTCGCTTATTTGTATTTCTAAGGAAATATTTTTGCTATCTTTGTAAATTACTGCTAAAATACCTTTACTTTATGCAATAATAGCATTAATTCACATTTTTTTCCGGTCGTTAACATTCGCAGAGGCCTGAAAAATGCTTAAACGCCCTCGTGCGAAGCACGAGGGTGTTAAAGTATTTTGAGGGCCTCTGCGAATGTTAACGACCTCAAAAACGTGAATTAACCCTATAATAATAGACTGAATTTAGGTCCGTGACTTATTATTTTAGCTAAGGTCAACCCACGCCACAAATGATTCAGACAACATCGTACACTTGTTATAACTTTCCGTAGTGTAGAAAACACGTTGAAAGACCAGAGCATTGCATGACATTCTCCTTTTTTGGAATTTCAAAGATATAAGAACACATGATTACAAATAATGACAAGCTTACCTGTTTTTTGCTTGTTTTTCAGCCGACATCTTCAGAAACGGAAGACCAGCACAACATTTTCTCGTCGGAGCCATTGGCTCTGAATATGAAGTTTCCTACCCGTGTTTTTATGTTATATATGACATAAAAAACAATAATAGTCACGTGGTCTAAGTAAGATAGAAAATCTCGTGCCGTGATATATGGGTAATATACACTCGCTAACGCTCGTATATATTTCCCATATAGCACGGCACTCGTTTTCTATCCCTTACTTACAGAACCAAACTGCTATCACAGCATATTATGGCAACAGCGCATGTTTAAATTAGGTATGGCACTGTTTATATCCACCAATCATAAAACTGCTAATATGATCCGAAATATAGTGTTTCTTGACCTACAATGATTTCTAGACGGTGATGATCTTATAGCAAGAAAGATGCTTATGATTTCAAACAACATAAACACTTCCAAACTTTAAATTCTATGATCTATTCAAAAACATAAACGTACAGAAAACATATTCCAACAACAGTACCAAAGAATCTCAAAATCAAAGTACATCCGGTATTCAGAATTAAATACATTAAATTATACACAACATCATTACTGCCTGAACCTTACAGATTATTTCTGACACAGAGCATGGCTCATTTCATTTTGACAGATCACATTAAGGTCGTTAAATCTCGAGGTTATGTGACAAATGTTTGAACTATTCGTTATTGTTATCATCATCATCATTATTATTACCTAATTGTATCCACAGTTTGTTTGGTATATATATAAGAAATAATCTTCTTTCTATTGTGGTCTGTCGTTCAATAAACCACAGTTGTAAGTTATGAGGCACAATAAATAATCAACGAGGGCGATAGCCCGAGTGGTTTATTCATTGCGCCTCATAACTCAAAACGTGGTTTATTGAACGATAAACCACGATAGAAAGAAGATTATTTCGATTCTAACAGGACCAGCTCATAATGAAAGGAAAACAAGATCATACTTAGAGTAAAAACGCGGATGAAGATTATATTCCATTGAATAACTTACTTACTTACTTTATGCAGAATGACGTCACTCTATATAGAATGACGTAGATTTTACCATGATTTCGTTGCACTGTGTTTATAGAGCCGAATTCACGTGTCGTGTTAAAATTTAATGTTCAGAATGTGTCATTTATCTCACGTTTTTCAGAAGTCTAATACTGACCATGGCCTGAACACTCTAATAAATTTCCGACTCTTTTATCACCAGAGCATGGTGCCTTCCTGAAATTAATGAGCTTTGCAATAGAACACTTATCAAAAATTTTATATTGCAAAAATGATCTTTACAGCCAATAACAATTAGATTCTACAGTTTTTTTTCCTAATGAAAGAATGCGCCTTTTCATGCAGTATTTGGCGTGACTGCGATCCTGAATATAATTGTTTGTTGTTTTGGCAGACCTTGGCCTGATGTTATGTGCAGACCCAGTTTTTCTCTCAAGATGAAAAAAAAAAATGTTCATGCCACTTATCAAAACTATATATATATATATATATATATATATATATATATATATGTGTGTGTGTGTGTGTGTGTGTGTGTGTGTGTGTGTGTGTGTGTGTGTGTGTGTGTGTGTGTGTGTGTGTGAAAAAATCAAATGGTGCCGGTTCAAGGATATTACATAATAAACAAAAATAACATCACATGGGAGTATATATGAATAACGTTTATTGCCAACCGGTTTCGCTTTGAAAGCTCATCAGGGCAACAATAAATCACGTAGCAACGTCGCGTTGCTACACACATAACGCAGAGAGAGAGAGAGAGAGAGAGAGAGAGAGAGGAGAGAGAGAGAGAGAGAGAGAGAGAGAGAGAGACACACACACACACACACACACACACACAAGGGCTGAGAAAAAAAAATCGCGGTATTTGTTAATTTAAACAAAATTACTTGAGCTATTACTCTTAAATTTTCATATGTTTAAGACCCATTCATACCGGGCAAAACTGGAAAGTTTCAGACAATTGGATTACAAAACACAATTGCTATTATTCCCTTTACAACGATCATAACGGCTACCCGGAGCACACCTTGACGTTATCTTTAAATAACTAGGATATCTTTCAATGTTATGTGGGTGCCACTCCTTGGATCATCTTCAATATTCTTTCCTCCTTTTAAAAACCGCGCATGCCAATTGAACACTGCAGAATGTTTTCAATTCTGGCTCTATCCCAGTCTCATCAATAAACTGTTTCAGACGGCCGATGCCGTAAGTTTACTCAGAATTTTACCCCTGCGCAAGTTTCTAACACTTACGAAACCATAATTTTTTACCTTATTTTTCTTTCGATAGGTCTCACAATATCTATCGTCATAACGTTGTTTTTCAGAAGTAAAGTCAGAAAATTCGCTTAGGACGTCGAATGGTGCCATCCATTACGTTGACGTCATTTCAGTAGATTTAAAATGGGCGATTTTAAAATATGGTCGTTTTTTTAAAAGCATGAAAACATTTTTTTACAGATTGGTCCGGGGCAGGAAATCTTGCGCCCTTTAGGGTGAAAATAATATATCGAAAGTAAAATTAGACAGATGACTTTTTAACTGGAAATTGATAAGAACATGACTACGCAAGTAAAATCTGAAAACAATCGGACATTAAATTATAAAGTTATAAAGAAATTCCATGAACTGTTTTGCCCAGCCCTCGTATTTTACTTTGCAACCAAAATGAAACTGTACCATTACATTCCGTTAAAAGGTGCAGTTAGGGGCTTTAACTTACAGGTTTGTCCTTTTTGCAATCGTAACTCCTAGCGTTTTTATAGGTTTAGATATGATGTCGTGGTACTGATTAGATGACCAATCCGCGTGAAAAAACGCCTGGTTTTTATCTACCGAAATTCCCGCGAATCTTTGCAAAACTCTTGCGCGAAATCTAAAAGTCTTTGAGACAATTCGTAGACTGCTAAGAAAATACCATAAAAAAGATATGTTTTTCTTGCCTTTGCCTGTAGTTTTCTTTACTGATATTTTTTCACCTATCGATTTACTAATTCAGAAATGAATCATGACGGGGTGATAAAAAACCGAAAAATCGTATTCAATACCTTTCATTATCATAACATGATGATCCATTGATCAGACATCGAAAATGTTTTAATGAGTTACGGATTGTGCATCATGAGTGTGTGAATGTCCGGCAGGGTAGCTCTCTTAGTGGCGTATTTAACTCGTGATCTTGAGGTTGCAGGTTCGATACCCAGTTGCGACTAGCTTTTTTTCCGGCGATTTCTTGCCTCTCACCTCAGATGCAAGTGAGAAAAGTAATCAGTGGCTTTGGGGAAAAAAAGAAAAACAATAATGTCAGTACTGGTGTGAGAAAATAGCGTTCAACTCCAAACAAACTTCAACAGTGAGTACTAAGGTCGTGAATTGGTTCCAGAATGAAAACTACAATAGAGTAGTGATAGCTGCCCTATCTCCTTATTTGCCTTTAGAACAGGACTGATTGGACAGCTTCAGAATTTTGTGACTAAAAATGTTTGGGCTGAAAACCACGAAATATTCTGTTCGATCTCATGAATTGCATCGGAAAATAAGCAGAAATCTTGTGCAGTTGATATGGAAAATCATAATATGAATAAGCGGACCTTATATAATTGAGCAATGCTCTAGCAGAGGGGGGCTTAAAGAAGCTCCATAATCCGTCATACCAAGCAGGTCATCATATAATTATGGGTCCATAAAACCCATTTTGTCTAATAACCAGGTAGATCTTGAGACAGACTGGTCCTTTGACATGTAGAGAATTGACCTTACCAAAACGTTTCAGTCCAGGTCAGCCTGCGCGGACTGCGAAGGCTAATCTGAGTCGATACTTTTTGCAGATGAATTAAGCCTCCATTTCTAAAAGCACGGCCCATTTCAGTCATGCTCTATCACCGTCATCATATCTGTTGACATTCAGTGAAAAGGGATTTAATGCACCTGGAAAAAGTATCGACCCATATCAGCCTACGCAGTGCGCGGTACGCACGGGCTGACATTTGTAGAAAGGTTTTGCTATTAATAATTTAATAAATAGCATGTCCAAGGATCTTTCTAAATCATGAAAAAGTCTGTAATTAGACAAAATGGATTGTATTGATATATAATTATGTGATGACTTACTTGGTTTAATGCATTATGTTTAATTATGATACTTATTATTCAGCGTTGTCAAACACACAAAAAAAAAGAAAAAAAAAAAAATCTTTAATCAAGCAAACACTTATACTTTCAGGACAAATGCAGGCAGACGGTGTGTTCAGACGGTAGGGAACTCAAAAACGGGCGTTGTGAACTGATCTTCGATGGAAAAGTGACCGTGAGCTTGGACATAAACCTGCGTTTAGATCCCCAAGATCCGATACCGTTACAACTAGCTTATGATATTGTTCCAACAGTAAAGTCTGTCGTTTTTGGTGAAATATTTAAAAGAGTGGACTCACGGTTTTTAGCTAGCAGTACACAGATACTTCTACAATCTAATTCACTTGGAGACCAGACTATCAACGGCAACCGTTTGTCTGTTAAGTGGGGAGAAGTTGTAAGTCAAACATTTGATTCAAAAATACTCTTTTATCTCCTTAGGGTTCAGATCTATTTTGAGGCTCAGCTTGAGAAAACCGTGGATTCCTTAAAAAGTTTAAGTGGCGTTTCTGTGTCCTTGAATGGAACGGAATTCGCAAAACTGTATTTGGAGAAGCCATTGCCAATCTTTGTCATGAAACTTGTGCACGATACAAATAAATGGAAATTTGATACAATAATGAATGGTACTTTTCAAAAGAACATAGGGACTGAACTTTTCGACCTGAATGAAGATGATTTACCTTTCCTTTTTAATGACGCTAACAATATGTTGCAGATATCATATCCACATTGGAATGATTACAATACAGTTGAACCTAGATATGCGTTGCTGTCCCTGAAATCTTGTCCAATGTTCAAGATACCCTGGGAAGAATTCGATTGGAAAGAAAGCGTCAATAGTATTGAAATGGAAGGTACCTCGATACGTTTGGACGCTGAAAATTACACAATTGTAAGGGAATCAAAATCTACGTATCTTTTGATTTGTATTGATGTGTATTTGGAGAAATTTAAACTTCTGAAGCGATTTGTCAAGGATATTGATAGGAATCCCTTAAACATTGCTAAAGTTGTTATCTCCATCATCTTTGTCTGTGCTTCAGTTATTTGTTTGATATTTTCTTTGGTGACGTATTGCATGTTTGAACAATTACGGACCTTACCAGGTAAAAACAATATTGCATTGATTGTATCCCTTTCTTTTGCGCAAATTTGTTATTTAATAGGGGGGACTGCTAACTTGGACCGAAATGGACTATTCTGCAAAACAATTGGCGTGTTAACTCATATTTTCTGGCTTGTTTCCATGTTCTGGATGAACATCTGTACGTTTCACATGTGTAAAGTATTATTAGAGACAAGAAACGTATCCCAACATGGTAATTGCAGAAGATACCTCTATTATCATTTGTACTGCATTAGCATGACTCTAATCTGTGTCTTTGTTAATGTTGGGATTTCTATGGCAACATCTGAGAACACTGACATTGGATATGGCAAGATTATCTGTTACGTCTCAACTCAAAGAATGGTGGATTTTACTTTTGGTGTGCCGTCGATGCTAGTTGTGGCTTCGAATTTTAGCATGTTCTTCGCAATTATAATATCGTTGAAAAGGCGACTATCCATAAGGCAGAACGTGAAAAATGATAGAAATTATTTTGTGGTATTTATCAAATTGTCCACCGTGACTGGAATCACGTGGATATTCGGTTTTCTGTATATGTGGACTGGCCATGTGGCATTTTCTTTCTTGTTCATAATATTGAATGCTTCCCAGGGTCTCTTAATCATGTTGGCGTTTGTCTGTAACAAACGAACAATAACTTTGTACAAAGAATTGCTTCGACGTCATGATCGATCTTTACCGTCTACAGGTATAAATCCAGCAGATATTCCAGCAGATATTGTGTCCACTCACTTATAGGCGTAAGACCATAAATCCGGTTGAAATTTTGTGACTGGCATTGAGGCATTTTCTTTCTTGTTCATAACATTGAATGCTTCCCAGGGTGTCTTTATCATGTTGGCTTTTGTATGTAACAAACGAATAATAACTTTGTACAAGGAACTGCTTAGACGTCATGATCGATCTTCACCATCTACAGGCGTGAGGTCATCATTAACTTTGTCCACTCCTGTACAGTCGATAGATCCTTAATCCGCCTACTTCGTAAATTTTTTTTCAATTCGTGTGAAGGGATTTAGACTTTAGCCCTTGACTGTGGCGCTAAATCATCCCGGTGAACATTTTCAATCCAGAACAAAAGTCCGAATTTATTGTGGCGCCGCATGAGCGGCGGCACTGTATTTTTATTGGCTTTTGAAAAGTGCCTGTGGAGGAAGCCATATTGTTTGCTATATGGACTGGTTCAGTGTTTTTCTTTAACATACATGTAAAAATACGGTGCTTTCATTACCAGATCGAGCCCGTACCAACTTTGTTTTTCTCTTTTAACTGAATTTTTGTTTTTTTAACATGTAAAATACCGTACTTTCAATGCCAGATCGATAAAAACCAGAACGTATTTCAGATGGCCCAGAGTTTAAATATTTGTCATGTAGTATCACCACGTGGACCTCTACGAAGTTTGTTCAAGTGATGCTCTTAGCGTAAAAAAAAAAACCCGCTGTAATGTGCCCTATTTCAGAAACAAGTGATTTGCGGCGCCATTGATGTTATGCATCAATATTTTCTTGTTACAATTTCAAGTTTGCTTTTGTCCAGAACATCTTAAAAAATCGGACAGGGTAAACCAAAGATCAGATAACACGTATTGTAGTCTGATCTTGATCGATATTTACCGTAAAGGTCACTGCACGAAATTGTGAAAGGCATTTAAAGAAAAGACTCTGTCAGCGCTAAATATTTACTCTATGCTCTGTGATTTTCTGTATGTCCGAAGAGCAGTCTACCTCATGGTTAAGTCAGTTTTTAAAAAAAAACGGTGGCTTATATAGATTGCTTGGTTTAACCCTAAAGCTGCTAAGCGCGACTCACTGACCTTTTGCGGACAGCGAAGATCCAGATCAGACTGCACAGAACGTGCAGTCTGATCTTGGATCTACATTGTCCAATAAACATGCTAAGCGTGATTCACTGACCTTTTGCGGACAGGGAAGATCCAGATCAGACTGCACAGAACGTGCAGTCTGATCTTGGATCTACACTGTCCAATAAACCTGCTTAGCGTAATTCACTAACCTTTTGAGGACAGCGAAGATCCAGATCAGACTGCACAGAAAGTGCAGTCTGATCTTGGATCTACACTGTCCAATAAACCTGCTAAACGTGATTCACTTACCTTTTGCGGACAGCGAAGATCCAGATCAGACTGCACAGAACGTGCAGTCTGATCTTGGATCTACACTGTCCAATAAAGCTGCTAAGCGTGATTCACTAACCTTTTGCTGACACCGAAGATCCAGATCAGACTTCACAGAACGTGCAGTCTGATCTTGGATCTACACTGTCCGATAAGGAGATATTTTCCTCAAAAAATACCATCCAAAAAAGGAATAGACTCTATTTGGGTTTTTACTATCTGCCTAAAAGTTTCATTTCTTTCATTCAGCAGGATAAAGATGCATGCATCCTTGTTGTCAGAGTGTGGTTCAGTTATGAAATCGACCTCTTTCAATGGCTGAAAAAAAAATCCATAGAAACGCACAGAGACCTTTAAACTAGCTATAGATTAAAAGTTGTGGACGGTTTAGATCAAGATCCAGACTTGATATACTGTAAAGTCGGATCTTGATCTTTGCCGTCCCTATAGCCCTTATTCCAGCTTATGTCACCAAAAAGGGTCAAAATTTGTCACAGATGGAAAACGTATTTACGAACGCTTATTGTATAAACATATGACTATAATAAACCCGCCCCTGCCAGTGAAAGCATTACCAAATTTAGGCGGTACATGTTAAAATTATGCAGTTTAATTACATAAAAGCAGAGTGTCCCCTAACAGTTGTACTTGGTCAAAGTAAAGTTTGTTCAATAGGTTCTGTCCAGATAGTTTGCTTTGTTTCGACGTAGCTGAATGCGCTGACTTTTGACTAATTTGTTTGTATAATGAAATCGAATGGAAAAACAAGATTTTGCCATTGTGCACTTGTTTATTTTCATCTTTTTCACACATTACGCATTTGCGCATTGTGTGTTATGGAACTACGCCGTTACAGTCACTTGAATTGAATGTCCGACTGACTGCGAGGTTTGGCTTTCAACTACTGTAATCTGTTTATTTACCTAACCATTTTTTTTTTTAAGCAGAGAACACATTTTTAAACTTGTACAATGTTGAAGGTACAGTGGACGAATGCTTAGCCCTTAACCACACAAAGCCGAGTTTTTAACAACCTTAATGAAGAAGCCTTTGAAAAACACTAGCAGAAAAGGAAAGTGTGGGTAACCAGCATTTTTCCTTTTCCCCACAATGTTCTCTACCCTTCCAAAGGCAAAATTCAATTTTTTAGTACCTTTAGAATTTATGATCAGCATAATGCTTTCAATATGAACCAGTCTAAAATTGTGTCATTTGGTAAATTTGTGCGGCTCAAATGATGAAATGTGTCTTTGAAAAGGTCAATAGTGTTGCACAGACCTCGCTGGCTTTTCAGTGTTTTCTCTACATTGAACGTTTTCAAAAGCTTTTTAAATTAACATGGAATTGTTTTGAAAACAGGGGCAATGTTGGAAAAAAAAGAGAAGTTACTAGTTGACAGCTTTTTGTCCTTTAACATCAATGTTTTCAAACATTGTAATCAGAGTAGTAAAAACACGGGATTGCCTGCTAAATGAATATATTGCTTATTTAACTGATCGTTTATATGATAGTGGTTCTTTTGTTTTTTGTCCATGCGTCTGACTATATATCTGTAGGTCAGTTGGTCTATTAAATTGCGTGTGTGACTGCTAGCCAGGTTTTCTATACAGACTTAGTAGCTGACATGTCGTCGAGAAAATGTCTTGTAATCACTTATCTATATGTATGTCGTGCATCCACCCCCCCCCCCACACACACAAACACACATAAACACGATACAGTCTTGATCTGTCCGTCCGGCTGTCCGATCACCAGTCTGTCGGGATGGGTGTGCTAGGCAGGCTGGCTTGCTTCCGTGCCTGTAGTTATTATTTTATGCCATTGATTTAACCAGTGTTAAGCCTATATATTCATTGTCCCCCGTTATTCATGTGTTTAGTTCCAATACTGTGTTTATTGTCTATATTTTAAATGAACACACTTTATTTTGCATGTCTTAAACGGTAAAGCGTTGTCAGATTCTTATGTCTGAAATTTATTATATAAACTTTTGTGAAGTGTTTGCACTTTATATGACAGACATATAGTAATATTGTATTGTAAAGTATCAGCAATGATGAACTATGACTTACACGTCATGATAGATGATTGTATCAGGCCTTCTTCCTGAATAGTGATGGTATGAATTATGCTCAATGTCCTTGCCCGTCAGTTGTTACATACATGTTGTAATGTAAGCGTTGCAATAAACTGATTCGCATATGGCCTGCAACACGCGAAAAGGGACATTCAGACATTTGCGAAAAGTGTCGTTTCGGATCAGCCTGCGCAGTCCGCGCAGGCTGATCCGAAACGACACTTTCCGTCTTTTATGTAATTTTCTGTTTTGCGTAAGTCTACTGTTGCACAAAATCTAATGTAGTCGTAAAATGTCGTCTCGGATTAGCCTGCGCGGACTGCGCAGGCTAATCCGAGACGACACTTTACGCAAATGTCCGAATGCCCCCTTTCGTGTGTTGCAAGCCATATTTCTTTTATTTATATTGAGCCACGTTCGTGCAAATGGGGTTTGATGCATTTCTGTGATGCAATATTCCAAGTAAGTCATCATATAAGTGTAGGTCCATAAGTACTTTTATTTTCTGACAACAAAATGAAATATGATGTAGGTCCTCTCACATGCAGAAAATTTACCAAGAGCAAACAGTTTCGATCCGAGTCAGCCTTCTTGGACTGTGGTGGCCGACCTTGGTTGATACTTTTGAAATTGCATTAAAACATCTTTTAATAGAGCAAGTATATATTTATTGACCACTCTACTGTGATTACTACAGATCCATGTATTGTAAATAAAACGTTTTTTTTTTTACTAGTACATCAAATTTATTTCATACTGTCGTTTATTAAAATCTTATTCATTTTTAATAATGTGGAGTATGTGTGTGTGATTTTTTTATTGACAGTAAAACTGTAAGGTGTTTCAAGTAACGTTGACATTGTGTTGTTCTGCTTCATATTTTTCCTGTACTCTGTACGTGCAGTGATGGTATAAATTATAGTGAAGGTCCATGTACCTCATTTATTACGTACATTTGCATATGTAAATAATGCAAAGAACTGATTCACATATTTCTCCTATGTATCGCAAACCGAGCTCTGGTCAAATGGGGTTGAATTAATCTCCGTGATGCTATATACCAAGGCAGTCATCGTATAATTATGGATCCATAAGATCCATTCTCTCTTACAACTAACTGAATCACGAGGTAGACCGGTCCTCTGACAATTAGAAATTTGACCGAAAGAAGAACGTTTCAACCAAGTCAGCCTTCACGGTATGCGTAGGCTGACCTGGGTGTATACTTTTTGCAGATACATTAAACCCGCTTTCAGAGAGCATGTATATGAGCCATGCTCTGTAAAAAGGGGCTTAATGCATCTCCATGATCCATGGTACCAAGAAAACCATCACATAGTTATGGATCCATAATAGCCGCCTTTTTTAACAATTGAGCTTATCCAAAGGTAGACTGGTCCTTGGACATACAGAAAATTGACCAATAGCGAAAAGTTTCGGCCCAGGTCAGCCTGCACGGACTGCGCAGGCTGACCCGGGTCGATACTTTTCGCAGATGCATTAAGCCCCCTTTTCACAGAGCACAGCTCATATATATTTCAATATTCCAGTTTGATTACTCTAGATCCATGTATTGTGTATTTAACCGTTTTTCTTTTTAATATCTCAATTTTAATTTATAATACTTTTTTATTGTCTTTTTTTTTTTTAATTTTTGGCTAGGATTGTATGGTGATTTCCACGGATTTGACATACAGTAAAACTGTAATGTGGATATGGACACGTGTTGTGATGCTACATATTGTCTCAGTACTCTGTACCTGCTGTAACATGAGGAGTTGTAGATGTTTCAGTTATATATGTAGCCGGCCAACATACTGTTTATTGGCCTTTTCGAAGTAACACGGTATTGTTTTGAAAACGGGAGCGATATAGGAAAAGAAGAATGTGCTGTCTGCCACCGTTTTCTCCTTTTGTAGCAATGTTTTCAAGGCCGTACGCTCAGAGTCGCAAAAACATGAGATTGCTTTATAAATCGTGATATTGTTTATTTCACTGATTGTTTGGCGTAGATGAACCAGGATGCTATTTCTTATTTACTGTTGTAAATGAGTCTGTCTGTCTGTATGTCAGTCGGTCAGTTGTATTGCGTGTGAGACTGCAGCCAGATTTTCTTCATAACCTCAATAAATGACATGTCGTCCTGTAACTACCTTGCTTTTAGTTATCTAAATAGTACCCCGACTTACACACGGTACAGTCTTGATTTATACGTCTCTATTCGTCAGTCTGTAGGGATGGATGTGCTGGCTTGGCTTCCCTGCCTGCAGTGCTTATATCATTGTATTGTTTACACCAGTGTTATGCCTATGAATTTAACTTTTTTTTACTTATATATGAGTCAAGTTTTTATAAATTATTGACTAAATCCAATTTTTTTTTTACTATATTCAGAATTAACATATTAATATATTCCAAGGTAAAATCGGTATTAAAGCGTTGCTAGATTTTCTGTGTCAAATTTATATTGTTAACCTGTGTCTAATTTTGCTCTTTACGTAGAAGAAAAAACAGTAAAAATTTAAGGTAAGGTATCAGCGGTGATGGATAAAATCAAGCGTTCTCCCAATAAGCTTTTCCCAATAAGAACAATAACGGTAACTTTACATTGACTGTAACTGGACAACTCGACACATAACAAAATCAGCGCGTACTGCTTTCGGCCTACAATTTTATGGTAACTATGGTATGATTACTATTTCTGCATATGATTTGTCAAGCTGTATGATCAGGTTGTTAGCCCGCAGTTAAACGCAAAATCTAGAATTATTTTGTTTGAGTTAGTCTGAAAATGTGTGTGCGGGTGGGGGGGAAATATATAGGTATTGCGACACCTACCCATATCGCCTATAACTACCCATCAAGTGCAGTTTTTGCAGTAGTAAGCCTACTTGACTATACGTAGAAGATTTAGTGGGGCAAAACCTTCTGTAATAGGTATGTTCATTATTATTATTACTATTATTTCTATCTGTGATGCAACATAACAAATAATTAAACTGATCTTCTGGGGCTCCTTTATGTGTATTATACCACCTACCATAATAGCCTGTCACTGGAAAATCATTTTTTCTTTCTGTCAGTGATGCAATATTAAAATACATAGATTGGCATAAAACAATCTGCGGTAGGGCTTCTTCAGAGGAATACTGACACCTACCCTTATAGCCCAATATTAACTGTAGGTTGCATGGTTAAGTTTTAGAGTAAAGTAAAGTGATCATTAACACCTGACAAAGTGTTGCATGGTTAATTAAAACAATATGCTTCAGTTGGGCATTACCTTGAGAAACAGAAAATTTTGTTTTCTTTTGCTTTATTTTTCTATTCCCATACATAATGACAAATATGACGTAAGTATTGATAGACTCCTCTGGAGGCCCTTTATTGGGATTGTGACACCTTAGCCTATAGCCCATTATTTGCTGTGGTTATCAGGGATAATAAAAACATTAAGATTCAGTGGGACAGTACCACCAGACACAAGAACTTTTATTTTGTTTTTCTATTCCTATAGGAAAAATTTATTACAAATCTAACGTAATAATTGACAACCCCTCTCTGGCCCATTCTTTGGGATTGTGACACCTACCCTTGCAGCCCATTATTTAAAGTGAAAATCAAGGATAATAAAAACATTAAGCTTCAGTGGGGCAGTACCACCAGGCAAAAGAATTTGTTATGTTTTTGTATCCTTGAGGAAATATTATCAGTACATGTATAAGGTAATCATAGACCGACCCCTCTAGAGCCCCTTCATTGGGATTGTGACACCTTACCATATAGCCCATTATTTACACTGGATATCAGGGAAAATAAAAACAATAACCTTCAGTGGGGCGGTACCACCAGACAGGAATATCTTTCGTTTTTCAAACCCTGAGGCAAAATTACAAATATCGCATAATTATTGACCAACCTCTGTTGGGCCCCTTCATTTGGATTGTGACACCTGTCCCTATAGCCTATTATTTACAGGGGATATCAGTGATAAATGTGACAATAGGCTTCAATGGGGCAGTACCACAAGACACTGGAATTTTCCTTTGTTTTGTTTTTCCATTCCTAAGCCCAAAATACAAATATGACATAAGTATTGACAGGCCCCTCTTGAGCCCCTTTATTGGGATTGTGACACCTAAGCCTATAACCCATTATTTACAGCGGTTTTCAGAGCTAATAAAAGCAATAAGCTTCAGTGGGGTAGTACCACCAGACACAAGATTTTTTTTTTTCCTTTCGTTTTTCTACTCTGAGGCAAAATATCAAATATAACATACGTATTGACCAGCCCCTCTAGGGCTCCTTCATTGAGATCGATACACCTGCCCCTATACCCAATTATTTACAGTGGATATCAGGGATAACAAAAGCAATAAGATTGAGTGGGGCAGTACCACCAGACACAGGATTTTTCTTATATCTTTTTATCCTTGACATAAAAATAAGGAATGTGATGTTATTATTGAGCGACCCCTCTTGGGCCCATTTATTGGGATTGTGACACCTACCACTGTAGCCCATTATGTACAGTGGATATTGGGGATTATAAAAACAATAAGCTTCAGTGATGCAGTACCACCAGACACAAGAATTTTTTTCACTTTCTATCCCTGTGGTAAAATCACCAAAAAAAAAACATTTTTTTACCTACCCCTCTGCAGCCCCTTTAAAGGGATTTTGACACAAACCCATACAGCTCTTTATTTACAGTGCATATCAGGGATAATAAAAAGAATAAGCTTCAGTAGGGCAGTACCAGCAGACACAATTTTTTGTTTCCTTTGTATTTCTATTTCTGAGGCAAAATTACAAATATAACGTCTTTATTGAGCAGCCCCTCTAGGGTCCCTTCATTGGAATTGTGACACCTACCCCTATACCCCATTATTTACAGTGGATATCAAGGATAATAAAAGCAATAAGATTGAGTGGGGCAGTACCACCACACACATTTTTTTTCTTTTGTTTCTCTATTCCTGAGGCAAAAATTACAAATATAACGTACTTATTGACCATCCCCTCTAGGGCCTCTTCGTTGGGATTGTGACACCTAACCCTTAAGCCTATTATTTACATTGGATATCAGGGATAATAAAAGCAACAAAATGAAGTAGGGCAGTACCACCAGACACAGGATTTTTCTTATACCTTTTTATCCGTGACAGAAGAATAACAAATGTGATGTTATTATTGACCGACCCCTCTAGGGCCCATTCTTTGGGATTGTGACACCTACCACTGTAGCCCATTAAGTACAGCGGCTATTGGGGATAATAAAAACAATAAGCTTCAGTGGGGCAGTACCACCAAACGCAAGAAACTTTTTTCAGATTCTATCCCTGTGGTAAAATTTACACACACAAAAAGATTTTTTTTTGACGGACCCCTCTGCAGCCCCTTTCAAGGGATTGTGACAACAACCCATACAGCTTTTTATTTACAGTGCATATCAGGGATAATAAAAACAATAAGCTTCAGTGGGGCAGTACCACCAGACACAAGAATTTTTTTTCTCTTTCTATCCCTGTTGTAAAATCACAAATAAAACATAATTTTTGACTGACCCCTCTGCAGCCCCTTTAAAGGGATTGTGACACAAGCCTATACAGCTCTTTATTTACAGTGCATATCAGGGATAATAAAAAGAATAAGCTTCAGTGAGGCAGTACCAGCAGACACAATTTTTTGTTTCCTTTGTATTCTATTTCTGAGGCAAAATTACAAATATAACGTCTTTATTCACCAGCCCCTCTAGGGCCCCTTCATTGGGATTGTGACACCTACCCCTATACCCCATTATTTACAGTGGATATCAAGGATAATAACAGCAATAAGATTGAGTGGGGCAGTACAACCAGACACAGGATTTTTTCTTAAATTTCTTTTATCTTTCAGACAAAAATAACAAATTCGATGTTATTATTGAGTGACCCCTCTGGGGCCAATTTATTGGGATTGTGACACCTACCCCAGTAGTGCATTATGTACAAGGGATATAGGGGATAAAAAAAAACCCCAAAAAACAATAAGCTTTAGTGGGGCAGTACCACCAGCCAGGGTATTTTTTTCTTCTCTTTTTATCTCTGTGGTAAAATCACAAAAAAACGTAGTTATTGACCAACCCTCTGCAGCCCCTTTTAAGGGATTGTGACACCTACCCATACAGCTTTTTATTCAAAGTGTATATCAGGGATAGTAAAAACAGTAAGCTTCAGTAGGGCGGTACCACTAGACACAAGATTTTTGTTTTTTTTTTTTTTCTGATCCTGAGGCAAAATTACAAATTTAACATGCTTATTGACCAGCCCCTCTAGGTCCCCTTCATTGGGATTGTGACACCTACCCCTATACCCCATTATTTACAGTAGATATCAGAGATAATAAAAGCAATAAGATTGAGTGGGGCGGTACCACCAGACACAGGATTTTTCTTAATTTTCTTTTATCCTTCAGACAAAAATACCAAAGGAGGGGTGTCCACAAGACTGTTTTCATGGCCACTACCGATTTTCTTTAAACTTTATACACTGAAACCTATACATGTTGGCTGTAACAAAATGCAATATTGAACCAATTAGTAAAGGTTTGTAGGGTATGTGCATGTTCAAAGTGGGTGGGGTAATTCTGACCCGAAGAGGGGTCTGTTAGGAAATTGGTGATATTTTTATTCTCACTCAGAGCTGAAAGTTAACAATTTCATGCTTTCTTAAGCAAAACCAGATATAACAGCTTATGCTAAAATTTTTGTAAAATTCTTATACTGAATGTGTTTTTACACAACTGTATAACATGCCTAAATTTTAGATTTTTTTCCTTCTCCGAATTTACGAAAAACCACAACATCGTTTTATATACAAAGGGATTTCAATAATATTTTGCAATTGTACAGTATATTAAATGGTTATTGTAAAATTATGACGAACATTTCCTACAGCTAACAGTTTTTGAGTTATCTCCCCTTTATTTTTTTTTAAACTTTATTTTATCAGAGGATTTTTTTTTTCTGTTTTTTTTTTTTTTTTTTTTTTTTTTTTTTTATTTCTACATCTTTTCCTTTCTAAACAAAGTTTTCAATGCAGTTCGAGTCATCATGATACTTACTACTTCAAGTTTAATTTGTCCATCCTAAATTATTTGCTGCTTTTGAACCTATAGTTCACATAACGAATTTTTTTAAATTTCAAACAAGTGCACTTCGAAAATCAATCAGGTGGTGCTTTTATGTTACTTACTCTCTATTGTCTTAATCATTGCATGCATTTTTTTTCGATTGTTTTTCTCCTGAAATATGTTTTGAAATTAAAGTCACATACGACTCTGAATTGTACCTTTTGTGTTTTGTTTCGACACAATGAATTCAATACATGTAACTCATTTCAGACATTTTCAAGGAATTAATTTCTCGTTTTAAACTTAATTTTCTATTGGCATTTTATTTAAAAAGGGAAAAAAAAGTTTGTTGATTGGAGTATGATTGATTCTGCTGCTATAGCTGAAGGCCCCAATAGCAGCTAAAAGCAAACAATGCTGGTATAAAAGTGCAGTTGAATTTAGATCATACCTTTTCAAAGTATGAAATTATTGTGAAGATGACAATCTGTTATCATACAGTCGTGCAAGTGTTCATCGCTGGCAGAAAAATGAATTTTAAAACCTGGTAAAAAGTAAACAAAAGATAGAGCGACCGGGCATCTTTTGACCTACCTTTAAAATTCATTTTTCTGCCAGTGACAAACACTTAGACTGACCGTACAAGAACAGGTTGTTGTCTTCACAATTATTTCTATTCTTTTTAAATGGCATAAATTAAATTTAAATGCATTTTAACATCCACACTTTTACTATTGGTCTTTTTTGGACCTTAAGTTGAGCCTCCTTTCAGATGTCTTTACTTTGCTCTCTCAATTCAATAAAAATATCAAGAGGCTTTTCCATCGCTCATTCATAGTGTGAGTGTCTTGTCTTGCAACCTTTTCAAGACTATTTTTCCGCATTTCCCTCTTTTGTAATAACTGTGTCATCTCAGAGCTTGTGACTTTTGGCCAAAATTATATTGTTAGATAAGACAACTTCACGATAGCCCATCATAATTTTTAAGGATTTTCTATGTTTTGTGTTTCCTTTAGTGCTTCAAATTGTATTGCCTATCTTAACTAAATCGGCAGGCCTTATGTTTGTGTGTAACTTGGACGCAAACTGCACAGCATGTTTCAAAAGACTGCAATTTGTGAAACGACTTTCAAAGTGAGCTCATTCTATTTAGCAGCCCATTCTTTTTTATTTACACATGTACATGTAATATGTTACAATTCCTTATACCTGATATGTACAAATAACAACTAATGACAAACTTTGACAATGTCTGAGAAGGTATACTTGTTCCGCACTTATCCTGTACAGGGTTTCACATTTACAATATGGGCACATTCAAAATAAGTGACACAAAAGTTAAGAATGGGAATATATCACCCCAGATAAGTTTGGTCTTAAATAGACAAACACTTTGATGAAAATACACTCCATGGAATCATGGCACAAAAAAAAATGTTGTCATCCTTAGAGCACAAATTTGTCCCTGCCACACTTCTCTAGTAAAGCATACAATTTATGGGTTGAATATAACTAAGGCATAAATCCGATCATCAAGTGGTATTGTGGATGTAAAACTGGAGCAAGGACGGTCGGTTTTCGTGCACATATAGCTTTGGTACTTAGGTTACAATCATCACCAGACAGAAAATACTGACATCAAAACAAAAAAAATCTCATCTGAATTTTATATGAGATGCTACGATCAACACCTACAGTTCCTCGAGTTATTCAAAACTAGAGGAATGATATCTTATTTTTAAAATGATCAGTTGCTTGGCAAAGCAACTTTCTTTGAGCTTAGAGTTTCAACAAAAATCCTATAGACTTGAGATATGACACAATACAGAGGCTCATGTATACCAAAAGTACTTCCTAACAGAGACATGGATTGATATTTAGATTATGCCGAGCCTGATAGCTCAATGGTTACTAGGGGATTGCTGGTTTGAATCCCTAGATTGGCCATTTTTTCAGAGGATTGGTGGTAAAAAAAAATGTAGGAAAGCATTGATAGATACACTGGCTGCCGTGACATAACTGAAATATCGTTGAAAACCTTGTTAAACACCATACAAACAACTATTCAAGATCTGCTCTTAGAAGGAAAGGTGCCTGTTTTCAATATGTTATTGAATTAGTTAAATAGCAGTGTAAGGAATAAGTTCGAACTGAAAAGTTGAAATCACCGAAAAAGTCATTGAAGCACAGAACCTGTATGACCATAGCAAAAATCTAGATATAGCTGACAGAGTAAGTCTCTCTGCATTAAATAACTTTATTTTCATGGTAGTCAACTGAGAAATGAAAACCTTAAAATTTGTAAAAAGAAATAACAACATTCAAGGGTAGGTAACTCAAAAACGGTTAGCTGTAGGAAATTTTCGTCATAATTTTTCAATAACCATTTCATATACGGTACAATTGCAAAATATCATTACAATCGCTCTGTATATAAAACGATGTCGTGGTTTTTCGTAAAGTTGGAGAATGAAAAAAAGCTAAAATTTAGGCATGTCATATAATTGTGTAAAAACACATTCAGTATAAGAATTTTACAAAAATTTTAGCATAAGCTGTTATACCTGGTATTGCTTAAGAGAGCATGAAACTTTCAGCTCTGAGTAACAATAAAAATATCACCAATTTCCTAACAGACCCCTCTTCGGGTCAGAATTACCCCACCCATTTTGAACATGCACATACCCTACAAACCTTTACTAATTGGTTCAATATTGCATTTTGTTACAGCAAACATGTATAGGTTTCAGTGTACAAAGATAAAAGAAAATCGGTAGTGGCCATGAAAACAGCCTTATGGACACCCCTCCTTTGATGGTATTATTGAGTGCCCCTCTGGTGCCCATTTATTGGGATTGTGACACCTACCCTAGAAGTGCATTATGTACAGTGGATATTGGGGATAATAAAAACAATAGCTTCAGAGGGGCAGTACCACCAGACCCAAGAATTTTTTCTTCTCTTTTTATACACGCGGTAAAATCACAAAAAAAAAAACCTAATTATTGACCGACCCCTCTGCAGCCCCTTTTAGGGGATTGTGACACCTACCAATACAGCTTTTCATTTACTGTGCATATCAAGGATGATAAAAATGATAAGCTTCATTGGGACAGTTCCACTAGACACAAGCTTTTTCATTTGTTTTTCTTTTCCTGAGGCAAAATTACAAATTCAACGTACTTATTGACCAGCCCCTCTAGGGCCCCTTCAAAGGGATTGTGACACCTATCCCTATACCCCATTATTTACAGTGGGTATCAGGGATAATAAAAACAATAAGATTGAGTGGGGCAGTACCACCAGACACAGGATTTTTCTTAATTTTCTTTTATCCTTCAGACAAAAATACCAAATTTGATGGTATTATTGAGTGACCCCTCTGGGGCCCATTTATTGGGATTCTGAAACCTACCCTAGTAATGCATTATGTACATGGGGATATTGGGGATAATAAAAACAATAAGCTTCAGTAGGGCAGTACCACCTGACCCAAGAATTTTTTCTTCTCTTTTTATCCATATAGTAAAATCACACAAAAAAATGGTAATTATTGACCGACCCCTCTGCAGCCCCATTCAAGGGATTGTGATACCTACCCATACAGCTTTTCATTTACTGTGCATATCAAGGATGATAAAAAATATCAAGCTTCAGTGGGACAGTTCCACTAGACACAAGATTTTTCATTTGTTTTTCTTTTCCTGAGGCAAAATTACAAATTTAACGTACTTATTGACCAGCCCCTCTAGGACCCCTTCAATGAGATTGTGACACCTACCCCTAAACCCCATTATTTACAGTGGGTATAAGGGATAATAAAAGCAATAGGATTGAGTGGGGCAGTACCACCAGACACAGGATTTTTCTTAATTTTCATTTATCCTTCAGACAAAAATACCAAATTTGATGGTATTATTGAGCGACCCCTCTTGGGCCATTTATTGGATTGTGAAACCTACCCCTGTAGCCCATTATATACGGTGGATATTGGGGATAATGAAAACAACAAGCTTTAGTGGGGCAGTGCCACCAGACCCAAGAATTTTTTTCTTCTCTTTCTGTCCCTATGGTAAAATCACAAATAAAACGTAATTATTGATTGACCCTCTGCAGCCCCATTCAAGGGATTGTGACACCTACCCATACAGCTTTTTTTTACAGTGCATATCAGGGATAATTAAAATGATAAGCTTTGGGGGGGGGGGGAGGGAGCAGAACTACTACATACAATATTTTTTTGTTTGTTTTTCTAATCCTGAGGCAAATTAAAAACTTAATGTACTTATTGACCAGCCCCTCTAGGGCCCCTTCATTGGGATTATGACACCTACCCCTATACCCTATCATTTACAGTGGATATCAGGGATAACAAAACAAATAAGATTGAGTGGAGCAGTACCACCAGACACAGGAATATCTTTTGTTGCTCTATTCTAGAGGCAAAATTACCCTGTCGGACCCTTTCATTGGGATTGTGACACCTGTCACTATAGTCTATTATTTACAGTTGATATTAGTGATAACTAGAATATAGGCTTCAATGGGGCAGTACCACAAGAAAAAAAGCACTTTTTTGTTTTTGTTTTGGTTTTCCATCCCAAAGCCGAAATTACAAGTATGCCATAAGTATTGATAGACCCCTCTGGAGCCCCTTTATCGGGATTGTGACACCTAGGCCTATAGCACATTATTTACAGTGGTTATCAGGGATAATAAAAACAATAAACTTCAGTAGGGCAGTACCACCAGACACAGGCTTTTTTTTTTGTTTCCTTTTATTTTTCAATTCCAGAGGCAAAATTACAAATATGATGTACTTATTGACCAGCCCCTCTGGAGGCCCTTTATTGAGATTGTGACACCTACCCCTAAAACCCATTGTTTACAGTTAATATCAGGGATAATAAAAACAATAAGATTGAGTGGGGCATTACCACCAGACACAAGATTTTTCTAATTTTCTTTTACCTTTGAGACAAAAATAACAAATGTTACGTTATTATTGAACGACCACATCAGGGACCCATAGATTGGGATTTGACACCTACCCCTGTAGTCCTTTATTTACATGGGATATCAGGGATAATAAAAACAATGAGCTTCAGTGGGGCAGTACCACCAGTCACAAGATTTTTTTTGAGTTTCTTTCTCTGAAGGAAATATCACAAATTCAACGTAAACAATTACCGACCCCTCTGGTGCCCCTTTATTGAGATTGTGACACCTTTCCCTAAAGCTTATTATATACAGTAGATATTAGTTCATTATCGAAACATTAAGCATCAATGGGGCAGTACCACCAGACACACGAAATTTGTTGTTATTCTATGCCTGAGAGAAAATGACAAGTATGACATTATTATTGACCTACCCCATAGGGGCCAATTATAGGGATTGTGACACCTATCCTTGTAGCCCACTTTTTACAGAGGATGTCAAGCATAATAAAAACAATAAGCTTTAGTGGGGCACTACCACCAGACACAAGAATTTATTTTGTTTTCTATCCCTGAGGAAAATTTACAAATACATGTATAACGTAATCATTCCCCGACCCCACTGGAGCCCCTTTACTGGGATTGTGACACCTAACCCTATGGCTTATTATATACAGTAGATATTAGTGATGATTAAAACAATAAGATTCAGTGGGGCAGTACCACCAGACACATGGAATTTCATTTGTTTTTCTATACCTTAGAAAAAATCACAAATATGACCCTATTATTCACGGACCCCTCAGGAACCCATTCATTTGGATTGTGACACCTACCCCTATAGCCTATTATCAGGGATAATAAAGACAATGAGCTTCAGTGGACCAATTTTTTTGGTTTTTTTTTTTTTTAGTTTCTTTAGTTTCTTTCTCTGAAGGGAAAATTACAAATTCAATGTAAATATTAATCAACCCCTCTGCAGCCCCTTTAGAGGGATTGTGACACCAACCTCTACAGTCAATTATTTAAATTGGATATTGGTAATAATGAAGAAAATAAGTTTAAAAGTGGGCAATTCCACCAGACACAGGTTTTTTGTTTGTTTTTTTGTTTGTTTGTTTGTTTGTTTGTTATTCTTTCCCTAAAGCATAATTACATGTATGACATTATTATTGACCAGCCCCTATAGGGCCCAATTATTTGGTTTGTGACACATATCCCATTATTTACAGTGGATATCAGGGATGATAAAAACAAAAAGCTTCAGTGGGGCAGTACCACCAGACACAGGATTTTTTTTCTTGTGTTTTTTTTTTTTTTCCGGGGCTAAATTACAAATATGAAGTTATTATTGACATCCGTCTTAAGGCCCATTCATTGGGCAGTTACACACATACCCTTTAGGCCATTATTTACAGTGGGTATCAGAGATAATATACAATAAGCTTCAATGGAGCAATCCCACCAGACCACACAGCATGTATTTTCATGTATTTGGCAAAATTAGAAATATCTGTATTCATGACATAATTATTGCCCAACCTTTCTTGAGCCCCTTTATTTGAGTTGTGACACCAACCCTATAGAATAATTTTTATAGTGCATATCAGGGAAAAAAAAACAATGAGCTGTAGTGAGGCAGTACCAGCTATCACAGAAATAATTTTGTCTTTTTACCTCTGAGGCAATATTACCTTTATTAGAAATTGAGGTACATGTACATGCAGGTAGTGTGGTCAGTAGGAAGGAAGCATGGGTCTAACCCGGTGTGTATGTACAAAGGTAGTTAGGAATGTAGGCAGGCATGCAAACAAGCAAGCAGGCAGGAAGGCAGATAAGTGAGTTATAGGTCAGTTAGTTGGTTGGTAGGTAGTAGGCAGGCAGGCAGGTGTGTCTGTAGGTAGTAGACAGATTGGTAGGAAGGTAGGTTGGTCGGTAGGTTGGTTGGTAGGTTGTTGGATAGATATGTTAGTAGGTAGATTGGTCGTTTGATAGGTAGGTAGGTTGTTGGTTGGTATATCAGTCAATAGGTTATAGGTAGGTAGGTAGGTATGTTGACGGATTGGTATGTGAGTAGGTTTGTCGGTAGGTAGGTATGTCAGTAGGTAGGTTGGTAGATTGATAGATAGGTAGGTTGGTAGGTAGGTTTTAGGTTGGTAGATTGGTCGAGAGTTCATAGGTTAGGTAAGTAGGTTGTCAGTTTGTTGGTCTTTTGATAGGTCTTTAGTTAGGTAGGTAGATAGGTAGTTAGGTAATTTTATGTTTTTCCATTTTACTGATTAAAACAACCTGTCCAGGGCCACCCAGTGTGTTTTGTGACACCTATCCTAATGCCCAAATTTCATAGTATAGGTATTATGACAGGTATTATGAATTAGATCTACGTTTGATGGGGTATGCCTCCAGTCACCAATGTTTACTCTTTCCAAGGTGTTACATTAATCTACAAGTAGCAATTAATAGGCCTGCATTTAACCAACCCTCTGGAACCTCGAGCTCCTATTTATGCTCATTACAAACACAATGAATGGGGCAATACCCCATGTCAATAATTTAGCAGATTTACAATGAACTGACTCAGGTTGAGCCCATTCTTAGGGATTGTGACACCTACCGTTGTCGCCCAGTTCATAAAGTAGGTATCCAGCATAATTGTGCTAATAACCTTAGGTGGGACAGTACCTACAATGATAGATTCTTTGTTCTTTCTTTGGTGCAAAATTAAGATTAACCTTTTACCACCCAACAAAATTTTAGACTCAACCATATTGAAAGCGTCTGAAGAGGAGAAACTATGACTTAAATGCCGAGATTTTTTTTTGAAAAAGTAGAAAACATTGTGTGAAAAGGAGAAAATGATGGTTACTAGCATTTTCTCCTTTTCACACATTGTTTTTAAAAGCCTCTTTTCTTTGGGTAGTTAAAACTTGAGATTGTGTGGTAAAGGGTTCACATAACGGTATCAAGCTAACCGTTCTTGGGCCTCTCTATAATAATTGTGACATCAAATCTCTTGAAGATGACGTCATGACGACGTCACACGCTCCGAATGTAGGGAAAGATTTTTTTTGAAATGTGACCAACATAATAATTGTGTATTCAGCGGTTCGTGTTTTATACTTTTTTCGACAACATATATTTCACCTAAACTCGATATACAGTGGGCATAAATGCAAAGGAAAGAGCCTATTTACCGGTATTCTTATCTCTGTTCCCTGTCTACGATTTTTAAAAGATAAGATTTACTGCAGTAGATGTATCCTCAATTAAATTCATTCAACCATTCTCTTCAGTAAATAAGTTTGCGTAAAGCATGGTAGTGCAGAAGTAGATAAATTATAGGCAAATTTACTTATTATAGCATTCTTACCTTCTCAAAATTGTGGTCAAAATCGCTATTTGCCGATTTTATTTAGTATCGAACTGATCATGGGTCAAATAGTCCAGTCTTTGTCAATGCAGAGTTACCTTTACTGTTTTTATTGGGAAACGCTTATTGGGAGAACGCTTGATTTCGGTGCGATGATGACACATAATGAAGAGTTACGCGCCATATTATTTGATTATATGTGGATTTGTACACGTTTTGCGTTGCTTCATGTTGTTCCTGTACTTTGTATGTGCGGTAACATGAGGATTTGCAGATTTAGCCAACCAACATACACCCCACTTCCACTTGACTATAATACCAGTTTTTATACGACCAATTTTTTAAATAATACCAATCATTCATATTCAGCTCTAATGGACATTAAAACAATCAAGCATTCCAGAAAAAAAAAATGTTCATTACTTTTCTAGTTGATGAACACTCTTTGCCTTCTTTGGTTGGGATGAATCAGGATGCTTCCATTGTCTAGACTGATTAAAACCAGACGATATGGATTCAGGATCGGAATGCGGGTTCTGTGCGGTCTGATCTTGATCTATGCCTTCCACAAAAGCCCCTTTTTACAAGTATACCTTTTGTACGAATCAATGCCATAATCAAGTAAGTGTTGTAATATACTATATAGGATGTATAAATATTTAGACAACTTACACAAACTATCCCCTGACATCAGAAAATATTTAACAACCATCGATACTCTAAAATTATAGTGTATATTATGTTATTATCGAAAAGTAACTCTAAATATATGACATTTCTGATTGTTTTTGTATTTTGGGCCGGTGGCCTTATGTATTCTGAATAAACTATTTGAACTGAATTTGAAAGAAAAATGTAATATATGTAGATTTTGAAAAAGCGTTCGATAGCATACCGCAGCAGAAAATGTTCAATTGCTTACATAATATTGGTTTCAAAGGTAAATTAAATTAGGTATTGATTTTTATGTATTCTAAAATGAGTTCCAGAATTCGTATTGACAACATGCACTCACAAAAACCGTTGACTTGAAATGTCGGAAGTAAGCAAGGGGATGTAACAAGTTCGATTATTTTCAATGTCTACATAAACAAGTTCTGTTTTTTTAAGAGAACGTGTTCACGGGTGGGAAACATGATCGGAGCCAATGTTTCTGATTAGAAAATGTTGAGTTGGTATTTCGGCTCTGAAATATCGGGTCAAAACAACTCAAACAGCTTGCAATTCTTTGTACTGACGTGTTCTCATGTCTTTAGAATTCGAAAAAAAGGAGAATGTCAGGCAATTCTCTGGTCTTTCAATATATTTTCTACAGTACGGAAAGTTGTAAAATGTGTGCAGCATTAGTTTAAGGTCAGGTGGCAGGGGACTTGGAAACTTGTTCACGGCTGTGACTTAATAATGTCGCCCCGAGCCGAAGGCCACAGCCGTGAACAAGTTTCCAAGTCCCCTGCCACCTGACAGTATAACGAATTTATTAAACTGCAAAGTTCTACCATTCCAACGTGTATTCAGCGAAATTTCCCCGTTTTATGGTCTCACGAATTGACTACTCTGACGATATAGAATTTCTCCTCTGAGTACCCCAATTCAGTGAAAACTGACGTCACTGAGAACTGACGTCACTGAAACCTCGGTAAAACGTGCTTTTTTGTGCATAAACTTGAAGATGTCACCGCGATAGACATTCGACGAATTATTATTTAAACAAGGATTTAAACAAATACACGGTAAGTAACTATGCATTTAACCTTTATCCTACCAACTGGGGTCAATTTGACCCCAGCGAATATTTTCATGAAGCTGTTAAAAAAGTACAGATGCTAGACTTTTGACATCTTATGACTTTGTCAAAACTGGTGATCTTATGATAAAAATGGTCATATTAATATGATTTCTCGAATTTTGAGCTGATTCTTAACTATTTTTGTGTGGGGTCCGATCGGACCCCTAAATCAAATTTCAATTTTATATCTAATTCTCACATTTGTTGCGGTTTAATTATGACCAAATGAAATAGTATGGTCATGTATATAGCAGCACACTCTCTGAGAGTCATTACAAGAGATTGTACAATCTGAATTTGAGGACCAGGACGCTTCAGCCGGTAATGTTCACCATGTATCCCAACCATCAGACCAAGGTGACACACACAAGTTGTAGATGCAAAGGTGCTGACTCAACCTAATCCCAACGGGTGCTGCAGATGAATATGTACATCCTGCTCCCGAGCCAAAACAAGAGCTCGGGCTAGAGGAGGGACTAGATATAGAGACCATGGGATGAGACCGAATGACCAAGAACTAGTTGACGCGGGACATAGAGTGCATCAGCCGCACCCTCACCAACAAGCACCAGATGCCAAAGAAGATTGATTGATTGATTGATTGATTGGTGTTTTACACTACTACACTATGGCTGTGAAGTGTCTTGCCCAAGGACACGCCCTCAAAAAGCCCAGTGCTTTCAGTGAGGATTGAACCCAGGCCCTACCCTTTACCACTAAGCCACAAAGGATCCCTTAGACAGATATGTCCCCTGCAGTGGAACTGTCTGACAGAGACAACCTCCGGATACTGGTTGTCGACAGCCACTGGACATTATAAAGCAACAAACCGGGAATTACAAATGCTATGAATTGTGAAAACCCACAGGATTCCTTCACATTCTCTAGAATGTCATGTGTCATGATTGACATCCTTGTATTCAAAAGTAATCAGCAAGCAAGACGCTAAACACATGCATGCAACATGTGACCTGCAACACCTACAACCGTCCAGTTTGTCCGAAACACACTCGTGGTGCCAAACAAACTATCATTGAAAAGTGTTAATAAAAACAACAGGAACGAACTTTAGCACCAGTCAGTGGATGGAACAAGCAATGTAAAATTTTACCAAAATCATCTCATTTACCTGTTTAAAAACTGTTTTTGTGTCATTCAACAGTTTTAACAATGACTTTAACACTCACTTACGTTTGTTTTTCAATTTTCCTGGCATCAGCACTAATTTTTCAGCTTGGGGTCCAAACAGACCCCAGTTGGTAGGATGAGGGTTAAAAGTATGTTGGTAGGAGTAGGGTTAAATGATGTTGGCAAACGTAAACGACCATTAAATGCCTCAAACGACCATTAGGTTAAATCCTTTTAAAGTTACAGTGTATGAGTTTCAACACTTCATAGTTTGCTTACCTGACGAAGGGATGGCTCGTTTTAACCCCGTGTATTTGTTTTAGATTGACAAGAAACTATCATATCTGTGACAATATTCATTTACTTTCAAAAATAATCCATTTTTTCCACTTTAATGACAACCATCAATGGAAACTAGAAATAATATGGTGCAGGCTACTCAGAATGTTTGTCTTGTGGGCGGCTCGTATCGATCGACGCCGCCATTTTGGATGCTGTGTTGAAAATGTAGTTATGTATACGGGACTTCCGAAAGGGAAATTACTTTTACGTGGATTTTGCCAGTGTACATGACTGTATTGGACGGGGCATATTATCCATTCAGATAGCGAGAAATTGTTTGCAGTATAATAATATTGTCTGAATCATTTGTGCCAAGGGTTGACGAAAAAAAAAAAAAGGAATCATTCGTGATTTTCGTCATCCAGTTAACTTTCCAAAATCGCAATATCTCGCTCCTAAAAATTATTACTCGGCGATAAGTAACACGTATGACCTGCTGCTCTGTATCGCACACTATTGGCAAACGTAAGATTTGTTCAGTTAAATTGTGTTGAATTTCTCGGATATGACCTGCTGCTCTGTATCGCACACTGTTGGCAAACGTAAGATTTGTTCAGTTAAATTCTGTTGAATTTCTCTGACAATCATGTGAAAAAGACGCCTTAACTTGTTGCAGTTAAGATAACGTCATTTAAAGGCCTACGCTAAAAAATCTGCACTACCGGTAGTTGCATCAACTATCACTTTCAAAAGACACAAAAAATGTTGTTACTGACCAAAACGAAGCCCAGAGATAGAAACAACAAATTTTTCGCAGACTGCCTTGGTTTTTACAAGGGATCTTTTATACGATCCCTGGTTAATATATATACGGCAAGGAATTAAGAAAAAAAAAAAATTCCAACATGCAATTAAAACAGGGACCTGTAATATTGCATATGAGAACAGAATGTGTTCGGACAGGAAAAAAACATCATTTGGCCTCGAATTTAAAATGGACTTACCATCTACAACAATTTTTAATAATTCCAAATCTTATATTTACAAATGATAAACATAAGATTAAAAAGGAACGAAACTTTAATATGACACATCTGTGTTAATATGCGACTAGCATGTGAACCGGAACGCCTCTGCAGTCACCCACTTTGTCCGTAAAATACGTAGATCAAAGAACACCCAGCTAACCCTTTACCAGTTTTTCAATGAAAGCAATTACAGCACATATTTCGCCACTCAAAATAAAGCTGGAATTACCTTTTTTGGAGGAGGAATGGAAGGTTTGAAATTTGACCTGACCTTATTATAAAAGCCATCTGTTTGGTAGTTCAAACAGGAGGATGACAAAAACGTATTTAGATATTTTGATATTTTTCTTTGGGGGGGGGTATTGAATTTTTTTTTTTTCTTTTTTTTTCTTTTTAATAAATTCAAACTTTATGGGGTTTCAGATTTAAATAAACGGACTATCCATTTCTCTTTTTTAGATCACAAAATGTAATCACTTTAATCATTTTGTATAAATAAATCGAACCAATAATCACAGTGTTTCAAGCCCTGTTCGTTACCGACTTAGCTACCAGTAGTATAAAAACAGAGAGAGCTGAGTTTATCCAAACCCAACCATCCCCCTGCTTAAATCTAAATCCAACCATCCCCCTGCTTAAATCCAAAACCAACCATCTCCCTGCTTAAATCCAAACCCGACCATCCCCCAGCTTAAATCCAAAACCGACCATCCCCCTGCTTAAACCCAAACCCAACCATCTTCCTGCTTAAACCCAAAACCAACCATCCCCCTGCTTAAACCCAGACCCAACCATCCCCCTGCTTAAACCCAAACCCAACCATCTCCCTGCTTATTACTACATTCCAACGATTCATATTTTTAGCCCATATACCTATATGAGCAAAATTACAACATTTTTATAAATCTAATCCCAACCACATCTATGGTTATGCCGCTAAACAACATCCTAGTTAACGTGTCACATATTTTAGCGCATATACCTATATGAGCGAAATTACAGCATTTTTTTAATCGTCATATTATGTATATTCTGCCCTATACATACTAAATTTTCTAAGATTTGCGTCTTTATCTTAGTGTGCCCCCAAGCTAATGTATCGATATTGTTACCAAGGATATAGCGTTTATCGTCGTTACTACTTAATGCGACTTTATTTACCGCTTCAGTATACAACTCATGATTATGGCTCCTAATAACTACCATTCTCCTTAATTGTGTTTTATTTTTAAACAAACACTCTTTATAATGATCATGTTTATTAAATGCTTTTACTACATGCCTTTTAATTCCCTTACATTTTTTACTTTCCTCCTCATCATCACACATTTTATAAGAGTATAGCTTAGATCTGAGGCCTACAAACTCTCCAATAATCTTACCACTTGTCTCATCTTTAAACATACCTACAACTTTCTTATTTAATCCAGTGGGAATACCTGAAGGGTGATCAGGTGGGTAATCACTTGTATCAAACCAATCTTTAACATCACCACTAATATCCTTATAAAAATCTTCTGTTTCTATTTCATACATTAAGCTATCTGTATCAGTGAAAAGAAGTTTAACTTTTTCATCATATTTATCTTTAATATAATTATAATGAAAGTTATACATCAATGTCTTACTTAAATCTAAAATACACATCCCTACATAAATAGGCTTATTAAAATATAAACGTTGTTTTTTCATTTGAATTATACATAAATTTTCATCAAGGGTAGTTATATTGTAATAGTTGGGTTTAGCGGTTAATTTTTCTGCTTTTTCCTTGATACTAACTAATCTTATATCTACTCTATTCCTAATATTTTCCATAGTCTTACCAAATACAGAATTATTCATAAGTTTAAAGAAATCCTTTTCAAATGCGGTTTTAGCTTTTGCTTTTAGTGTAGTATTTTTATCGATATAAGGTTTTAACCATTCACTCTCATCAAAAGTTAACCCTCTATGAATCTTTTTAAGCTTTAGACCTAAACTTAAATACAACTTTAAATTTTCATGGTGTAATATATATCTATTTTTATTATCTAAATTAGGTATAAGTTTTTCAACTTTACAGGTCTTTAATCTTTCGGGAGCTAATGGAAAATCATTATGCAAATCATGTAAATCTTTACGATATTCTAAATCAACCTCTAATATACAAGGGCAACTTTGCCAATTTTGTAAATTATTTCCATCTATCCATTTAAAATTTCCAATGGGAAGTTTTTGACACATTGCCCAACCATAGAGATTATTCGCATCTAAATAAGTAATAAATTTAGGTGGTTCATTTGTGTTATATTTTTTACCCATATATGAATTATTTGCTTTTGCATATCGTTTAAAAATGGTTGAGATACCTCCTCTTATTCCGTTTTCAATAAATAAAATCATATCAGGGTCTGATAATAATTCTAATTCTACCCTAGTAGTTTTTAACATTGCCTCCCAAGCTAATCCCGGCGCTGTATAAAACCATGATGGATCTAATCCATAATTATTAAAGCAAACATTCCTAAAATTTTCAAAGACATCCGCCAACAGTAAAACATCAGTCTTATTATATAAGTCATGATAATCTTTAAAAGTTTTCATCTCGAAGGTTTTCCATACTTTTAATGCATGTTGATAATCCTCCTCCCCAATTCCACTATATTTAAGCTTCGAGTAAAATTCTCTTTGTTTGGGTAGCTTTGTTACCTCTAATTTACTAAGGTTATCAAACCATTCATATGGGAATATACCCTTTTGAGAGACCAATTCAAGCTTTTCCCCCTCAAAATATTTCATAAGATTAGTCTTGTCTTCCATAGCTAGAGTGCTAGCTAATTCATCTAAACTTTTACCTAGAAATTTTAAACTATCAAGGAATCTAATCTCATGCGTTTTAATTTTCTTTATTTCTTTTTTCGTTTTCTTATCTTTAACAGTGTATTCTATTGGCACATTTTTAGACACGCTAATATATGTTTCCTTGTTTGTTGGTGTACAACTCGTCTCACCGGGTGTACTCATTAAATCTTTTATAAATAAATGAGCATCATACTTACTATAATTATGAAAAAATATAGGTGTAAAAGTAGGCCTTCTACATTTTAAATTACACACACTGTGCGCAGCTCCCCTAAACTTTCCAGTATAATGACAATGGTCTCTTACTTTTTTCATGTCTTCTTTACATTTTGAAAATGACTCCCCACATATCCAGCAGTTTTCTGCTTTATCAAACTCTCTTTTATCCTTAACTCTATAAATCATTTCCCTCGTTGGTATCATATCTATTTCTTTTATAACATTTTCTAAATCCTCTACGAATTTCTTAGATGCATTTTCGCCAGAATATTGAAAGATCTTAGAAGGGTAAAAATCTTCATAATGTGATTTAACATAAAAACAGTATCCTGAAACATTATGCTCATTAATTAATTTTGTCCCATTGCCTTTATTTTCGTTTTTATTTTCTAATGTAGCCTCCATATCCGCATAAATTGTAAAAGGGTGTCTTTGTTGTTTATTAAAATTCTTAAAAGATATCTTGGTACTCTTTTCAGGTAAGTCTATTCTACAGGCATCTTTTTCACCACAATACTCTAAATGTTTATTTAAAGTTTCTTCTTTTTGAAAATAATTTAAACATCTTTCACAAATATAAATTTTACCATTATGATTAGATAACTGTTTAGATAACAATCTACTCATATTTTTAATTAAACAATAATGTTTTTTACCATCCTTCTCAAGAAGTAAAAGATTAATATGATGTTCTCTTTATAAACTTCTTTACTTAGACTAAGTGGATAAACACCAGTTAAATAATTATATCCAAAAATTGATACGGATATAGATTTGTTTAGGGTTTCGAATTTAATTCTGTCTTGAAGGAAAACAGGGTAATTAATCCCTTCCATATTTATAGTGTTTAATAATGGTCTTAGTCTATCAATTTTTTCAGGGTTATTATCTGTTGGGTTCAAAGCTATAAGAATACAATAAGCAAAACACATATTATCATTCTTATTTATTGGATTAATAACACTTTTTGTATTTGCTATCTTAGGAGGAGTTGGAAACCAAGATTTTCCTTTTATTGGGTTATATAATACTGTGTGTAATCTTAATTGCGTTAAAAACTTTATAATAATCTTGATCCATTTCCCTTATTGCTATATTAATTAATATCTGTTCCCTCATTTCATCATATAATTCATCCACATCATCCCCATCTAAATTAACAAATGGAAAACCAGAATCGAAATTCATCTCTTTCAATTTTCAATAGAGTGTATCATCATACATTTCATAATAAGTTTAACTTTTGTTCGGCGATTATTTTTCATAACATTGGTTAATTTATCTTTCGCTAAATCAAGTAAATCCTCAGGTGTAAAAACTCTTTTACCTTTTATAAGATATTGTTTGGTAAAACCTTTAAATGCTGATGGCCCTTCTTTAATCTCTATTTTATCTTTATCTATTTTATCTTTATACTTATATAACTTATCTATTTTTTCTTTTAAAGCTTCTAAACTAGGTGATATATATTTTTTTTAATTTCTCCAATACTATCTAAATAGTTCATCAACTCCTCAGCTGCGGCTTTAGGTGGAGCTGGTACTGAGGGTGGTGTATAAGGTGTAGGTGTTGGTGTGTAAGGTGTTGGTTTTAATACAGGGGCTCCAAGATTACTAATATCATAATCTAATAATGGTGCTCCCCGATTAAGTAAGAGGTCAATTAATTGAGCTCTTCTAAGTCTTGAGTATCCTCTAATTCCTCGATTTTTAGATTCTTGTTTTAAGTCTCGTACTGTTAACCTCCTGAATTGATCAGCAGGACTATGAGGTATAGGATTACTTAGACGCCCAATTAATTCACCTCTTCTAAGCCTTGAGTATCCCCTGATTCCTCTTGACTTGGCTAAATCTTTTAAACCTTGTATGGTATATAAATTATATTTTTCCATTTTTATATATGTAAAAAAAATCCTAACTAAATGTCAAAATAATTTTATTATGGAGTGACATAATAAAATTATTGAATGTTAATCTTATATTTATTATTCCAAACTCTTCCGTCCCATTTTGTAACTGTTTGAGGACAACGATCTATAAATTTACCCGCCTTGTATATTGATGGCAATACTATTATTTCACCAGTTTCAACATCCTCTAAAGTGACTTTCACAGGATTTTGCTTAATAGTTTTTAATCTTTCAAACTTTGGATCCTCGCTTATTTCTTTTTCAGGCAACTTAGGAGACACCTCCGGTAACAATCCGTGTTTTTTCACCAACTCAACTAAGCGTTTTTTATCCCAGTATGAGCAGAAATTTATATTATTTTCTTTAAGAATTTTTTTTAAATCTATAATCTTTATCATTTTTATATATAAAAAAAATATCTTAATACACTACAGACATTTTATTTCCATCAGACTGGAAGTTAATTAGCTTATCACTAATAATAATAGCATATGCCTCTGTGTTTGCGGGTACATTTGCGTTAAAATCTGCCCTAATTTTAATATCGGTGACTGAGTATTTTAATCTTTCATTCTGTTTAGAAACATCAAACAAAAACAAAGGATATAGAGTTCTATAATCTGAGGGAGTAATGTTAGGGTTTGACACCAATTCATCCATGTTATAAAACTTAGATCTAAATAGAGCAGCATCACCATACACTCTACTAAATTGATACACATCGAATGAAATTTAAAGTCAACCGCAGGGTATCGGGTGGAATTTAGCGTAACATAAATATTTTTAAGGTTTATATTATCAAATATTGCAGGATTTTGCTCTTGATTACCAATTTTATTAGTCTGAAATCCTACAATGATAAAACGTGGCACCTCAGGAGATGATTTGACAGCAAGTCTCCAGCTAAATGATCTTGACTGAGGAACCGCGATAGAGTCGCACTGCCTCATTTTATATCCAACCGGTAATTTTTCTTTTTTCTCGATAATTTTATAAAATGCCATCTTCTCATTATCCGCAGGTATCACGTGAGGCATAAACCAAGATATTTTATTTAAAATAATTCTACCATTATCAGAAGCACCACCACCAGTGGCTTTAAAGATTGCATCATTATCACCATTTCTTGTCAAGGTGAGAGTTTGCTTCATCCCATACAATATTTTATTATAATCATCACAAAAACCGAATATATGTTTTAATGGAACTCTGAAGCTGAAGGTACCTCTTGGATTGGGACTACTAATAATATAATTTCTTCTTACATTAAAACCAGAGTTATAGGTATCAGCATTAGCAGGGTCAGCATCTGCGGCGGTGTTAGTGTCCTTATACCAACATTGATTTAACCCTTGTGATTAAGAAAAATCATCTGGATATTTTAACAGTCCAAGCATTGTAGTAGCCTGACCAGGATGTGTTAATGATTCAATCTCCATACCTGAAAGTTGATACTTAATATTTTTAAAAAGATACATGAGACCATTGTTTGTTGGAGAAATATCTGCGTCAGCAGCATAAGCTGCTCCATCAGCAGCTACTGTTAATCGGCCTTCTATAAGTAAATAACTCTCACTAGGATGAGTAAAAATATCTTGGGTTTCAATACTAATCCTAATATCTCCTCCCGAGTTGTTGAGATTTGCGCCAGTGATCAGTTCATACTCATGGTGTTCATACTCATCAATACCAACAGTTTTTGGAGTTGGTTCGGTAACTTTTAACATTGAGTTTACGTTTTCTAAAACATTCATTTTTTATTATTGCAATTATAATTTTAAATAAAAATTATAATTGTATCACTTTTAATTAAAACTCTAACCAAAGCTGGGGAAAAGCTTTATCTTCATTATTAACAAACACACCCTTAAGTTTAATTTCATTTAGTTTATTTTTTGAGATAAATGTTTTCTTTTTAGGGTAAATTCTATTTCCATACACAAGTGTTATAGGGGTTATATTGTACTCTTCTAAATGTTTATTTACTTTTTCCTCAATCTCTTTCATTACCTTTACTTTACTAGGAGGCAACCTTATAACAGCTTTTTGATGTTTATAAGCTGTGTTATTAATTTCAAGAATCTCACAATCTTTTAGGTTTAAAGATGCACCTATTATATGAATAGTACTATTTCTGTATATTGAATAATATTCACGATCAAATATTAAGTTTAACATTCTCTTTTTTATATAATAAATATAATTTTCTTAACTTATTTTTTTCTTCATTCTACCTTAATGCCTGCTCCACTGTTTAATTTTTTAACTAAGTCTTGAATAGCTATGACACTTCCATCTATTAATGTATTAATATTTTGTGTTTTAGGGGTAACTGTGGGTTTTGGTGTTGCGTTATATTTTTGTAAAATTTTCTTTGATTTTGGTGTTAAAGCTTTTGTAACTAATTTTTTTCCTGCTTCTACAGCTGCACTCTTTCCAACCTCTAAAGCTTTCTTTGCTCCTTCCTTAGCTACACTCTTTCCCACATCAAAGGCAGAAGATGCTATTTGTTTACCTGCGCTACTCGTAAAAATCTTCGCTAAAAAGTTAGCAATGCTGTCAAAGATTCCAGTACCACCGTATGAATAACTTCTTTTAAATCCGTATTTATTATTGACAATCATTTTTTATACTATAGACATTAAATTTCTATAAGCGTTTGAATTTAAAACACCTTGTCTTTTTAATTCATCACAAATACTAACAAATTCATTTCTTACACCTGTGTTACCTGCTTCTTTATTTGCTAACAACAGATCTAGTCTTTCTATTAATGCGTTAGGGTCACATGGGATAACAACGATACCCTGTCCTTCATAATATCTTCTTTTTTCCCAAATAGGTTTAATTATATTGTTCCATTTAAAGCCTCCAGAAGATTTAGGACGTGGATTATCCGGATCGTTATTTCTATGAAGAGTGTTGGTTTTATGCATCATCTCAGCATATTTTGTTAAATCTCCAGCATTATAATTTTTAGGATTAGGATTTCTAGATATGATTAACTCCCATAGACCAGGGGTACCCACATATTCTGTATTGCCAATAATAATATTATCACCTTTAATATCAATTATTCTATCTCCAATATAAAACTCACCATCTTTATCATATATTCCAAATGTTTTATCAGGTTCATTATCCTTAGAATAAGACGTTTTTAAATACTTAGTTGCAACTTCCCCATATACTATAGGAGGTTTACCTTCTTCATCAACTGTAGCTTCTATAGAAGGATAGGCTGGAAACATAACTTCTTTAGGTAACCTTTCGATACCCTCTTTAATAGGTCTAAGCCCCTCAGTAATCTCCCTTGTTGTTGCTTTTTGTGTTTCCGTAATAGGTTTAAAAAACTTTGAAAGATCGGTTTGAAGTTGCTGTTCGCCTGTTCTCTCCGCTATTAGATTATCCCGAATATTCTTTTTTGTTTCAAGATACTCTTTTACAATTAAATCCCTTTTTGCAGGATCAGTGATTTTTAAAAAAGACATTTTTTTTATTACTAAAAATAATTTTTTATCCTAGTTTTAACATAATTTTTTACATAATTCTTAACATAATTTTTAACATAATTTTTATCACGTTTCATAACTAAAGCTGCATGAAAACTTTATTTTTGGTCTTATAATATCCAAGCGGCCCACCGTAATTTTTCTCAACCAACCTCCGAAAGGACTCCCTTTGCTCTCGCCTCCCTCTCTCAATTAATTTTTCTTCATTTTCGATAGATATCTTTTTCTTAGTTTTTGTTCTTATTTCATCCTTCATTTTCTTATACTTCTCTAGTTCTTCCATGATAAGTTTAAACTCTTCATCTGATATACGATCGTCAACTAAAACTTTAGATATATGTGAAGCAATTGTATCAAGCTTAGCATCAGCTAACATCCGAATCTTTTGATGTTTTTCTCCTTTTGTTTTTGAATTCCTTACTACATACTTACCTACCATTGAGAGTAATCCGGTTGCTGCACTTGTAATTTCTAAACCTAATGCTATTGGTACCGCTGAAACTGTACCCAATAATATGGCTCCCCCAACACCTGAAGCCATTGTTAACCCAATTAATGCTGTATCAATATTATCGACAACTCTCGCAGCTCTAAAATATTTCTTGGCTAAGGCTTCTCTTTTTTGAACTTCATTCTCAAGAAACTTCTGTACTTCGGATATCTTTTGTAAACGGTAGGAATGTCCTTTATCATCTAGCGGCATCATTTCAATAGACGGGGCTGAAGGTGTATTACTTTCTTTAGATAACGGAGGATAGACTTTATTAGGATGTCTTTGATCTGTATCTGCCATTTTTTTTATTAAAATTGTAATTTTTTATCTCAGGATTTTAAGTATTTTAGATAGCTAAATAACTCACCCTCAGGTATTTTAATTGGTTTTTGTGAAAAATTATAAATGTAGACTAAGATATCATTAGTCTCATTATCTAGATGTGTCCCGTTTAAAATGGTTAAACTATCTTTCCATTTATTACTAACAGATACCAATATAACCCCCTGTGTAGCTATATAGCCAAATCCTAACGATATTATTTTTCCATCTTTAGAAGGAATCTTAATATCATCTTGGGAATAATTTTTCCATTTTAAAGGATCTTGTTTGATGGGAGGATAATCAACGTGTAAGTTAGGTTTCCAAAATATAGTTTTATGTTGATTAGCAGTATTAGGTTTTATACCAAATTTGTGTATATCCATTTTTATTTTTACTTGTTACAAATAATATTTAAATATTATCATTATTTATAACATTAAAATATAACTTAATCATGTGAGCCATCATTATAAGAAACTATAAATAAAGGTTCATATTTTTCGATAGTAATCTTTTTATTAGAAATATTTCTTATAGATATAAATATATCATCTTTTGTAACTGATCTATAGTTTTCATTGTATGTTAGACCTTTTAAGGATAAATTATCATCAAGTACAATTAAAATTTTTTTAGGGTTATTTAATGTACTACATCCAAGCCCAAGTTGCAATTTTACTTTTTCTAAAGGTTGTAGTATTATTTCACTTTGTGAACATACTTCCCAGGTATTTTCTGTTATTTTTCTAGGTGGATATTCCAAGTTTTGTAAAGGATACCAGACTACTCCTTCTATAAATTCTTTATCTTGAAAATCACAATTATATTTACGTATCATTTTTTAATTATGTATTATTTTTTTATATTAATATTTTTTATAAGATAGCTCCTAGAATAGGGATATTAGCAAATGGACTATTAGGCCCAAGCAAAAGCCCTTTTCCGTCATAAATCTTCCCTCCTTGCTTTAAATACAAACCATCACCAACAGACCCTAAACCTTTACCTTTGTATGGCTTTAAGTATAATCCACATCCATCAGTTTCAACTTGACAAACACAACCCCCTTTTTTAAGATAAAGACCCGACCCCATTGCTTTTTGAACCCCAGTTTGAGCTAATCCAGAGAGAGCACCAATACCTAACGCAGGTAAAACGGTTTTTGCAATCACTGGTAAAGCTCTAGCAGCTAACCCGGCCAACATTCCGAGAAAACCTCCCTCTATTTTCATATTATGTTTAAGTTGTTTAGCAGACATCTTAATAGTTATACCCTTACCACCCTCATAGGCTTTAACAAACTTTTTTAGTTGTGAATTGGTAATTGCTAAAACATCATTACCTTTTAAATCTTCATGACCTAAAAGTATACTTACAGGGGATCTAGCTTTAACAGCATGTTGAAGCTTTTCCTTTTGTCCTTCTGATATATTTACTTTAATATTAGTGTAACTTGTCATTTTTATATATATAATTCTTTTTTATTTTATCTCGCTTCTCTAATATGGAATCTAATTGTTAAATTTTCACCTCATCTTGATCTGTAATATTCACCTGTAGGCTATGTATTTCATGTAATGTTAATGGTAAGTATACTAAATTAAGTGGTGACTCAATTATCTTATATCCAGGTGCAACATCTGGGAAAAAAGAGTAAATAGTGTTTTTTGTTGAACCATTAACATAACTCCCAGAAATAATATCTATGTTAACAAGCAAACTATTTATACTAAGAATGTTAACTACATTCTCCGACACGTAAAATCCTTGTGTATATTTAGCGTGAGTAAATCCTAATACTTTAGCAACAGAGTAAGGTTGATTAAAATCTACTTGATAACCATTTTCCAGAGTAAGAACAGACTTTAAGGTATTGGTGTTTGCAGAAATGTTAATATAATAACCTTCATTAACTTCATCATAATGACCTTTTTTTCTCATTTCCTGGTGAATGGTATCATTAATGTCAACAAGGTCATAACTTCCTTCAGGTATTTTTATTTTTATCCATGTGGTACCATTGTCTGGAGAATAAACGAATATGTTGTTTGTTGCATCAATGTTTGGAAAAGAGTAGTAAGTTTCAAGGTTTACTAAAGCTATCTCATATATTTTATCTTTTTCCAGCTGAATAGGGGGGTTAAACCTTGTTCTAAAACTTGTTTTGTTGTCGCTTACTATAATTTGAAATGATGTTTTATGTTCTGTATTTTTTACAATTTCTTTGAAAAGTTCTTCCATTTTTTTAAAAAGTAAAAATATTATTTAGTTGAGTAAATAATATTTTTTATACTGAATTAGGTATTTAAAACTTGTCAAAACCATTTCTATACTTCCCATTATTTTTTTTACTGGTTAAATCGATAATAGCAAAGCCGTGCGGTCTTTCCTATGCCTTTTTACAAAATTCCCTAAATTCATCCTTTGGCATATCATCACCTACATGATCACTATAAATATGGTTAATGTTTTTTAGGTCTTGCCGGAAAAGACAAATAAAATTAGCGTTTTCTCTAATAGTTTGCCTTGGTAAGTCTAAATAATTCTGTGAGAGGTAAAAACAATCTACGTTACTATGTCTTCCCTGAATGTAGTAACACTCACATTTATTCTGTTTTTCTAAAAGTAAATCATCAAAAATCATTAAATTTTTATTTTCTGAGCTTAACTCTTTCGGATCAGGTACGTCGCTCGCATTTTCAAAAAAGTTACAATTTATATCCGATATGTTTTTAAACGATTTAACCCATTCCTCAACTAAAGCAGTAGGGGATACATTTGCTTCCTGTATTTCGTCACGCGTGTTAAACAACTTTAAAATACATTCTTTTGGTAGTTTTTCTTCAAAAGCCTTTTTTAGTATTCGGTATTCTGGTTGAAAAAGGCTTTTTCCAAAAACAGTTAAATCATTATAGTCGAGCCATCCCGGTCTAAGTAAAAGGTTTAGCAATAGAGTAGTTTTACCACATCCTGATTTACCTATAATTAAACCTCTGATACTTTTGGGTAAAAGAGAGTGATTAAATCTCTTTGATACTACTTCATTCCATGATAAGTTTACAATATCCATTTTATATAACTTTTTTAATTTTTATATATAAAAATGTATTGTGTTAAATGTAAAAAAGTTACTGATACAAGTGACATAAACTATACTGTTTCTAAAAATGGAAGAAATATGAAACGTGGGAAATGTATGGTTTGCGGAATAAATAAAACTCAGTTCGTTAAGACGGCAAAGGAAGGATCAATACTAAATAAAGCTATAAATAATTTACTTTTTGAAATGCATCTCCCCGGTCACAATTTTACGGGACCTGGCACTAAATTAAAGAAAAAGCTCAATCCAGATTTAACACCAAAGAAATGGAGTAAACCAATAAACCGCGTTGATAAAGCTGCTTATAATCATGATGTTTGTTATCTTCAGAATAATGACACTGCCACAAGAAACGCAGTATGCGATAAGAATATGTTAACAGAGTTAGAAGGGATTTACAATCCTACTATTAGGGAAAAAATGGAAAGGGGGTTGGTAAGTAAACTCATTGGAACTAAAATGAAATTTGGAATGGGAGTTTAAAAAAAAATCCTAGCATGCTGAAATTAGCGGAAGAATTACATAAACCTGTAAGAAGAAAATTTAAGAAAAGGAGAGTTATAGATAAGATATGGGCTGTGGATTTAGTAGACATGCAAGCATTTACTCAGTTTAATCGCGGTGTAAAATACCTTCTCGCTGCCATTGACATCTTTTCTAAATACGGTTGGTTAGTTCCATTAAAAGATAAAACGGGTAAATCTGTTGCTATAGCATTAAAAAGTATTTTAAGGAGAGGAAACCGGGAAAAATGTGGGTGGATAAGGGTAAAGAGTTTTATAACAAAGATGTAAAAGACTTGGTTGAATTGTTTTCTACTGAAAATGAGCAAAAATCTAGTGTTGTTGAGAGATGGATTAGAACAATGAAAGAAAAGATGTGGAAATATTTTTCTGCTAACTCTACAAATATTTACATTGATGTTTTACCTGATCTTGTTAACGAATATAATAACTCAAGGCATTCATCCATTAAAATGACGCCAGTAAATGCGAGTAAAAAAGAAAATGAAACCAAAGTTTGGAGAAATCTTTATCCCGATAATCTCGAAATAAAAGATATAAAGCCTAAGTTTTCCATTGGAGACAAAGTAAGGATAACTAAAAAGAAAAAGACTTTTGAGAAAGGTTATACAACAAGATGGACAGAAGAGGTTTTCACAGTTTCTGAAGTAAAACATACATCACCTGTAACATATAAAATTAAGGATCTTAATGGAGAAGAAATACAAGGTACCTTTTATGAACCCGAGCTACAGAAAACCGCTCAGGAGCTGTATAGGATAGAAAAGGTTATTAAAAAAGGAAAAAAGAAATCTCTTGTAAAGTGGAAAGGTTACCCCGATGAATTTAATTCATGGGTTGACAATAAAGATATTAGAAATATTTAACTATAAAAAATGTTAAATTTTACGTAGATACCGTTGATACAGTAGTTAATATTGCGGTAAACGGAATAGAGCAGGTTGATTACTCTATTATTAAAAAAGCGGACGAAATTTGTAGCTGTACGGTTTTTCCAAGGGCTTTAGAGGTAAAGCAATGTGACATAATAAACTTTGTTTCAAAAACAACCGACCGTGATCTAATACACGCTTACATATCTATTTTGATAGAGTTAGACTTATAAAAATATAACTTTGTTTATAAAAGTTATATTTTACGTTTGATATTTGTTTCAACATTACAAAGAGGACATTTTTTAAAATTGGATATTGTGTCGCAGTCATCGCAAATAGATATATGGCCACAATTACAAAATAGTATCTCAGAATCTTTTTCCCAACATATGAGGCATTTTTCTGATTTAAACGTTCTTTTTTCGTTAAAAACTTTTATTTGTGGAGTATATTGTTTTTTTAATAAAATATCATGTCTATACTCGGCACTTAAAGTTAATTCTATAAATTTGTATCCGAAGAATGGAAACAAAGCTTCAACGTATGTAAAACATTGGTCACCATTACAAAAACATTTCCGGTAAATATCTCCACCAGATATTGTTAAAACTGGTTAAAAGGTTTCCTCTTGAATATAAGTGTTATTGGGTAAAAAGTCTTCATAAAAAACTAGTCTGTCAAAATTTCTTAAAAAGTTAATATAAATACCGTATATATTAGAACCTTTAAGAACCCATTGATAATCATCTTCTGTTTTTAACCAAACAATGTACTTAATAATTCCATAATCTTTTATTGCTTTCCTACATTCATAGTAGAAAGTAGGCTTTAAGTTCTTTAGTAATTCAACATGATTTTTATTTGCTGGCTTATCAAAGCATATATATTTTCTATAATCCCAAAGAGTTGATACCTTTTCAGAGGTGGGAGTGTAAATAAGTTTATTTTTTAACATATCGTTTAATTTATCTCCAAAGATATCTATCATCGTTTTAACACTCATGATTATTATTATTATTTTTTTTTTTTTTTTTTTTTTTTTTTTTTTATTATTATTACTTTTTTATTTATTTAATTTCACATTGAATATTTAACTTCTGTGTTGAAGTTAAATATTTAAAATTACTTATTCCTCATCCTCATTCTCGTCAGAACTTGGGCATTCATCTAAGATATTAGGTAAATTTTCCTTTTCCTTTCCTGGTATTTTTACATTCTTTTTCTATCATTTTTACTGATATAACTTTAATCTGGATCTTTTCGATGATTTTATTTTTAAATATTCCTTCTACTTTTAAAATACAAAACAACTTACAAGCAATTTTATTATATGAAAGAGGGTTTACCTCTTTGTTGTTTTCATCGTAAAAGAAGGTCTTATATTGTTTGTTTTCGTAAAGTTTTGGGTATAACATAGCCGATCCATCCTCATTATATCTTAAAATACTAATTGTGTCTAAATCTTTAATCTTATCTTCTCTTAGTTCTTTGTCCATTCCATGCTCTCGGAAGAAATCTGTTAGTTTTTCCAGATCTTCTTTAAAAGCTCTTTCCTTTTTCATAGGCTTTTCACCGTTATAACATAGTAAAGATAAGGAGTAATCTTTTAGATCTTTTCCTTCTGAGTTATTTCCAAATCCTACATTAACACCATATGAAAACAAAACAGGGGTACGCATAAGCAACGAACCATTTTTATTATTAGGGTATCTGTACTTTACTGGAATCTTAACAAAAGCATACTCTTTGCTTTTATATTTATTCTCGTAATTTATAGAAAGGTTTTCTTTACAAAGTTCTCCACTTGTGATATAATTCATATCTGCACTTATTTTTTATATAAAAGATTTTTTTTTTAACTTAATTAATTTTTTTTCTTAAGTCCCATACTGAAGAGGTAAATAAAGTCGCATTAAGTAGTAACGACGATAAACGCTATATCCTTGGGAACAATATCGATACATTAGCTTGGGGGCACACTAAGATAAAGACGCAAATCTTAGAAAATTTAGTATGTATAGGGCAGAATATATATAATATGACGATTAAAAAAATGCTGTAATTTCGCCCATATAGGTATATGGGCTAAAATATGTGACACGTTAACTAGGATGTTGTTTAGCGGCATAACCATAGATGTGGTTGGGGTTAGATTTATAAAATGTTGTAATTTCGCTCATATAGGTATATGGGCTAAAAATATGAATCGTTGGAATGTAGTAATAAGCAGGGAGATGGTTGGGTTTGGGTTTAAGCAGGGGGATGGTTGGGTCTGGGTTTAAGCAGGGGGATGGTTGGTTTTGGGTTTAAGCAGGGAGATGGTTGGGTTTGGGTTTAAGCAGGGGGGTGGTCGGTTTTGGATTTAAGCAGGGGGATGGTCGGGTTTGGATTTAAGCAGGGAGATGGTTGGTTTTGGATTTAAGCAGGGAGATGGTCGGTTTTGGATTTAAGCAGGGGGATGGTTGGATTTAGATTTAAGCAGGGGGATGGTTGGGTTTGGATAAACTCAGCTCTCTCTGTTTTTATACTACTGCTACCGGGTACGGCAAACGGCAAAACTTTGGACTAGTCAAGAATCAAAGCATTTGAAGCCGACATGTTAAACGTTGGTCAAATGGTGGAAATAGCCTTTGAAAAAGTGGAAAATATTGCGGGAAATGAGAAAATGCTGGTAACAAGTATTTCCTCCTTTTCAAATACTTTTCAAGACGCCTTCTTTCCCAGGGTCATTAAACTCCAGATTGTTTGGTTGGTAGAAGGGTAATACGTGTCTCTAAAGAGGCAGGAATAGTCCATTTACCGAAATTACAGCAATACATGCATACCTTGAATTGTCAAGAAAATCTTGATCTCAAAAAATTACCATTTTCCTTCAGACAAATATCATAACTATTATGTAAGAGTCTAGATCATGAACATAACAAAAGTAGCTTCTTTCAAATTTTAAATCTTCCAGTCTTCCTTCACAAACTACTTATATTCCATCATCTTTTTGAGTTAAAAAGAAATACGTCAAAATTATTCTTCATTTAAATGTGTGAAGGGGTAATTCGGTGTGTTCCTTTGATCTTGGCATCGCACTGCCGGGTGGGCGACCGAATAGCCGTAATGTACAAATTAACGCGCACGTGTCACATTAACCCTTTACCAAACGACAACATTTCCAACAATGAGGTGATGTTGCTCGAATGATGGATATTTTTTCTTTGAAAAAGTAGAAACATTGTAGGAAAGGGAGAAAAGTTTGGTCATCAGCATTTTTTCTTTTTCCCCTTATAATTCCGAAAGCCATCTTCCTCGGCGTCGTTAAAACCCGGGGATTATTTGGTAAAAGATTAAACAAACGCTGCTTAACTGTTTTTGATCTCAATTCACCGTGATGTTGTTCATTTGTGGATAGATTTGGAATGTAACACATGTTACAGAGGGTAAGTTCATTCTTAGTCTCTACTTCCACATATTACTTCCATGCTTGGTGTAGTCCTCGGAAGTAGAAGTTGCGCTTGTGCGCATGTTTAATCGAAGAGTACACAAGGGGATGCTACCTAGTTTCCGGAAAGGCCTATAGAAAACATTGTGAGGAAAGGTCAGGATCGATTTCAAAAAGTCTTTACTACCAAACGAATATATGAACGATTAAAAATAAAAAAAAAATCGAATTAGCAGCACCAGAATCTAAAATTAGCAACAACAAGTGGACATCAGAATGCAAGTTTTTACCTGTAACCCTTTTGACATTTGCAAATGAAGACTCGGACCCTTACCCTAACCCATTTAACTCTTAGGCTGCTAAGCGCGACTCACTGACCTTTTGCGGACAGTGTAGATTAAAATCAGATTGCATAGAACGTACAGTTTGATCTTTCATCAACACTGTCCTATATGGAGGTATTTTTATTCAAAAAATAAGCTTGAAATAACATTATTCGGGTTTTTATTATTGGCTTTAATATTCCATTCAATTTATTTAGCAGGATAAGGGTTAACAACGTTGTGGTCGTGTCTATCTTGAATGCATCTGCAGAGGACAAATTAAAAGTAGCATGAATTATGATATTTGTCTTTGAAAGAATAGACAGCGGTGTGAGAAAAGGAGTAAAATGTCAGCATTTTCTCCTTTTTCAATGGTGTTTCCAAATTTTCCCTTCTCCAAGGTCGCTAAAAACGAGATATATCGGTAATTAATGAATTATCAATGTGAATGACATTATTATCTAAAATTACAAAACGCCTCATGTTTCCCCTTTTTACATTACGCAGTTGCATAATGTATGTTATAGGCGCTCTGCCCTTGCGCTTTTTATTAATTCAGTCAACCAACAAAAAAACATGTGAAAGCACAAATATTGTGTTTTCCAGGTTCTTTTACGCATTTGCGAAATGTGCGTTCTGGGCTCTACGCATTTGTGTTTACTTCTATTTCAGTGAAAAATGCAAATAGTGCCATGTCAAAGTTCTTTTCTACACATGTGTAGAGTGCGTTATAGGCGATATACCCATATGTGCTCTACTATTCCAGCCAATCATAGTAAAACACACAATGTTATTGCATTGTTGTAGTTCTTTTGGTGGTTCAAATTCTTGCCATAATGGACAGTGCAGAGGAGAACAGCCGCAAAAGCTCTGTTGGTAAAGCATTAGATTCGTTAACATCAAGTATCGGGGTACTTGAGAGCGACTTGAGAGCGTGCGTTCCTTTTAGGTAACAAAGGTCCATGACTCCCGAACAGTGGAAGTCCCGAACAGGTGGGGAGGGGTTCATTTTTTTTTTTTTTTTTTTTCTGAACAACTAGGCATCGGTAGTAGTAATCCCTGAAAGTTTGAATCAATTCCGTCCAATAATGAATAAAGAGTTTTGGTCTCAAAAGAAAAAAAAAGTTGCAGGTACGGGTGCACGCACGGACGGGTGCCATTACTATATTCTCCTATTGGTGGGGATAATTATATAGTGTTATAAATGTACCTTAGATGGGTTAGGGTAAGGGTCCGGGTTAGGGGGGTCGTTATTTTATAGGGCGTCACAATTCTATGTGTGGGTCATTTTTCTACGTATGGGGGAGTCAAAATATTATGACCCTCCTTACCTGAGGGTCATTATTCTATGTGGGTCAGTTTACAACGTTATACCGGCCTGACACAAGGTTTTAATGGCTGAACTGATTTATTAAAACGTCTCACGCCTTTGAATGTATTAAATTTGATAAATTCTAAATAAAAACAAAAATGTTTCGGCTAATGCCTCATCAGTGGTTGAGCAACTATGGAATGACGTCATGTAATCGGAAGGGAGATAATTACATGACGTTAGCAACGCTGTTAACGAGTATTAACAAATTCAATCAATCAACGCTATTAACGAGTATTCAGGGGAGATAATTAAACGTATCAACGAAGACGGTTTAATTTCGATTTAAAGCAGTTTATAAAGTATTTCTCTTTGGCTAACCTGGCTGAAATATTTTCGGAATTTACTGTATAGAATGGAAATATTTTAAACTTTAATTCATCTTTGCTATATAAGTCTAAATGTTGGCTGACAGGTATTTGTCTTGTTGTTTGGTCTCTTATTTGTTGTGCGTGTATTGCGCTGAGAGAGAGAGAGAGAGAGAAATGACACTACAATTAGTATTTTCAACGTGCCAACCGGTTTCGCTTTGCAAAGCTCATCAGGGCAACGCTTTAATAAAACATCGTAACCAACGTCATTTTGACGTCATAGGACAACGGTTAAATACAATTCAATTTTGGACGAAAAATGTTCATGAAATATTTTTCCTTTGTTAATCTAGCTGAAACGTCGGGTGATTTGCATTTAAAAAATGGAAAAATTAAAAATTTTGGATCTGTTTTACAACAACTATCTAAATGAGAACTCACTGGTATTTGTCTTGTTGAAGGGTCCCTAATCTGTTGATCATGTATTGTAATTCTATTCCTAAGTTTATCTCCTGTTTGACCAATATAAAACTCTTGTGTGTGTACCAGGAGAACTCGTACCCCAGAGAACTCGTACCCTTATCTCGAGAGAAGTGAGTTTTGTTGCGTCCTTCCGATCTCCTGTCGAACGGGCATACAACTCAGACCTCTGAAAACATTGGTAACCAGCATTTTCTCCTTTGCCCACAATGTTTTCTACATGTCCAGCAACTTTCAGTTTTTCAGTCTCATTTATTCCATTCTATGCAAGTCTTTCAAAGATGGACAAGTCTAAAATGTGTTATTTGGTAAAGTGTTATTGTTGTAGTACTTTTCACAACTGTAGGTTGAGTTTGCAGCCTGTGTTGCAGTCTGATCAGTGATCTATACTGTCCTCTTTGAGACATCGTAGGTAATAGCAACATTGAAGTTCAATTATTCGGGCCTCTAGAAGGCTGAAATGTTGGGTTACTTTGGACTTCTAAGGGTTGATATGATTATATTATACATGTATATGGAATAACTTCAAACTTTTACAAACAATCCTGAGTTTTCATGACTCTGAAAAAAGCCTCTGAATACATAGTGGGAAAAGGAGAAAAAGCTGGTAACCAGCATTTTCTCCTTTTCGCACAATAATTTGTAATCTTTTAAGTTTTAAATACAATTCCTGGTAATTTGAGCCACGTTTAATTTGTCATTTACAAAGATTTTCTTTTGCAATATGATTTTTTTCCAACTTGTAAATAGTAAATCCTGATCACATGGCAAAATTTTAAATTTCTGCAAATTGGCTGAAAGGATAGATTTGTCTTTGAAAGGGTGGAAGAAGGAGAAATGCTGGTTAGCAGAGTTTTTTGCGTGTCCAAGGATCATCCTACCTCATGATTTTGTTAGTTGTAAGACATAATGGATTTTTATATATCCATAATTAGACTTGGCTTGACATCACGTATCACCGAGATGCATTTAGCATCCTTTTGCCAGAGCGTGACTCAATTATCAACATATCATCGCATGTGTATTTAAAGACTTGTTGTAAAGTATGTTGAAAACATCGCATTTATTTGTTATAATAATTAAATGGATAAATAAATATGATGTAGTATTTTTGGTTCTTCTGTGTTATTGTTTATATCTTTCCAGGATCCAGCGTGGCTCATAGATGACGATGTAGGATGTAAGATGTAAACAATAGGTCCTTGCTCATGAGTCACTAAGTCAAGTTGTGGAATACGTCTCTGGAATAGAAATCATGATTAGAAAACGAGAAAATGTTGGTTTCCAGTATTTCATCCTTTCCCAAATATATTGTCAAAAGCCTTTTCTCGTTTTCTATTAATGATTTCTAATCCAGAGACATATTTCACAATTTTACCCTCACATTTCAGCTAATTCGGCTGTGGAATAGAATCCTTAAAATTTAAATGGGCGAAAACATTGTATGTACAATTTTAGAGGTTGCATATGTGACGTAGGAAATATAGTTGTCAAAATCAAGAAATTTTGCAGTAAGATCTTGGCAAAGCACAATGTTGTTCTTTTTTTTTTCCTTCTCTCCATCAGACTACCCACACGCTAAAATTTATCATGTGCAAATATAGAACAATGTTTAACGAATATAAAAACGTGTTTGATTGGGGCTGAACAGTGTACAGAATTCAAGTTTTGGGCAATATATACCGAATCGAGGTAACTACTTATTGTGTTCTAAAGCAATTTAACCCTCTACCAAATAGATCAGCGTTTTACGACCTTGAGAATAGGGGCCTTTTGAAAACCATGTAGGAAAATGTGAAAATAATGGTGACCAGCATTTTCCAATTTTTCATATGTTCGAATGTTTTTCATCCATACATGGACAAATCCTAGCATTGGAGCTGAATGGAATTGGTCGTCTGCATATTCCTTTAATTCCGACGAGTTTAAAATTTTGTCGTCTGGTAAAGGGTTAAGTTGGTGTTCTTTAATCAAAAATAAGACACGACTATTTAAATGATTTTTTTTTTTTTCCGTCGCAAACGGTTACCTGTATGGGAGACACCCCAAAAGACAGTTAGTTTATTACGGGAATAGTGCAGGATATAGAACAAAACACATCCTATCTTGTGCCTGGTTCTTCAACGTGCTCAGATGACACCGTGATATGGAACCTCGTGTTAACGCCTCATTCTACCGGACTATCAAAGGCGAGGTTGTTGATCATTTTCCTGCCAAACAAGGGAATTTGAAATTTCCCGAGGTCTAAAGTTACAGTTCAACTACAAATGTAAATACATATTAGTCTTAAATAACCCGCCGGTAATGGATGATGTATACAAAATCAAATTGCACGTTCTGATCTTGGTCTAAGCCACCTGCAAAGCTGTTTAATTCGCAATCGGGGGGAAATTAGTTAAAGGGGATAACTATCGTTTCAGGACGTAAAGAGTGAAATGTTATTTGAGTTTAAATATTATGTACTTATAAATACAAACACCCTCTAAAAAACCCCAATTCCATTGTTATGTGGTTATCTGCACTAACCAGGAACATAGGGATATGTTTTTATCCTTTACCAAACAATCAAGGTTTAAACGACCCAGGTGAGGAAGAACTTTGAAAACATTTTTGGAAAATGAGAAAATGCTGGTAACCAGCATTTTCCTCCTTTCCCACATGGTTTTCTACTCTACGTAAGACAGAAATCATGAGTGAGCTACTTTTAATTTGTCGTCAGCACATTCCATTTGGTAGAATACAAACTTTTGTCATTTTGTAAAGTTAAACGATCTCGACTTCATGGATTTCACCCACGTTTGTTTACGGTTGATCTGGTGCACCCACAATTAAAATGTTCAATGTAAATTTGTATCAGCTTACGATACATTTGCAGTTCATATTACAGGCAAATGCTCAACATTCAATTTCAAAGGGTTTTAATGCAGTGACAAACATACTTGATAGCGCCACACTGCAAGGTTCCATTCACTATTCATGTAAATGATATAGTTGTAATTTTATACATGACAATTTGACGGTCAATTGACAGGAACTATTGTTTTATCAGAGGCACCTGTAGATTTTGTTTGCATGGACGCACGGCATTTACACATCCGAACAAAGAATAGATGTATGTGAAATATTTCTAATATTATTTTGTGAATTACAACTATTTTAATAATGGAGTTTCTCGACGAACAAAGAGTATTTGTAGCCCTATCTTTATTTCTCTTGACTACTCATTTTCCTGAGTTTGAAGGACACCAATATGAAACCACATCGCATGCACCTTTGAAAGACTGTTCAACAGGATTTGGGGATTTTTTAGATGAAACGGACGAAATGATGCTAGTAAAAGAGATTGAGATCGAGCTGCAGACCAGCCGTGCGAAAAATTTCTTAGATGGCCTCTCAAATCCATTCAAACGAAGAATAGTGACAACAAACTTACGGCTTTGTCCATTTGTGCGACTGTGTCAGTTTGAGTTGAAGTTAAATCCACTTACATATGATCTTTTCGGTTACAACTCGTGCTGTTTTCCATGCAGCTGTGACAAGGAAAACTGTCTTTCGAGTGGGACTTGTTGCCCAGATATTCTTCGGTCGGGAAACAACACGCCAGATTTAAGTAATGACATTCCAGAGACATGTGTTGCTACAGAACTAAAGGATATATATACAAATGTGGACGGCGTTAAAGCTAACTCAGGATGCCCAAGGGAAACAGATAGTGATCTTGTCGCAAAATGTGAGAGAATTTACGAGTACAGTCTTCGTGATATTGAAATAGAAGATATAACTCTGGTTTCGGATGCATCTAGTGATCAAATATACAGAAATAAGTACTGCGCAGAATGTAATTACATGAACACGTCTTCCCTTTTGTATTGGTCACCTAGAGTTCAATGCTCTCATTTGCTGGAGATGTCGCTGATCACCAGTTCAATGGATTTGATAAAGCAGATAGTGTATGGTGAGGTTTCATGTAATGTCATATTTCAACAACCGAAAATAAGAGCTAGTATCGAGTCATGCACACATAGCATATCGGTGTGTAATTTTACTGGATTGTGGAAGAGCTATGATCCCGACTTGGATAAGGCATGCGGACTCTACGAAAGTGTCGTTCTTGCTAAAAACGGTCAATATTTTCGTAATGTATTTTGTGCATATTGTAATGGCTTTTATCCTACACTAACTGATAAATGTGGTGAAGTTCATTTCACCGTTCCGACTCCAGTAGATTATGCAGGCTTCTTACGATTGTCTGACACCATACAGGACGACAGCGATTCTTGCGGAAAAGACGAAAAGTATGATAGCATTAAGGTAATACAGGGTAATTTGATTGAGTAGAATTTCACACAACTCCTTTCAAAGTGATACAGCCATTACGATTTTTCTTGTCTTACACACGTTTGAGATTCTGACAGATCACATAAATGACAAAATATTTGAACGGTCGTTTGATGAATGTATGATAAATATATTTCTAAGCTACCTCGAAAACAGGGGGGAAAAAAACATGGCATATCAATAAAAAATGTAACTTGTCAAAAAGCATAAAAATGCAAACCACAAAATAAAACTCAAAACTTGTAATTTGGTTTTTGAAAGATAGAAAACATTACAGGAAAAAAAGGAAAATGGAGGTTTCCAGCATTCTCAGGATTGTTTGGTATAGGGTTAACTTATTATTATTGTTATTATTATTAGTAGTAGTAGTAGTTGTGGTAGTAGTGGTAGTATTGTAGTAGTATTTATTTTATTGTTTATCCACCAAATTGGCGATCATTTTAACGGCATTAACAAAGCAAATAGAATACAAAAGAAAGAAAAAAAGTGAGATGAAGAATAAGAATTAGAATCATACAACCAAACTGATTAGAAAAAGAGCCAATGTACAACCAAATTCCAACACAAAAGAGGCCTTTGTAATTAAAACACGAAAATGCAAAAACCCCTTCCTCTGTCAGAACATTGTGCAAACCAAAAAAAACATAAACATGTATACGTGTATTTACAAACTAGAAAAATAATGTATAGGAATGTGATAAATGAGTGAAGAAAGACCTACATATTAATTACAAAATCCTTGCACGGAAAACAAGGAACGTTTGACAAATGATGACACAATAACCATGAATGAATGAGTGAGTGAGTGAGTGAAAGGATCGTCAGGTGCATGGTTTGCATGGATGGATGGATGAACAGAATCAGACACTAAGTATGACAGGACTTAGCAAAAAAAAAAAATACACGGCAAAAATGATATATGTGAGATGAGATGAGATGAGTGAGTGAGAAAGTGGGCGAGCGGGCAAATGAATGAATAAATGAATGATGAGGGTGGGTGGCAAGGTAGCCTTCAAAGTAATGTAAATAATCATCTGACCAACTGAACAATCTATTGATCAATATGCTAACTAATAAGACCCAGAAAAAATGTTTAGATATGTATTTGATAAAATAACCCGCCAAATAATAATCAGCTGAATATGATCGCGACGTTCATTAGTTCTACAGAAAGTCTGCAAATGTGCTAAGTATTTGGACGATATGAGCCAGAATTCTAAGATTTACGCTGTTATTATCTACTATATTCCTCAATCCTGAAAATAAACCGACTCACATCTTGTCGCTTTCTAGGGATATAATCCCCTGTCACAATGTGCTAGTAAGATTTCAAATATTCTGTGCCTTAAGCCGCAAGTGAACTGACAATCAAATATTACATGAATACATACTGATGCAGTGACGTTTATTTTACACTGCGGGCAAGATTTCGTGAAACTATCGCTATAAAACTTGACTATTAGCCCAACGCACCTATTACACTGATATGACGTTAAAATAGATGAAGATGACCTACTCATTTCCCATAGTTCACTATTATAGAGGAGCTGTGGCTTAAACGAGAAAAAAAATATTTAATTATCTATTGAGTTGAACTTGATTAGCCAGTCTTCATTTGACCTGGCATAAATGGCCTTTCGAACAATACTCTGCCATTGTGATTTTGTAGGGAACGAGGCGTTAGAGATGTATTCTGTGGCGTAATATAGGTAGTTTGAGGTTCATAGGGACCCCCTGAATCTTGAAATATCTTAAAAAATGCTTTAGCTATTGTACTGAAAATTTGCATAATTAAGAATATTACCTTTACCAACTCCGGGTGAATTTTTCAGAAATTTTGATAACTTAGTTTGACTTGTTTGCATTCAATGCAATGTTAAAAAGAATGAACAAAACAGCTTGTAAACGGTGGGAGGGTTGAAGGTTATTCCGAGGAAAGGGTTTACCTGTTTATGAAAACAATTCTCATGCAAGTACAGTAACTGTGGTCGTCTGTTGTTTGAATAGTAAAAAACTTCATCTGTTAAGGCCCTGGTCTCGTTTTTATACGCCCGTCGAAGACGGGACGTATTATGGGATCACTCATGGCGTACGGGCGGGCGGGTGGCGTCCAGTTCTTTCTCCGGAGCATAACCTTGTCATCTCCAGTCCGATTGACTTGAAACTTGGTATTTGTGTTTGTTGCAATAATACGGAGTGCAGTGCGAAAGAACAATAAGTCTACCTCATGCTGTCTTTGAGTTATTTCCCTTTGATCGTATTTTTTACCGCATTTTCTGCTTGTCCGGAATATAACTTTGTCATCGCTAGTCTGAACATCTTTAAATTTGGTATGCATGATTGTTGAAAAATTACGGAGTGCAGTGCAGAAGAACCATAACTCTTTCTAGCACGAATTTTGACTTATTCCCCCTTTGATCTTCATTTTTATAGCATTTCTTGCATGTCCGGAGCAAAACTTTGTCATCTTGAGTAGGAATGACTTGAAATATGGTATTCTTATTTGGTGCAATATTTGGAAGTGCAGTGCGCAAGAATTGTAACTCTACCTCGTGCTGTCTTTGAGTTATTTCCCTTTGGTCGTCATTTTTACAGCATTTAGTGCTCGTCCGGAATATAACTTTGTCATCTCAAGTCGGAACGACTTCAAACTTGGTATGCATGTTTGTTGGAATATTACGGAGTACAGTGCGCAAGAACAATAACTCTACCTAACGCGGATTTTGAATAATTCTACTTTGATCTTCATTTTTTACAGTATGTCTTGCTTGTCCGCAACGGAACTTTGTCACCTCAAGTCAAATTGACTTGAGACTTGGTAAACATGTTTGTTGCATTACCTGTCCTTTACAATTATTATACCCCCTCGACAACTGGCGGTGGGATTTGCCGCTCTTGTTTATTTGGGTTCTATTTTAATGATTCAATATTGGAGACTTGCACACACACTTTGCTTTCTTTTCCACGCTCAACAATAGATGTTTTTCCTAAGCCCAGTCAATATCTGGCTCACATCATGTGGTATAGCATACAACAATAAAGAAGGGTGCATTGTATGAAGTAGTTAAGTTCCATAAACAAGCTCGAAAGTATTGCTGTACATGAATTCTTACGGTCAAAGGGACACAGTGTCTTTAAGACTACCACCCTATGAGTGTGACCATAATACAATTGAGCTAATTTTAGGCGAACTGAAAAAATCATAACCAAAAACTTTCAAAACAAACCATGAAAGACATTTAAGTCTAAGTGTCAGATGGTTTGGAACACATATTTCAACAGAAGTAGTATTAAAACTTGAAGCCATGCCGAAAATAAAATTCAATAAAATATTGGAGAACAGACACCATATATGAAAACATAGGACAAATCATTTTAGACTTCAAACTTTGAATGAAAGTGACGAGAGCGATATCTAAGATAAAGTATAGAACTATATATTTTGTACAAAAAATAATTTCAGGGCCCCATATTTAACTGAATCGAGGTACTGATATCATGCATTTAACCAGTTATGTTTGCTGTTTCGGTCACTTTGCAAAACTGTCGGAGAATGTTAAGCTTCAGAGCAAACTTTTAACACTACTGGAAAAGGCAAAATGTTCTTTCTTGCAGATGAAAAATTCTAATTATACCCCCGCAAAACGAATGTTTTCGGGGGTATACTGGAATCAGCCTGTCTGTCCGTCCGTCCGTGTATCCGTCTGTGTACAAAATACTAGTAATTTTGTGTCGCGAACTCCTCCTACAGTTTTGCTGCTATTGTATTGAAAGTTTGTTGATACATTGATCGTATACAGAAGTTGTGCAAGACGCAGTTTTCAATCATCTACTCCCTATGATTCAAGGGTAATCTCCCCTTGAACTTAGAAATTTTTTTGTTAAATTGCCTGTTTCTGTCAAAGCGCTGGCGGGGGTATTAAGTCACATTCAGTGACAGCTCTAGTTTTCACTGTGAAAATTGGTCATTTTGAAAGACCTTCAAAAGTTTCATAAAAATTGATACAGGATTTTTCACGATATTTCAAAATTCATGGGGTCCCTATGAACTGTAAACTACCAATACTCAATATTATACCTTTTGAAAACACCGACTATATCAGAAACATATTCTTGCTGAATAGAGGACTTATATTTGTAAAATGTGACCAGACGGTAATTAAACAGCTGTTTAAAAAAAAGTCCCGAAAACATGCGGCAGAGCTGCCCGAGGAAAAGCAGTTTTCTATAATCTATTTCAAACCCGATCGGATAAGCCCCGACCATACTTAAACAAATATCTGTTCTCGTGTATACAGGTAGATACTGGATATATTCAATACAAAATCTGTTAGTCTTCTCAAGTTGTGAAATATGACACGTGGCTGGCGAAGACCCACGCTCGCAGCCATAGAGGGCTTTAGAAAGGACTACTGACTTACGTATTATCATAGACGTAGATGGAAGAAGACCATTATCGTGTATTACGACATTCATAAGGCCTAGTGAAGTGCTTTTCAGTTTCCGACATAATTCATCTATGTTTACTGAATTTTTTATATACTTATTACAGATTATTCCCAAATGGTTATAATTTTTCACCTCTGAAATTAAACTTTTGCCAAAAACAACGAACGATTTCCATTTACACTTCTTGATTCGTTGAAAACGGTGACCGTGAATTTACTCGGATTATATAAGTACCTCCATCTGCAAGAGTACTCGTAACATATGGTCATCATTTTCTGCAAACCATTTTTGGATAAAGAGACACGAATAATATCATCTGCTACACTAAGAGAGCTTACGTCAACTCCAGCGATACAAAGGCCATAACCGGAAGATTCTAATAGCCTAATCAAGCCATCAATGTAAATCAAATAGAGAAATGGATTGTTATACCCCCTTGACGAGCACCTTGAAGAATAGGAAACATATCAAAAGCAGTACAAGATTTGTGGCGGACTGACCTATGTAGCCCAGAGTAAAGGATAAACAAGCATTGGAGTATTTTATTGTCTAAGCTTTAGATTGAGAGTTATTATTATTAGTAGTAGTATTTTCTAATTGTATTTCTGGTTTCTTTGTTATCTTCTTAATTTTTCATTGCGTCATTTGCCTGACATGATCAAAAGTCAGATATTGACCAATTTGCCTTGACCCTCCAATCATTTTCCGACAGAAATGATCAGACCTTTGTTTCTTCCAGAAAAATAATAAGTCTTTACAGATTAAGCACTCATAACAAAATACTATGCTGCAAATGTGATATTTAAAGCTACTAACAATTACTGCGTGTTTTTGCTATCAAAGAATTCCGTTATATGTGCAGTATTTTGCATGATTGTGCTCCTAAATATAACCAGTTATTGTTGTCGGAGACAGTGGCCTGACGTTAGAACGCCAGTACCTCTCTCAAGAAAATCCTTTCATGACATAATATAAAGTGTTCGTGAATGACGTGAACCTGTACGATTCCATTTAGTAAAAAAGGTACAATTGGGCGTTTAACTAACGAGTTGGTCATTTTGCAATCTTTGATTCAGTCTTTTTTGACAAAATATATCATCTGCTTATTTGTATACGAATTCATGTAATAGACGCGTGTTGTTTACAATGTGGCGTTCCCACAATTCTTTTTAAAACTCTGGTGCAATATCTAAAAATAACTGAAGATGCTTTGTAGCTCACTACGGAAATAAATCTACCATCACTTTTGTTTCATTTTTTTCTCTTGTCTCTTGTTTTCTGTACAAATGGTTTTCCAGCTATCAGTTTACTTAACTTGGCAATTAATCATTTTTGAAATTTGATGAGATTCTAAAAATCTGAAAAGTCATGTATAACTTGTTCCATAATCGTGGCATGAGGATCCAATGATGAGTTATCAAAAAAATTTTACATGAGTTACGGCTTGCTTCATGAGTTTGTTTTTAGGTCGTGAGTTTTGTCCCAGAATGAAAACTAAAACAGAGTAGTAACTGCTGCCCTCCTTGCCTCATTTTCTTTTAATACAATACTAGTCGGTCAGCTTCGGAATAAAGTGACTGATAAAGATTGGACTCAACACTTCTAATCATGAAAATGTTGTATCTAAACATCTAAAGTAACGGTGTTAAGGTGGGAGTATTGAAAACCAATTACTGGGACCTCAATGATGCAGTAATGATGATGTTGTTATGATTCAATGATTCAGTTATGATATTGTATTCGTTACCTGAAAACCGCTATTAGAGCTCATCAATGGTGCCAGAAGATGAGCCAAACTTTTCACTGTTGAACGTCAAGAGCACATAATGTACACAGGTGGACCTCGTATAATTGAGTCATACTTTTTAAAAATGGGGTTTACTGCATTAAGCGCAGTCTGACATGGGTCGCAACGGTTTGCTACTTGTACAGTTTATAACTATATGTCCAAGGACCATTCTATCTTACGATTCAGTCGATTGTTAGAGACAATGAATTTTCTGGATCCATAATAATGTGATGACTAGCTTCGTTGAATGCATCATGGGGCGGTTTCAATCCAGTTAAAAAAAAACCAACTTTAATGAAGCAAAAACTTATACTTTCAGGAGAAATGCAGGCCGACGGTGTGTTCAGGGGGTAGAGAGATGAAAAATGGGCGCTGTGAGCTGATCTTGGATGGATTAGTGACCATGGACTTGGACATAAATCTGCGTCTAGATCCACAAGATCCAATACCATTACACTCTGCTTATGATATTGTTCCGATTGTAAAACATTTCGTTGTTGACGAAATATATAATAGAGTAGACGTGCAAACATTATGTAGTGTACAGGTTCTTCTACAATCTAATTTACTTAGCACTAAGACCACAAACAGAAACCCTTTGTCTGATCAAAGGGGAGAAGTTGCAGGTCAAAGAAATGCTTCCGAACTGATATTTTATCTCCTTAGGATTCAGATTTCTGTTCAGGGTTATTTTGAGAAAACTGTGGAGTCATTAAAAAGCTTAAACGGTACTCTTGCGATCCCAAAGGTGACGGGGGATCTAGTCTTTGTAATGAAGCTTGTACAAGATACACACAAAAGGAAATTTGATAAAATATTATCCTTAATGAATAGTACATTCAAAGATAAGAACGTTGAGAATGGAGATAACGACATAAATTATGCTGTTTCATTATCTAATTCACTTTCCCTGTTTGAGGACGATGACAATATGTTGCAGATACCATACCTATGGACTGATTGGTCCAGTGACTACTGTAAACATGAGCCCAGGTACGCTTTGTTGTCCCTTAAATCGTGTGTAATGTTCAAGATACCTTGGGAAGAATTCGACTGGAAACAAAAAACAGATGGTATTGAAATGGAAGGTCCTTCAATTCGTCTGGACGTTGAAGATTACAAAATTGTAACGAAATCACAGTCCAGGTATCTTCTGATTTGTGTTGATACGTATTTAGAGAAATTTAAACCACTGGCGCGATCAGTCAAAGACGTGGATTTTGATCCCGTAAAAATAGCCAAAATTGTTATCTCTCTAATTTGTGTATGCGCTTCAATTATTTGTTTGGTCTTTTCTCTGGTGACGTATTTCATGTTTAAACAATTACGGACTTTACCAGGTAAAAATAATATTGCATTGATTGTGTCCCTTATTTTTGCACAAGTTTGTTATCTAGTAGGGGGCACTGCTAACTTTGACCGAAATAGCGTAATCTGCAAAACAGTTGGTTTGTTAACTCATTTTTTCTGGCTTGTTTCAATGTTCTGGATGAACACCTGTACGTTTCACATGTGTAAAGTATTATTAGAGACAAGAAACGTATCACACCATGGTAATTGCAGACGATACCTTTACTATCATTTGTACTGCATTAGCATGACCCTAATCTGTGTCGTTATAAATGTTGGAGTTTCCATGGCAACATCTGAGAACACTGACATTGGATATGGCAAGATCATATGTTACGTCTCCACTCAGAGAATGGTGGATTTTACTTTTGGTGTGCCGTCGATGCTAGTTGTGGTTTCAAATTTTGGCATGTTCTTGGCAGTTATAATATCGTTGAAAAGGCGACCATCCATAAGGCAGAACGTGAAAAATGATATTAATTATTTTGTGATATTTATTAAATTGTCCACCGTGACTGGAATTACGTGGATATTCGGTTTTCTGTATATGTGGACTGGCCTCGAGGCATTTTCTTTTTTGTTCATAATATTGAATGCTTCCCAGGGTCTCTTTATCATGTTGGCGTTTGTCTGTAACAAACGAACAATAACTTTGTACAAAGAATTGCTTCGCACTCGTGATCGATCTTCCCCACCTACAGGCGTAAGGTCAGCAGGAACTTCGTCCACTTCACTATAGTCACCCTTAGTCAGCTAACTTTCTTCAATTCGTGGGAAAGGCTTTTTAGAATTTAAACCTTAGACTGCAGCGCCAAATTAATCGAACTGATATTTTGGAACCTGGAAATAAAGATCAAATCAATTGCAATTATAGATTGCATCTGTGCAGAATGTCTCATAAAAGCGGCTAGGGTAGATCAAAGGTCAAACTGCACGTTTTGTGCAGTCTAATCTTAATCTATACTGGCGACAAAGGCAATTGTTGCTGTGAAAGCCCTTTAGATACCTGAGCCATTAACTTCATATTTGCTGCAAGAAAAAATCTAACATTAATTTTCCATTTCCTCTTACGCTATCTATATCTAAGGAAGATGCTTCTTGTTTCTTCTGACAGTATGCATTTAAGAAACAAATGGCTTAGGCGTAGCGTCTATAACGCATGATACGCAACTGCGTTATAAAAACACATGCATAGCATCCATAACGCACAGTACGCAATTGCGTAATGCAAAAAAAAAAAACGTAGCGTCCATAACGCACCATACGCAAGTGCATAATGAAAACAAAGGCAGAGCATCCATAACGCACAGTGCGCAACATCATTTAGCTTAATGTCAACAAAAATATAGCATCCATAATGCACGGTACGCAATTGTGTAAAGTAAACGAAGACGTAGCATCCATAACGCACAATGCACAAGTGCATAAAAATTAGAAGAGGCAAGACATTCTTTTATCACTTTAAAGAACAACTTCATTCTTATAATAGGGCCTTAAATTATTGAAAAATAAACATTTCCAACCGATAGTTAATAGGCAAATATTACAAGTTCATCCTATTTCTTCTCAATGAAAAATCGCACTATTTCGGAAAGTATGGGTCAAGATTTGACTACACGTTATTTCCACTGTCTGAAAAAGCGCATTTCGTCGCGCTTAGCAGCCTAAAGGTGAAATAGCACTCTAGATTTAGATCGTAATGATTCTGAACCTCTGAATTATAGTTTCACATAAATAGAAATATTTAATTAAAAGTGACATTTCTTTTTACAGTACGCACTTGCATATTGTGTGATACGGACGCTTGGCTTTTGCTGTCATTTAAATTGAGTGTTTGACTGACTGTCAGTTTTGGCTTGCAACCCCGTCTGTCTGTTTATCTACCTGACTATTTGTATACCAGAGGAAATTTCTTTAGCCTTCTTTGTTTTTGTCACGTTTGATATGTTGTCTGCAAATGCTTTTAATTTGAAAAAAATTTACAATGTCGATTGGTAAATGCAGCTGAAATGATGAAATATGTCTTTAAAAATGTCAAGGACGTTGTTGAAAAACGAGAAATTGCTGGCTTGTTAGTGTTTTCCCCTTTTGAACGTTTTCAAAGGCTTTTTCGAACATAGAACTAACATAGGAAAACCTTGTGTGCACTCTAGAGGCCACATTTTCGGCCTGATAGTCTTTAAACTTGTTCAGAATGTTTGAATGATATCCCGGACCAGTTTAAAATTAGGTCACGTTGGGTCAAAAAGTAGGTCACATGGCTAATTAATATAAAAAGCTTGTGTCAAATAGTTTGTCTTGATAATATACCGGAAAAAAATTCAGAATGGGTCATATGGAGTCAGAAAGTAGGCAACTGGACTAAATCTTTAAAAAAAAAACTTGTATCCACTCTAGAGGCCATATTTTCGGCCTTATACTCTTGAACCTTGATCAGAATGTTTGTCTTGATGATATCTCGGACCAGTTCGTAATTGGGTAAAATTGGGTCAAAAAGTAGGTCACTGACCTAAATATTAGAAAAACCTTGTGTGCACTCTGAAGGCCACATTTTCAGCCTTATTCTCTTGAAACTTTGTCAGAATGTTTGCCTTGATGATAAAAAGTAGATCACCTGGATAATTATTAGAAAAAGTTTGTGTGCACTGGAGAGGCCATATTTTCAGGTCGATATTCTTGAAACGGTGTCAGAATGCTTCTCTTGGTGATATCTTTGAGTCTGAAATTGGGTAATGTATGGTAAAGAAAAGCAGGTCACAGGGTAAAATCTTAGAAAAAACTTGTGTGTAGTCTAGAGGCCACATTTTCAGCTTGATGTTCCTGAAAATTATTTAGAATGTTTGTCTTGATGATATCTTGAACAGAGTCGGTCAAATCGGTTCAAAAAGTAGGTCACAGGACTAAATTTTAGAAAAACTTGTGTACATTCCAGAGGCCACATTGTCAGCCTGTTACTCATGAAATTTGTTCAGCACATTTTTCTTGATGATGTCTGGGACAGGTTTGAAATTGGGCCATGTTCGGTCAAAAAGTGGATCACGGGGCCAAATCTGAGAAAAACCTTGTTTGCACCCAAGAGGCAACATTTTCAGCCTGATACTCATTGAACTTAGTCAGAATGTTTGTCTTGGTCATATCTTGAACATGTTTGAAATTGTGTCATTTTGGGTGAAAGAGTAGGTCAATGGGCCAAATTTGTGTAAAAGTTTTATGCAGTCCAGAGGCCACATTTTCAGTTTGATACTCATGAAACTAGGTCAGAAAGGTCATCTATTTGAAGTCTCAGACAAGTTTGAAATTTTGTCACAACAGATCAAAAAGTAGGTCACTGGGCTAAATCTTAAAAAAAAAAAAAACTTACATGCACTCCAGAGACCACATTTTCAGTCTGATACTCGAGTAACATTATCAGAATCTTTGTCTGGATGATACCTCTGACAAGTTTAAAAGGACGTGCAGGTCATGTTGGTAAAAAAGTAGGTCACTTACACGCATGCGTTTTGCATTACTAAAATCGGGATCTGTTCAGGTTTTATCAACCATAGACGACTTTACTCAGATGAGCGCATTAGAGCCAACGACCCTGTTGTTTGATATTCATGTCTTCAGCTTTGTGATATACAGTCACCATGTTTTTTTTTTTGTTTTTTTTTTAATACTTTAAATTGCATGTTATAAATGGTAAGGCGTTGCTAGATTTTATGTGTAAAATTTATCATGAAAAATTGTGTGTAATTTTTTGCACTTTATATGACAGACATATAGTGATATTGTACTGTGAAGTATCAACAATGATAAACTTTGATGACCATGATAGTTGACTGTATCAGGCCTATTTCCTGAATAATGATGATATTGATTAAGCTCAATGTCCTTGTCCTTCATTTATTACATAGGGTCCTGCGTGGCTCAGATATAAAGTGTGTGACTTGCAACCTGGAGGCCCCGGGTTCGAGCCACATTGGATCCTCATGGTCCTTCGTTGGAGTGTCCTTGGGCATAACACTTCAGAGTCGAGCCGCAGCCTAGTACTGTTAAAACCCAGGAAAACATGAAATGTAAGCTGTCGCCGTGATATGACTGAAATAATGTTGAAAGCGGCATAAAACACCATTCAACCAATCAACTATCATTTATTACATATATGTAGTAATGTAAACATTGCAATTAATTGATTCACATATTTCTTTCATTCGTGCAAATGGGGGTTTGATGCATCTGCGCAAGGCAATATACCAAGCTAGTAATCTTATAAATATGGTCCATAAATATGCCTACCTTTTTTGTAACAACAAAATGAAATAAGAGATAGGTCCACATGCAGAAAAGTGACCAAAAGAAAAAAAAAAAAAAGGGTTTCAACCCAAGTCAGCTTTCGCGGACTGCGCAGGTTAACCTGGGTTGGTACTTTTGCAGAAGCATTAAAACACCTTCTAACAGAGCATGTATATATGTTTTGACCACTTTAGGTTGATAACTACGAACTTATGTATTAAATATTTAACTTTTTTTTTTTTCTTAATCATTTCTCAGGTTTAATCCATACAATTGTTTATTAATATCTTACTCATTTTTTCTTGACATTTTGGAGTGTATGTGATCTTGACTGATTTGATATGGCCTGCAACACGCAAAAAAGGGCATTCGGACATTTTCATACAGTGTCATCCCGGATCAGCCTGCGCAGTCCACGAAGGCTAATCCGAGACGACACTTCCCGTTCTTATATAATTTTCTATTTTGTGCAAGTCTGCTGTTGGACAAAATAAAATATAGTCGAAAAGTGTCGTCTCGGATCAGTCTTTTCTAATTGCGCAGGCTGATCCGCAATGACACTTTATGCAAATGTCCGAATGCCCCTTTTCGCGTGTTGCAGACCATATGGAGTAAAACTAATGTGTTTCTAATTATGTTGACATATGTTGTGCTGCTACGTGTCGTCCCTGTAAGCTGTATGTGCAGTTATAGTATAAATTATACTCAAGGTTCATGTCCCTCATATATTACATATACAGGGTGTTTCATAATATCTGCCACCATTACAAAATCTTATATCTTTTTAGTTCATGAGGATAAAACAATGATATGTACACCCTTTGAAAGCTTATATATTAAAATTTTATTTGACTAATAAAGTACGGGAAAACGTCAACGTCATAACGTCATTTATGACGTCATTTCCTGTGGTCAGTTTTCCAAGATGGCGCCAACTAAGGATCACTGCAAAGAAATTGTTAAAATATATTATGAAACTAAATCACCTATTACAGTGATTAGAACTACGCTGAAAAGGTATCCAGATGTAGGTAAACTTGATCAAAAACAGATATGGCCTTTTCTCATTTCTCCGTTCATTCTCATTTCTCCGTTCATGTACTAAAACGGAAGGAATAACAGCTCGTGACGTTTTGTTCCACCCGGATTCTATTCTACTCGACATCGGAAGTATTTTTCTATCGATCAAGACGCAAAAATGCGACAAAAGCAGGTAATTTTCACATTTTGAAAGAACATACTGCATTAGATACAATCAAAAACACATTTTCAATGCTTTTTCCACATTAAAAAAGCCTAAATCGGTTGTATTTACCCTATATTGTGACCTGTTGCAGAAGCGGATGACCTATTTCCCACTCGACAGAAGCTTGCATCAAGCGGGAGTCTAGAAACTGTCAAAAATACACTCCAGTACGATAATTGCATTCTACGTGTTATTTTTGTCACTAATTAAAAAAGATATCGAGGGAAAACTGTTGTGTTGGTTTTGTATTTTCAATTCAGTGTCAGTAAGCATTAAATTAAGATAAGATGGGTCGTGATTCATTTATCTCAGTCCACATGACGAATTATTAATAACGAAATATTGAATATTATTAAGTTATTGATAATTTTGCAATGTAGGCTGAGCTAAATGAATCACGCTCAATCTCATATTGATACAAACTGAAGGTCAAATCTCGATGAGATGGAGGCCCAGTTTTTTAACTAAGCTTTCATTTGGTCTCAATCTAAATATGTCAAAAATGTAAGCTGCAATGATTGCAAATTAAAGGTAATTTATCATGTCTGATTTCAGACAAAACCAATGAAAAAATGCACTACTAAGCTAAGATATGACCAAAAGAATCTCGTCCTCGCTTATGAGGCTGTAAAACAAAAGGGGTGGAAGATTAGGACAGCTGCTAGCAGTTTCGGTGTTCCTGTTCAGACACTGCGAGATAGAGTAACAGGAATTGTAGACCCGTACACCTTCAAACTAGGACATAGCACCGTCTTGTCCCACGAAGAGGAAGAAACTTTGGTGGCGCATGCAGAAGTTATGGCACAGCTGGGGTATGGGTTTTCAAACCGCCAGTTTCAGCATCTAGCGGGAGAACTAATGTATGACCTCGGGCGGAGGAGCGAGAGGAAGCTACCGAGCAACAACTGGCTGTATTCTTTCTTAAGGAGATGGAATCACCGACTAGCCTCTCTTTCACCAAGAAAACTTGATACGGCCAGAGCTAAGTCTGCAACACCAGAGGCTGTTGATAATTACTTCCGTAATTTGGAAAGTATTATGGAAAAATACGACCTGCATGAGAAGCCGCACCTCATCTATAATGTAGACGAGACTGGCCTTCAACCTGACCATCGCCCACCGAATGTCATCGCAACCCCTGGTAGTAAACCACAGTCAGTTACTTCACCGAGGTCCTCTACCGTTACATTGATAGGATGCGCTAACGCCCTTGGAAATTCGTTGCATCCATTCTTTGTTTTCAAGGGAAAGCGATATAATGAAGAGCTGCTTAGTGGAGCTACGACAGGAACACAGGCAGTGATGTCAGACTCTGGATGGTCCAACGCTACGATATTTAAGGATTATCTGTCTAACCACTTTCTTCCCTACATCGGTGGTGGGGGTACCAGGGAAGATCCAATCCTTCTTCTTTTTGATGGACATGCCTCTCATACATCATCGATGTTAATAGAGTGGGCCAGGGAGAGACATGTCATACTATTCGTATTGCCAGCTCACACGTCACATGTCCTGCAGCCTCTTGATGTAGCGGTTTTTGGTCCCTTTAAGAATTATTTCTACCAAGAATGCGCCAACTTCATGCAGAGAAACATGGGCCAGGTAATTACCCGATATCAGATAGCTACGCTCGTATGCAAGTCTTACCTGAGAGCTATGAGTCCACCCAATATACAGGCAGCTTTTAGGAAGACGGGTATATATCCCTTCAATAGGGACATAATATCTAAAGAAACCCTGTTTCCATGTGAGGCTTTTCGAGAAGATCGACCATTAGAAAAGATAGCTGCCATCAAGTCTGGAAAAGAGGCTGTGGAGGAATTTCTGAAACTTAAGATGGAACAATCACAGGATTCTGCTTCTGACAGCCACCAATGCAAATGTTGCAAGGGAAAGAAAGCGAGTGCCAAACCAAAGCCGAGTGGAAGAGCAATAACGGAAGACGAGTACATGGGGGAACTGACCCAATATGACGTGCAGCTTCAACAACCAAAGCAGACGAAGTCATCAAGTGTTAAACCTTCTACCAGCGGAATCAGTAAAGGGATAATCAATAGTTATCAACAGCTTTCACCATCCCAAAGTCTCGATGAAATTCCAGATACTGACGATGACAATGACATTCCATGTTGTGTGTGTGGCAAGTTTATCCCTCCGAATGTTGACGATATTCCAAGCAAAAAAGTCATCAACTGGGCAAAGTGCGACAGGTGCGACCATTGGGTTCATCTTCAGTTTTGTACAGACGTCAGAGTCGTCCGGCGACAAAGCCAATTTTTATGTAAACACTGCGAGGAACTCACTGTTTAGACATTATCACACAACTCCCTCTTTATGAAGTTTCGAAGTCAATTGTTGATTTAATTTTTATACAAGTTGTTGTTGTTGGTGGTGACTGTTTGTAATTTTCTCTTACATGCCTATATTTCTGCTGTTGTGCATTGTTTTACATTTTTTTAACACTTGTTCACGTTTCCTACACAAAAAAAACAATAGTAATCAACTCTAGTGGCTTACGATCAGTTCAATACACATCATATATGAATGGGCTAGTCCGTCTGACCTGGAGTGTAGAATATTCATCAGTCCTTAGCGACCGGCCTAACAACCAATCAAATGAACGGAGAAATGAGAAAGCGGCCATACTACCCAGATTGTCGAGGTAGGTTTAAAAACGTCCTCGGATCGAACCTTTCGATGCAAGTTGTAGTGAATTTTGTCAGTTAAAAGTTTAATTCAGATGTTATATTTAATCATTACACGAAAATTTTGATTCGTTGACCGAAATTGTGTATTTGGTGAGCTTATTTCCGCTTAGGTGAACGGAGAAAGGAGAAAACAGTATACATAGAATTGTAAAGCCATTTGAAGTTATGGGCTCAATTGAAGATGGGAGACACAATAATCTGGGTCGCCCTAAGTCCGTGCGGAATGAAGCGACAATTGAACAGGTTAAAGCGGTGATCACAGAAACACTAAGAAAATCTGTTAGAATGGTATTTGGAGATATTACTAACATTGCCAGCCATTCAAGTGTTTACAGAATGCTAAAATATGATTTAAAACTGACTCCATATAAAATTTCCATTATGCAACACCTCAAACCAACAGGTATCGAAAGCAGACTGTCATTTGCAAGATGGGTTACGGAAAATGATGATATCGTGGGACAGATATGGTTCTCGGATGAAGCCACTTTCATCTAAATGCACATGTGAACAAGAAGAATTCCATATTTTGGGGAACTGAAAAGCCAGAATTTTATATTGAAAAACCTCTCCACTCTGAAAAGGTTACAGTGTGGGCGGCATTAAGTGATGAGGGCATAATTGGCCCTTTCTTTTTTGAGGATGAGGATGGAACTGTGGAGACTGTAAATCAAGACCGCTATTTAAATATTCTTAAAAACAAATTTCTACCAGCTTTGAGACGTAAGGGTATTGATATAAACACCACATGGTTCCAGCAGGATGGTGCAACTACTCATACAGCTAGAAATGTGATTGACTGGATACAAAAGACTTTTGGTGATAGCTTCATTTCATTGAAAACGGATATTGAGTGGCCACCACACTCTCCGGATTTAAGCCCACTTGATTTTTTCCTGTGGGGATACCTTAAAGACAGGGTCTATAAGCACTCCCCACAGACCACAGCTGAACTCAAAACTGCAATTAAGAGAGAAATGAAGATCATAAGTAGTGAGAAATGTACAAACGTAATCCGAAATTTCTGGCACAGAGTGGACGTCGTTATTGGCCAGAATGGACGTCATTTAGAACACATTCTATAAAATTGACATTTTAAAGAATTTTGAAACTGCGTGTATTTACAAGGGTAATATCTACATGTTATATATCAAATAAAACTTTATTCTATGTACAATAACATAGTTAAATGTAAAAACATAATTTCTTTTTTATGTTAAAGTTTTTGATGTTTAAAATGGTGGCAGATATTATGAAACACCCTGCAGTAAACACTGCAAGGAACTGATTCACATATTTCTTGTATGTATAGCAAACTCATCTCTGGCTAAAGGGGTTTGAATTAATCTCCGTGATGCAATATACAGAGCAATTCATTACGTAGTTATAGATCTATTGAACCCATTTTGCACAAAACCAACTAAATCATGAGGAATATCGGTCTTTTGACATGAAGAAAATTGACCCAAGCAAAACAAGCAAAAAGTTTCGATCCAGGTCAGCCTGCGCAGGCTGACCTGAGTTGATACTATTTGCGGGTGCATTAAATCCCATTTTCAGAGAGCATGTATTTATTTTTGACCATTCTAGTTCGATTACTACAGATCAACTAAAGGGAACATTTTATTCATATCGTGGGCCGCTGATCCAAAAAACATAAATATACAGATACATATATTGATCCCTTGACCCTTTACAAAACAAACAAGCACACAATGCCGGCTTTTTTATCTAACCTGGAGAAATAACCGTTTGTAGATATATGTGTAAAAAGGATCAATGTGTTGTATATGTGACCGTTTTCTTAACTTATATCTTAAGTTTCATTCATACTATTGTTTATTAAAATCGTATTCATTTTTCTTGATTGTGTTAAGTGTATGGCGATTTTGATTGATTTGATATGCAGGTAAACTGTAAGGTGTTTCCAGTCATGTGGATCTGGATACATGTTGTGCTGCATCACGTTGTTTCTGTACTTTGTATGTGCAGTGATGGTATAATTATACTCAATGTCCATGCCCCTCATATATTACATACATTTAGTATCATAAAAATTGCATGAAACTGATTCAATATTTCTATTGTGTATACTGAGCCGCGCTTTAGGTTTAATTCGTCTCCGTGATGCATTATACCAAGTAAGTCATCTGATAACTATGGATCAATAAGATCCGTATTCTCTAACAAGTAAAACTGAATCACCAGGTAGACCGTCCTTTGATATGCAGAAATTGACTAAAAGCAAAATGACTCGATCAAGGTCAGCCTGCACGGTCAGTGCGGGCTTACCTGGGTTGATACTTTTTGGTAGATACATTAAACCCCTTTTCAAATAGCATGTATATATTTTTGATTACTCCACTTAGATCATTATAGATCCATGTATTGTATATTATACCACTTTTCTTTCTTATAACTCAATTTTAATTCATACTATTTTTATTAATAATCCTTTTTTTATGGCTAGGAGTGTGTGATGATTAGGATGCTATTTCTTATTTACTGTTGTAAAAATGAGGCTATCTATCTGTATGTCAGTCGGTCAGTTGTATTGCGTGTGAGACTGCTAGCCAGATTTTCTTCATAACCTCAATAAATGACATGTCGTCCTGTAACTACCTTGCTTTTAGTTATCTATATAGTACCCCCAAAAACACAGACAAGGTGTAGTCTTGATTTATCATGCGGGCCTGTTCGTCAGTCTGTAGGGATGGATGTGCTAGGCCTGCCGGCTTGTTTCCGTGCCTGCAGTATTGATATCATGTTATTGTTTACGTCAGTGTTATACCTATGACTTCAACTATTTTTACTCATTCATGAATTAAGTTTTAATGGATTATTGACTCAATCCAATCACTATATTTAAAAGTAACATATTAATATATTCCAAGGTATAAACGGTAAGCGTTGCTAGATTTCCTGTGTGAAATCTTTATATTAGTAGCTTGTATGTATATTACTCAAAATTTGATAAGGATCATATCTGATTTTCGCTAATTCTCCGAACCACATTAGAAAAAAACAAAAAGTGGCATTTATATTGGATTGTGCCAATCTAACGAGCAGGTATTGGAAGGCACATTGCATTTAACACAAAATGAGAAGCTACAGCTGAAAAACTCTAAAGTTTCTGTTTTCAGACAGACACAACACTTCCAGAAACATTACAACAAATATCCGTTCCTGGAAGGTATAGCTTTAAAGTTAATGTCAGTATCGTGTGTGACCTCTCCTTGCGTCTGTGACAGATTGGCACCTATGGTGCATGCTGTCAGTGAGTCTCCTGATGTTTGCTATCGGAATTGCATTCCATTTTTCTACAAGAGCAGCTCCGAGCTCCTGTATGGAACCAGGCTGAGGCAAACGTCTGGAAATGGTAACCTGAAGCACATTCCATACATGTTCAACAGGATTGAGGTGGGGGGAACGTGCTGGCCAGTCCATATACTCGATTGTTTCCTGTTCAAAGTACAATTCTACCACCCTAGCACGATGTGGTCGAGTATTGTCGTCCATAAGAATGAAGTCTGGGCCAATCGCACCAGCATAGGGTCTAACATAAACAACAAGGATTTCATCCCTATAGCGGATGCCAGTCGTCATACCACGCTGTAAAACATGCAGGCCCGTTCGTCCATCACGACTAATCCCACCCAAACCATCACGCAGCCACCTCCATATCTGTCATGTTCAGAGATGTTGGCATCCTGAAACCTCTCACCAGTCCGTCTCCACACCTGTTGCCGTCTATCCGTAAAGTCTAAACAAAATCTAGACACACCAGTGAAAAGAACTGGGTGCCATTGGTGGTGTCCCGAGTTCACGTGTTCAAGGGCAAACTTCAAAAGAATTCCTCTGTGATATGGAGTCAATGGAATTTGCACACATGCCCTTCTAGAGGACAGCCCTGATGCATGTAGACGATTACGTATTGTTTGAGTGGTTACGTTCACACCAGAGGCACTTAAGAGGTCGTTACGTAGCGTGTTTGCGGTCACAAAGTGATTACGTCCGGCCTGGAGCACTATAAAATGGTCTTGTCGTGCCGTTGTGGACCTTTGACGACCTACACCATAACAATATTGTGGTAGTTTGGGGAAAAAGACCAAAGAAAGACGTTCAATCTGTTTTTCACACTTCATCGATCAAAACTGACCAAAACTCATCCACTGCACAACCAACCAAGTATACAACATCCCCCCCCCCCCCACAAAAACAAATTGATCTATCAATTTCAATGCAGTGGATAAATTTTGGACAGTTGACTACAGACGATTAGATGTATAGATACCCTGATAAAGAAATATCAGGCTATCAACACATGCGATTGTCTTGATGGTAAATGGAACTGCTAGATAGAAATCCCTTTAACTCTTTCATACATACATTTGCAACTGTCCAGGCTTGCCAGGCAATGAACGGCATTAACAAACATTTACAACGGTACATATTTCCATGAGAACCATCCAATTAAATCTCATAGCTAGGGAATTCTTGCAGTGGCAGATCGGTGAAATGATTTACACGGAATGAAAATGTCCTAATTCACAATAACTCAAAACAAAAACTATAACTATCAGCAACACGTTGCCAACCCCTTTTACCAAACCATGCGTAATTAGTATTTCTGCAGTGGACACATTTTGCCATATAAACAGAACTGTTTAACAAGACTTTGTGAGAAGTAGAGCAAGTTCAGATTGAAATACATATTCTGGATCAGACATGAACCACACAATGTGCTCCAATCAGTAGAACCAGAATAACATACCCTCTAAATGTCTTTGTCATAAAAAACATCTGTTGCATGTTCTTAGCAGACAAACATGTGCGGATATATGGATAGAAAGGGTTGCACTACACAAAACACTAAATCTGGAATTCTTTTTGAATTCCTCAAAAAGAACTTAACAACTTATTCTACTCCGAAATAACTGAACCGTTCACAACCTTTCATGTTCAGAGGTGTTCATTTGCCATTCACAACAGTCCAAGGGAGGCAAATCATGACAACTCAAATAGCTAAAGCCAGCAAGAGTTACGTCCCTTGTTCCACAACATCACCTTGTTCTTTCGTTTTCAATTAAGGAACGAAGAGAATTATTTTGTTTTCATGGAGGTTTGAAAAAAAGAAAAAACTAATCACACATTTGTATGAATCCGCGAAGCGGTTTCATACAAAAGTGTGACTAGGTTTTTTTTTTCCATATCTCCATGAAAACAAGAAAAACTCTCTTCGAGATGTTTCATACAAGTGTGATTAGATTTTTTTTTTTTTCATACCTCCATGAAAACAAAAAAAAGTTCTCTTCATTCCTTATAATTCAATATCACAGACAACAAATATGCACTTAAATAATACTAACTGCTCTTTTTTTTGTAAATCCAATATTGCATATTTATTTACTGTCCTTTTCATTGATATTTCATAGCTCGGTAAAACTGCTCCTTCATGACGTAAAAATGACACATTTCATGACGTCATTATAGAATTGAACATTTGCAGATTGAGTGGATTTATTATTAGAAGTTCAATACGCTAGAATTAAGTTGAAAATAAGATTTGTTAAACCCAGCAGAGTAACAATGAGTTTTCAGCTCTCTCTTTGAATTTACTGTTTTTTTTTTTTTTTTTTTCAGTATTTAGAAAAAATAAATTCAGCTAGCAATTTGAACTTCGGACTCGATATAAAATCAGAACGAAAAACTTTATGAAATCTCGTATACATGTTTGTTTACATTAGTTTGACTGCAAAAGTAGTTCCGGCACTGCTGATTTTTTTTTCACGGAGCTACGAAAAAAATTTTTAAGCCAATCACAACTCGCCAATGTTCATGAAAAAAACTGATATTGAATTACTAAATGCATGAAATATACTAAAAGTGACCATAAAAAAAAGTTTCATAAAATCACATTGCTTAATTTGGATTGATAAAAGCAATAGTGTAATGCTTTGCCGAATATGTAACTTAATGTCAATGTCAACAGTAGGTGACTCATACCACCGGTAGTTCTATGCCAAAATAACTTCTCGTTATACATAAAGAAACAATTGCACACATTGATCAATTGCAACATTGTACCCTAAAGAGATTTATCCCTTATGATGGTACTCACCTTAGCTTTTGCAAACAACCCAGTTCAAGACCAGCCTGCACAGATGTGAAGTCTGATCACGATTTACACTGCTTGCTCCTAAAAAGACCTGAAACCTTAGTAGGTTTTCATACAATTACCAAAAATTAGCTAAAATTTTAAACAAATTCCAATTATTTGTCCTTTAAACAGCAGTACATGGGTTAAACAATCTCCAATTACTTCCCAACTGAAAAAAAAAAGAAATTCCAAGGCTAACAGCAAACGCATTACACTGAAGGGGTGGATTATTGAGAAGATTTGCCCTGGTTTTGGCATTAAGTGTATTAGCAAAAACCCAAATTGCATTATGAGCTGGGTCCCCTTCTAATTGGACTAAGTACTGAAGACCATCTGATGTGGACTTCTGGGCCAAAACTCGTTTAATATTGGATGAGCCATTGTCCTGTTCAATAATACCTAACTTTAATGATAACGGGTCAACATGGTCCGAGTCTCTGTACCTAAGAGGTTTCTGGACGTTACGTTTTGGTCGCGAAGGTAGGGATGAATCTATGGGTACAAGACCTGGTTGAGATCCTACAGAAACAGTATCATGGTCGGGGTCAAGCAATGTTTTTGGCTGAACATGTGGAGCAGTATCAGTCACACTGGGACTGTCCAAAGGGGGTTCTGTCTGGACTAACTGAGAACTGAATGACTTAACTGGGATTTTTGTCTTAACCTGGTAAAAGTTATTCGGTGCTAGATGTCTAACATAGCCCATTCTCAAGCGGATGATATGAACTGGTTGAGCTATTACCTTGTCTGTGGATTGATCACGAAGACTGAGCACATGAGGGCTATGTACCTCATGAACAATGTATGGACCTTTGAAATGATTTCGTAATTTCTTTGCTGGTCCAGGAGATTCGTCCGTAATATAGATATGATCACCCGGGTCAAAGTTAAGCATCTGTCTGTTAGCATTTGTATTCAAGGTCATCTTTGTCTGGTATTGCTCAATGTTGTTATGAACATGGTCTCGTATTTGTGTAATAAGGTCAACCTTTGACTTAAGGTATTGTTCTATGTCTATTTGCATAGTCTGAAACGTAGTGTAAGGAGGCGTTATCAAGGGGAATTGGGTCTTTGGGCAAACACCACTTCAAAAAGCGAATAGCCAAGGCCCCCATTAACTGCATTGTTCATGGCAAAAACAACGCAATGTAGATGTAGGTCCCAATTACTACAATCAGTATTCCTGTAAGGTGCTGCTAGGGTAGAATGTCTACATTCAATAGCTCCCATAAAATGATGCACAAAGCTAGGAAAGAATTGTTATGGGACTTGTAACAGCTTACAAAGTTCAGCTGTTACTATAGCTGTGAACTCAGTACCTCTGTCTGACAACAAACAGTCACAAACACCAAAAGTTGTCGACAGCTGAAACAGTGTTTCTGCCACAGTAATGGCATCCTTATTACGGATAGGAACTGCATACAAGTACTTTGAAAACATACATATGGCAGTGAAAATGTATACATTAGCACGAGGTGTAGCAGGTAAAGGGCCATATAAATCTATCTGCCATACTTCAAATGGCATTTTTGGAGTGGGGTATTCTACTATAGCATTCTTTTGTGAAAGTCTTGTAACCTTCTTAGTTACGGACATCGTTTTCTGTGGAACAAGGGAGATTATTATATTAAGAATCATGCCTTTATATAAATAAACAGTCTCATTTCCAGGATTCAAGACTTTCAGTGTCACAAGTCCATCTCTTTTGTATGTAACAACAGACTTTGCCAATATACAACCCTTGTTAAGTAACTCTGCATGACTACCCTAAATGCCCTGCATACCTACATGTAAATCTTTAGAAAGTGTACCCGTAACAATGCACTCTGAATTGGGGTGCACTACCACTGTAGACTTGCATTTTATTTTGGTAGTACGCTTGAAATCTGAAAAGTCAGAACCCTTTCTGAAATCTATCACAATTACACTAGATGAGAGATAATGCATGCCCAGGAGCACAGGGTGTGAAGCCTCTTGTAAAATGTTGAATTTAGCTAAGTGAGAAGCTGCAGACGACTTTTAAACTCTGAATTTCACTGATGCTGTGCCAATAACCGACACAGTCTGATTATTAGCCAGAATCAAATTGTCAATACATTCCAAGTACTTGAAAACAGACGTGGCAGGAAGTGTATCAAAGAATTCCTTAGACATTATGTTTATAGAACTTCCAGTGTCTAGAAGAGCTGTGACATGTGAAGAACCAAACTTAATATTCAAATACAAAAACATGAGGCACTATCATCAGCATGTCCCAAATGTGAGTCAAAGTCATCATCAGTGGTCAAGCCCTCAGAAGATTCTGTGTCTATGAAGCTTAAGAGTTGGGGCGCTGTCCCAGGCCCTGCTGGTTTAAAGGATGTTGTTGACATTGCGGACAACCTCGGGCTGTATGGCCCTGTGAATACATATCTGACATGTGTCACTCTGATCAGTACCATTTAAAGGTTTGCACTTCAAAGCAACATGACCGAACTGTAAACAAAGTTGGTATTTTTTTTCTGGTTGTGGTTGACCGATTCCTATCCAATTACAAAACCGCTGGATGTGACCGTTACCATGGCACGTAAAACAAGACCTAGGTTCACGTCGGTGACGTCTTGGATCTTGAACCTGTGTTGTGGAAGTATTAGTGCCGGTATAAGATGTATCAGTACTGTTTTTAACTGCTAAAATAGTATGCGACAATGCTGGCCCTTCACGGTATCTGTCGGCTTCCCCCAATTTTCGCCAAATGTAGTGCTTCACGGATTGTTGATGCACGACCAGCCCGAACAAAAAATGCAAGCTGAGATGGCAGTCCTTGTATGAATTTAACCATTATGTCACGATCTGGCTTTCCAAGCATCTGTCCCTTTTCTGTGACATACGCTTGAAATTCCTCGATTGGTTGGGATGGACCTAAAAGAAGGTTGTCAAAAGCTGCCGATTGAGAAATGTATCTCTGGTCATTTGAAATGTCACAAAACTCAACAGTAAAGGCTGACTTGACATTATCCCATGACGATTTGTCAGGTAAATGTTAAAACCATGTAAGGGCAGGACCCTGTAGCATTAAATGAAATGCAGCCACAGCTCGAGCTGGCTCTGTGTTCGGCAAGATATTGGACAAAGCAAGAAACGACTCGAATTCCCTGAGGAACTTGTGAGGATTTTCGTGCATGTAGCCCGAGAACTTCTTGACGAATTTTTCACATAATGTGACGTTCGACGGTAATACGTACTGCACAGTCGGAGCAGGAAGTTGGACTTGGGATTGCGGTCGAGAAGGCGTGAAGCAGAACTCTAGCGGATCCTGGCCCACAATAAAGGGGTTGTGGCTATCGTCCTGCAACATCATGCAGGAAACGATGGTAAAAAGTACAAACAGTCGATTTAGATCCTCCACCATGTGGTAGTTTGGGGAAAAAGCTCAAAGAAAGACATTCAATTTGTTTTTTCACATTTTTAATTTCAGTCACGTGTGCTGTGTGCTCCGTTTTTTTCCATCCTTCAAAAACAAGTACTACTTCTCGCACCCGCTTGATCTGCATTATGCAAGAATAGTTCTGAATGTTTGACTAAACTTCATCGATCAAAACTGAGCAAAACTCATCCACTGCACAAGCTACCAAGTATACAACAATATGCTGAGGAACCAAAAGTTTGGTATCGATTCCATGCTCTGCTGATCACACTTTGGCTGACGTTCAATGCATTTGCAACATCACGTTGGGTGGAACCATTTAGAAGCATTCCGATGCAAATGCCTAGTTGTTCTTGATTTAAGCGGTGTCTAGCATGTCGTGGAGGCATTTTAACTTGATATTAGTGTAACGAGACAAGCGTAACGAGAAAGAAAACCAGCAACAAACCTTTCACAATTAACAATATTTTTTAATTAATAAAGACAAAAGAGTACATTAAGAGTTAAGTTTGAATGAAATTTTGACAATTTTCAATCTTAGAACAAGAAATAGAATAAGTCCCTCAAAATTAAGAATTATGTTTAGACTACAAAAAGTATGAAATTTCTGGTTCTTAAAACCTAAATTAACAATAGTATTAACTTGCAAATAGATATGAGCAACCTGTTTAAGAAATAAATTATTCCAACTTACAGTTCTATATTCCAATTTAAATCCAACACTTCTCACCAATTCTGTATTCTCCAAGCCACAAGTCTAAGTTCAAAAGCCATATCACCAAGTAAGCCACTCCTAGTTATATCAGCTTAGAAAATTCTAGATTAGTCTTTTCTAGAAAGATGACAACATGGATTGGCAAACAACTTGTTTACTTACAACCTGTTTCTAAAAATAACCACCATGGAAAAACCAATGAATGTTCTTTATGTTTCTAGAATACTCTGTATATAGAGTGAAAGTGATAATGAAAACAGGTTACATGTGTATCCTATTTATACAACACTTCCCCTCCTAACGGAAAAGAAAGTTTTAAGAAGTAAAAACTTTCTTTTGTCTGAAGATAGAAAACATCATTACACATAAATGTACGTAAAAATACACTATACATAAAGACAAATGTTAACTATTTACAAGTTAAACTCTAGACAAAACATCAGGGATAATATTATCCCTACCTTTTATGTGTCTAATATCCATGTTATATTCTTGTAAAAACAGACTCCATCTGAGTAAAACACTATACATAAAGACAAATGTTAACTATTTACAAGTTAAACTCTAGACAAAACATCAGGGATAATATTACCCCTACCTTTCATGTGTCTAATATCCATGTTATATTCTTGTAAAAACAGACTCCATCTGAGTAAACGCTGATTCTTGTTTTTCATTTTATGGATAAAAATCAGAGGATTATGATCACTATATACATTGATGGGTGCAGGAGAAGACGACAAATATATTTCGAAATGCTGAAGAGCAAGAATGAGAGATAAACACTCTTTTTCTATTGTTGAGCAGTTTTTCTGATGTTTGTTAAACTTTTTAGAAAAATAACTAACTGGATGATCTATAACATTACAATCTTCTTGAAGTAAAACACCACCTGCACCAGTATCACTAGCATCTACTGCAAGCTTAAATTCTTTTTTCAAAATTAGGAGCTGAAACAACTGGTTCACTTTTTAGTATGGCTTTTACTTTATCGAAAGCTTTTTGACAATCATCATTCCATATAAATTTTTTGCGTTTGCTGAGAAGACTTGTCAGTGGTTCAGCAATGACAGAAAAATTACCACATAATTTTCTGTAGTAACCAGCCATACCAAGCAATCTCAAAAGTTGTCTTTCGCTTGTATGTACAGGTAAATCAGAAATAGCTTTTACTTTAGCTTCTACGGGTTTTACCTGTCCTTGTCCAGCAATATGACGCAAAAATGTTAAACTAGCATGACAAAATTCACTTTTTACAATATTAATTGTTAACTTGGCTTTCCTCAGTCTGTCAAAAAATTCTCGGATAGTCTTTAAATGTTCATCCCAATAATCGCTGTGAATGATGACGTCATCAATGTAGGCCCTACAGTCGTCCAATCCAGATATTATCATGTTGATAAGACATTGAAATGTTGCCGGCGAGCTTTTCATCCCAAAAGGCATAACCTTGTACTAATAAAGTCCATCAGGAGTTACAGATGCAGAGATCTCTTTAGCTCTTTCAGTGAGAGGAATTAGCCAAAATCCTTTTACATGATCAAATGTGGTTACATATTTTGCATGACCAATATGGTCAATGCAGTCATCTTCTCTTGGCACTGGAAACGAATCAGTCTTGGTCACAGTATTAACTTTTCTATAGTCAGTGCACATACGAAAAGTTCCATCTGGCTTTGGTACAAGAATACAGGGAGAACTCCATTCACTTTGACTAGGTTCAATAAAGTCATTGTCCAATAGATACTTGATTTCCTCTTTAAGATGCTCCAGTTTCTTGGGATCCATTCGATATGGATGTTGTTTCACTGGTTTTGAATTTTCAATGTCCACATCATGGTATATTGTATCTGTCCGTGTTGGAATATCAAGGATCAGGTGCTCATATTCAGAAATAATTTTTTTTTTAATTCATCTTTTTGATTATTATCTAAATGTGAAAGTTTTTTATCTAAATTTCTTAAAATGTCAGAATTCTGAAGTTTTGAACAAATAGGGTTAGACTTATCAAAGTTCATTTCTTCACAATTTATGTCTTCATGGTTAATGTGATTTTGATTTTGAGGGACTGAGGAAACTACATTTATTGGTGAAATATTTGAATTATCCCTATCAACATATTCTTTTAACATATTAACATGACATAATTGCTTTTGCTTTCGCCTGTCAGGAGTTGTTATCACATAATTTAAGTCACTGACCTTTTTTCTCTACAGAATAAGGACCAAAATATCTTGCTTGTAGAGGCCTATCAGGAATTGGTAGAAGAGCTTAAACTTTATGTCCAGATTTAAAAATTCTTTCTTTAGTATATGTGTCATATCTTTCTTTCATTTTACATTGAATTTTCTTTAAATTTGATTTCACAAGCTTTAAATAATCTGTTTCTAAAGTCAGAAACATACTGAAGTAAATTTAAAGGAGAGTCTTCTTGAGAATGAAATGTTTCTTTTAAAAGTTTTAAAGGTCCACGAACTGTGTGACCCAAAATAAGCTCAAAGGGACTAAAACCAAGAGATTCCTGTACAGACTCCCTTACTTCAAAGAGTAAAAGATGTATACCTTCATCCCAATCCTTTTGTGTGTCAAAGCAATATGACCATATATTTTTTAAGGTCTGATGTTACCGTTCAAGGGCACCTTGGCATTCAGGGTGATATGCAGATGACCTACATTGTTTAATTCCCAACTCGTGCATCGCTTGTTGGAAAATGCCAGACATAAAATTTGATCCTTGATCAGATTGAACAGATTTAGGAAGTCCTACAAAAGTGAAAAATTTCATTAAAGCTTTGACAATTGTTTTAGATTTTATATTTTTTAAAGGAATTGCTCGAGGAAAACGGGTGGAAGCACACATAATAGTCAAAAGGTACTCATTGCCATCCTTAGTTTTTGGCATTGGACATACACAATCAAATTATAATCCTGCTAAAAGGTTCATCAAATGCAGGGTTCTGAGTTTTGAGTTCTGATCGGTTGTAGTTTAGACTTAGGTATGACCTGGTTGGGTTTGCCTACCATTTGACAAGTATGACAAGACCTACAATAATCTGATACATCTGCTTTTAGACCAGGCCAATAAAAGTGATTAAGAATTTTTTTGATAGGTTTTATTGATACATAAATGACCTGATAAAGGCTTTTCATGGGCTAAGCTTTATATTTCTGATCTATAAGATTTAGCAACAACGATTTGATGATTGACAGCCCACTCCTCATCAACAGAGACTTCAGGAGGGTGCCACTTTCTCATTAATATTCCATTTTTTATATAAAAACAGACAGGTTCCTGTGAAAGATCAGTTTCACTGACAGCTTGTTGAAATAAAGGTGCAAGTTCTGCATCATTGTGTTGGTCTTCACTTAGTTTTGACCTTGACCTTGTATCATGGCCTTCAATAACTAAGGGTGAAGATATATAATCAAATTCTGATGAATTACGTTTAGAATTTGTCTGACTTTCAGACGGGTTTTGTGAAATAGATCTGTTAATTTCCTTTTTAAATAAATGACCCAACAAAGAATCATATAAGTCAATATCAGACTGATTTTCAGTCAAAATGGCCGTCTTTGCCATGGCTCTAGTAACTGCACATGATGGGTAAAGGTCAGGTATTTCTTCCTCAGTTGGATCGGGTGATTGATCCATGGAAGGTGTGTCAGTTACAAGTGGATTAACAATTACCTTATCTCCGGCTAAATCATTGCCTAATAACAAATGAACACGTTTTAAAGGTAATTTTTTTCTGACACTGACAGTCACTGAACCATCGATTAAGTCTGAAGACAAATAAATGTTATAAAGCGGAACATGAACAAATCCACATTCTACACCCTGAATAAGGACACTTGTCCCAGAAGAAGTCTTCTCAGAAAAAGGCAGGAAATCTGCTAAAATAAGAGATTGAGAAGCTCCAGTATCACGTAAAATTTTAATAGGGGTAGACTTGGCAAAATCACTTTCTAGTGACACAAAAACATCTGATAAGAATGGTTCATAAATCTCCATAACAGTATCAGTCTCAGGTACTTTGGCCTGGACAAAAGTTTGGTCTTTAAAACATGACTGAGGCATGGACTTTAATGAAGTAAAGCCTGTAGGCTTAAAACTTTCTTGTTTTTCCCGTATTCTTTTTAAAACAGGACATTCAGAAATAATATGACCTGATTCTTTGCAATAATTACATGTGGGTCGAGATAAAGGATTTTGACCTTTGGCTTCATAAAGAGACTTGGGTTTGGGAATATTCTGATTTGAATTGTCATTATGTTGATTAAAATTTGGTTTAGGACCAATAGATGAATAAAAAGGTTTTCGAGGGTTTGATTTATTTATGAAAGAGACCTTATGCGTCAAGGCAAAATTGTCCGCTAAGCAAGCAGCTTCTTCTAAAGTTTCAACTCCTTTCTCATCTAAGAAAGTTTTTATATCTGAATTAATGCAACTCTTAAATTCTTCAACTAACAATAATTTTTTAAGTTTTCCATGATCTGAATCTATTTTCTTTGAATGGCACCACCTATCAAATAATTGTTCTTTAGTTCTAGCAAAATCAACATGGGTTTGACCGTTTTCCTTTCTGCAGTTCCTAAATTTTTGTCTATATGCTTCAGGTACCAATTCATAAGTCTTGAGAATCAATTCTTTAACATTATCATAATTAGAGATGTTCATTACTTTGTGGAGAAAAAATATCACGAGCCTTTCCAGTTACAGCGCTTTGCAAGAGTAAGGTCCAGTGCTCTTTTGGCCACTTCAAATTTTCTGCAAATCTTTCAAAATGTGAAAAGTATTTATCAACTTCCTGTTCTTGAAATAGTGGAACAAGTCTGAGGTGTTTTGTTATGTCAAAGTCATTAATCACATGCAAAGATGGTTCTTCTTTATTTTCTGTTTCTAATTCTTTCATTCTCATCTGAAATTGCCTATCCTTTTCTCTTTCTTCTAATTCAGCATACATTTTTTCTTTTTCTAACTCTAATTCTTTTTCTTTCATCCTTTCTTCTTTCTCTAATTCTTTTTCTTTCATCCTTTCTTCTTTAATTTTAATTCTTTTTCTGCTTGCTCTAATTTTAATTTTTTCTCCTCTAATCTCTCTTCTTTTTCCATCTGTAGTTTTAATTTTTCTAACTCATTATTAGTTTTAACGTCTGTCTGAGACACAAGAATAAGAGAGAGCAGACGAGTCGAGTATTTCTTCATCAACTAAAAACTGACTAATATAATTCTTAATTTCATGCTTTAACATAGTGCCTTTAATGGCAGTCAGTTTATAATGAGAAGCAAGATCTAATAAATCAGACTTTCTTGCCAAATTTAACAACTCCTGTGAAGGCTCAGCAATAAATTTTTCAAGATCAAAAGACATGATTGCTTTTTGCTGGTTCAGTAGGATAAAAATCAAATTTTATTTTTTTAAATCCAACACTTCTCACCAATGCTGTATTCTCCAAGCCACAAGTCTAAGTTCAAAATCCATATCAACAAGTAAGCCACTCCTAGTTATATCAGCTTAGAAAATTCTAGATTAGTCTTTTCTAGAAAGATGACAACATGGATTAGTAAACAACTTGTTTACTTACAAACTGTTTCTAAAAATAACCACAATGGAAAAACCAATGAATATTCTTTATGTTTCTAGAATACTCTGTATATAGAGTGAAAGGGATAAATGAAAACAGGTTACATGTACATGTATATCCTGTTTATATAACATTAGTAACAAAACATTCAGACTACAAGATGACAAACGAGGAGAATGCGTATTGTGTTGATGTGTACATGACATTGTCATGTGAGACATCAGGTTGCATGCAGTATTGATGTCAGGAAATGCACGTGCAAGTATGCCAGTGACAACAATTTGATCAGTATTAAACAATGTTTATTTACTGACACATTTGGTGAATCCCAGAACGAAATTTATCGCAGAAATATATATGATCCTTAGCAAATTTTGAGTAGTATATTTTTTGCACTTTAAATAGAAAAAATAGTAAAATTTTACGATAAGTATAAGATGTTGATCTATGATGATTACTCACATGCCATATTAGTTGATTGTATGTTGATTTAGACATGTTTTGTGCACTTTACCTTATTCATGTACTTCGCTTGTGCCGTAACATAAGAAATTTTAGATTTTTCAGGTAAACCAGCCAACATACACTTTCACTCCCACTTGACAATAACACCAGTTTTTATACGACCAATTTTTAAATAATACCAGCCATTCATACTCAGCTCTAATGAATATAGAAACAATCAGCAACTCTGACCAAACTTGATCTTAATCAGCATAAAACAAGGCTATAGGTTAGCAACCGCTGTGAAGAGACAGTACAATTTTGCAGATTTAAGTGGCGCTCATTTAGAAGTTGTCGTATGTAAGAATTTGACTTTCGGCGAACTATACTATTATTTTTCAACATAACCCCCTTCAAATATCTATACACGTTGGTCAGCTCGATGTTAATAGGCCTCAGTGCCACTTTTAAAAAAGTTCTTTACTTGACCGTTTTGAAAGTGATGCCACTGCACGTATGACTGCATGTATGACGTCATCAACTGACCGAAAGTGGGTATCGGTCTTTTTCAATTCTGAAAACAGAAGAGACAAGAGAGTCTTATGGAGTGAGACCAGGGGAACAGGGCGGAAATTATATCAGTTCAAAGCATCCCAGAAAAAACATGTTCATTACTTTTCCAGCTGATGAAACACTCTTTGCCTTCTTTGGTTTGGATGAACCAGGCTGCTCCTATTGTTAAACTAATGGCGGACGAAATATGTGTTATAGGTAGATTTTGAAAAAGCGTTCGATAGCATACTGCAGCAGAAAATGTTCACTTGCTTACATAATATTGGTTTCAAAGGTAAATTATAATAGGTATTAATCTTTATGTATTCTAAAATGAGTTCCAGAATTCGCATTGATAACATGCACTCACAATTTAAGCATTGACTTGTAATATCGGAAGTAAACAAGAATATGTAACAAGTAAGATTATTTTCAATATCAACATACACCAGCTGCCTCGATTTCTAAGAGAATGTAACCACGGGGTGGAAACATAATCGGAGCCAATGGCTCAGATAAGAAAATGTTGTGTTGCTCTTTCAGGCTCCGAAGATAATTTGCTCAAAACAGTCCAAGAAACAGGTAAGCTTGTCATTCTTTCTACTTATTTACTGCCTCTTAATTAATCCTTAGGCTGGTAAGCGCAACTTGCTGATATTTTGCGGAAAGTGTATATCAGGATCAGACCGCACAGAACGTAAGTCTGATCTTGTATATACCCTGTCCGATATGGAGATATCTTTCCTCCAAAAGTACCTTTGAAATAGAGAATTTTGGAGTTTTACTATCGGCTTGAAAATTCCATTTCCTTTATTTAGCATGATAAGGGTTAACACATTAGATAGAGTCATGCAGTCCTAAAAGCGTCGATTATTGTCTTGAACTGTTCCGTTCACTGCTGGCTAACACTTAAAGATGTCCGTCTACAGCCGGTAAGCAAAAACGCTGTTAAATTTCAAACAATTTAGAATGGTACAGAAATCAGTCCTTTGTGTAAACATGGATAAATTACTGACAAACATGGTGTAACTGAAAAAAAAGAAACACGGAGATTTGTATCAGAAATCGAACATTGGTCAGAAGAAAACTGGCTGACGATCGAAGCTGTAAACAATGGCGGTGCGTCACGGAAATTTATCGTTGGTTTCCGCCTAGAGTCGGATACGGTGTAATTTGCATATAGGTCGCGACCTCCGTCTGAAAATCGAGGCTGCAACAAAGAAGCCTCCATTTTCCTTTGTTTACCTCATTAGACGCAGGGCGAACGTCAAATATAGTCACGTGACAGAATGCATGATCTTCATACGAATCTACCCGAGTGTATAACGGATATATCGAAGTCTTCGATTCAAAAACCGGAAACGACGAGTCTGTTTACATGGAAGGCCGCAACTCAGCGAAATGCATTTTCTATCGACCGTAATCTAAGCAACCTTGCAACCGTCGGGCGCAATATTCGGCATGAAGGTATAAGAATGACTATAGTTTGATAAAATAAAGACAAAATGAGTTAAAACTTGCTGAAAATGAATATAAGGGCCTATTTAAAGAGAAAGAACACAAAAGTGACACATAAACAAAGGTCCGGATTATGTAGACCGGCTCTGATTATGTCTGTCGGCTTTGAAAGAAAGTAGTGGCGTGAGAAAACCAGCAAACTAATGCTTAAGTGCACTGGCCGCAGTGATATGATCTAAGCTATTAAAATGGTGTTAACGCAAATACAAACAAACCATTAATCCTTTTCAGGGTGAAAATGACTGTGACAGATTTAAGGGACAATAAAAAAAGGGATGATGCCCTTGGTAAATTGGGTCTTTCCTACGAATTAGGGATGGTTATAGGGCCTGGTTTTGGTGGGCTATTAAAAAAAAACCTTAGGGTGTGTATAATGTTATACAGTGTACAAATGGTCAAATATATTTCAGAGCTCCAGATAAGATGTGGGCTTCTTTTCGATTATTAAATTGTTTTTAACTTACTTAAGACATGAGCTCCGTTTGCTCATTAATACCCTTCATTCAAAAAACGTAAAGTACATGTTTGAACGATGAAACGTGACCGAATTTCTGAAAAAGACAAGTATGGGATAGAAAACGAGTGCCGTGGTATATGGGAAATATACACGAGTGTTAGCGAGTGTATATTTTCCATTTATCACGGCACGAGATTTTCTATTTTAATTAGACCACGTGACTATTTAGTCGTGCTTTTTATGTCATATGTACATTTTTGTATAAGATTAAAAGCTTGTTACAAAACGGAGTCGTCGTGATTTTTAAAATGAGAGTTTTGAACCTGGTTCAAAAGAGGCAAATATAAGGTACAAAGGAGGGGTGTCCATAAGGCCCTTTTTTGGGCTAGGATAGACTTTTGCCAAAATTTGCTGATTTATACTGCTGTGTATTGGCTTTCATTTGGTGAAGTATTAAGATGCAGCGGCCATGTCTTCTATGGTATATGCTTGAGAAAAGTGGGTGGGGTAATTTGATATGATTTCAGCTTGTAAGACTAAATTGCAAATATCTTCCATTTGAAGCTGCAATTGATATTCATTCATTTCTTGTAGGTACTTACCCTATAAGAGGGTGTTAATGATGTAGACAATTTAAAACAAAATTTTCCAGCAATGTAGTTATGATCACTTTTAAGTCGTATCTAAATTTTGCTTATTTTGCCATCTCCAACTTTGCGAAAAACCACAACATTGTTTTATTATTCAATAGAAAACTAAGATATGTCGATATTATATACTAGACATAGTAAACATTCCAAAATTATGAGGAATTCGCTCTGTGACAAACAACACTAGAGTTATCTGCCCTTGAAAAAGTGAAAAATGCTTATTTTTCTCATGTTCTGAAACTAAGCATACTAACAGTATATTTCAGATGACTAAACTCACTCAAGCCTAACTTTTATAGATTTTTGTCAGGAATAGGTATAGAATAAGTCATGGCATGGTGACCTTGACCTTTTTCAAGGTCAAAGTGAGACCCAGATATCAAATCTGTGAGTGATAATTCCCATAATGGGGTTGAACTAATGAATTTTTAAGTCGCAATTTAGGATTTCACATTTACAGCTTACAAGAAATTTATAAACCTGATGGTAAGGTTTAATATTGGTGGCATGATAATGAATAACAGCTTGGTGACCTTGACCTTTTTTAACACAGTCACAATGAGGCCCACAGTTCTTTTTCAGGAAGTCAAATTCTCTTGTTGTGTGTTTAATTATTTCCAATCGTATCAAAGATTAATACAATTACTTTATACTGTAAGATTTTTTTTTAAATAAAAACCTTTTACAACATTCTATTTCAGTATAAAAAATTTAATACTCATCATTTTGATCTCATGTCATTCAACGTTTATATTTCTCAAAGTTTGCTAAGCATCAAGAAAATTTAAGTGCATAGGTTACATAGTTGCAATAATGTTATGATTTTGTTTTACATAATTCAATTGGTATTTTCTATAATGTTGTATGTAATGTTTCCCTGTTTTCTTTTTTACTTTATTTGACAGAGATTTTAGAATTTAAGCTGTATAGCAATTTAAAAATGATCATTTAATAAAACTTGTAATTTTCAAATCTTGCCAAAAAAGCTGCTGACGTAAGCCAATTGCTGCTTAATGACAGCTTGAAACAATCTTCTATGTTCCCTGTCAGGTTTCTGATAATTCTTTCGGAACTTTGCTCCATTCTCTTGCACAAGAATAACAAAAAGCTCCTGGATACTTCTTGGTTAGACCTGAAAAGCTAAAATTTAGATCTGCAGCCCATTACCCATATGCTTTGTGGGACTGTGGTGAGGGGATTGGATTTGCCAGTCCAGACATGCAATACCGTCTTTTGTCAGGTACTTTTGCGCACCATGGATAGTATGGGGACGAGGTATATCATCCAATGGAACAATCCCATAGCCTGCAGTAGTATACAATGCCTTGCTGTCACAAAATGCAGCAAGCCTTCAGCAGTTGTCAACTGCAGAGGTGTGGCACACTAATGAAACCTTGACTAATTTCTAGTCACAATAGTAAATGGTGCATGCCAGGGGCACCATTAATATCACAATGGGAAGCCCCTTCCTTCCTGTTATATGTCATCTTTTAAGATGAAGTGATGATTGAATACCTTACACTAATGGCGTACATATAATGTAACCTGGGGGCCATAGGTTCAATCCTCACTCAAAACAATGGGTTTTTCATGGGAGTGCCTTGAGCAAAGGGCTTTAGAGCCCAGCATAGTACTGGTGAAACCTTCAAAAGAAAGGAAAAAGTGGGCTGTCACCCATTTGCCAGAAATATTGTTAAATGCTGTATACAAAAGCATTCAAACAAACGTAGCACTTAAGACCATGAAACTTACGGAGCACATTATTTCCATAACTAATACGATTATTTTCCCAGTCATAAAAACATAATCTTATTATTATATTTATACCATGTACAGTTGGGACCATCTAAATAATTACATCACTGAATCATACTGAAACACAAACTCACACACACAAACATGTACATATACACATAATTATTTCATGCAATTTGAAAATCATGTCGGAAATATTTCGTGCTTTGCAAACTTTGAGTATTATATATGCTCTGTTTCATTGTCTAATAGCCATTTAGCCTTTACCACGACATAAACATGTCTTTGTATATTCAGATGAGAGATATAAGATCATTCCTTTCTTTTATCTAGTCAGTTCTAGTCAGAAAGTATATCAAAGTGTCACAATGTAGCCCAATGATCTCGGCAGTAAACCTTTTTTTTTTTTTTTTTTTAATTCAACTTGACTGATTTAATATTGATTACTTCTAGGGGTACTTTGACACAACTTTCAGGATAGGTTTAGAAACTTTAGACTATCCATCCTCATACTTACGTTTAAATAAATATTTGAATATCGTAACTATTGTCTTGTATATTTGTTTTTGCAACTTTCTAGGTTTCTTTGTGTTCATATTCATACATCAAACTATTTGACAAAGCATGATTGCTTTTCAACAAAGGCTTAATTTACTTTATCATCAATCTGACATTCAGTGCTGAAAAGATTGCTGATGCTGCTTCAACAAAGAACAGACATGCAATGGCAATATCTCAAAAAATGTGGAAAAATCATGTCAGCCAAAAACAAGATTTTTTTATTAAAGGGCTTTCTAGGTTTTACTATAAGATAGACAAAATGTCAAAGTGAACAAGCTGTGAGTCAGATTAATATGCTGTCAAATCCATGTAATAAATCGTAAATGCATTCATACAGGTACATTCCCATTACATTACCAGTATTTTGACATGAGAGATGCTTGTTTGAGCCCATTGGGAGAATTTATATTCATGGAGTAAAGCTCGTGGGTCACGCTTTGACTTTGAAAAAGGTCAAGGTCATCAAGCCTACATTCATTCTGTGCTTAGTCCAGACTAACATCTGCATAAGTTAGATCTGAATGAATCCCATGAAATGTATCAAACCCACAAGAAGAGAATTAGAATTTCTGGAATAGATATCTAGGTCTCATTCTGACCGTGAAGAAAAGGTCAAGGTCACCAAGCTGTAATTCAGTATCATGTCACCAATATTAAAGGTTGCAAATGGGGTTACAAAATTGTTGGATTCTAAAAATGTGAAATCCTAAATTGTGACATGAAAGTTTTGGGAACTCAACCCTAGTAACAGAAGTAACAGTCATGAGTTGGAGCCCTGGGTCTCACTATGACCTTGAAAAAGGTCAAGGTCGCCATGCCATGACTTATTCTATACCTATTCCTGACAAAAATCTATAAAATTTAGGCTTGAGTGAGTTTAGTCATCTGAAATATACTGTTAGTATGCTTAGTTTCAGAACATGAGAAAAATAAGCATTTTTCACTTTTTCAAGGGCAGATAACTCTAGTGTTGTTTGTCACAGAGCGAATTCCTCATAATTTTGGAATGTTTACTATGTCTAGTATATAATATCAACATATCTTAGTTTTCCATTGAATAATAAAACAATGTTGTGGTTTTTCGCAATATTGGAGATTGCAAAATTTAGCTACGACTTAGAAATTATTATAACTACATTGCTGGAGAATTTTGTTTAAAATTGTCTGTATCATTAACACCCTCTTATAGGGTAAGTACCTACAAGAAATGAATGAATATCAATTGCAGCTTCAAATGGAAGATATTTGCAATTTAGTCTTACAAGCTGAAATCATATCAAATTACCCCACCCACTTTTCTCAAGCATATACCATAGAAGACATGGCCGCTGCATCTTAATAGGATGCATGATGGATAGAGAGAGAAACGAAGTGAATATATCGAATAAAATTAAGTTTGTACCTGAAAACTATGATTTTGAAATATCTTTGGCCGTTAACATTTAATTTCCAACATAACAATCAATTATTTCGATCTATAAATATCCATGCCCAATCAAATGGAGTAGCGCGCAATCATTGGATGAACAAGCCATGGGACGAACTGGTTATGGAACGAAAAAGCCCAGGACCAAGTGATCGGTAGACAAATTTTGTATCATTGCGCCAACAGAAGGCTATGAGCAAGTGAAGCGATTTTCAATAAAAAATTAGTAATTCCACGATTGATGGCCTCACCCAGTGTATTTTAACATGCCATTTCCAATTACATATCTGAGTGCTACCGAAAAACTCATTTGTCGGAGAAAAATTGAGTTTGATTGGGTTTATTTCCTTCGGCTTTGCACAAAATACGATAATACATGGTCTTCAAAATTCAATCTTGAACTCATAGTGGTATTGTCTTCGACAAATACCACAAAAATAGAAAACATTATGGGAAAGGGTAAAGAGTCGCTACTACCAAACGAATGAACGAACGATTAAAAAAAAACATACAAACAAATCTGCAACACCAGAACCTGAAATGAGCAATAACGCGTTGGTATAGGAATGCGCGTTTTTATCTGTACATAACCGTTTTGGTATTTAAAATGAGCCTTACTCTGAGCAAAGGGATTTAATGTATCTGCAAAAAGTATCAAACTATGTCACCTTCATAAAAGAAACTGCTTGGAACAAGCAAATGTATCACTTTTCCAGTTACGTTTTCCAGGGCCTGAGCAGGTTTAAAGAAACGTGACGCACTCCAAATGACGACTTATATTTAACAAAATCATTGACATGTCCATATTGAAAGCATCTGCAGAGGACAATTTAAAACTAACAATAATGATGATATTAAACCTTAGTCCCGTATGACGGTGCTACACATTGAGCACGGTAAAGAGCCAGGCATATCTTCGAAAGGGTTTAATTTTGTACTCTGTACTATTTCCCGTAACATAACTAACACTCTTTCTGTGACAATGATAAATAACCAAAAACTAACAACGACACTGCACAGGCAAAATCAGACTTTACATTCTATACTGTCCGAAAGAGCACATTGGATTGGGCTTACGCTACTAGTCCACATAGACCATAAATCCCAAGAACTACTACTAATTAATACATTTCTGAATTGTTGAACTTTGTAAACTTTCTTGATATTTGTTCTACGATTCAGTTACGATAAATGTATGATAGTGCAAAGAATATTCGTCGGAATCTACTGGATTTGGCTGAATACCCACAATTATTGTCAAGATATCACTACGATTTACAAAAATTAGTGGTAAATACTGCACCAACGTTTGAGATATATAATTTTCACCATGAATTCCCGATCGCTCAAGAACTGTCCAAACTTAGTACAAATATAAGCGATTCAGTTAGGAATTTCACCAACTGATTACAATTCATCGTCAAATACTAAAGTTTATCACTTTGTGGTGCTCATGTTTCTTTTTTTTTTTTTATACTTTAGAAGAGATTTAAAAACTATAAAACGCAAAATCTGACCCTGAAGGGGAAGGCTTTTGAAAACATAGTAGGGAACGGATAAAATGCTGGTTTCTCTTTTTTTCCACAATGTTTTTACCTTTTTATAGACAAATCCCACCATTTTACTCAAATTTAGCCAATGTCGGTAGATACTTTTGACTGTTCCGGTCTAAAAAGTTGTCATGTGGTAAAGCTTAACCATATATGAAAATAAGGATATTTTCTTGTCTGACTCAATGAAAAATATAGGGCTCTTTAACTGGAGGTCCCGGGTTCGAGCCTCACATGAAACACCGGGTTTTTCGAAGACCTACCCATAGCCTACTGGTGAAAACCCGAACATACATGAATATGTGAGCTCTTGCTTTGATATGACTTAAATAATGTTGAAAGTGGCGTAAAACACCTTTTAAATCTTTCCCAGACGTCAAAAGTTTAGACAGGTCCATATTGAAAGCCTTTGAGGTTCACAAACTAAATATAACTCAAAAACTGAAATATGCCTGAGGAATGGAGGAAACATTTTAAATGCTTTTTCCTAAAGGTCGTTAAAACTCGAGATTGAATGGTAAAGGGTTGATTATAGGTTTTTTTTGGTGGACGGCATTGTAGACATTGACTGGACAGCACAGAATGTGCAGCCTAAATTTGGATAATATTAGCTCGTATATCGTCTGCATTTTTTTCGAGCATGTATGATAAAATGGCTTGCGACACACGAAAAGGGGCATTCGAACATTTGCGTTAAGTGTCGTCTCGGATCAGCCTGCGCAGTCCGCGCAGGCTAATCCGAGACGGCACATTACGATTACATTAGATTTTGTGCTATAGTAGACTTGGGCAAAACAGAAAATTACATACAAAACGGAAAATGTCGTTTCGGATCAGCCTGCGCGGAGTGCCCAGCATGATTCGAAACGACACTTTACGCAAATGTCCGAATGCCCTTTTTGCTTGTTGCAGGCCAAATATCTTTCGTTCAATTGTATTTTTTCCGAGCTAAAAGAATTAAATGTAGCACCCTTGGAAAACAAGTAACAAAGGTGATTTTTTTCTTGTTATTTTACTTTGTTGCTTACTTGTACTGATCTTATGTATACTAACCCCTTATCACACTGTTCCGAGTTCCAGCCACCATGAGTAATAATCCCTTTAAAAATATGATAGAAAAAAAAGGAAAAGTGCCGGTAACCAGCATTTTCTCCTTTTCCTACCATGTTTACCATGGTCTCCATTTTTGAGAAACATTTCCCCCTTTTTGTCTACAGAAACTCTGAAGTTTGAATTTTTGGTAACGCTTTGTCGTTTGGTAAAGAGTTAAATAGACAAAACAAAAACGTATATCTCAAAGGATGATTTCTGTCTTCGATAGGATAGGACATATTGTGGAAAAATGAAAAGAATTTGGTTTATGCTGTTCTAAACATAATTTCAGATACATCGAGGACACCAGTTCATCTATCCTGTGGTTTCTCTTCACCAATATTTTGCATAAGATCTGTTTAAGGCTAGCCGAGCCCCGGTAGCGCACAGGACTTGAGACCAGGAGGTTGCAGGTTCGATCCCCGACTGGGCCAATTACTCTCCGAGGATTGATGATAGTCGTTGTGACAGGATCCATTCCTCTCTCATTGCTGACCATTGTTGCGACGGTTGTAATGTGGGAAAACAGCCAGTAGTTCGGAAGAACGCTTTAAGCAAAAAATAACTTTTTAACAACTTTCGATGATTACCTCCTTGAAACCTTAACCAAGACTTGCATGGCAATGTCAGAAAGTTCCAACGTGTGATTCTGCTCATTGCCAGATTTGAATCCGAATTTCTGGTATTAGGGACTAACACTCTACCTCTACACGATTATCTCCCACAAAATTGTTGCACCGCAATCGTAGACAAAAGGTAGAAGCGTGGATAATAATGTAGTAGGTATTAATCATTTGTACTTTTCTTTCTTTCTTTTTGTCTTTCTAACAAATATTAATCTTAACATTAAAAATTCATGCACAGCTTTGTCGATTTTGTAGACAACAGAAATCACTTCTCTAATAACGACAATGATAATCGCTGCGATAATAAAGATGACAAAAAGAAGAAGAAGAACTGGTAAAAGAACAAAAAGAAGAAGAACAAGAAAAGCAAGAAGAAGATTGACGTCTGTTAACAAGAGAATCTACAACATCGGGCGTTGGTTGTGGACATAAAACGAAAGGGATTTTTATCTTTAATGTACAGGGCTTGTAAACCCTGCGACAGTGTTCCAAATTTGGCCAAGATAATTTGAGTATTGATGGATGTTATTTGGACAAGAATCTTTCCTTTGTCACAACTCATTCATCTTTTGACAATGTTCATACAGAAAACAGCAAGTGAAGTTAGAGTGTTTTTGGAGGCACTGGTAAAAAAGAAAAAAAAATAGACTCAACAAAAATATGGATAGGTGTTTTCGCCGCCAGGATTTGACCGAAATAGTGTTACAAATTGCATAAAGGCACACTGTTGAATTTTTTAACACTAAACAAACAATTAAAAACAAACGGAAGACACTGTATACGCATTTTCTTTGGGGAAAATACCGACGATAACATGACATGACAAAGAAACTACAATATTTACAATGAAAATGTACCATATCTAGTAAATAGGCTATATAATTATTTCATATTTAAATCTAGAACAAATAAACAAACAAAATAAACAAACTAACAAAACACTTTGTATACATTTTTTTTTCTCAGAGAGAGAGAAAGAATGTTAACACCACAGGACAAACAAACTGCAACATTTACAGTGGAAATGTATATGTATCATATCTAGTAAATGTGCTTATAAACTCATATCATTTTTACATTTACAACAAACAAGCAAACAAAACAAACATTACACTTTTTGCTGTTTTTTTTTTTTTTTTTTTGCTCAAAGAGAGGGAAAAATGTTAACATCACATGACAAACAAACTACAACATTTACAGTGGAAATGAAGCATATGTAGTTAACTTGGTTGTAAACTCATTTCATTTTTACATTTACAACAAACAAGCAAGAAAACCAAACATAACAATTTGTACACACGTTTCCTGAGAGAGAGAGAGAAAAAAAAAAGTTAACATCTTTTGACAAACAAATTACAATTTTTACAGTGGAAATGTATCTGGTGAATCTCGTATTTCATACTATGATTGACTTGTTTCTGTTTAAAGGATATTCCTTTGTATGCTTGTATTTTTTAACAAAAGGGAAATTAGAAAATTGTAAAGAATTATCCTGACAAATTAAAGCATTTAGTCAAAGCACTCATACACAATAAATGATTAAAATATCACATTTAGTATGCGTAGAACGGTTCTTAGAAAAAGAAACAAAAAAAAAAAGTTGTGTGAAAAAGAAAATATTGCTGATGACCGGCATTTAATCTTTTCCCTAGATTTTTTTTTAACTATTGTTTTCATGGGTTATAAAGCTCGGGATAAAGAAGTAAGCACTTTTAATTAAGATCGTTCTTTTCACTTTTAACGACCAGACAAAAGAAGCCGAACATAAGACTAATTCTCCCTTAAACAGTATAAAGGTTCAATTGAAGTACGCGACAAACTGAACCTATCCGACAAGGTTGAAAAACTGCGGGAAAAGGTAGAAAATTCTGGTTACTTGCAATATTTCTAAAAGTATTTTCTTTTTTAGGTTTGTCAAAACATTGGATTGTTCGGTAAAAGGCTCAGGGATACACTTCTCCCATTGTGTCTGGGATTTATCCCATTCGGCATACATCGGGTGATGGGAGCCATCAAATCCCTCGGCTGTATCTGGTGGATTGATATGCACCAGATCGGTACATACCCGGAAATGCTGACCATTGTAAGGCTCCTCTTAAAAAAGAAAACTTGAGTTTCAATTATCTGTCGAAACCTTTCTATGTTTCAGTTGAGTTGGCAAACAGTTCGTACATTCATTATTTAACATGGTTTATCAATTCTGATTGAAGTTCTCACCGACAGATAAACAGATGTGAATAATTTCATCGGGGTTGTTTATGTCGTTGCTAAACGACTGACAGTGGTGCGCCATGTATATAAAATCACGTGATTCGCAGTTCAAATGGAAACGACCGTTATACGGACGAGGTTAGGTGTAGGTACGGAATCGGCCGAGTTGCGACGAGTGGGATTTATCCCATACATGGGATGGGTAGGAGACAATTATTGATTATTTCTCTGCACTGTTCCAGCGCTGAACATAGATTAGTTACCTCCCCTGATACTACTAATCTCGAATGCACAGGTACAACAATGAAGATTGATCTAACGATTTTGCAAGATTATCTTTTAACTTTTTACCAAACAATCCCTGTTTTCAACAACCGAAAGGAAAAACAGCTTTTCAAAACAGTGTAGAAAAAGGAGCAGATACTGGTAGCCGGCATTTTCTCCATTTCCCACAGTTTTCTAACTTTTTAAAGCAAAAACTCATTATTTGAGCCAATGATACAATGATCCATAAAAATCATTTTGTCCAACAACCGACTGAATACTGAGTTACAATGATCCTTGAACATGCAGAAAATTGACCAATGGCAAAAGTTTCGGACCAGGTCAGCCTGCGCAGACTGCTGCGCAGGCTGACCTGGATCGATACTTTTCGCAGATGCATTAAGTCCCCTTTTCACAGAGCATGCCTCACGAAACTTACAATGCTTGTGCATCTATACAATCAGCTTCTTTGCCAGATATTCAGACACAAACGGCCTTGATACTGTAATATTTACATATTTTACTCTAAGAATGTCAATTTCATTTCTACCATGCTCGGGCAAAAGGGGTCCTAATGCATCTTCGCGATGCATTATATCAAGCAAGTCATCAAATGGCCATGGATCCATAAAAATTATTTTGTCCAACAACCGACTGAATATTGAGGTACAATGATCCTTGGACTGGGAGAAAATTGACCAATGGCAAAAAGTTCCGACCCAGGTCAGCCTGCGCGGACTGTGCAAGCTGACCTTGATTGATACCTTTTATGGATGCATTCTACCCCCTTATCACAGGGTATGGCTCATTTTTTTTTTTTTGACCGTAGAGACTCATTTCATCTTGCAGCAGACAAGTTGTGAAGTATTGTTTAAACAAGTTTAGATCATTCTCTTTGCCACGGTGTTTTAACCTTTACCAGGCGACAAAACTTTGGTCTGGCCATTGCTGAAAGAAAGAAAAAAAATCAAACTTTACTACTGTGATGTAGTTTGTCATCGAAAAGGTAGAAAACATTGTTGGAAAAGGAGAAAATGTGGTACCAGCATGTCTCCTTTCCGCACTTATTTTAAACATGTATTTGGCCTATGTCGTTTAAAAATGGGATCTTATGTAAAGGGTTGAATTATAACACCTAAATCAATCTTGATTGTTCTATCCATATTTTTTTTGAGGATGTTTACAGAATGAGTACGAAGTGTAAACTTAACCTTGTGTCGGGTGCACCTCATGAATTTGTGGATTTTTAATTAAAATGGATTTTATGGATCCATAATGATGTGTTGACTTGCTTAGTTATAATGCATTAATGAGATGTATTATAGCCCTTTTGCAAGTGCATGACTTACATATGGTCTGCAACACGCGAAAAGGGACATTCGGACATTTGCGTAAGGTGTCGTCTCGGATCAGCCTGCGCAGTCCGCGCATACTAATCCGAAACGATTCTTTACGTTTTTACGTAATTTTCTGTCTAATGTGGGACAAAATCTAATGTAGTCGTAAAGTGCCGTCTCGGATCAGCCTGCGCGGACTGCGCAGGCTGATCCGAGACGACACTTTACGCAAATATCCGAGTGCACCTTTTCGCGTGATGCAGGCCAATTATATAAACCAGAACAAATTGAAAAAAAAAAAAGAAAGCTATTGAAATAAAATAAATGAATAAATAAAAACATTAACCACGCTCAAAAAATGTTATTATGTCGACAAAGGAGTTACGATTTTGTATAAATATGTAGCTATTTAAGGAGAAATTGCCAATATATGGTACCTATTGTCTATTCACTGAAATTGTAATACTTCTGAAAGCAGGCATAGAAACACTATAATTATGTTGAACCATCATTAAAATACAAAAAGAATAGAAACCATAAAACTGACCACTAAAACGACAAAGTATAAACTATGCCAAAATTTAAAATCAAAGAGTAAAAAGCAGTGAAAGGAAAGCAGAAAAATGCTGGTGATTATAATGTCATAATACATCTTTTTCAGAATCGTAATAACTTTGGATTGTGTAAAATGCATTTACTCTTTACCAAACAGCAAATCTTCAAAATACGATCAAATCGAAAGCATTCTAAGGTGACAATATAATTGTAGCCGATACGATGGGATTTGTCTTTCAGAAGCTATTAAACAATTTGAAAAAATGTCAAAATGTTGGTAATCAGCAATTTAGCATTGTTTTTTTCTGAATATTTTCAAAAGCCTCCTTTCTTGAGGTCGTAAAAACTCGAGACAATGTGATTGCTTTTTGTAAAAAGGTTTAATGGCTTATTGGAATTTCAGGGTGAAATATTAACAGTACTATTTCACTGTGAAAACCCGATTGATTAATACGGTCGCATAAATGTTAATTTAGCTGTTTGGGTGAACGAGTGAACTGATATCTCAATCTTACAATAATTTACAAAACACACAATTTTACAATTTTACTTTCTGCAAAATATCTTGCTATAAAAGGATATCAGTTCTTGTCTGTAACTTGAATCACAGATTGTATAGACAAAGAAATTTATAACATTATTCATAAAGATGGTTGCAAGAGCATAGTGACTCACATCACTATGCCAGTCCGTGTTAAAGACCTGGTACAAACGTACAATGGGAAAAGGAAGAACACCTATGATATATAATGCAGTTATCCATACGAACATGTATGTTGTTCTTTTTATTTGTTTAAAATCATCAAGCTGTTTTTGATCTTGTTTGGATTTGATTGCAGACAACGTGAAGTTTGTTTCATGTTCAATTGATTCTGGTTGATTACTGTCGTAATTTTGTAAGTCTGGTTGCATTGTTTCTACAGAAACATCACTTGTTTGAATTGACTCCCTTTCTGCTTGATCAGTTTCCTTGACTGATACCCGGTCTTCATCTTGTGCTACTGGAATATTTAACAGCTTATTTTTTCTCATTTTGGCTTGATGCTTCCAGATTTGAACTCCAATTAGTATGTAGAGAACTGTAAGCACTATGCAGCAACAGAAGGAACCTATCAGAAGTAAACCGCCATGAATCATTTGAACTGATGTGTCTCGGAGTTCTACCTGGACGTGGCATTCATAACCTGTGATATTCGGATAGTTGGTTGAGATTTCTGTGCTTCCATATAAAACTAGTAACGGTAGGGAACCCAGAATTTCTAAGAATAGCACAATACCGCACATCAGTTTAGCATGTTTCAGAGAAATCTGAGTCAAAAATGACTTGCAAATTTTTCTATAACGCTCAATCGCAATGGCAAGCAATGTCAACGCAGATCCTATCAGTACACAGCCTCCCAGAAAAAAGAATATCTTACAGGATGGGTTATCGTAATACATCAGTGGATGCATATAGCTAACAATATTGAAGGGGAAGCAGAATGCACATGCCACCAAATCATTGACTGCCAGGAAACAAACGAAAATTCGGGTGTTGTTTTTCGGCTTTTTAAAGAAGTAGATGAGTAACACATGCAGGTTGCCAATGACTCCTATTGGTATGAGAACTCCCAGAAATATAATGGCTTCATAGTAGATTCTAGCTCGGTCATCATTGAGTTTTTGTAGTATTTTGTATCTGTCAAGTTGTAAAGAAAAATTTTGAGACATACTTAAACCTATGCAAACAATTCAATATCGGGGCAAAACAGGACACTTCTTTTACTTATCAAAGATTTTCCATTGAAAATCAGTTGTCTGTTTTACACATGGATCACATAAAGCAAACTTGATAAAGATTAAGATCAAATTGGAACGTAAAGAATTACGGTAAAATATCAGTTATATTTCATCTTTTGTTTTCTGCGCTGAAAAAAGTTTCATGCAATATAATACCTAATATAGCTTACTTTACAATCTTCCATTTACACCTGATTGTAATATCTTTGAAATCAATTATATCAATTATATAGGGAAGATGTACCTCACATAAAAAAGATACAATTTGGACTATTCGTTAAAGTGATTTAGTTTGACTGAGATTAACACCATGCACAATTCAAAATGATACTCAAGTTTAATACATTTATCTAATTTCTAAAGCTTGCTTCAAACAAACAAAAAATGGTCTTCTTCACAAAGTAAGCGTAAGCATACGCAATGAAAAGCTAACCAGTTCCTGTTAAAAACTGAAAAATTGTCAACTGTAGTTTCCTCCTTTTAAGAGATGCTTGATTCTTTTCATCAATGAAAGTGTGGTTTTTGCCATCAAATTTGTGTATAAGTCCGAGATTTATCCTGTTTACATTCCAAGCTCTAGCAATACGGTTATACCTGAAAAAAAAAGACAATTCGGAAAAACATGTAGTAGAAGTTATTTTTCAAGAAAAACTTTCTCTGCTTGTTCTGCAGTCTAACAAACATGTTATTCTACGACAACGTTTTTTTTAGTGATCCTATTAATTGTTTACTAAAATCTCCCTAGAATAAACCAACCCAGGCAGGATAACTTTTGGAGACATTGTGGGAAAGCAACAAAATGCTTTAATAAAATGTTTCCTACTATTTCAGAGGCAAGTACAATCATTTCTATTGTGCTTCACACGACGTTAGCAAAATGTTGTCAATTTGGATATGTCTAAAATTTTGATGTCTAGTCTCTCTCTCTCTCTCTCTCTCTCTCTCTCTCTCTCTCTCTCTCTCTCTTTCTCTCTTTCAGCATTAGCAGACGACATTTGCTGCAGTTGTGCATTTTGAGACTAAAATTACACGCTTTCGAGACTAAACATTTCATTTGTTGTGTACATTTCTCGAACTGATAGACGATTGATAAAGTCTTTTCAACATTACATAATAACACTGCCACCTTTATGAAATGAATGCTTGTTTGGAACACTCTCATTTCTTGAATATTCTTTCTCTGTAAGTAATAGAATTTGATTATTTTACAAAAATTCAATCGTTCTATTTAGTTTAGAAAAAAAAAATGAAATTTTGCACTTTTGAATAAAAGTTTAGCCAGTAATCTATGAAACATTGGACTGTTCACATCTTCAGACAGATTTCAACTTTGATGCAATCTGATTTTGATCTGCTAAAAACAACCGAATTTTTGTATATGATTGAAGGAAAAAGAAAGAAAAGAACCTTACACTATAAGAAGAAATATCCAAAAATTTAATGACAAAGGGTGTGTGCATCCTCGATGATTGAACAAGTAACAGTTATGAGCAGGATTCTCTCAAGTACTACAAACCCAAGTGACTAATTATCCCTGTACCAAGTAATCTCTTGTTACATCTTTCTTAAAATTGAAGACTTGGAAGATATTATGGAAAATGCTTGTTTAAAACAGTTTCTTTTCCCACAAAGTTAAAAAACACTACTTTCCCAGAGTCATTTCAAGGATGATCGTTTGATAAAGGGTAAAGACATTTATCCTTCACCGGATTATCCCGTGTTTAATGACACTATGGATTTTGTGATTAATGTGGGGGAAGGAGAAAATGCTGATAACCAGTATTTCCTTCTTTTTGCACAATGAGACAACATTGAATAAATTTGAGTGTAAAATTTTATCGTCTGCTAACAAGTAATAGGAAGTATAACATTTTGGTAATTAGTTGTTAAGTAAACAATTAGCTTTAATTCCTTAATGTTCTACAGACTTGTGTTCTAAGGGTCGCGAGTTCGATTCTATAGCGGCATAGAACTGTCACTACCTGCCAGGTAGGAATGATTTTTTTCAGAAAACCACAGCGGATTCATGTTTTTGTGAAACAACAAAAACAACAACATCAAAAAAAAATAAAAAATAAAAAACGAAATATCTGCCAATGCATGTGCGGAAAAGCTCTTTTATGATCAGTAAAAAAGAATTAAGTATGTGGGCAACTATTTAATATTTTTTGTACAATCCAAACGTACAGGCTGGTCGTTCAGATTTACAGTTTTTTCGCTATTGAGCGGCCGATGGGTTCTGCATGACATTTCGGAAAATTTGCGACAGATGGCAGTTTAGAGTGGTAATAAGAAAAAAGTGATAAATTTTGTTATCTATCTAGTACCCTAAAAGAGTAACCTAAAACTATCATGATAATTTTGAAATAATGCGAATTCCGCTATAATTATCGCAAAATATCCACTGTTTTCTTCTAGTTAGTGTAGTGCAACCATATGCTGCCAAATTTTGACATCTGTTTTTGAAGACTGATAATACTCATTAATCATATTCTGCAGATTCTTTTCACTTATTTCTGTTACAATGCTATCCTGTTAAATCTCAAGAATAAGCCAATCAGAAAATTGCGACAAACTAACTTGAATATTTATGGGAGAAATTTATTATATCTTGAGAATTGTAATATGAACTCATTTCACATTTACCTTTACTTGTCTCTGTTCAAAAAGTATCCAATCAAATGTCAGCAATAAGCCAATCAGAACATTGTTACAAACTTTATTTTATAATTAGATTTGAACATTTGATCAAAACACTCGAATAGAAATAGATAAATCAGAAATAGTAATATTTCTACAAACGAAGAACACTTTTTTTTTTTTTTAGTCTTGACACACACATGCTCTGTGAAAAGGGGGTTTAATGCATCTGCGAAAAGTATTGATCCGGGTCAGCCTGCGCAGTCCGCATTATCTATTTTCTTCGATGGTTTTGAATGCTTTTCTTCGCTGTTCATATTATACACGTGATTGTTTGATGAAGGGTCGACTATCAATTAAGAAATATATCCTACTTTAACTTTTCGAACCCTAGACAATAGAAACCAAAAATAATTAATTTGCGTGCAACATTTAGGGGATCAAAGTGTTTACTTAAAATTCAACATGATATAAAATAAAGTTATTATAAGTTATTAGGCAAACAAAGCAGGCTTTTTTTTGCCTTTTCGGACAAGTTGTATCATACTGTACATAGCGCATAATGTGATCTTGGATCCTCACTGGCTGCTTTTTGCCAGATATCCCATTATCCTTAGGGGGAAAAAAAACTTGAAGTTGTTGTAAGATCTGCATTTTTTGTATTAAATGGAATGACATGGAATGTATATTTCATTTATTTACCAAGAGTGTGGTTTAATTTTATTAACCCTTATTCTGCTATATATGCGAAATGAAACTTTCAAGCCGATAGTAAAAACCCCGAATAATGTTATTTTTTTTTGGGGGGGGCGGGGGGGGATGTCTCCTTAGTGGACAGATTAGATCAAAGATCAGACTGCAAGTGCACTTTCTGAGCAGTCTGATCTTGATCCACTGCCTTTAAAAGGTCAGTAAGTCGCGCTTAGCAGTCTAAGGGTTAATAAACTTTTATTTTGTATAGTACAGGGTGTTTCATAATATCAGTCCCAATTTTACTCTCATATAAATTCAATAAGCCTTATCCTTGATTAATTTGAGTTACATAATTCAATAATAGACGTATGAGAGTTTTGTTTGGTGTATATAACCGGTATATTAGTGGAGTACCTTTCATTTCAGAACACATTTTCCAAATTCTCAATTTTACAGCACATGCTCCAAATGACGTCCTTTCTGTTCAATTACGACGTTGAGTCTATTTTTGAAATTGTTAATCACTGCAGTGCACGTTTCTCTGTTAATGACACGGATTTCCCTCTTAATGCCAGTTTTCAGTTCATCTGTTGTTTTTGGACTACGGTTATACACTCTGTCTTTTAGATATCCCCACAGGAAAAAATCTAAGGGCCTCAAATCAGGTGAGTGAGGTGGCCATTCAAAATCAGTCTTTAAAGAAATAATCCTTCGACCGAACGTCTGCTGTAACCATGTGATTACTTCCCCGGCAATATGCGGAGTTGCCCCATCTTGTTGAAACCAAATGCTGTCTAAATTAACACCCTGTCTTCTCAATGCTGGCACACATTTCTTTCTCAGGAGACTTAAGTATCGGTCCTTGTTTACCGTTTCAACTGTTCCCTCATCATCTTCAAAGAAGAAAGGACCAATTATCCCATTTACACTAATCGCCGCCCAAGCTGTAACTTTTTCACCATGTAATGGCTTTTCAATATAGAAATTAGGTTTCTCAGATCCCCAATATCTACAATTTTTCTTGTTTACTTGTGCATTTAAGTAGAAATGTGCCTCGTCCGAGAACCAAATGTTATCAATGATATTCATATTGGCTATCATCCAATTAGCAAATGATATTCTACCCTCAATATCTGTAGCTTTTAAATGTTGCATAATGGAAATAGTATAGGGCTTCAGTTTAAGATCATACTTTAGCATTCTGTACACACTTGTAGAACTTACAGAGTTGCTGATATCACCCAATACTTTCCGAACTGACCTCTGAGGTGTTTCTTCGATCACTGCTTTCACCTGTTCAATATTTTCCTCGCTTCTTACGGATTTTGGTCGACCAGCGTTCCTGTGTCTTCTGTCCTCAATAGATCCCGAATCTTCAAATCTTCGTATAATTCTTTGTATTTGCTTCCTATCCATCTTCCTCAACTCAGGATACTGTTTCCTAATTTTTCTGACGACAACTCTTGTTGAATTTGTTTGATAGTACAGTTTAACAATTTCTGAAGCTTGCTCTTTTGACGGTGCCTTTTTGAAAATAGCTCTGAGGAAATGACGTCATCATAACGTCTTGACGTCAAAGTTTTCCCGTACTTTTATATTACCTAAAAACTCCCACAATTCTTCATTATTTTGATATATGATAACTTAAAATACCTTTCAAAATGACTAAGTTATGTTGATTTGAAACTGGGGCAGATATTATGAAACACCCTGTACTATTTTCATATCACCATTATATGAGCCATGCTCTGTGAAAAGGTGTCTTAATGCATCTCCGTGATCCATGGTAGCAAGCAAGCCATTACATGCTTATGGATCCATAATAGCCACCTTTTTAAACAAATGACTGAATCATGAGGTAGAATGGTCCGTGGACATACAGAAAATTGACCAGTAGCGAAAAGTTTCGGCCCAGGTCAGCCTGCGCGGACTGCGCAGGCGGACCTGGGTCGATACTTTTCTCAGATGCATTAAGCCCTCTTTTCACAGAGCATGACTCAATTATATTATGTAACTTAATATTTTTTAATCAAAAGGAGGAGACAGTGCTTTGAAGCTATAAGGGAATTAGGAGCAATACCATCAGTGCTGCTGATATTGATGTACAAAAAGTTCATGTTGTGCTTTAAAGTGCCATACAGTTAGATTGTAAAAACGAATATATTTACGAGATCGACAAAAGGTTCTCTTTAGTTTAGATAAAGGAAATCATAAAACAAGTCTATAACAGAAGTAAGAAGATAGTGTTCTTGTTATTATGAAAGTACCTTTCAGTGTCTTTAACCTGTTACAACTAAGATAAATTTGTACAAAGAATCGTGTTCCTGTGTGAGACAGTGGTGTTGTTGTAGAGCGTCGGCTTCAGCCCAAATGTTCTGGGTTCCAATCCGGCGATGAGCGGGATCAGCTTTTGGAACTACTCACAACATAACACTTCGTCTAAGACTTGGCCTGGTGTCCCACTTTTTGACCTAACATGACTTATTTTCGAACTTATTCAGAGATATCATCAAGACAAATATTCTATGCAACTTTAGTGTGTATTAGACTGAAACCGTGGACTCAAGGGTGTACACTTAAGGCTTCCATTAAGCAATCATCGTGAGTGATTTAAGTTAGTTCACAATCGATCTAAGACGAATAAGTTCAACCCATTTATCTATTTTTATGAGTTTAAACGACCCTGAGGAAGAAGATTAAAAAAAGAAAAAACATTGTCAAAAAGGGAGAAATTGCGGTTTAACCCTTTACCACACAATGACGCCTTTTGACACCCCTGATAGAGAATGCTTTTGAAAACATTGTGGGAAAAGGAGAAAATGCTGGTAACCAGCATTTTCTCCTTTTCCCACAATGTTTTCTACCCTATCAAAGAAAAATCATTTCATATGATCCACATTGAAACTGTCCTCTGCAAATGCTTTCAATTCGGACAGGTCTAAAATTGGTCGTGTGGTAAAGGGTTAATAGCATTTTCTCCTTCTCCTGCATCATTCCAATATTCTATATTCTTTCAAAGCAAAATGTCATCAATTGAGCAACATACAATTTGTCGTCTGCACAAGCTTTCAATTAAGACCAGTCTAAAATTGTGTTTACTGATCATGCACCTGATTTAAAAGCATCAGTGTACAGATACAGACACTGAAGAATAAAAAGGTAACGCAACTGTATACATATCATAATTCTATCTTCCCACGATGTAATACTCCTTCAAAGATTCATCCTACTTTTCAAGCCATGATGAATTTGTAACGAGCAGATGAGTTTTTAAATTCCTTTTTTTTAGTAAAGAGGTAACCCTTAACGGGACGACGGAATTTCAAAAAGTTCCAGATGATTTGGGCGTTTTTGCAAATTATTTGTGTCTCACGAGATGGAATTTTCATTTGAAAGACGAGAAAAATTGTTGATAGAAAAAAAACGCTAGTATGTCAAAGATTTTCCTTTGTAGGAGTAGCAACACTATGGAAAAAAGAGAGAAATGTTGCTTACATTTCCTTTTCAAATCATCTTTCTATGATAGTGTCGCTAAAACACGGGACTGTTTAGTGAAGATTTAAGTCGGCTCTCATATTTCGCGGTATTGTAAGTAGTGGCCACTTGAACGCACGACTCATCTATTGTTGAAAGGATGGTACTTGACAAACGCTTAAACTTCAAAAGAAATTAAATACAATTTCTTGCTAACATTTACGACTCGAAATTGTGCTTAATTTCTGATTTCCAAGAAAGCAATAAATTGTTTCAGATTGTGTCAAGATAACATTTCATGTTCTGTGTAGTCTGATCTTGATCTGCAGTGTTCGCAGTTTACAGTCACGCCCATCTTGCTAAGGGTTGAAATAGGGAAGTTAATTTGAGTCATGCTCTGTGAAAAGGGGGTTTAATGCATCTGCGAAAAGTATCGACCCAGGTCAGCCTGCGCAGTCCGCGCAGGCTGACCTGGGCCGAAACTTTTCGGTATCGATACATTTTCTATATCACAAAGGACAAGTCTACCTCATGATTCAGTTGGTTGTCAGACAAAATTGATTTTTATGGATCCATAATTATGTGATGTGTTGCATGGTATAATGCATCACGGAGATGCATTAAGCCCCCTATTGCCAGAGCACGGCTCATTTGTTTGTAAATTGAAATTGCAGAAGACATTGTGATTGATGATTAATGAATTATTCATGTTTTTCCATGAAACTGTTTAAAAGAAGGTTAAGCATTTGCGAAACTATTCCAGGTTTTAACAACCCTTAGGACAAATGCTTTAAAATCATTGTGGGAAAAGGAGAAAATGTCTTTTACAAGCATTTTCTCCTTTTCCAACAATGTTTTCTACCCGTTCAAAGACACGTTTTAATTTTTGTGCCACATTTACTTTGTGGCTCACACTTGCTTCAATTTGGACAAGTCCGAATTTGTGTCACTTGTTAAGGTAAGACAAATATTATGTGCCATACTCTGTGAAAAGGGGGCTTAATGCACCTGCGAAAAGTATCGACCGAGGCCAGCCTGCGCAGTCCATGCAGGCTGACCTGGGCCGAAACTTTTCGCTATCGGTCAATTTTCTGTATGTCGAAAGACCAGTCTTCCTCATGGTTCAGTCGGTTGTCAAGTCGAAATGGATTTTTTTATCTATGACCATGAGATGACTTGCTTGATATCATCAATCACGGAGATGCTTTAAGCTCCCTTATGCCAGATTATGCGTCATATAGACTTGTCCAAATTGAAAGTATTTGCAGACGACAATTTTAGAGTGACTCAAATAATGGATCTTGTCTTTGATATGGTAGAAAATATTGTAGGAAAAGGAGAAATGCTGGTTACCATCATTTTTTCCTTTTCCCAAGATGTTTTCAAAAGTCTTCATCCTCAGGGTTATTAAAACTCATGATTGTGTGGTAGAAGGTTAAGGAAGTTATTTACCCAGTGGCACCCGATTGTATAAACGTTGGTTAAACTAACCTTGGGTCAACTTTTAACCAGTTTGGTTAACTAACCAAATTGGTTAAACACTTGTATAAAACAGATAACCAAATTGGTTACTTAACCAGAATGGTTAAATTAACCAAAAGTTAACCCAACAAATATATCCCGTCATGCAGTTCTCTTTCCAAGTTTTCACGCGCGATACGTCACAAATGTATCCCCTCACGCACATTTTACCGCTCATACAACATACTGAGAGTGCTTGTGATAATTGATTATAATAATGTATTTTTATACTAATACCGCTGTTATTTTGGGTTTAAACACATATTTTAGTTTTTGTATAGTCTTCGAAGTGTACACATGTAATTCAGCCAAAAATCCGAGATGTCCGGTCATATTACGATAAATAAAGACTGTCGAAGTGGTTTTGTCCGTACCTAGCGTATCTCTTCCTGCTTGAAAATAGCGATGACCTCATATTCAGATGCGACGATCTATACATCGGTTTCAAAGACAAATGTGATGACTACATACAAGAATATGTCTTAGGTAAGGTTCGTGTGTTTTATATATGCAATAAGACTTTCTATCGCAATATTTCTTTCGGCACTTTGAATGACCCGGAAGTTGTGTCATCGGTGACTATTCAGTAAAAGTTTTGTTTGTAGCAACTGTCTTTTCGTACATTATCCGCCAAAATTTGAACAGAAAATGGGTAAATAAGTCCGTAATCCCACTCCCCAACCTTCAGTACGATTCTACATAAAATGATCGTGTATCAAGACAATGTTTTTGATGAATGATTGAGAACAACATAATGGTTGTCACGGGTGAAAAACTACGGTGGCACAAAAGTGACATGGAAGATATATTTTATACTACGTGCGCACGCAGTAGCTAATACGTGCGCACGTAATAAGTAATACGTGCGCATGCAGTAGCTAATACGTGCGCACGTAATAACTAATACGTGCGCACGTAATACTGTTGCGTGCGCATGTATTAGCTAATACGTGCACACGTAATAGTTATTACGTGCGCACGCAGTAGCTAGTACGTGTGCACGCAGTAGCTAATACGTGCGCACGTATTAACTAATACTTGCGCACGTATTAACTAATACGTGCGCACGTAATAATCGACCAATCAGTTTATAAGGATCAATAAATGTCTATCTTCCACTTCCATCTTGAAACAATGGCTTCCGTTCATGATTCTGATTGGTGGATTATTACGTGCGCACGTAATATGTAATTCGTGCGCACGTATTAGCTACTGCGTGCGCACGCAGTAGCTATTACGTGCGCACGTATTAGTTATTACGTGCGCACGTAATAACTAATACGTGCGCACGTAATACTACTGCGTGCGCACGTATTACTTATTACGTGCGCACGTATTAGCTACTGCGTGCGCACGTAATAACTAATACGTGCACACGTATTAGCTACTGCGTGCGCACGTAGTATAAAATATATCTTCCATGTCACTTTTGTGCCACCGTAAAAAACTATCCAACTTTCGAAAACAAACTTGATTCAGAATCCCATGTTGCATCTCATATCAATTTGACTAAAATTTGAAAGATTTAGAGTAACATGACGAATATGTTAGATATTGAAAGTTATCATTATTTGCCAAGTTGTAATCTTGCCCCAGTCTGGCTTGTCTTTGTACCATTTAATAATTAACGAACTGAGGCTGTGAGCTCTATATGCAAACAGACATATATAGCTATATACATGTAGAAAGTAGCAATCATTCTTAAGTAGTTTGTCAGAGGATCAGATAACTAGTTGATTTCTGATTATCAGATGGTGATTGGATTTTTAAAACGTGTATGGTAGATCTATATCTTTCAGTATATTTCATTGAGCACCCACAACATGTATTTTAGTTTTACTCTGATCAATACAAAACTTTCATTACTGTCATTCTCATCCTAGGTAAATAAACACATATTTGAATGATGATGGTAAAGTGGTAAAGGGATGGTGTAGTTAGCATGGTAGAGCATTATGTCTGATTTTCAAAAACTTGAGTTCAGCATTCTTGGAAAATGACAGGTATGTGTTGTTCAACAGTCTAGTTGGTTGAATGTTACGTGTAACTTTTTTGCCTCCAAAAAAAAAAAATAATAATAAATTCAGCTTATTTCAAAGCCTGAAAGTAGATTACTCTTGTACTGTAAGATGGTTTTGCTAAAAGAAAAATAGCATCAGGTAGCAGATTGCACTTTCTGATCTTGATCCACAGTCTCGGCTCTCCAAAAGCTATTTTAGTCCTCACTGGCAGTGGAAGAGGTAAGAGAAATTAGGTATTGGAAAAATATCTGTCATATCTATGGACTAGTGAATCTCACATATAACATGCATAAATTACTTTTTCTGTCACGTTTATGTTCCCTGATTATGCTTTATCTTTCATAGAAATATTTTTGCACCTAATTCAGTTTATGGTAGAAGTGATAGACATACCAGTGTTTTACAGACTTCAAGCAGTTTAAAATTAACTGCTACCTTACTCATATCTTGTATACAACTGACATATATTTACAAACATGAGCACCAAAAAATATATAGCCTTTGAAGCAGTTACTAGTTGTACATCAATGAGTTGTAAAAACAGAGTGTGAAATCATTTTTAGATCCACTGTGGTAAAAAGATCTACTATCAACAGAAAAAAAAATATTGTCATAAATCTACTTCTTGTAGAGACTTGTAACAGGTCTTTGTATTTTTTTTTGCCAAAGATATTTCCTTTTGTCCTTAGAAATTGAAAGGTGAACAGTGTCAGAAAAAAGGGTTATTGTTGCTTTCATCCAGTAGGTATCAGACTTAGTAAACATTACAAGTACCAGCAGTCAAGTTAAAAACAGAAATCTGTGTCAGTCATAATACACTTTGAAAGGAAATTTCAGTACAAGTCTATACATTTTATTATATCACTTTCAATCAGTCATTTTCAGTAGATTTTTTTTTTGATAAATTTCTCATAAAAGGAGTGAAAGGTTTAGACTGAAATTTGACTGCTTGTAGAAAGGCTGCATAAACATGTAGACTGATTTTGGTGTGCAATGGTAGAATTTTACTCATGGTAGGTAGCATCAAAGTTACAAAAGTGGGCTGGATAGATCTTTGCAATTGTCATTTAGAGATGACATCCATCACATAACAACTCTGTACCAAATAAAAAAAAAATTAGCACTGGTCCTGATTTAAAACATTTGCAGACAACAAATTAGTGTGGTTCAAATGATGAAATAGTTGAAAAGGTATAAAACATTGTGGTTAATGTAAAAAATGTTAATTACTGGCATTTTTCCATTTTCTCACAATGTTTACAAAGTCTTTTCTATGGTTGCTAAGACAGAATTGTTTGGTAAAGGGTTAACACAATGAATTTCACTCCTTTAAAAATTGAATTTTTACTTTAAATAGGTAAAAACACGGACATTCAGTACAGAATGATAGTGCCTGGACAATGCTGTACCAAGTTTACACTGGGCAGGTGTTTTAGTGTTATGAGAGGTTCAAATGGAGAGCCTTACATTCAATCAGTCAAACTTTTGAGTAATTTAAGTGTCCTCAGTGTGTCACAATGTGCAAAAGATACTTGAACATGTCACTTGTTCAACCACTCTTTTTCTTTTAAACCAAAGCTATCTGAACCACTTAAAATAGCACGTAAAAATGTATCACCATTTCCTATCAGACTACCTTTTACAGACAATTTAGATCAAGACCAGACTGCAAAGAATGTGCAGTATGATCTTTGATCTATACCTTTCTTTTGTGAATAACAATATTATGGTAGATACTTGTGAAATTATATTGCTATTTTCACCTTTTTTCCCAGACTGGAAAAAGTCCATTTAACTCTTTACCAAAAGACAAAGTTCTAGACTGCAAATTGAAAGTATTTGCAAACAACAGATTAACTGTTGATCAAATGATGATTTTCTCTTTTTAGAAAACATTCAAGAAAAAGTAAAAAAAACTGGTTACCAACATTTTCTCATTTTTCAGCAACTTTTTTCTTGGGATCATTGAATCATGTGGTAGAAGGTTATATTGAATTCTAGGGATTAAACGAATTTGTGTATTTCAGTGCATGTTTTTTTTTTGACAATTTTGGATATTTAATTAGTTTATTATGTAAACATTAGATGGGTATAAGATTAGTCATGACATGTTACAGGAATAAATAACTTAAAATGATAAAACTGTTTTTGTTGCTGTCCCACATTCAGGCTTGTATTGACATCACTCTCCAACTGGAGATAAAAACAACTTTTTATGCCCCTGAAGCTGATGGCCTCAAAAAGGAGAAATTACTTGTAAAAGTTGATTGCATATCAACCCATTACATTTTTGATGCTGCTGTAAAAGCACATTTTCCTCTTCTATAAGTATTATATGTCCTAAATGTAAGGTGAAATGGGGTTTGAAAAATCTAAAAATAGCTGGTTAAGTATAGGTTTTATTTGTTTGTGGAAGAAAGACAAAGGTTTATGAAAGGAATACACAGATTATGTTCCAGTTGTATGGTTGTATGGTGTTTTACATCATTATCATTATTATAAGTTTCAGTTTTATCACGGCGGCGAGTGCCCCTATCCATGCTTTCCTGGAATTTTTGTTACCAGTACTCCCCACAATATTCTTTCCGAGCCACTGGCTGCTTTCCCGCATAACCATCATCAAAACAATGATCAGCGGTGAGAGAGGAATGAATCCTGTCACAATGACTATCATCAATCCTCGGAAAGAAATTGGTCGAGCCGCGGATCAAACTAGTGACCTCCTGTTCTCAAGTCTTGTACACTACAGACTGAGCTACCGGGGCTTGGCAGATTATGCTCTAGACATGTAGTCGTATCCAATTATGGGAAAAACTGAAAAAGCCATTTTTTTTTTCGTCTTAAGACCCCTTTCTGCAGTCACTGGCACAAATTTATTTCAGTCAAAGGCGCGTATTATGTATTTATTGAAGTCAAAGGCCGAAGTTCTTGATCCAAATTAAATTTCTGACTACATGAATGTGAAAACAATGGAAAGAGTACAGAAAAATCCCTAGGTGAAAATATGTGAAATCAGATCTGATTTGAACCCCGAACTCTTTCTCCGGAGGCAGGTGTCTTATTAATTAGGCCATTGAATTCACGTTCAGACATGAGTGTAGATTATCATAATTAAATATAGCATACATTCCCTGGTGCATAGATTAGATATTATCTTCGTTTTTAAAGAAAATAGGATGTTATATTGTGGGGTAAAATCAATTAGACTTCACTATTTGCTCTTATTTGTAAGTCACTTTCAACATTCAGGGTACAGTCCCGACAGGGGAGACTGCACACTGTTTTATCACCCAGGAAAGTTGCAAAATCGCAGGTTTCCTGCACACTTTTATCTGTTAATGAAGGCCTCTCCATCTTCAGAAAAAAAACTGCCGATCTCGTAAAACCCATGTCGTGTGGTCCGTCGTTTGTCCCCGGTCGTCGTGAATTTTATGTGGGCCTACCGGCAGACCTCGATCTACATCTTTCAAAGTAAACAATGTCTTTTAAGTCTAACCCTTGCGATGGTTCTGGGCAAATTACGGATATCTACCCCAAATGTGTCCACAAAATCAACCACGAAAAGCTTTAAGACAATACTATGCCTAGCTAGGCTAGATCTTGATGTCAATGCAAGTTACGATTCGTCCCGTGTCGAAGTCGGTCCCCTGAAAGTTTTTCTAGTCTGTCTATACAGGAATCATACATATACAATCTCTTGTCTAATTTTGCCGCTTCAAACTCAGATCTACATCGTCGTCGAAGTTTTTTGTCGTCAAATTAGTACGTTTGCACATGTAATCGTCGAAACTGACTCGGTTGTCTTGCTACCGGTGTGACAAGGGCGGCCATGTTGCTTTTTGGTTAAATGGTTAATCGGTATGGTGGAGGTGGGTTAAATTTAACCGGAATTTGACTCTGGTTAAAGTTAACCAGACCTTTATACAATCACTAACCAATAATTTAACCAAAACTCTCTCCTAACCAAACTTTTAACCCAGTGGTTAAATTTAACCAACATTTATACAATCGGGTGCCATTGTTTGTAAGATCGTGTCCTCTCTCACCCATGTACTGGATAACTGGATGGGTTTTCATCTAATCTCAGAAACATTAGTTGAATTTTCTTCCTGGGTCCTTTACCAAGGTAACACGCGAGGCATGCTCAAGCAAAACGGGGCTTTATGTGTCTACATGATGCATCATATCAAGCAAGACAGCACGTGATTATGGATCTATAAAGATATTCCTTTCATCGAACAGCCGATTGAATCCTGATATGAACTGGTCCTTTGACATGCAGAGATTTGACGAATAGCAAAAAGTTTCGACGGTCTGCGGACTGGGCAGGCTGACATGGGTCGATACTTTCTACAAATACATTAGGCCCCCTCATTGTTTAAAAATCTCTTAACAAAGACCAGTATGATTGAAAGCACATTTTTTTATCTTCAATACATAACTTCAAAACGAGATGGGACCCACATATATTGTTCAGACAGAAGTTGGTATTTAGAGCTATAACCTTTAACCTTCTAAATAAGTGAAATGGAACTTTGAAGTCGATAATACAAAAACAAACCAAAAACATTTTTTTTTTTTGCGGGGGGGGGGGTGGAAGGGGGGCAATATGTCGCCCTATCGGCCATTGTAGATCCAAGATCAGACTGCACGTTCTACGCTGTCTTCAAAAGGTCCATGAATCGTGCTTAGATTGTTAGGGTTAATTCGTTACTGCACAGAGGGAATATCCAGTCATAGTATTTAATTGTTAAACTTTTTTTTTCTTTTTATAATAAGTTTTCATAATCGTCTAAATTAAAAGCATTTGCAGAAGAAAAGAAGGGTGTAGCTGAAAATATTAGAAATAAAAAAAAATGAGAAAAGAAGTGAAACATTGTTTCTAAAAAAAACTTTTTTCACACAATATTTCCAAATACCCTTTCTGTCAGGTCATTAAAATTCGGGTCTATTGTTAGAGGGTTAGTGCATTATAAAAAAAAATGTGAATCTGTCTACTTCTGGAGATGAAAAAAAAAAATTGATGAAAAATGCTTTGTATTTGTTCTTTGTTTTCCCCTGAAATGTCCTGATATGTCTGTTTTATGAAAAAAACTTCAGCATTATATCACAACGAAAACAAAAAATCGAAACGACTTTTTATTTAGTTTTCTTAAAGAATTTTTATTAGAAATTTTATGTTTTTCATGAGACTAGATAATTAACGTAGCATTTCATGTTTTCCTGTTATCGGTCTTAACTCCAAACTGTTATCAAATATCGTTATTACAATTCGGAACACCTCGTCCACTCTTTCGCAAAAAAGTATTGATTGGTACAATCGACCGAGGTGCTTCGAAAAGATAATAAATCTAAAAGTTGTTGATACATACTTGAGTATCCTTTTTGCATATCTTTATAATAAAAAACTACCAGTTTTCCTTCAAGTGCGACAATGGCTTTAAAATTAAAACAAAGATAGAAATACATATTCATGTAGAAAACTTAACAAAATACCGTCTTCTTTTTAGTCTTACTGTAAACTTTATATTCCTTTAACAACTGCGTTGCTGTTATTGCATAACAAAGGTTAAATAAAGTGAGTAGACAGTGAAATATAAAATAGCTCCGTAGCTCAGTTCAAAAAGTAACTGGATCCATAGTACCAAGCAAGCCATCACATGATTATGGATCCATGATATCCACTTTTTTTTAACAACCGACTTTATCAAGAGGTACACTAGTCCTTGGACATACAGAAAATTTACCATAATCGTAAAGTTTCGGTCCAGGTCAGCCTGCGCGGACTGCGCAGGCTGACCTGGATCGATACTTTTCGCAGATGCATTAAGCCCCCTTTTCACAGACCACGGCTCATGTTTGATTTGCAGTCTCTTAATGTTTTCTATATGGACGAGTCTACGATATAGTAATCGAGCGAAAAGGGGCATTCGGACATTTGCGTAAAGTGTCGTTTCGGATCAGCCTGCGCAATCCGCGCAGTCTAATCCGAGACGACACTTTCCGATCTTGTATGATTTTCTATTTCACGCAAGTCTACTATAGGACAAAATCTACTATTGACGTAAGGTGCCGTCTCGGATTAGCCTGCGCGGACTGCGCATGCTGATCCGAGACGACACTTTACGCAAATGTCCGAATGCCCCTTTTCGCGTGTTGCATAGATTTAATCATAACAAACATGTTTGATTTGCCGTCTCTAAATGCTTTCTATATGGACGAGTCTCCGATATAATCATCGGGAAAAGAGCTGAAAGTCACAGAACTTATTTAGAGAACGGTCAGATTAAAATACCAAGGACAATGCAAACTTTGAGCCTCGAAGAAACATTTTCTCATGTTCTCAGTGTTTTCAAAAGCCTTCTTCCTCAGGATTGTAAAACAAAGCACTGTTTGGTAAAGGGTTGAAACTCCTCGTTCAACCGCGATAAGTGGTTTGTTGTTTCAGGAAAGATTACAGGAAGTTTTGCATAAATTTATCTGATAACTCCTTCAGATGTGAACAAGAAGAGGGCCACGGTAGTCTCATATTGCTAAATTGAGTTTGCAAGTTACTTTTAAAGTTATTGATTTTATTTTCATTGTGAAACAAGTTCCGCAACAAATCTTGATCACTTTTGATTATTGCTTTCCCCCCCCCCCCCCCCCAAAGCTTAACTTAGACTCGCAAAGAAATGAAAGTTTTCGAATTGGTGAGCCCGGTGCTCATCACCGGATTCGAGTTTCGAACCTCTGATGTAAGAAACCAAAGCTCTACCTCTACACCACTGCCTCCCACAACGGATTTGCACAGTAATTGTTGACAAAAGACAGGAGCCTGGCTATGAATGTGGTAAAGATCAATCCTTTTTTACTCATCTTTCAATTTTTTTTTCACACTTCCTAAAATTAATGTTAACTTTTAAAGGACCAAGTAAAACTGGATTTTTTTTTTAGACAACTGAACATAAGCCTACAACAGAAATCTCTAGTAACGACAATGATACCTACTAAAGAAAATAATGTTGTAAGCGGCGTTAAACAACATACTTTAGCAGGTTTGATTACCAAACAAGCCAACACACATACAAAACAAAACAGAAGACACTGAATACAATTTTGTTAGAAATGAAAAACAGACATTAACATCACATGACAAACCTCAATTTACAGTGAAAGTATATCATAGCTTGTGAATTTTTAATGAACTCATATCAACTTTTACAGTTGCAACAAATAACAACCAAAACAAACATTACATGATGTACTCATTTTTGCTCAGAGAGAGAGAGAAAAAAAAAAGGAACGTAAACATCACAAGACAAACAAACTACACTACATGTAGTTACAGTGGACTTAATGATATCTGATGAATTTTTGTATGGACTCACTATATAGTTGCATTTAGACCAAAGAAGGAAAGGAAACAAACGTAAGACATTGTACACAATCTTTTCGTAGAAAATACAAGAAGATGCTAACATCATAAGACAAACAAAATACAATATTTAGAGAGGAAATGTATCGTAAGTAGTATAGGGGAGTCACTTGGGGCAAAATAGGCGATTTTGCCTCAAGTGACTACCCCTGAGTGCCCCATTCTGCTATCCTGACAGTAAAATGGGGCACTGGGATAGCAAATGGGGCACTTTTGGAGACAAACCGGAAGTAGATAACGCCAAAAGTCAGCCATTTTGAATTCTGACGGGTAAGCACTATGGGGCACTATGACGTCACTTCCGGTTGCCCCAAGTGACTACCCCTGAGTGGCCCATTCTGCTACCCTGACAGTAAATGGGGCAGCGGGGGTAGCAGAATAGGGCACGTGACGTCACTTCCGGCTGACGTGACCTTCCGGTACCTACTCTCCTTACCCTGAGAGGGGGAAAGATGGGTGTGGCTTAGGAAAGTTATGTGACGTCATGGTTACAGGGCAAAGACCATTTCCGGTTGATCTTAGACTGTACATATTGCAGAGATTGGCCAGTCCCTATCTGACTTACCTTGAGTGCCCCATTCTGCTTACCCTGAGTGGGGTTGTACTGACTGATAGTCTTGAAAAATGATAATTTGAAAGATCACTCTTTCGTGTGGAATGGTAGCCCTGAAAAGGGCTGTTTGTGGAGATTGTTTTTTAGGCACAACCTCCAACTTTTCTGCAGGCTGGACAGCTGCTTGCTGTCCGCCTCCTTAGTCTCTTTATCTGTTGCTCGTCCAGGTTAAAGTTTAGCGTGAACGCCGGCTCATCGTCGTCATCCCAGCATTCCGTCACTGGGATGACAAACTCCTTCTTTTCGTTAGCTATCGCCAATGGTGGTGATGGTAGTCTTTTATCCTCACCCATTATCTTCTCGATTTGACCGTTTACTCTCTCTAATTTTAATGAGAGAGTGGATACCGCTCTCATTAAGTTTTGAACTGATTTTCGGAGATCTTCCATCGTTCAATTGAATAGTGGAAAAATCGTCGGCTTTCATAAGCTGATGGGAGGATTGACCTACTTTGGTTCAGAATTAACGGTGACCAATCAAAATGTGTAATGATATAACGAACAAATCGATTGGACACCGTTAATTCTATGTCAAAGAAGGTCAATCCTCTCGTCAGAACTAGGATTACCCTACTTTGATTCAGAATTAAGAGCGCGTTCCCGGGCGAAAGCACCCTCGATGAAGAGGGGGGTTTAAACGCTATGTGTTATTAAGTGTAACTCATAGAGGTAGAAATGCTAAAAATTTTGAAAAGAATAATCTTTCAGAATTAACGTTTTTGACCAATCAGAAGCTTCGTTGCTTTAATGTTGCCCAATCAGAAGCTTCATTATATTTCTTTGTGTGAGTAAAAAAACTAGAAGGAGAAGATTCGTTATATGCACATGAGTTTGGACTTAGTCTTTTTTTGATATGGAATACAGTGTGATTTTAATGCCCACACTGTCTCTGGTCAAGAGGGTTGGGAATAGACTTTTTTTGTCTGGTTAGAGTAAAACAATTGCAGTGGGAATGTGGACTTAGGCTTTTTTGAGTATAACTCTTAGAGTGTAACTCATTGACTGAAAGTCTTAGAGTGTATCTCTTTTAGAGGAAATTGACAATTTGAAAAGAAAGATCTTTTCGTGGTGTTGGGTTAGCCCTGAAAAGGGCTGTTTTTCTGTGTTGGAATGTTTTCCAGCTTTAATGACAACATCCAAAATTTGCATGGCAGATTGGACATGCTCCGACTCTTTTCGTGATTGTCATTGCTCCATTATTAAAAGTAATCCGTCTCCTGAATTCCACATCAAGCACGATAACGTCAGGTGCTGTCTCTAGAACTAGTTCGACTATTTTCTCACCAAGATCTACGTATGTGCGTGATATTTGTTCTAGTTGTATTCTATTCTCTTCAATCCTGTTCTTTAGTATCAGTACTTGATCACCACCAATCAGAAAGACTCGGAGAGCCTCAATAAGTCGATGATTCATTTGGTCCATTTTTTCGTTAACACTTAACCGTGCTATTCGAGAGCTGAGTGTCGAATGATTTATTATTTGGAAAAATTCGACGACTTTTATACGTTTACAGTGGGATTGACCTACTTTGACTTAGAATTAAGAGCGCGAACCTGGTAGAAAGCACCCTGAGTAAAGTTCTGAGAAAAAAAAGCTTAATGCATACATATGTGGAAAATTCTCTTTAGAACAGATCTATTTTGAATGAAGTAGAAAAAAGCATTCATTTGACCTAGACAAAAGTGAAAAATTAGAAGGCTTTTCTGAGTGTAACTCTAAGAGTGAAAGTCTTTTGACTGAAAGTCTTTTGACTGAAAGTCTTTTGACTAAAAATTGACAAAATTTGAGGAAAGATAGATCTTTTCGTGGTGTTGGGTAGCCCTGAAAAGGGCTGTTTGTACAGGTTCACTTTTTTTAACCTCTTCTCTTTATTCTCCTATTTTCCATCGCATTTATTACTTGGAATAGATGCTCAACTTCACGCCTTATACGTCTAAGGCGTTCTCTTTCTTCTATCCAGTACAGTAATGTAAGTAAAATTGTCAGTCCAAACATTGTGCTGATTTGGTTTTAACTCTACAGCAGCTGAGTTCCGAATGAATGTGTTTTGCGATTGTCTTTTATAGTCTACAGAGCTATAAAAATAGTGACTACAAAGTATTTTAACTATGATCACTGAGAATAGTGTTTTGCATAGAGGAAAATGCAGTTGGGTTAACGTTGACCAATCAAAATGTGTAATGATATAACGGACGATTCGATTGGACAAACGTTAATTCTGAGTCAAAGTAGGTCAATCCCCCTGCAAACGTATAAAAAACGAACTTTTTTTATTATCGGGTTATTTTCATTTCACAATGAAAGCCAACAAATTCTTCTGTGGATTATTTGGAAAGCCAAAGGTTGAGGAGGAGAAAAAGAAAGAGATGGAGGAGAAGATAGAGATGGAGAAGAAAAGAGAAGAAGAAAGAAATAGGCTAAAGTTTAAGGCACTGTGTGCTTTTTTTGAGAGGCGGGGGTACGAGTTTTATACTCGTACCCCAAAGGTGAAGATGGGGAGCATTTATCCCGACCTGAGGGATTTCATGCCACCCACTGAGCATCGTGGATGGCAAAAGAAGCTGCAAATGATGTATCCTTCACTGGTATGGAATTAATTTATCCAGCCAGTGAATGGAGAAAAAACAGCCCTTTTCAGAAAGAGCTTTTCTTTCGAATTGTCAGTTTTTTCTCTCAAAAGACTTATAGTCAAAAGACTTACAGTCAGAAGAAAAAAAGTCAAGCCCAGAATTATTTCATATGTTTTTTTTTCAAACAATTTTGTACAATGAAACAAGACATGAACTGTGAAAAAACATTGGAATGAAAAACAATATCTGTTAAAAGCATTGGAATGAAAACATTTAAACAAGTCAACCTTTTTTTGTTAAAACATTTTTTTTAAAAAAACTTAAAACAATATTTTGCAACAGTTTTTCAACAACCACTTTTTTATTGAAACTTTTTCAGTGTGTTTTTCTTTTTTTTTTCTTTGGAATGTCAGATTCACATTCACTCTTTCGTTTTCTTCCCCTTTCATTATTTTTTAATACCATTTCTGGACAGATTTTATCCCCATGTTTTTTTTGATTTGCAAAAGAAACACTTCTTATTTTTCTCGCTTTCTCTTTTTCGCTGTTTTGCTTTTTTTCTCCTGTTTTGGTGAAAGAGTCTCCTCTGAAGAAAGTTCCAAAGTTGATTGTTTTTTTAGATTATCGTTTGTAGATATTTTTTTCTCTATCTGTTCTGTTATTTTACAGATCTCTGTATCGCTGATAGTCGTGTTGTCGATCTGCATATTTTCGATCTGATTTTCAGTCGATGATGTTGTAGTCTGTAGTGAGCTTGTTTTCCATTTATTTTCGTTGCAGAATGATTTCAGAACACCAACGACTTTCATGTTCTGAAATTCACCACAAAATCCCATTGTTGGTGAAATTTTGATATCATGACTGCGTGGGTTCACATAGACAAAAATGACTGTTTCTGTCTGCTTTTCTTTTTCTGGACAATTTCTAGCCCAGTGTCCTTGTTTGTTGCATGTAAAACAAATATCTTTTCTCTTTCCATCCGGTTCATATCGTTTTTTGATAGTTGATTGATCCAAAACTCTGTATCTGGTAATACGGTAAACGTCTTTTTCTGTTACATGTTGATGGGATAAAAATGATCCCACGTAGTTCCCGATATGTTGAAGTTGATACTTTAACGGAACATTGCTGATCTCGTAATCGTGGGTGTATGGGTTAACGTACAGATACATCATCTTTCCTTTCAGTGATGTATTTTGTAGCTTAAACTCGCTCATTATTTTTTATCAACTGTACTGTCTGAAGTTGATCAGAAGAATGATATAGATTTCGTAGCTATCGTCTCTATTTATCGAGCTGAAAGGCTCTATAAAATGCCAAGTTTTCTGACTTACCGTGTCATTGTCTTACATTCAGACATAAACGATGGGTAAAAGAAAAAGAATAGTACCCTATTCAGACAGCGAAAGTGACGATGAGTCATTTTCACCACCAAAAAAATTGAAAAAAGAAGAAAGTGACAGTGAAGACGATTTCTCTTCACCAAAGAAAAAACCTGTAAAAATGATCGTAGAAAGTGACAGTGAAGATAATATCTCCTCGAAAAAAATGAACGTGAAAAGTGACAGTGAAGATGAAACACCTAAGGAAAAAACGATCATAAAAAGTGAAGATAATATCTCCTCGAAAAAAATGAACGTGAAAAGTGAAAGTGAAGATAAAACATCTAAGAAAAAAACGATCATAAAAAGTGAAAGTGAAGATGATATCTCCTCGAAAAAATTGATTGAGGACCAAAGAGAAGAAAGTAACAACACTACTTTAGACATGAAAAGTCTGTATGACTTAACGGAGAAGGGAAAAAAGAAATCGAGGAAATTTAGAACAGAATCACATCTGTTGATGGGGTCTTTTAAGAAATTTGAACAATTACCACCCCATCAGCTGATCGGATTATTTGATGAAGTTACCCATCAAATCATTCAAAAGTTAAATGCTGAGCCGACGGATATGATTAGAATTAGTATCAACCATCCTTCACTGAAAATAGGGATTCATATTCCCTTTCTACCTACAGAACAGCCGAAAGGCGAAACTATGTTAAATGAGATTGAACGAGTTTTACAATCGAATACAGATTTCGTCTTGAACGATGGATTTATGACATTTGACATTACACATACAATACCTCCAAGTGGTAACGGGAGAAAAAGATCATCAGAATTGGATTCAAAGGTTTTTTCCCGGAAGAAAAAATCAATTATTCAAATTAACAATCATGATCACCTATGTTTTGCAAGAGCAGTTGTGGTGGGCATTTGCTACAGTGAACGTGAAAACACCAAAGCATGGTATAGAAGATGGTCATGCATCAAAAAATCAGATAGAATACTTCAAAAGACTGAAGCTGAGAAACTGTTGAAAGAAGCTGGAGTTTCGCCAACCCGGTCTGTAGGAAATGACGAATACAAAAAAATCCAATCTTTCTTGTATGAAAAGGGCTATGTCATTAAAGTTCATCAACAGCATTCAAAAGTGGAAAAAGTATTTGAACACCCAGAAGTGAAAGACGATAGTAAAATCATACATTTGTACTTTCATCAAAACCACTATGATTACATCAAATCCATTGCAGGTTTTCTTAGTTGTGCAATTTATTGTGAGTTCTGTGATGTGGGATACTCGTCACGGGAAAGTCATACATGTTCAAATATCTGTAAAGGTTGTTTTCGCAAAGGAAAATGTGCATCAGAATCAAAAGAATATGTTTGCAGTGGGTGTCATAGACGATTTTTCAGTGCTGCATGTTTGGCAAATCATAGAATTGTTCAAGGTAAAGAAAAGAAATCCATTTGTGAATTAGTAAAACTCTGTTTAAAATGTGGTCAACAATATTATCTCAGAAAGAAAAATCATATCTGCCATGGAAAGAAAAAGTGTCATATCTGCAAGAAAATTGTTGACTTTTCTCATCGATGTTATATTCAGCCTTACCAAAGTAAGACAAACACCGATGACAAGACGAGTTCTTCTTCTGTAGTCAAAAAACCATTGTTCATTTTCTTTGATTTTGAATGCAAACAAGACACAGGGATACATATCCCGAATTACTGTATTGCGCACAGAGCATGTGATGAATGTATCGATAAACCACTTGATTTTCTTTGTTCCACATGCAGTGAATTTGAAGAAGGAAGAGAAGTTATTTTTCAAGGTGAGGAAACTTTGAGTCAATTTTGCAACTGGCTCTTTTCAGAACATCATAAAGGAGTCACGGCTATTGCGCATAATTTCAAAGGCTATGACAGACAGTTTATTCTTGACTATATTATCAAAGTTGGGCTAAAACTTCCAAATTTGATCATGAATGGCAATAACATTATGAAGTTAGAACTGAATGGAGTGCGTTTGATCGATTCTTTTAATTTTATGAACTTCGGTTTGGCAAAATTTCCAGCTACATTTGGTCTTCAAGAAATGAAAAAAGGTTACTTCCCTCACTGGGCAAATACAGATGAATTCTGGGGTTACATTGGTCCCTACTTGGACATGTCTTATCACAAGCCCGATTCAATGTCTGAAGAGGCCAGGTCAAATTTCATAGTCTGGTATAATGATAAAGTTCAAAGGGATGAGGAATTCAATTTTCAAAAAGAGATGGAAATGTACTGTAGATCAGATGTTGATATCCTAAGACGAGGTTGTGGTGAATTCAGAAAGGTGTTTATTGAACAGGGTGGCATTTGCCCATTTCTAGAGGCGGTTACCATTGCCGATGCGTGTAACAAGGTTTGGCGAAGCAAATATTTGCCTGAAAATCAAATAGCTATCATTTCAAGTAAAGATTCATCCAGACGTCGCTTTTCCATGAAAGCAATACGCTGGATCCAGAGCGTAGCTATGGAAAAAGGAATCAATATTCGCCATGCAAAAAATGGTGGTGAAGTTCAAATCGAGAAATACAGTGTAGACGGATTTCACCGTCAATCAAACACTGTCTACGAATTCCTTGGGGATTTGTTTCATGGCTGTCCCATATGTTATACAGATCGAAAACAGATCAATCCCATCAATGGAAGATCGATGTCTGAATTGTACGAACGTACTTTTGAACGTTTAGGAGCTATCCAAAAAATGGGATATAACGTAGAGTTCATATGGGAACATGAATTCGATGCTAAGATGAAGAAGGATAAAGAGTACAAAAAACTCATTGAAAACCTGTATCCAAATTGGGATCCCATCGATCCAAGGGATAAAAATTGCCTATGATGTCAAGGAAAAAAGTAAAAAGGAAATCAAATACATTGATATTTGTTCTCTGTACCCTTATGTTTGCAAACACAAATCTTATCCTGTAGGTCAACCAAAAATCTTAACTGCTGAGAATATTGACGTGAAGAATATTCGTCAGTATGAAGGAATAATTAAATGCAAAGTTTTACCTCCAGATGATTTGTTTCGTCCCATTCTCACAGTTCACTGTAACAACAAAATGATGTTTCCACTCTGTATGAAATGCGCAGAAGAAAATTCGAACATTTGTAGACATATCAAAGAAGAGAGGGCTTTGGTAGGAACTTGGGTTACTTTTGAACTGTTCAAAGCTCTTGACTGTGGTTATCGGCTATTGCAAGTGTATGAAATTTGGCAATTCGATTCTGTGTCGGATCAGTTCTTTAAAGGCTATGTGGATAATTTCTTGAAAATTAAGCAAGAAGCTAGCGGATATCCCAGTTGGTGTCAATCAGATTCAGAAAAAGAACAGTTTATTCGTGAATATGAGGAGGCAGAAGGTATTCGTCTTGATCCAAGTTGTATTAAAAAAAATCCTGGGAGAAGATCCTTTGCTAAGATTATGTTGAACTGTCATTGGGGAAAATTAGCCCAGCGTGAAAAAATGACCCAGACGGAATACATCAACGATCCGTCTAAATATTTTGAATTGGTCACCAATCCAAATTTCATTGTGAAGCATGTAGAAATCTTTGACGATGACTGTCCATTCATCTTGGTCAACTACGAAACAAAGTTGGAACATATTGATACTCACGCTACAGCCAATGTTATTGTAGGAGCCTACGTAACAGCTTATGCAAGGCTGGAATTGTACAGCGTTCTTGAAAAGTTAAAGGATAGAGTTCTGTATTTCGATACAGATAGTTGCATGTACGTTCATGATCCTGAATTATGGAACCCTCCGATTATTAACAGCAGACTAGGAAAATGGACTGATGAAGAGCCTGATTGTAAAATCACTCATTTCAGAGGACTAGGACCAAAGAGTTATGCTTACAAAATGAAAACAAAAGATGGAAAAGTGAAAAGCAAATGTAAAGTGAAGGGAATTACTTTGGATTACAATACAAGTCAGGTGGTGAATTTCGATACATATTCAAAATGTGCTTTGAGTCGCACTACAGAAATCAAAATTGAATATGATTGTAGAATCAAAAAACATAGAGATGAACGGTCACCAGTGAACCGCAAACAAAAACGTTTCGTTCTGTATACACAAAGAGAGTTATTGTAAATGATACTGACACTGTACCCTATGGCTATAAAACGTTGAGAAGATAATTCCATGTTACATTGAATTGAACTGAACGGTCCGAGTAAGACGCAAAATAATATCACTGAAAAAATTATGCTGCCTTTACCAATAGAACTACGTGAAAAGATTTATGGAGAATTCGTTCAACAGCATACGCTCGATGAACAAACGCAACTTTACATTAAATTCGGCTGTGTGAAACTTTGGATAGATAAATTGCACAAAGGTTTTGCAAAAGGAGATCAGTCCTGCAAGTTGTATGCTATACACAACTTTATTGCTATGATGGTAGACGATTCGGATTTAGATCTCGTTCTCAAAGCTTATTTACCATCTTGTTGGTGGAAAGACGGTGCTATCGGTAAACAAATCCGATCCACAAGTCGCTGGTGCTTTATTATCATAGGAAGAACAGAAGAAAGCTTTCTGAACGTTCTGAAAATGAAATCAATTTTATTTAACTTTTACGTACGCTACAAAAGAGGATTTATTCAAAACGATGAGGAAATAGTGGATACCTTGGAAGGCTATATTTTATTTGATAGAGATGTTACAGAAGAAAGTGTATATTCATCCCTTTCAACAAAAGGCGTTACAAAACATGTTTTTCCATTTAGAGGAATACGTGAATTCAGAGAGATGGACAGTGAATATCAATTGTATTTGGGTAATGAGCAATTGCATACAGTTATTATGGAACATGAAGACAAATGGAAAACTCGGGGCATTTGTGAATTTGCATTGTGAATTTGCATTGTAAAATGTTATATTGTATGAAATATTATATTGTACGAAATGTTTTTATGCTAAATTGTTTTTTTGCACAGATATTGTTTTTCATTTTCAATGTTTTTTAACAGATATTGTTTTTTGATTCCATTGTTTTTTCACAGTTCATGTCTTGTTTCATTGTACAAACTTGTTTGAATAAAAAACATATGAAATAATTCTGGGCTTGACTTTTTTTCTTCTGACTGTAAGTCTTTTGTCTTTTGAGAGAAAAAATTGACAATTCGAAAGAAAAGCTCTTTCTTGGCGAATGGTAGCCCTGAAAAGGGCTGTTTTTTCTCCATTCACTGGATGGTTAAAATTAATTCCATACCAGTGACATGAAGTCGGGCGAAAACTCAAGCCCTTGCCTCTTTAAAAACTCGCAGAGAGTTTTCATCTTTGCTGCCTCTTCTCTTCTTGCTTCTTTTTCTCTTTTCTCCCGATCTAGCTTCTCCTCCATGTCTCTCTTCATCATTTCGCCCTTTCTCCTTCCAAAACACTTGCTAAATCTTTTATTGTCTTTAATTGTGAAATGAAAAATAATCCGATCATAAAAAAAGTTCGTTTTTATACGTTGACGGGAGGATTGACCTACTTTGACTCAGAATTAACGTTATCCAATCAAAATGTGTAATGATATAACGAACGATTCGATTGGGCGACGTTAATTCTACGTCGAAGTAGGTCAATCCACCCTGCAAGCTATAAAATTCCAATGTTTTATACATTAAATCATTATCGTTCCATCATGGTACAGATACTTCTCTGTCCGATGTGCGGTAGCAGATGCTATATAGAATGCGGGAAATGCCTTACTATTCTGGACTATCTTGGCCAGAAGCATAACTGTCCTGATCCTGATGAGGGATTCTATGACTATGATGAAAGCTCGGCAGTATGCTGTGAATACTGTGGATGTGAAATCATCCCAGTAAATCGTTTAGAAGAGCAGTAGTCTTGATAGATGAATACTCGAAAAACAGCCCTTTTCAGGGCTAACCAACACCACGAAAAGATCTTTCTTTTCAAATTTGTCAATTTCCAGTCAAAAGACTTTCAGTCAAAGAGTTACACTCTAAGAGTTATACTCAAAAAAGCCTAAGGCCACAGCCACTGCAATTTTGCTCTAACCAGACAAAAAAGTCTATTCCCAACCCTTTTTGAGCAGAGACAGTGTGGGTATCAAAAAATCACACTGTATTCCATACCAAAAAAAGTCAAAAGCATAAACCCTCTCTTCTATCATTTCAGATTTATCAATTGTTTTTTGGATAAAAAAATGTAACGAACGTTCTGACTGGACAACGTTAAAGCAACGAACCTTCTGATTGGTCAAAAACGTTAATTCTGAATCAAAACTAGGACTGATGGGAGGATTTACCTACTTTGACATAGAATTAACGTTACCCAGTTGAATCGTTCGTTATATCATTACACATTTTGATTGGTTAACGTTAATTCTAAGTCAAAGTAGGTCAATCCCTATGCAAGAATATATAAAGTCCGGACTCAATTGTAAAAAATTTTTATCAAGTAGATAACCAAATCATCAACATGCCTTCAAGAATAAGAACTCTTGACAAACGTTTCACTTTAAATGATGCTAAACGACGATTTAGAAAAGCCTTTAATCAGATCGTCTTGCTGGAGCAACGTTTAGACCAGGTGAAGAAACGGTACAAGATGGCAGAACGTACAAACAACAGAGCGTTCCGCTATAACCTTCGAATGAAGTTTACAGTTATTGAAGGGACACTTGAAATGTTTTATGAATATGCCTTTTCCAAAGCTGATCAGATTATCGAACTTCACCGAGAGCTGTTCAACGATTCGTCTGATTCTGAATAATTATTCAACTTGATTTTCTTCAAAACAGCCCTTTTCAAGGCTACCCAACACCACGAAAAGATCTTTCTTTTCGAATTGTCAATTTTCGGTCAAAAGACTTTCAGTCAAAGAAATAAACTCTAAGAGTTATACTCAAAAAGCCTATTTTTGACATTTCTACCTCTATGAGTTACACTTAATAACACATAGCGTTTAAACCTACTTTATTGAGGGTGCTTTCGCCCGGGAACGCGCTCTTAATTCTGAGTCAAAGTAGGTCAATCCTAGTTCTGACGAGAGGATTGACCTACTTTGACATAGAATTAACGTTGTCCAATCGATTCGTTCGTTATATCATTACACATTTTGATTGGTCAACGTTAATTCTAAGTCAAAGTAGGTCAATCCCTATGCAAGAATATATAAAGTCCGGACTCAATTGTAAAAAATTATTATCAACTAGATAACCAATTCGAATCATCATGTTTACAAGAAAACTGACTTCGAGTGAACGCAAGATACAACGCAAAATGAATGTTGCCAAACGAGAATTTATGGAAGCCTACAAACAGATCGACTTGCTAGAACATCGTCAAGATGTGGTAGAGAAAGCATACAAGATGTCAGAACGTACAAATAACAGTTTGTACTGCTGTTACTTTGGGATAAAATTATGGGTTATTGAAGAAACACTCGATATGTACAGAGACTATACCCGCCGTAAGCGTGAACAGATGGATGAACTTCACCGGGAGTTTTTCGACGAATAGGTCCAACTCTGAATATTTTTTTGAGTTGATTTCTTTTAAAAACAGCCCTTTTCAGGGCTACCCAACACCAAGAAAGAGTGATCATTCCTCAAATTTGTCAATTTCCTCTAAGAGTTACAATCAATCAGTTACAGTCAAAAAAGAGGTCTTTTGCATCAACTCTCTAGCTAAATCTTTCCCCAAAGAACAAAATCGTTCCTCAGACTAAGTCCAACAGTAAGTTTTGAGTAAGAAAAAACCCATCTCTCCAATAAAACTAAAGATATAACGAGTTTTTTTATTGGACAACGTTAATTCTGAGTCAAAAGTAGGTCAATCCATCCAGCAAAACTATAAAAAGTCAATGTTTTATACATCAAATCATATTCGTTCCACTATGGTTCAGATACTTATTTGCCCTTTGTGTGCTCAAGCATGCGACATAGAGTGTGGGAAATGTACATTTCCCCTAGAGTATCTTGGACAAAAGCACAACCGTCCAAATCCTGATGAGGGATTTTATGATAAAGACGATGACCCAGAGGTTTGGTGCGAATATTGCTGGCGAGAGATCAGACCTGTAGTTTATACAGTCGATGAATAGCCTTGCCAGACAACAAGACTCAAAACAGCCCTTTTCAGGGCTACCATTCAGCAAGAAAGAGTGATCTTTCGAATTGTCAATTTTCAGTCAAAAGACTTTCAGTCAAAGAGCTATACTCTAAGAGCTATACTCAAAAAAAGTCTAAGTCCAATACCTAGTTTTCTCTTTCAAAATCACACTGTCTTCCATATCAAAAAAAGACTAAGTCCAAATTTCTGTGCATAACACGAATCTTCTCCTTCTAGTTTTTTACTCACACAAAGAAATATAACGAAGCTTCTGATTGGGAACATTAAAGCAACGAAGCTTCTGATTGGTCAAAAAACGTTAATTCTGAAAGATTATTCTTTTCAAATTTTTTAGCATTTCTACCTCTATGAGTTACACTTAATAACACATAGCGTTTAAACCCCCTCTTCATCGAGGGTACTTTCGCCCGGGAACGCGCTCTTAATTCTGAATCAAAGTAGGTCAATCCTAGTTCTGACGAGAGGATTGACCTACTTTGACATAGAATTAACGGTGTCCAATCGATTCGTTCGTTATATCATTACACATTTTGATTGGTCAACATTAATTCTGAACCAAAGTAGGTCAATCCTCCCACCAGCTTATAAAAGCCAACGATATTTTTCTAAATAATAAATATTCGACTCTCAGCTCTCGAATAAAACGCTAACGGAAAAATGGATTTCAACTTAAATGGATTCAACTTGGACGGTTTCGACATAGACGAATTCCTACCAAAAGAAAACACTGGAGATATTTTATCATCAGCAATGAATTCAACACTCGACAACCCAACGACTGCGATAAATACAACACTCATCAACCCAAAGACCATATTGGACGACATTTTTGAAGAAGTAAGACAGCTGAATTCAAAACAAGATTCTGTATTGACTCAGCTTTTAGAAGAACTGAAGACTTTTAACAAGCATTTGGAGGAGATAAAGACTTTAAACACAAACACTGAACAGCTGAGCAGAAATATTGAGACATTATGTCAACAGAGTAAGCGTGATTCACCTGTTCCTGTGCAGATTCCGGTGAAAATCCCGATGGAGTTTGACTTTGATAAAACCAGGCTTCATAAACTTGTAGAGTCAATCGTAACGGTTGTAAAGAAAGAAAAACAACAGCCAAAGGAAAAACAGCGAAGAGCAACAACAAGAAAATCAGAGGAAAGCAATGGGGAACTTCACAAAAAGCAAGGAGTTCTCAACAACTGGGCAATCTCGACAATGACGGGCCAGGGCAAATACGGAAAAAAGATTGATGACTTCGATGATTTCAAGATCCCGAAAAAACCAAAGAAAAGCTGTCAGTAAAAGCTGGAAAACATTCCAACACAGAAAAACAGCCCTTTTCAGGGCTAACCCAACACCACGAAAAGATCTTTCTTTTCAAATTGTCAATTTCCTCTAAAAGAGATACACTCTAAGACTTTCAATCAATGAGTTACACTCTAAGAGTTATACTCAAAAAAGCCTAAGTCCACAGTCCCACTGCAATTGTTTTACTCTAACCAGACAAAAAAAGTCTATTCCCAACCCTCTTGACCAGAGACAGTGTGGGCATTAAAATCACACTGTATTCCATATCAAAAAAAGACTAAGTCCAAACTCATGTGCATAACACGAATCTTCTCCTTCTAGTTTTTTTACTCACACAAAGAAATATAACGAAGCTTCTGATTGGGCAACATTAAAGCAACGAAGCTTCTGATTGGTCAAAAACGTTAATTCTGAAAGATTATTCTTTTCAATTTTTTTAGCATTTCTACCTCTATGAGTTACACTTAATAACACATAGCGTTTAAACCCCCCTCTTCATCGAGGGTGCTTTCGCCCGGGAACGCGCTCTTAATTCTGAATCAAAGTAGGTCAATCCTAGTTCTGACGAGAGGATTGACCTACTTTGACATAGAATTAACGGTGTTCAATCGATTCGTTCGTTATATCATTACACATTTTGATTGGTCACCGTTAATTCTGAACCAAAGTAGGTCAATCCTCCCATCAGTTTATAAAAGCCGACGATTTTTCCACTATTCAATTGAACGATGGAAGATCTCCGAAAATCAGTTCAAAACTTAATGAGAGCGGTATCCACTCTCTCATTAAAATTAGAGAGAGTAAACGGTCAAACCGAGAAGATAATGGGTGAGGATAAAAGACTACCATCACCACCATTGGCGATAGCTAACGAAAAGAAGGAGTTTGTCATCCCAGTGACGGAATGCTGGGATGACGACGATGAGCCGGCGTTCACGCTAAACTTTAACCTGGACGAGCAACAGATAAAGAGACTAAGGAGGCGGACAGCAAGCAGCTGTCCAGCCTGCAGAAAAGTTGGAGGTTGTGCCTAAAAAACACAATCTCCACAAACAGCCCTTTTCAGGGCTACCATTGCACACGAAAGAGTGATCTTTCAAATTATCATTTTTCAAGACTATCAGTCAGTACAACCCCACTCAGAGTAAGCAGAATGGGGCACTCAAGGTAAGTCAGATAGGGACTGGCCAATCTCTGCAATATGTACAGTCTAAGATCAACCGGAAATGGTCTTTGCCCTGTAACCATGACGTCACATAACTTTCCTAAGCCACACCCATCTTTCCCCCTCTCAGGGTAAGGAGAGTAGGTACCGGAAGGTCACGTCAGCCGGAAGTGACGTCACGTGCCCTATTCTGCTACCCCTGCTGCCCCATTTACTGTCAGGGTAGCAGAATGGGCCACTCAGGGGTAGTCACTTGGGGCAACCGGAAGTGACGTCATAGTGCCCCATAGTGCTTACCCGTCAGAATTCAAAATGGCTGACTTTTGGCGTTATCTACTTCCGGTTTGTCTCCAAAAGTGCCCCATTTGCTATCCCAGTGCGCCATTTCACTGTCAGGATAGCAAAATGGGGCACTCAGGGGTAGTCACTTGGGGCAAAATCGCCTATTTTGCCCCAAGTGACTCCCCTATACTACTATCGTATCTGGTAAATTTTGTATTTCATGCTTTCATCTATTTGTTTCTGTTGAAATGTCATCCTTTTAAATGTCAGTATAATTTACCAAAAAGCCAATCAGAATATTATTCAGAACTATCCAATTAGAATTTAACATTTGATCAAAACACTCAAATAACAAAACATAATTAAAAGAAATATTGCAAGGTTAACCTGTTACAAGACAGAGAACACATTTTCAAAAAAAAAAATGAAGTGGAAAGAAAGAGATATTGTTGATAACCGGCATTTTCTCCTTCTTTCTTTCTGGACTGTTTACATAATGATAATATTGGGTCATTAAAGCACGTATTAATGAAGGGTTTTGACCTTGAATTGAGAAAACCGTCCTTGTTTGATTTTCAACCAATCAACAGAAACTAAACGACAACTGGTTCTGCATAAAGAGTTTGAGAAATGAATTGAAAGGCTCTTGAACATAGCTGGAAAAAATTATAACACTTGTAAGAACTTTTTTTTTTTTTTTTTCATTTTCTCACAATTATTTGTATCCTCCCAAAGACGCATACCATCGTTAAAGACTAATTTATCATCTGCAAGTGCTGTCGATTTTGACCAGTCGAAATTTACCCACGATACCTTTTCTCTTATCAAGACTGTCTCCTACACAGGAGGTGCGCAGCAATTATAGATAGAAAAAACCCTAGCATGATTAAGATTAATCCTGTTTTCTTGTCTTTCTTTCTTTTCCCTTTCCTTCGAAGCTGAATGGTAACGTCATAAAACGACGAAACGGAACTTGTCGTTTTTGCAGACAACAAACCTACAACATAAATCACTTCTCAATAATAATTATTGCGATAACGTTGTTCATGATATTTAAGAAGAAGAAAAAGACAAAAAAGAAAAAGAAGAACGCAAACAAAAATATAAAGAAGAAGAAAAAGAACAGAAAGAAGATCAAGAAAAAGAAAATCAGGAGCAACACAGAAGAAGAAGAAGAAGAAGATACTAATAATAATAAAAATGAAGAAGAAAGAAAAGGAAACGAAAACTGTCGTGTGTTAACAAGTACCAGAAAATTGAAAACATTTAACGTAGGTTATGAAAAAAAGAAAAGGATTTTACTTTTTCATGAACAGGGCTTGTTACCCCTCAGTCGCGTGTTTGACTCAAAGATTTGGCCAATATAGTTTTGTGTGTTAATGGATTTTTCTGGACAAGAATCTAGCCTTTATCACATCTCATCATTCTTTTGATGATGTCTATATCGGTGATCAGCAAGTGGAGTTTGGAAGAGTGTTTTTGGAAGTACTGGTAAAAGGAACCTAAGGAAAACATGGATAGGTGTGTTCGCTACCTGCATTTGACCAACATAATGTTATAAATGACAGTAAGCACACAGTTGATTTTCATTGTATCCTTTTACTTTCCATTTCTAACACTAAAACAACAAACGAACAAACAAACAAGCAGAAGACGCTGTACACACATGTTCTTTTAGAAAAAAAAAAACATCACATGACAAACTTCAACATTTACAAAGAAAGATATCGTATCTAGTGAATGTGGTATGAACTAAATTCATATATTTACAACAAACAAGTAAGAAAAACAAAGATAAAACATTGAACATATTTTCTTTTGCTTAGAGAGATGAAAATAAGTTAATAGTACGAGGGTTGAAGAGAAAGTTCGTAGACTGTTGCTAGGATATAAAAATGTTAATCTGTGATCGCGTACTTCACGTATAGTTTTCAAGGTTGATACTGTATACGAGGAGAAATATGCTTGTCGAAAAAACTGCGAATTACCGATTACAGACATTTTGCGTACGGAAATGTTTGCGAATCTAGCACTTGTTATATATTTGTTGGTATGCTTGTGGTAAAATTCGCAAACAGAAAAGTTTGCGGATTTTTCAAATTCGTAAAATCGCAGTTTGCACGTCGCAAAAATTTTCCCTTATATTATTTTTTCTACGATGCATAAATTTTATGTAAAATTGTACCACAATTTAAAAAAAGTTACAGCACCTAACAACAAAGCAGTAGCGCACGAGTAGTAATGGAAGAGGCCCTGGGTATTTTCACCCGAAAAAATACCCAGGGCCTCTACCCTGACACCCAGTTTGCCTACCCGAGGGTAGGTAAACCGGGTATTTTTGGAGAAAGTGTGTCATTTTTAGCAGTCAGCTAACCTTTAATTGCAAGTATCCTACTTACTTACTCCGAGGGGAATTTGTCCCTATATCAGTGAGTTGGACTTAGTTTTTTTCACCCTATGAATGATTTTTTCTCTCTAAAAGCCATCCTGAGTGGCTTTTGTACCCCATATTGCTATTAGGATTGCTTTATTGTTTACTTCTATCCACTACTTGGCCTTTAAGTGGTTTCTCTCTAAAAGCCTGAGCACTGAGTTGGACTTAGTTTTTTCTTCACCTATGAATGATTTTCTCTCTCTAAAAACCTGACCATTGAGTTGAACTTAGTTTTTTTCTTCACCTATGAATGATTTCTTCTCTCTAAAAACGTGACCATTGAGTTGGACTTAGACTTTTTTTTGAGTTTTTTTACTCTCTGCTGTGTAACTCTTTGGAGTGTAACTCTTCTGAGAGAGAAGAAGATTGACAATTTGAAAAAAGATAGAACTTTCGTGCTAAATGGTTAGTCCTGAAAAGGACTGTTGGGTTAGCCCTGAAAAGGACTGTTGGGTTAGCCCTGAAAAGGGCTGTTTTGGAGGCTGTGTTTTTTCTCTACCGACAGCTTTTCTTTGGCTTTTTCGGGATCTTGAAATCATCGTGATTATCAATGTTTTTCCCGTATTTACCCTGACCTGTCATTATCGGTGTAGGTCTCTTTTGATCAACTTGCTGTTTCTTGTGGAGACGGCTATCGTCTTCCTCAGATTTCCGTTTTGTTGTTCTTGGTTGTTTTTCCTTTGGCTGATTTTTCTTCACAACAGTTACGATAGAGTCCACTAACTTGTGAAGATTGGTTTTATCAAAGTCAAACTCCACAGGGATCTTCACAGGAACTGGTGAAATGTGCTGACTCTGTTGCCGTACTGTCTCGATTTTTCTACTGAGCTGTTCGGTGTTTGTGTTTAAAGTTTTAATCTCCTCCAAATGTCTGTTTAAAGTCTCCAGTTGTTCTAAGATCCGAGTCATCATGCCATCTTGTTTTGAATTTAACTGTTTCATCTCTTCATAAATGTTGTCCAACACCGTCGACGGATTGATGATTGTCGAATTTATAACTGATGAAAGAACGTCTCCATTGTTTTCCACTGGTAGGAATTCGTCCAAGTTGATTTCGTCTAAGTTGTGGTCCATATTGAAACTGCTTCCGAATATTGATACTGCTTCCGATTATTGACACTGCTTTTGAAGTGATCGTTACCTGAGAGTCAAAGAAATGGTGAATGTATGAAAATAACGCTGGGTTTTATACGTTTACAGAGGATTGAAAATTTTTAAAGAGCGCGGACCTGACGGGAAACACCAGGATTGTACTGTGTGACACTGAATTAGGAGTGGTGAAAAAACAGCATGAAACGCCGACGCGGGAAAAACATAGGAGAAAATGACGTCATGAGTCACACAGTTCAATCCTGGTGTTTCCCGTCAGGTCTGCACTCTTTAGAAATTTCAATCCTCTGTAAAGATATAATATCCGTCGATATTTTTATATAAAATCATATTTGTTCCAGGATGGTTCGAATTCTTGTCTGTCCCCACTGCGCAAGCAGATGTCTGATAGAGTGTGGGAAATGTTTTGCCATACTTGAGTATCTTGGACAGAAACATAACTGTCCAGATGCAGATGAGGGATTTTATGATGATGATGAAGGTTCATCGACTTGTTGTGAACACTGCGGGTGTGAAATCACCCCAGTGGATCGGGTGGCGGAATCGTAGAACTCGATGTTGTCGTGAAATCCTTCGAAAAAAGCCCATTTCAGGGCTAACCATCTCCAAGAAAAGATCTATCTTTCTTCAAAATTGTCAAAAGTAAAAAAAAAAAAGTTAAAAACTAGAAAAAGTCAAAAGTAAGAAGTAATTATTTTATGTTTTTCATTTTCAAAAAGAACTTATGTACAATGAAAAAAATCAAGTCATGAACTGTAAAGACAAAAAATGAAAAAAAATTCAAGTCAGTCTTTTTTGTTTTAAATTCAATATTGTGTTGAAATCTTTTTTTTCACTCAGTATGTTTTCTTTTTTTCTTCGGAATGTCAGATTCACATTTGATTTTACGTTTTCTTTCCCTTTTATTGGTTTTTAATACTATATCTGGACAGATTTTACAATCGTGTTTTGTTGATTTGCAAAAGAAACAGTTCTTTGTTACCCGTTTTTTCTTCTTTTCGTTGTTTTGCTTTTTCTCCTCTTTTGGTGAAAGACCTTCCTCTGAAGACAGTTCGTTTTTTAGATCCAAAGTTTGTTGTTTTCTTAGATTATCGCTTGTAGATATTTTTTTCTCTACCTGTTCTGTTATTTTGCAGATTTTTGAATCGGTGATATCCGTTGTGTCGGACTGCATGTCTACGGCCTGATTTTCAACCGATGATATTGTAGTCTGTAGTGAACTTGTTTTCCATGTATTTTCGTTGTAGAATGAATATAGTGTCCCGACGAATTTCATATGTTGGAGACCGGTACCATTGTAAAACGTTGGTGAAAATTCGATGTCATGACTGTGTGGGTTCACGTAGACAAAAACTAATCTTCCTGTCTGATTTTCTTTTTTTGGACAATTTCTGGACCAATGTCCTACTTCGTTGCACGTAAAACAAATATTTATTCTCTGACCATTCACCCCATATCGTTTGTCGGTCGTCGCTTGATCCAAAACTCTGTAGGTGATAGTACGGTAAACATCTTTTTCTTCTAAATGTTGGTGGGATAAAAATGATCCCACGTAGTTTCCGATATGATTTACGCGATACTTTGACGGAATATTGCTGACCTCATAATCGTGGTTGTATGGATTAACATACGGATGTACCCTCTTTCTAAACGGTGATGTGTTTTGCAGCTTGAACTCGCTCATATTCTTTTATCAACTGTACTGTCTGAGATTGAGCAGAAGAATGATTAGATTTTCACAACAGGCGTCTCTATTTATGCACTGTTGCAGCAAAGAGGATCTATAAATTTGAGGAAATAATACTATATCACATTGTTGTGTGACAATTAGTCAAAGTAAGTCGGGAAAAAATATTAGCTGTTGGGCAAAAAAATAACAATTATGTTGCCGTTACCAATAGAACTACGTGAAAAAATTTATGGGGAATTTGTTCGACAGCATACGCTTGATGAACGAACACAGGTTAACATTAAATTTTTCTGTGTGAAAATTTGGATCGGAAAATTGTTTAAGTGGGTTGCAAAAGGAGAAAAGTCCTACAAAGTGTATGGTATAATCAACTTTATTGCGATGATGGTGGACGATTCGGGTTTGGATCTCGTTCTCAAGACTTATTTAGCAGATAGCTGTTTGAAAGACAATGTTATTAGTAAGCTGTTTCGATCCACAAGTCGATGGACATTTTTTATCATAGGAACAACAGAAGAAAGTTTTCTTAACGTTCTGAAAACGAAATCAGTTCTATTTGACTTTTACTTACGCTACAAAAAAGGATCTGTTCAATACTACGGAGAAACAATGGAAACCATGTCAGGGTATATTCTATTTGATAGAGATGTTACCGAAGAAGTAGTAAATTCAGCTCTTTCAACAAAAGACGCTTATAGACATGTTGCTCCATTCATAGGACTACGAGATTTCAACGATATGGATAGTGAATATACAATGTTTTTGGGTTATGAGCAATTGCACAAAGACATTACGGAATATGAAGACAAATGTGAAACTCGTAGTATTTGCGAATTTGCATTGTAAAAAATTTGTTATATACTGTATTGTAAATAATTTATTGTGAATAATTCATTGTGAAAAAATATTTCAGTGTGATTTTTTTCATTGTCAAGAAAATGTTTTTATGCTGTATTGTAAAAATTGTTTCATTGTGATTTTTTTTCATTGTCAAGAAAATTTTTTATACTGCATTGCAAAAAATGTTTCATTGTTTAGTTCTGTTCAATAAAAATGCTTTCATTTTCAATGATGTTATCATTTTATCATTAACCTTTAAAGAGTAAAGTAAAAAAATATGGATGTACAATCCATATTATTTCAACATCCTTGTAATATTTTCATCACAGGACCGAGCGGTTGTGGAAAAACAGAGTTCGTTCATAAATTAATTGAGTATCGAGAAGACTTGTTCAACATCGCTCCTGAAAGAGTTGTTTGGTGTTACAAAGAATGGCAACATGCCTACAGTGTTATGCAGGAAAAGTTTAATTCACAATTTGAATTGATAAAATTCGTGGAGGGAATTCCTGACAACGAAAACGAAATTGTCAGTGATGTATCCATTCCACATTTAATCGTCTTTGATGACATGTTGGGCGAAAAAGATGAGGAAAAAATTAAACTTTGGTTTACAAGAAAAGATCATCATCGTAATGCAAGTGTGATTTACATCACGCAAAATATGTTTCAGCAATCGAAATCGAGTCGAACCATTAGCCTTAATTCTAGATATATGATTTTATTTCGAAATGAACGAGATAAGAATCAGATTAAAACATTAGCTCGGCAAATGCAAGCCCCATTTGGTACCTGCTTATGAAGATGCTACATTGTCGGACCATGGATATCTAGTCGTAGATTTTCATTCACAAACAAACAAAGAATTAAGACTCCGAACAGATATATTTTACCATTGGTATACACAAGGTAATGAACGAGGACCTGTTATTTATTCTTCTGCTTAAAAAAAAGTTTCTTTAAGAAAAAGTTTTTTATGTAAAAGTTCTTGCTTTAAAAGAGAATTACATTTTTGAATATAAATCATTTTTATGATACCCATCCGTGAGTAAACATGGCCTTACCACCTACACCAAGTTCGGTTTTAGCTGCTTTGCGAAATTTAAGTCAACAAACCGATAAACATGAAAGAGAAGCTGTGTTAAAAGCAGGATTAAAAGAAATTTTAAAATGGTTTACATTGGCTGCGCAAAACATTATCGAAAATAAAATCAAATTACCAAAACAAACCATAACGTACATGACAAAACATAGAGCAGATATTGAACAGCTAGCAGATCCATCCATAGATGAGGAAAGTAAACGTAAAATCATTTTAAAACCTGGAGGGGGTGGATTTCTAGGTGGTGTTATTATCAGAAGTTTGCTGAGATGGGATGGAACAAAAACCATCAGAAAATTTGGAGCTGAAAGACAAACTCGAAAACGTGTTCCATGAAAGCGTGCTTCGCAAAAGAAGAAGTCTCCAAAAAAGAAAAAATCTCAAAGAAAGAAGAAATCTCCGAAAAAGCGTACTCCAAGAAAGCGTGCTCCACCAAAGAAAAAATCTCCAAAGAAGAAGAATTCACCACCAAAGAACCATCCCCCAATTACGATTGATGAAAGATTTGTTACTATCCGAAAAAGAAGACCTGTAGGAAGTAACATTTCAGAACATCAACAGTATCCGAAATCCAGAGAGGAAAGATTAAGAAAAAAACTGCAGGATTACGAAAGAAAGTATTCAAGATTCATATTACCAGGTAAAAAATTATCGTTTCAAGAAATCCCCTCCAGTGCGTGGTCTCCAAAAACATTAGCCAAACATAAAAAAGGGTTAAAAAAATATAAACGAATGTTTTATGATATGGTGAAACATAACCTTGATACAGGGAGATATAATCTTGACGACAAAAATGAGATGCTCAACCTTGGGAAAGGAAGATCCGTTCCCGTGGATTCATCTATATCTACCGCCACTACATTAGCCAACGATCTCTATTCACATTTTTCTTAAGAAATTTTAACAACAAATTTTGTCTTCAAAAAAATTACATTAGCTATAAATGTTAGTGACATGAAACTTTTATTATCATTTAAGCCGAAATCGAGATCAAGTCAACATGAAGAAGAAAACACCTCTGATAAAAAAACATGGTTCAATGGTTATGGCTATGATACAGGCTAAACCAAAAACACGTAAAAAACTTGTAAAAGATTCATCGCCCGAAGTGATAAAATGCATATCGGAATGCTGTCATAATGTTTTAAAAGGCAATGCACATTTATCACTACCTAAAGAAGAAGAAATTGTATTCAAGTAGGCAGCATCTCAGACGTTTAGCTTCAAAATCAGTCTCAGTAAAAAATAAAAAACAAATATTAAATCAAAAATGTGGATTTCTTCAATTGCTTGGTCCTGCATTATTACCATTCTTAGGAAAAGCCGTTATCGGAGGAATAGGAGGAGCTCTTAAGGCCTTGTAATTTTATATTTTTTTAAAAAAATCGCATTATGTCTGTCAAAAAAATGGTTATTGTGCCTTACCAAACCTTAGAAAATATGAAACGTTGGAAAGTCGAACAAGCTCAAAAGCCTCGTTTACCACCCAATCCACAAGTTGTAGATGTAGTACATCTTCAACAGGACATGGGTCATATTTTACAAAACACCAATTTATCAGAATCGGAAAAAGCTCAAAAGTATGGTGAAACTTTGTTTAAGTTACAAAATTCTCTTCAAAAAGCAAGACCGACTTTGAACAATTTACTTTCAACGACAAAAAGTGATGATAGTGTACAGAAATCAGCATCTGTTACCCTGCATGATCAAATTTTGCAAAGTGTACCAAAAACCATGAAAAGAAAAGCCGAGTTACTTTTGAATATGATAAAAGATAACAATAATTTAACTTGGGACGAACAAGGAGTTGTGTCATATAAAGGCGGACGCATTCATGGTTCCAATATCATCGATCTTATCAATGATGCAATACGTCAAAGAAAAGGTGTTGAACCCAAAGGTTGGAAAACTTTTTCAAAGGCATTACATGAAAGTAATATTCCGCAAGAAGTCATTGGCAATCCAAGCAGATGGAGGTGGATGCATAAAACTTATGATAAAGGTTATGATAAGTCTCTGAGTGAAGATGAAGAATCCCATGGTGAGTCCGATTACTTATTTCACACACCAAAAAGTGTACAAAAAAACTGCAAGAAAATCGGGTGCAAAAAGTGTTAAAAAATCTACGATGAAAACTCCATACATGAAACCTGAAGAAAAAGAAAGACTGAAACAATTCTATACTAAAGAGTTGCTAACTCCACCAGAATCTATAAAAAAGATCCCTACTCGTAAAACGCTTCATTCATGGGAGCCCTGGTAAAGCCTAAACTTGATTACGTGTTAAGAAAGTTATTTTATGATCTCAAAAGTACTGTCGCATTTACTGGAATAAACCAATTGTATCACGCTGCAAAATCTGTTTTGAAAGGAATACAAAGATGTTCAAGAGTGGTTACGAGGTGAATCCACCTATACCTTACACAAACCAATCCGTCGACGTTTCAAAAGACGAAAAACTATTGTAAGTGGTATAGATTATCAATGGCAAGCTGATTTGGCCGACATGCAACATTTAGCAAAACAAAATGATAACAAGAAATATTTACTTTGTGTAATCGACGTGTTTTCAAGATTTTCATGGGTTGTCCCTATTCCAAATAAAATGGGAAAAACTTTGATTCGAGCATTTCAATCTATTGTTCAGAAATCAAAACGAAAACCTTTGGCACTTCAAACAGATAAAGGTTCGGAATTCAAAAACAAACTGTTTCAACAATACTTGAAAAAGAGTCAGATTCATTTTTTCACCATCGAAAATCCAGAGACAAAAGCAAGCCTCGTTGAAAGATTTCAACGAACTTTAAAAACGAGAATGTGGAAATACTTTACGTACAAGAAAACAAGACGTTACATTGACGTATTGAATTCTTTAGTTCAGAATTACAATCATACTTTTCACAGAAGTATTAAAACATCTCCTGCAATGGTAACAAAATCAAATGAGGCAGAGGTTTCGAAAAATCTGTATCCTCGACTATCGACAATCGCAATGACGAAAAAGCCAAAATTCGAAATTGGAGATCGTGTTCGGATCAATAAAACAAAACGTACATTTGATAAGGGCTATTTACCAAATTGGACGCAAGAAATATTTGAAATCACTCATGTTAACAAGACATTTTCACCTATCACCTATGAAATAAAAGATTTACAGGGTGAACAAATTTTGGGAACTTATGAATATGAACTTCAATTAATAAAAGATGATGAGGTGTATGAAATTGATTCAGTTCTTGATAGACGTACAAGGCGTGAGGGTAAAAAATTAATCAAAGAAATAAAAGTCAATTGGAAAGGTTATCCAAAAAAATTTCAAAGTTGGATACCAGAATCGCATTTGGTATCTTTAAAGGGGAAAAAATCTTATAGATAAAAAATCTTATAGATAATAAAATCTTATAGATAAAAAATCTTATAAAAAGTCAGTACATTTATGATGAATTTACAGTCAAGCATTGAGTGCGCGACAGAAAGTGTCGATAGTGTTGGTACTAAAAATTACACCTGTTGTGGAAATCGTGTTCCAAAGAATCAGTTTACATATATTTCACAGATAATAGTCATTTACGCAATTATTGCAACCTCCATAGTACATTTAAGTATTCAAAGTCAGGATCGTGAATTGTGGTTGATACTGTTAAGTAGTTCACTCGGATATATTCTCCCATCTCCGGGGTTAAAATTCACAAAGACAGAACAAAAACAACCAGAGCTTGATTTCATTGGCAGTAAAAAATAAAATATTAAAAATGAATTCATTTTATGTTACTCTACGTAGCGATAGTTCCATAAACCTTTATCCGAACAACACACAGTGCTGTTTTAAAGTTCATTTACCAAAGACAGTTCATATTGATAGGGAAAATTGGGAAGTTGCATTAGTTCAACTTATTACTCCCTCTCAGTTTTTAAACGTAAGTGAACAAGAAGCAAAGTTCGAAATTATAACTGCAGATAACGGTTTATACAACGCAATAGCAACGGTAGATAAAAAAAAAGAGATAATATGGAGATAGCTGTATTAAGGCGAGACGATAAATGTAGAGCAGAAAAATGGTCAATTCTATTTACCTTTCCACAGGGTAGTTACACTTCACCAAAGCATATTATAGAGGTGATCGATGAATTGGTTCAAAATAACCTATCGGGTGTCCTTCAAAAGAATTCAATGCTACTGTCTATTAGCTATTCAACCTCATCCAAACGTCCGAAACTTGCAATGAGAAATATTACAAAAACCGGAATCAAATTCCACTCATCGCTGTTTTTAAAACTGGGAGGATCGCCAGAATTTCAACAGGAGGTGATTTATCCGGGTAGAAGATTTTTAAATGCATTTAAATACAGTCCTAACATTGATGCTGGCTACAACCATCTGTTTGTTTATTCAGATATTGCTGAACACACTATAGTGGGTGATACATTTGCTCCCATACTTCGTGTTTTACCGTTCAAACCAACCGAATCAGTTGAAAATAATTATGAAGCCCAACATATCAATCATGATATTACATTACCGCATTATATCCCCGTTTCGAAATCTGATTTCGATACTATTCACATTCAAATAACAGGGGATTCTGGCATATCGTTTCATTTCATTACTGGTAAGACAATCGTCAAGTTACATTTCAGACAGAAAAAATAAAAAATATTTGATATTTTGAAATAATTAAACTGATACATTGACAAAAAAATGTTGCCAGTTTATCGTGGCGTAAAACATCAGTATGGGTATGGATTAGGTTCCCTATTTAGATCAGCACTTAAAACAGTGACTCCATTGCTTAAACCCTTGGTCAAATCTGGTTTTAATGCTATAAAAAAAGAAGGAATCAAACAAGGAATACGTGCAGCAGAAGATATCTTTTTACGTGGTAAAAACCCCAAAAAAGTTGCAGTCTCGCGGGGAAAACAATCTGTTCATAATTTAGCGCAACAGTTAATACCTGGGATAAATAAACGAAAATCACAAAAGACACGTCATTTATCTTCTCGATCTCACAGGGGTAAGATTATTAATAAAAGACAAAGAAATCATTACACTAGACCGAGACCTCTTGATATATTTGATTGAGAAAAAATCTTTTGAAAAAAATCTTTTTTTGAAAATGATGCAAAGCGGATCTTGCGAATGCAGTAAATCAGAACTCGATGTTCTTTCTGTACCACCTACATTGACAACGATGCAAGAAAGTCAATGGGTTGAACATTTTCCAATATCATCTTTGACAAACAAATCACCGATAGAATTCATCATACCACCTCAAACCGAACATTGGACAGATTTATCACAATCGTATTTGTATATCAAATTCAAAATCGTTAAAGCAGATGGTAGCAATTTAGATGCCGGTTCAAATGTAGCCCCTGTAAACAATTTCATGCACAGTATGTTTAGCAGTATCGATTTGTATCTAAATAATAAACTAATCAACAGTAATTCAGACACCTATCCATACAGAGCATATATCGAAAATCTTCTGTCATATAATTCCGACTGTAAGAGTACGTTTTTGAAAGATGGTGTACTTTGGATCGAAGACACCAGTGGGCAATTCGGAGCACTCAACCATGATGGGAATAATGAAGGATTACGAGGAAGAATCGGTGTAATTACACTAAGCAGAACTGCAGAGCTTTTCGGACGATTGCATCTTGATCTATTTCAGCAAGAAAAATATTTACCTAACGGTGTTGAAATCAGACTTAGATTAAACAGAGCTTCATCAAACTTTTGTCTTACGGGAGGTACTGGTGCACCAGCTGCAAAAATTGTACTGGAAACAGTCAGTCTACATATGCGAAATGTCGAATTGTTACCTGTTATTGCGAATGATCTAAATCGAATTATTTCTCAGCAAAACATGAAAATTCCTATCCGTAGAGTAGAAGTAAAGACTTTTACCATTGGTAATGGGCTTCAGTCTAAAGTTGAAGATCATTTGTTTCAAGGACAGCTTCCGAAACGTGTTTTCATTGCAATGGTAACAAATGCTAGTTATAATGGAGGTTATGATACCAATCCATTTTTCTTTCAACATTTCAATCTGTCAAAAATAGATGTATCATGTAATGGGCACAGTATTCATAACAGACCCTTTGAGCCTGACTTTGAAAATGGCTTGTATTTGAAATCATATTTGTCAATGTATCAGGCTGTCTCAGCCTTCGGACTCAATAAATCATTTGATATTGCCAAGGAAGATTATGCTAGTGGATACTGTTTGTGGGGCTATGATTTGACAGCTGATCAAGGCAGTGAAGAAGGTCAACTTCACCCTATAAAAACTGGAAGTCTTCGAATTGAGCTTCAATTCGCCCAAGCCTTGGTAGCAGTGATCAACGTTATTGTTTTTGCTGAATTTGACAATCAGATCGAAATCAACAGTTTGAGAGAAATCATCACAGATTACTAACTTCGGAAAAAATACATCAGAAAAAAACAGTCCTTTTCAGGACTAAAGAGCATATATAGAAAAACAATGCAGGGACTCAGATTTGCTATATCACTGAGAGAAGAAGCAGAAAAAGTGAAATATTCTACTTCAAAGTGCATCTCTACTCGGAAAAATGACATTCACAATAGCTTCGAAAAACATATGATTGAAGAATTACAAAATCTTATTGCCAGTGAAGTTTGCAACCAGTGTTACGGATGTCAAGTGGACCACCCCAGTCAAATACAGCACGATCTGTGTTTATTCAAGAACAGACAAGAACATACGGATATGTTCATAGAAAAAGCTATGATGGAATTAAATCCATACAAAATTATGGAAAAATGGTATCCTGAATTAATGGAAATGAAACTCGATGGCAGTGACTATGTGGAAACCTACAGATTGTGGAAGGATATAAAACAAAACATTTTATCTGAATTTGTGGATTCGTCTTGGTTACATAACTGGTGTAACAAAGTAAAACAATCCTGGGAAGAAAGTGATTAAGAAGAAAAAAACGTGATGTATACTTCTGAAATTCAATACATATTGGATCACGGAACCTGGATAAAAAATCTACAGGCGAAAGTCTGTGCAAAAGATCAGTTAGCTCGACAGAAACCAAATCATGTTAAAGCTTACATTGTGAATACAGAGAGATCAAATAAACCAGGAGAACACTGGGTGCCAATGATATTCAACAATAATGACAATGTGCTATACTTTGATTCGTATGGACTACCACCACTTGAGCCAGAAATCATTAACTTTTTAGACAATCATTCTTCAACGTGGAGATACAATCGACAAACTGTTCAGAGTCTACAGGGTAAAGTTTGTGGACTTTACTGTATCTTTGTATTGGATGCTGCTGCTAGAGGATACAATATACAGAAATATCTTCAACAGAAATTCTTCTCAACGAAACACCATCGAAACGATCGAGATGTATCATTGTGGTTTAATCAACACTATGGAATTCTATACAAGAAAATTTCAGAGACTCAACCCCCCCACAAACAGTGAAAAAATGATCTTCTTTTTTTGTTATCAATTCATTGTGAATATTTCATTTTTTTGTCTTTTTTTACAGGTCATTGTAAAATATGTTCATTGTAAATATGTTCATTGTTCAGTTCTGTTCAGTAAATAAAAGTTCAAAAAAAACAATAGAGTTCTTCATTCTGTTTTTCCCCCAAGACTTGTCCTGCCTACATTTTTTCCCATACATCGGGTCATAACTTTTTTTGCTATATTAGCATGAAACGTAGGATGGGAAAAAAAATGTATGTGCTTTCCGCCAGGTCCGAGCTCTTTAAAAAATTTCAATCCTCTGTAAAGGTATAAAAACCCAGCGATATTTCCATACATTCATCATTTTTTCGACTCTCAGCTAACGATCACTTCGAAAGCAGTATCAATATTCGGAAGCTGTATCAATATTCGGAAGCAGTATCAATATGGAGGAGATAAATTATCAACTACGTGAGGCTCTCCAAGACTATTTGAATGCCGGTCAGCAGTTATTGCTACTAAACACTCATTTCGTAGGAGAGGAGGAACAAAACCAACTACAACGTATAACACAGCCATACAAAGATCTCGGTGAAAGATTAGTTCAGCTATCTTTAAAGACAACGCCTGAGATCATTTTGGTTGATGTCAGATTTGGGAGGAAGATTACTTTCGTTAATGGAGCAATGACAATCAGAAAAAGAGTTGAAGCATGTCCTATTTGCCAGGCGAATTTCGGATGTTGTCATTAGAAGTGGAAAAAACAACGTGAGACGAAAAAAACACAACCTCCAAAAACAAAACAGTCCTTTTCAGGACTAACCATTTAGCACGAAAGTTCTATCTTTTCTTCAAAATTGTCAAAACTCAAAAGACTTACAATCAAAACTAAAAAAAATTCATAGTCAAACTCTAGTTTTTCTGACCCGAACAAGAAAAAATGTAACAAAACTACGGATTGGTCAACAATAAAACATTTACCATTAGAAATAAAACGGTAATCCTGATTGGACAACATTAATTCAGATCCAAAACGGTATGAAACGCCGACGCGGGAAAAACACAGGAGAAAATGACGTTATGAGTCAAGTAGGTCAATCCGTCTGAAAAGCTATAAATCTCTGCGATATATTTTCCATACATTTCATTTTCACAATGGCTTCAAGACCAACACTCGACAGACGTTTCACTTGGATGGATGCCGAGCGACGGTTAAGAAGAGTAAAGAGCCAAATCATTTTGCTTAAACAACGCTTAGCTGAAGTGAGAAAGCGTTACGAGAGGGCACAGCTTTCAAATAACAGATCGTTCTGTTATAACCTTCGGATGAAGGAAATGATTATTGAAGGCACACTTGAAATGTATTTTCAGTATGCAATTTCAAAAACTGAGCAGGTAGACCGTCTTTTCCGCGAGCAAATCGCCGCTGAAAGGACTGAGTCAGACAGCGATTCGACTGATACTGAATAATCATTTTCAAGTTGAATCCCTCTCTAAAAACAGCCCTTTTCAGGGCTAACCATTTACCACGAAAGCTCTATCTTTCTTCAAAATTGTCAAAACTCAAAACACTTACAATCAAAAGCCTAAAAAAGTGTCCCATTACACATATAAAACACTAAACTCCGATTACTTTTTCTCATTCACCATTAACTATCGTAAAGCTGAGTCAGTATCCCACAATGTTTGGATTGATATTTTTCCTCTCATTGCTCTTCTGATTAGAAGAAAGAGAGCGTTTCAGATATATCAGGTATGAAATTGAGCATCTGATAAAAAATGCTAGATACAATGGAAACAAATCGAAAGAAAGAGAGGAGGATAAAAAAGTGTATTCTGCACAAAAAAGTGTTTTCTGCACAAAAACAGCCCTTTTCAGAGCTAACCATTTACCACGAAAGTTCTATCTTTTTTCTTCAAATTGTCAGAAGACTCACAAACTAAAAAAGTCATAGGATAGTTAAACTCTAGTTTTTCTGAACAGAACAAGAAAAAAATGTAACAAAACTATGGAATGATCAACAATAAATCATTTACCATTAGAAAAACAACGATAATTCTGATTGGACAACGTTAATTCGGAACCAAAACAGTATGAAACGCCGACGCGGGAAAAACATAGGAGAAAATGACGTCATGGGTCAACTAGTTCAATCCTCCTGTAAAGCTATAAAACCCGGCGTTATTTTCATACATTCATCATTTCTTCGACTCTCATTTCACGATGGAAGAGAAAGCACTATCTACAGAGAAAGCACTATCTACAGAGATGGACTTTTGGGATCTTGCCCAACTGCCAAGGAGGAAAAAGGAGTTCACCATCCCAGTAAGCGAATGCTGGGATGACGATAACGAGCCAGCATTTTCGCTGAAGTTCAACCTGGATAACCAGCAGTTGAAAAAGTTGAAGAGGCGGGCAGCGAGCAGCTGCCCAGCCCGCAGAAAAGTTGGAGGTCGTGGTTAAAAAATACAACCTCCAAATTAGGTCCTTTTAGGACCACCCAAACAGCCCTTTTCAGGGCTAACCATCTACCGTGAAAGATCTATCTTTCTTCAAATTGTCAGACGGAAGTTCTATCTTTTCTCCAAATTGTCATTTCTTCAAATTGTCAGACGAAAGTTCTATTTTTTCTTCAAATTACCATTTCTTCAAATTGTCAGACGAAAGTTCTATCTTCAAATTGTCACAGCTCTTTTCAGAGCTAACCCAACAGTCCTTTTCAGGGCTAACCCAACAGTCCTTTTCAGGACTAACCATTTAGCACGAAAGTTCTATCTTTTTTTTACTCAAATTGTCAATCTTCTTTCTTTTAGAAGAGTTACACTCCAAAGAGTTACACTCCAAAGAGTTACACTCCAGAGAGTAAAAAACTCAGAAAAAAGTCTAAGTCCAACTCAATGGTTAGGCTTTTAGAGAGAAAAGTCATCCATAGGGTGAAAAAAACTAAGTCCAACTCAGTGCTCAGGCTTTTAGAGAGAGAAAAAATCATTCATAGGTGAAGAAAAATTAAGTCCAACTCAGTGCTCAGGCTTTTAGAGAGAAACCACTTAAAGGCCAAGTAGTGGATAGAAGTAAACAATAAAGCAATCCTAATAGCAATATGGGGTACAAAAGCCACTCAGGATGGCTTTTAGAGAGAAAAAATCATTCATAGGGTGAAAAAAACTAAGTCCAACTCACTGATATAGGGACAAATTCCCCTCGGAGTAAGTAAGTAGGATACTTGCAATTAAAGGCTAGCTGACTGCTAAAAATGACACACTTTCTCCAAAAATACCCGGTTTACCTACCCTCGGGTAGGCAAACTGGGTATCAGGGTAGAGGCCCTGGGTATTTTTTCGGGCGAAAATACCCAGGGCCTCTTCCATTACTACTCGCACGCTAGCGCACAACTAACAACGTCTTGACAAAGTCAAAGTCAAAGACGTTATCTCGTTTTTCAGCGTAATCTCTCTAGATAGGAATACATTTTCTGTGTTTCTGTAACTATTTATCGTATGTATTATTTTACCAGCTACAGTAGGATAAAGATTTTATTGCTTAGTTAACATAAGAAGAGGTACTAGAATCCTCAAATCGCACACCGTCTATCGCTGCCTTAATCTCAGGGAGAACTCTTAAGTCCAGCTCGATTGTCGTTCTCAACAAAACTCCATCATTCACGAAATCGCCGGAGCCACTTTAAAACAAGCGTCCTGCTAATTTCTTTATCGTACTCGAAATTGGCAATAACTTTTAAGTATTACTAGATGTTTTTGTCTAATCCCAGTAGAACTTAATTGCTGCCCTTAACTCGACATCACCAGCTGACGTCGTGATTTTGAAATTTCTGTTGGTGATAACGCATTGAAAATTGTTTATAACTTGAAAAGCGGAAGTTAAAGGAAACATAAAAATTGCCGGCTATGAAGTTTAAAGCGTCATCAATCAGTAGACGCTTTTACAGAGTCTTATACAAAAGGAAAAGCCATGTAAAGGCTTTGGTGATCTGTGCAGGGCTTGTTCAAAAGTCCGTATATATTTACGTGCTCCAGATATACCAATAGGCGTTGCTGTGGACACTGGTAATTCAGCGAATACTTTAAAATTCATTTGTTTTCCGACTTCACGCTCGTAAGAAAGGATTGGATTATTGTAAATTTCATATTATTGTGACCTGTAATGTAGACGTTATACGAACAGTCTTAGAACTTCCCAGTCAACCCTCGTACATGACAAAATATATATTTACATACAGTGGAAATGTATCGTATCTGGTAACTGTGAATTTCATACTAACGTCGACTTGTTTTTCTTCAAGGAATTTCCTTTTATTTGCCCGTATATCTTAACAAAAAACCAATTAGAAAATTTCAAAAAATCAACCTATCAAATTCAAGCTTGTGATCAAAACTCTCAGATAACAAAAATAATGAAAACTATCACAAAATCCACCTTTCACCAGACGAAGAACGCTTTTTCACTAAGAAAAAATAGACGTGGGAAAAAGAGATATTGTTGATGACCGACATTGACTCTTTTACCTTAAGTGTGTATTTAAACGCCTTTTTTATGTTCACTAAATCACTGAAAAATACTATGGGACTTTTCAATTGAGGTTGTCTTTGGTAAGAATTTTAACAACCAGACAAAAGAAACGAAACAAAAGGCTAACTCTTCATAAAAGGTATAAAGCATAAATTTAAGGGCGACAATCAGAAGCTATCTGACAGGGTAGAAAACGTTGTTTGAAAAAGTAGAAAATGCTGATACTTGCAATATTTGTAAAGGCTTTCATTTTCAGGGTCGTAAAATTATGGGATTGTTTGGTAAAAGATTAAAGTATACATTTCTCCCATTATGTCTGGGATTAGCTAATGACCTCTCCCATTTATCCGATACATGGGCTAAGGCTAATAATTTCCCAGATCAATTCCAGCTCCGAACATAGATAGGTTACCTCCCCTGATCAACTAAATCTCCTGTGCATAGGTACAACGTAGACAAGTTTACCCTCGATAATATTGCCTCGGGCAGTGTGGATCAAGATCTCGTATTAGGTACAGTCTTATCTTTGATCTACATTGCCCACTTCTTTGCCAGATATTCAGACACATACAGAATTAAAAAGGCAATATTGGCATCTTTTATACCGACTTGTAATTTCAAATGCTTTTATTTAGCTCAACAGTGGTTAAACATCGGCCTTAGAGACTACATTTGTGTTGCAGCAGACAACTTATGAAAACTTAGTTTGAAAAAGTTGGATCACTCTTTTTGCAACAGTGTTTTAACAAACAATACAATACAATACAATACAATACAATACAATACAATGCTTTTATTCAGTATTTTGGCCTCTGACCCATATACATAAGTACATAAGTAACCTTACCAAGCGACACAAATTTAGACAAGTCCGAATAAAAACATTTTAAAAAAAATGGTCGAGCGTTGCTCAAATGATAGATGTTTCCTTCGAAAAGGTAGAAAAAAAATGTTGAAAAAGTAGAAAATGTGGCTACTACCATGTATCCTTTTGTTACGGGAGACCACTCCTTCATGCATGGCTTCGTCCCGATTTAAATACAATACCTGACAACTGCGTTAGGGAGATATCTCTTTAGCTCAGTGGTTATGGTATTGCCCTTTCGTCCGGGAGTTCTAGGTTCGAATCCTGCCCGGTCCCTTTATTTCTGCCATGCATTTGTTCATTTGTTTCTTTGTTACGGACTTTGTTCGTAGGACCTTTGCACAATAATTTCAAAAGCCTATTTTCCCACGGTCGTTTAAACCCGGAAGTCTTGGTAAAGACTTATATTATCAGGCGTGAATTATTGTTGATTTTTCTATAAACATTTAACATGGGTGTTTTCAGAATGAGTATCAATGTTTAATATAAACGTGTCTGAGAATGGGGTAATTGTCTTTCAAAAGAGTAGACAACAATGTGGACAAAAGTCTAAAATGTAGGTTACGGCATTTTAGCATTTATCAAAATATTTTCAAAAACTTCCTCCTGGTGGTCGTAAACACTCAAGACTTACTGGTTGTTCAGTAACAAGTTTAACGGATTATTGCAATTTTGCTGTGAATTATAAAACATGTAATTTACAAGCAAGACCCCATTAAAAAGGTCGTATAATGTTAAATCGGTTTTTGTGTGAAAGAATTAATGATATTTCAGTCTTAAAATAACCTACAAGACAATTATGTATTTTTTTATTCAAAATATCTTGCTACAACATGATTTCAATTCTTTTTTGTAGCCTGAACCGCAGACTGTATACACAAACGGATTTACAACATAATTAAAAAATACGGTTATGTGAAGATTTTGTATCCTCTCATCATGCCAGTCCGTGTCGAAGATCTTGTATAAACGTAAAATAGGAAAAGGAAGAAAATCTAAAATATAGAATATAGTTATCCATATGAACATTTTTTTTCATTTCATTATACTCATCAAACTCTTTTTGATCTTGCTCGGATTTGTTTAAAGATGGAGGAAAGCTGCTTTCTTGTTCAGTTGATACTGGTTGATCATTATAGTCAATTTGCGTGTCTACTTGTATTGCTTCCACAGACACTCTGGTTGTTTGAATTGACTCCCTCTCTGCTTGGGCAGATTCCTTGACTGATGCCCGGTATTCACCTTGTCCTGTTGGAAAATTAAGCATCTTATTTTTTCTCATTTTGGCTTGTTGCCGAGTTGAATTCCATTTAGTATGTAGAGAAATGTTAGAACTGAGCAGCAAACAAGAGAATCTATCAGAATGATTCCACCATAAATCTTAAGAAAATTTGTAAATCGGAATTCATCCTGGACGTGACATTCGTAACCGGTGATATTAGGATAGTTAGTTGATATTTCTGTGCTTCCATACAAATGTAGTATTGGTAGTGAAAGCAGAACTGCTATGCATAGTACAAGAGCGCACAACATTTTGGCATGTTTCAGAGGAAATTGAGTTAAGTTCGTGTTCTAACAGCATCCAGGATGGAGGTGTTTGAAAACATTGTGGGAAGAGGATGAAATGCTGGCTATCAGCACTTTGTCCTTTTCCCACGATATTTTCTTGTCTCTCAAAGATAAACAAAAACACATGGACAATAGATGTGTTGTCAGCAATGCTTTGAATTTGGACATTTTTTTTTTTGTAAAATTTTGTAGTCTAGTAAAAGCCTAAAATCTTTTTCTCATGTCCCATTGTACGACCCAAACACGTTTGCTTTTTAAAACACCGTAGGAAAAGGAAACATGCTGGGAATGAGCATATTATCTGTTTACTACATCGATTTTTTAATCATTTAAACATACTTCACTTCTTTCAGACTGTATTCTGTATATGAGTCATGCTCTGTCAAATGGCGGTTAAATGCATCTGCGAAAAGTATGGCCCCAGGTCACCCTGCACATTCCGTGCAGGCTGACCTGGGTCGAAACTTGTTTTACTTCTTTAGCAAGTCCAAGGATTTCAATGTGTAACAAGTGTAAGATTAACCTTCCATTGAAGGGATATTGACGGAAACAACTTGAAACAGCAGATGACGCTGAACCATGCTTGAAGGATATTGATAATTCAAGTGCATTAACTCTTAACCACATAATCCCGAGTTTTAATTAACCTGACCTTATCGCCCTTTGAAAACCCTATGGGAAAAGGAAAAAAATGCTGGTTACCAACATTTTCTCCTTTTCCCACAAGTTGGTCTATACTTTCACGATCAATTACCATCATTTCGCCTACATTTAATTTGTCATCTGCAATTACTTTCGATTTGGACATGTTTAAAATTGCATCGTTTGGTAAAGAGTTTAGGTTTCTAATGGATGGATATACATAATTATATTTGAATAAAAACTAATAATTAAATAAACAACCTGTGAAAAAGAAGTGAATGTTCGTTGCAATCTTTTTCTCCTTATGTCAAAATGTTTCCACACGTGGTCTGCTGCAAAATAAGGGGAGAAAAGTCGTCTACAACAGGTCAAGTGTTAACTCTTAACCAAACGATAAAAATCTAGACTGGTCCACATTGAAGGTATCTGCGGAAGACAAACCAAATAATGCCCAAATTAGAAAACTTTTATTTGAAAGGTTAGAAAACACTGTTACCAGCAATATCTACGATTCCCGCATTTTTCTCAAAAAATCATTTTCCACGGACTTCGTTATAACTCGAAATTGTGTGGTAAAGACGACAGAAATTTCGAACTGATCGTATAAAAAACATTTTTTGAGAGGACACTTAATGACATACAGAATACCTACCAAGAGCAAATATGGCCTGCAACACACGAAAAGGGACATTCGGACATTTGTGTAAAGTGTCGTCTCGGATCAGCCTGCGCAGTCCTTTCCGTTTTTATGTAATTTTCTGTTCTGCGCAAGTCTAATGTAGCACAAAATCTAATGCAGTCGTGAAGTGCCGTCTCAGATTAGCCTGTGCGGACTGCGCAGGCTGATCCTAGACGACACTTTACGCAAATGTCCGAATGCCCCTTTTCGCGTGTTGCAAGCCATATTTGAACCAGATCAGCCTGCGCTGACTGACCTGAGTTGACACTTTTTGCATATGCATTGAACGCCTTGTTCCAAGTGCATTGCTCATTATATTGTTGCCAAACAAAGAGGTCAAACAAGGCTTCTTCTCCCAAACTTGTACCAGTAAGCGAAATGATATTTAGCTATACTGGAAGGAATTGCAGGCAAGAAATTAAACGTGGTTCTAATGATAGGTTTTGTCTTAGCCAAGACAGAAAATTTTGTGGAGAAAGGAGAACAAGAAAATCCCTATTTTACAATGTTTTCAAAAACCTTTTTTTTTTTTGGGGGGGGGGGGGGGGGGGGAGGGGGGCATTTGTTAGCTAAAGATTTAAACAAAGTAAGAAGGAAGAAAATACAATTCAAGTATTTTTGTATAATTGGTTAAAGTTTTTAATTGTAAATTATAAATATGTAGCTATCATAATATGCAGAATCTTTTTTGTGCGATGCCATATCATTCCATTTCTTTCTTTCTTTTTATTTGTATAACTTTTTTTCAATGAAAAACAAAAACAAAGTAAGAAAAACTTCATTTTATTTAAAGAACATGCCGGATTTAAGTCAGAATATCCTGTGTCATGAATTTTGGAAAAACAGATAAACTAATAATGGGATTCATTGAGTAATTTAGAGATAAAGAGAGCAAAAAATTAATCAAGTCCATTGATTATAAAGTGGATCATCGATCAATCAATCAGTCATATAAAGCAAAAAAAAAAAATATTCATTCTTCCTTGAGCAATACGACGATAATACACTTTTTTTTTTTTAGCCATCTCCCTATCATCTTCGCGAGCCAAGGTTAGAGGAGCGTAGTGGATCATCACCCTTGGCTTGCGAAGATGTCTCCCTATATATAAGTAGAACAGTTTAGATACCTGTACTGACAGCGAATATCGAAATCAGAAACTTACTTTCTAATTAAGCCATGCGCTGACAAAACGGGATTTAATGCAGTTGCAAAGGAATCGACACTCGTCAGTCTGCGCAATCCGTTCAGAATGACCTCGTTTGCTGTTTGTTGTTGTTGTTTTTTTTTTTTTGTCAATTCTCTGCATGGTGAAATACCGGTCTACCACATGATCAAGTCCGTTGTTAAACAAAATGGATATGATGGATCAAATATTATGTGGTGACATGCAAGGTACGGTGTATCAAGGAGATGCATTAATTGCTCTTTTGTCAGAGCATGGCTTAAACGTATGTGAGACAGTGTGTTCGTTCTCTCTCTCTCTCTCTCTCTCTCTCTCTCTCTCTCTCTCTCTCTCTCTCTCTCTCTCAACAAACTGAGCATCGGGAGAAAAAATAAGATGGTCACGATTGCTCTATATCGCTCCATTGACTTTTAACCCTTTACAACACAGTTCCGAGTTTAACGATTCTGAAAGAGAAGGCTTTTAAAAATATTGTGGGAAAAGGAAAAAATGTTGTCAAACAGCATTTTCTTCTTTTCTTACTATGTTTCTTACCCTTTCTTATCCTATAAAAGACAGAAATAATCATTTAAGCTACATTCAATTTGTCGTCTGCAATAGCTTAAAAATGTCGTTTCATAAAGAGTAAAATAAATAGAGGATATTTGTATTTTTCGGTGAAAGATCGAAATTTATTTCATCTCGTGAACATCATCGGTAATATTTTCACGAGTGGCTGCGCCACTCGTGAAAATATTACCGATGGTGCTCACTCGATGAAATAAATTTCGATCTTTCACCGAAAAATACAAATATTCTATTTATTTCATGCTTTTAACCCTTTCTGGGAGAAACTTTATCAAGATCCAGCACAGTTCTTTTCAGTTATTCCCCGTGGCGTACCCCCTCCATACAGCAACGCATTACAATAAATTACGTCAAGCGCGAGAAATGTAAGGTAAATGACGTCATATTTCAATCTCGGTTGTCAGTCATTTTACCTAGGTAATTAGAATATAAAAATCGGTATTTTCACTGGTCGTACCCGTGGAATATCGAAAAATATTTTCACTGCTATTTCTCGATATCCTACCGAAAAGCATAAAATAAATGTATTATACTCCACTTACTTGGTACTGACAGAGACCTTACTGTATACCGAATATTCCACTCATCTGAGCATAATTATTTGCCTAAAAATGAATCATTCTCCCTGAAAACTGACCATTTTCTATCCAAACATCTTGAATGCGTAACACCAATCATGTAATAGTGCAGTTTGATTATCAAGAGAGGTAAATGGTAACAAACTTTATAGCTCTTATAATAGGAGTTATTTTCCTTGATCATTGTCTAAATTTAAGGATAGGGCACCCTAAATGAATTCGTGTAACATCGCTTTTCATCGCCAAAATCGTACGGATTCGGCTAAGACTCGGGTAATCTGTAATCGATGCGGGGAAACAGCGTGTATCGGCCGATCGATTACGGATTACTCGAGTCTTAGCCGAATCCGTAACTTTTTTCGGCAAAGAAAGGTGATGTTACAAGGATCCCAATAGAATGCCCTATCCTAAAGTCACTATATAAGCCCATGTTAAGCTTGTGATCTCGGGAGGGGTCAATTTTAACCCCAGAGCTATAATTTCAAGAATGTTGCAGAGGGCTATCTGATGAAGCTACACGCTAAAATGGGTGGCTGTAGTCGCTATGGTTTATGACAAGAAGATTTTTATAGGTTTTCAACATTTTTCACTTTTTTGCCATGGCAACCAGGGTTTTTAATTGATTCAAGTTCTGTGAAGGAATTTTGATGAGGATCATGGCAGGATCATTTCTATGAAGTTTCAGCAAAATTAGATGGATAGTTTCAAAGAAGAAGTTGTTTGAAATAAAAGTTAACGCACGCACGGATAGACGCACGGACGCACGACGGACACCTGGCCATAACATAAGCTCGCTGGCTTTTGGCCAATAGAGCTAAAAAGAGACAATAAATAACATTGAAGTAATTGTCATTTAGTACAATAATTAAGAAATAATCTTCTTTCTATCGTGGTTTATCGTTCAATAAACCACAGTTGTGAGTTACGAGGCACAATAAATAATCAACGAGGGCGATAGCCCGAGTGGTTTATTCATTGCGCCTCATAATTCACAACGTGGTTTACTCAACGATAAACCAAAGAAAGAAGATTATTTCGATTCTAACATGACCAACTCTTAATCAAAGGAAAACAAGTTCATACTTAGAGTAAAAACGCGGATGCAGATTATATTCCATTGAATAACTTTCTTACTTACTTCATACAGAATGACGTCACTCTGTATAGAATTACGTCACTCTACATAGAATGATGCAGGTGTTACCACGCTTTCGTTGCACTGTGTTTATAGAGCCGAATTCACGTGTCATGTTAGAATTTTGAATAAATTACATTTTGTGCAATCAGATCTGATAAAGAAAATAGTAATAACAAAAGAACATTGACCTAATCAAATGACCTTGGAACTGAGACAAAATGTCACGTTTCTTTACTTTTTGTTTGATTAATTTCGTTAAATTTTATCAAATGAAATATAAAAATGGACCTAAGTTAAATGTCAGTGCAAAAATGTCCATATTTAGTACTTAAAGTAGCTATAAAGGCCAAATGATTATGTAAACAAAGCGGGTGTTTAAATGCATTTGAATTTATATCATATCATTTAAAATTATGAAAATTATTGTGAAGATGACAATCTGTCATTGTACGGTCGATCCAAGTGTTAGTCACTGACAGAGAAATTAATTTCAAAACCAGGTTAAAACCTGCCAGGTAGCTGTGTCTTTTGTTTAGTTTTTGCCTGATTTCAAAATTCTTTTTTTTTTTCTGCCAGCGACTAAGATATGGCCCGACCAGACGATAAGAGACTGTCATCTCTACAATATTTTCCATAATTCTAAATGGTATAATTTAAATTTAAATGTATTTTGACACCTGCTGTGATCTTTTGGCCTTTACTTTTAACGTTTCAACCTAAGTGAAAGTAAAAAAAAAAACTCCTAGAAACTGGCATCCAGTCCCGGCTAAAAACATTTCGGCCTAAGCGGAAGGAGAATAGGAGAAACTGGAATTCTGTTCCCGATTGACCCTTAACCTTCAAAATAACTGAAATGAAACTTTCAAGCCGGCAGAAAAATAAACAAACCCAAACTTTGCTATTTCCAAGGTACTTTGTGGAAAAATAATTCAAGTTCTGTGCAGACTGATCTTGATCTACACTTTCTGCTCACGGTCCTTGAGTGGCAGCTCCTTGCCTAGCAACCTAAGGGTTAATACATTTGGATCTAAACGAAGGTAGAAATCTAGAAATTGGAATACTATTTCCTCTAAGAACTTTTTGTACCCAAAAGGAATTAGAAAATTAATAATTGGAATCCCGTTCCCGCCTGAGACCTTTGAGACCTTTGGACCTACATGTAAGTGGAAGCAGAAAACAAGAAATCGGAATTCAGCTCCCGCTCTTTGAAAGAATGTTTTCATCGAGGCGAAGGAAAACTTATCTACTTCCGCTTAGGTCAACAGTCGATAGGAGGAATAGGGTTCTGTTCTTGCGATTATGGTATTGTAGGTTTGAAATCACTGCGATTACAAAAATATACAATATACAAGGGTACAAAATTATTTGAATTCTCTTTAAAGCGATTTTCTAATGTTGAACACTCAACTTCCAGTCTGTTACTTTGATTTCACGTATTTTATAGACTATGTGGCTTCACACCATATCTTGACGAACTCTGAAAATATAGAAAACAAAACTATTACTTTCATACTATAACATAAATTAACTCTTTGGCTGCTAAGCGCGACTCATTGACCTTTAAAGACAGTAGAGATCCAAGTTCAGACTGCACAGAACGTGCTGTCTGATCTTTTTGATCTCCACTGTCCGATAAAAGATATCTTTCCACAAAAAATTCTTTGAATAAAAGCAAAACTTTGGTTGTTTCTATCGGCTTGAAAGTTTCATTTGAAGTTATTTAGCAGTGTAAGGATTAGATACATATCATGCTGTGCAAAAAAGTTGGACGCATTTGCAAAAAAAACTATTGACTGAGGTTAGTATGCGCAGCGAAGGCTGACCTCGGTGGAAATATTTTTGCCATTATAAAAGTTTTTGCAATTCCAAGGACCATTCCTCTGCGTGAGTCAGTGAGTTGTTAGACCAAATTAGTTTAATGGATCCACAATTATGTGACGACTTGTTTTGAGTAATACACCAGGGATATGCAGTAAACTACTTTTGGTAGAGCGCTGCTCATGTATTTTTTTTTATTTACTCCATTTCCAACCAGATCTCATTTGTATTATGGCGGTAAGGGCAGCTATCTCGCAGTTTCGGTTGCTTCTTTTCCGATCTTACGAACAACTTCCTTTCCAAGCCACAAGCATTTTTGTCGCAAAATATATTCCTGCTTTCATTTTTTTTTTCCAAAATATACTCCAAAGGCTTCCTTTTCAGAGCCATAACTACAGGAAATCAGTTGGAACATGATTAAATGGAGGTATGCGAGATCTTCTTCTTCTTCTTTTGCTCGGGAATATACCGTTTTTTTTTTGTCCTATTTCTCCTTTCATTGTCTTGGTTATTTACTTTACTGTATAAAACAGGAATTGTTTGAAAAATAATGAAAGTTAGTGTGTAATTCAATGCATCAATTTTCATGATAAATCATTAATGGCTCTAATATTTACTCTTAAAGGATCCTCATACGCTGTTAACAACTTAAAATCACGTACAGGTAAGTACTTCATGAACAGTCAGTACCGAGCTCGGTGGCTCAGTCAGTAAAACACAGAGTTTGAAGCTAGCAAGTTCGCTTGTTCGGGTCCACAGCATGACACACTTCTTTCCAAGGATGAAAGATATTCATTACGGCAGGATTCGTTCCTCTCTCAGTTCTGACCATTAATTACTACGATGTTTGTGTGAAAAAGCAGCCGCTTGTTTGGTGAAAATATTGTGTGACATGCTGGTGAAACAAACTTCAGGAAAGCATGGATTGGTGTACTGGCCCCTACGATTGAACTAAAATGATTTTAAAAACTACGTTAAACTTTCCTCTTGTGGTTTTCGTCCTATGTTATTACTTTTCCAAACAGTCTTCAGTGATAATGAATTTTTACAAACTGGATTCTTAAATAATTTTAGGAAAAAGTACAGAATGCTGGTAACTTGAAATTTTCCTTTTTTCCCGTATGTTTGATAACCTCTCAGAGTCAAACCCCTGCATTTGAGGCACATCTAAATTCCTGTCAGCTATCCGTTTAAATTTAGACATGTCTGATTTTTTTTTTTTCCATCTGGTTTAATCTGGTTTAAAGGTTTAATAATAATAGAACCAAGTTAGAATACTAGTATTGCAATTTACAGCTTTTTCTAAAACATACTTATCTTCTTTTAATAGAAATATAATAATGACATCCTACCTTTATAGCTAATTCTGCCGTCACCGTCTGACATTGAAGAATAGAAACAAGTTCGAATAATTCTATTGAAATTAGTTCTAATAATGATATATTCTATCTCTATAGCTAACTGTGCAATCACTGTCTGACATTGAAGAATAGAACCAAGTTAGAATACTTGTATCCCAACTTACAACTATAACCAAAACATACTTATCTTTCTTTAGTAGAGTTACTAGAATGACGTATCCTACCTTCATAATTAATTCTACTGTCACCGTCCTACTATAAAAGAACAGAAATAAGTTAGAAAACGCGTATTCCAATTTACAGCTTGAACCAAAGCATACTTATTTCCGTTTAATACAGTTACTTTTTTCATGCTTTTCTGTAGTTAGTCGGGCTATAATTTTGGATTATAAGAATTTATAAAATCATTGTTACGACCAGTGAAATTTACCGTAAATATTTCGCAAACTCTTCAATTGAAGGCGGAAACAGTGGTTACCTAGAAAAACAATGCATGTCATTCAACCAGACGGAAATACGACGTAATTTAAATGCATTTACCCTACATTTCTCGTGCTTTACGTAATATTGTAATGCCTTCTTATGTGGAGGTGGGGTACACCACAGGGAATTACCGAAAACAACTGTACTGGACTTTGACGAAAGTTGCAAAAAAAAAAACGGTTAGAGTCATCAGATAAAAAAAAATTTTTTTTTTTTTCGGTGAAATATCGAAATTCATTTTATCTCGTAAACATTATCGGTAATATTTTCACTCGTGGCTGCGCCACTCGTGAAAATATTGCCGATGATGTTCACTCGGTAAAATAAATTTCGATCTTTCACCGAAAAAAACAGCAAAATATCCTCCATATAGTGACATATCCTACCTTCATAGTTAATTCTACCGTCACCGTCTATATCGGCTTGCTTCATCATGTCCTCGAGCTCTTTATCCGTCAAACATTCTCCTAGCTTTTTCATTGCTACTCTGAAAACAGGAAAATACATGTTTAAGTTTTAAGTTTCATTTATATTGTTTCCAAAATGCCTTACATCTAGGTGGTATTGATTTACAGACGGGTCGACAGAAAACACATCATGACTAAATTACATCAACCCGTTAAAGAGATTGACAAATTCGTGGTAGAAGACTTTCTTCTGGTTAAAGAAAAAATATGGTGCACAAAAGTGTATGCCCGGGATCTTAAATAATCCCAAACGGACGCTTGGTGGTTTATGAAATAGTCGAGATTTTTTTTTTTAGCTTGAAATAAAGACGTCAAGTATAATCTTAACTTGTGCAGAGTCATTTTTGACCCCGGGAAGATCTATGAGTTATGTCCATTCATAACTTTAGATTTTGCAGTAATATTGGCAAACCCTAATTAATGATTAGGGGTAACCAATTACTGCAACATCTGAAGCTGTAACTAATTTTCTGTGTAGCAGGGAACCATGAGAAACATAATTGTGTATGAAGAATTGTATTTCATGATTTGAAAGACTGAATCTCATTATAGTGATATTTTTTTGAGACCAAGCATGCTATTGTTACATCTGTCAGCCCTCAGTCAAGAAATCATTCGATTAACTTTTTCTTCAACCATATCTTAACATTTTCTGTCATAAAAGATGCTGATTGTTTTAGACAGAAACATGATTTTCACAAACAGTGACCTTTTTCACAGAGCATGGCTCGTTCGTTTTTGAAGTGTGGTACAGAGTAAAACCTTAAAGATACATCTCTACTAGTTCTCAGGCAGTTTTCAAGCAGTTTTTTTTTTTTAATCATTTCATCTTTGTTTTATGAAAACTATAATCATTCTTGTATCTCCATGCCAAATGTTGCCCCTGACGGCAGCAAGATTGCACAGACTACGATAGATAGAAAATGCATTTTATGTTTTGGAGGCCTTCAAAGCAATCGTTGTTGTCGTTTCCGGTGTTAAATGAGAACAACTCCCTTGCGTTTTTCTATCCCATACACCATAATTATATATTGGTAATTTATAGATCTATGTTCACACAGCTGAGCTATTATACACACTTTCAAGATTTAACTTTTTTTCTCTCTGTGTCTCTCTGTCTCTGTCTCTGTCTTTCTCTCTCGTTTTAAGGATGTATCTTTAATAAGTACGTGTTGTAGAATTAAATCTGACTTCATTCCGTATAATTCAGTTTGGAAGGCGTCAAATTAGCCATAAACTAGATTAAGATGCTTTTCTTGTATACAGGAGCCAGAAACGTTCCATACCAATTGCCTGTTCACTTTAATTAACTCTTAGGCTGTTATGCTCGACTCAGCGACCTTTTGCGGACGGTGTAGATCAAGATCAGACTGCACAGAATGTGCGGTCTGATCTTAATCTACACTGTCCGGTACCCAGGTACTTTTCTCCAAAAAAAGTAAATTAGAAAGAGCAAATTTCTGGTTTTTACTATCGGCTTGTAAGTTTTATTTAACTTACATAGCAGGTTTAGGGTTAACTCTGTACCAGCTGCAAGTTCTCTTTTAAACATATGTGTGTTTCTTTTAGGGATTGGGGGTAGGGGACTTAGTGGTATCCTTCCATGGCAACGGTGTGAGAGGCTTAGCACAGTCTGATCTGGATATCTAGCATTTCAAAGTTGGGTTAAACATGTTTATTTCACTACTATATAAGTCATGCTCTGTGAAAAGGGGACTTGATGCATCTGCGAAAACGATCGACCCAGGTCAGCCTGCGCAATTCGCGCAGGCTGACCTGGGTCGAAAGTTTTCGCTATTTGTCAATTTTTCGTATGTCCAATGACCAGTTTAGCTCATGATTAAGTCGGTTGTTTAATAAAAAATGGCTATTATGAATCCGTAAGTATATGATGACTTGCTATGTATATTACATCACGGAGATGCATTAAACCCCCTTTTGTCAGAGAACGGCCCATATGTATTGTAAAACAAGTACATATGGCCTGCAACACGCGAAAAGGGGTATTCGGACATTTGCGTAAAGTGTCGACCCGGATCAGCCTGGGCAGTCCGCGCAGGCTTATCCGAGACGGTACTTTACGACTACATTAGATTTTGTGATACAGTAGACTTGCGCAAAACAGAAAATTACATAAAAACGGAAAGTGTCGTCTCGGATTAGCCTGCGCGGACTGCGCAAGCTGATCTGAGAAGACACTTTACGCAAATGTCCGAATGCCCTTTTTCGCATGTTGCAGGCCATATATAGTTATAACTTGGATCAATCGCTCTCTGATAGTTTCCTGAAAAGCTTAAATCTTATCCTGCCAAATTAGTTAAATGAAAATGTTTAAAGATGCCCGTGTACAGCCGGTGAGCAAAAACGCTGTTAAATTTCAAACAATTTAGAATGGTACAGAAATCAGTCCTTTGTGTAAACATGGATAAATTACTGACATATATGGTGTAATTGAAAAAAAAAAGAAACACGGAGATTTGTATTAGAAACCGAACATTGGTCAGAAGAAAACTGGCTGACGATCGAAGCTGTAAACAATGGCGGTGCGTCACGGAAATTTATCGTTGGTTTCCGCCTTGAGTCGGATACGGTGTAATTTGCATATAGGTCGCGACCTCCGTCAGAAAATCGAGGCTGCAACAGAGAAGCCTCCATTTTCCTTTGTTTACCTCATTAGACGCAGGGCGAAGGTCAAATATAGTCACGTGACAGAATGCATGATCATCATACGAATCTACCCGAGTGTATAACGGATATATCGAAAATCTTCGATTCAAAAACCGGAAACAACGAGTCTGTTTACATGGAAGGCCGCAACTCAGCGAAATGCATTTTCTATCGACCGTAATCTAAGCAACCTTGCAACCGTCAGGCGCAATATTTGGCATGAAGATATAAGAATGACTATAGTTTGATAAACTAAAGACAAAATGAGTTAAAACTGGCTGAAAATGAGTATACGGGCCTCTTTAAGCCGATAAAAAAAAAAGGAGAATAACTATTTTAAATGTAGTTTTTGGAGAAAAATAGCTCCTTATCGAACTGTGTAGATTCAGGTTCAGACTGCACGTTTTGTACAGACTGATTTTGATCTGCACTGTCCGCAGAAGGCCAGTGAGTTTCGTTCAGCAGCCTTAGCGTTAACTGGTACTTGCGCCGTGCGGTTTACCAGTTATAATGGCTGGCCACGGGCGATTTAAACCCGGTACATGTGAGAAAGCGACGCGCTTCCCGTACACTACTTTCTCACATTTTTCATAGATCATAATTGGTACTGTAATAAATGTACATGTCATATTTTTTTAGTTGAAAATTGACATGCAGGCTGCAAAAGAAATGTGAACTTGTCGTGTTTTGCAGGGGGGTGGGGGTTCAGTTTTTAGTCCAAATGTAGAACTTGTTTATTCACACAAATGTTACATTAGTTAGTGTATTTGAGTGAATGAGTGAGTGAGTGAGGGTGCATGAAAAGTGCCTTTAGAACTAAACTATAGATGTATAGAAAAAACAAAGAATTACATAGTTTTTGGTATTTCTTTTGAAAAGTTTTCCATCCCGTCTGATACAGTGCAGTTTGGATGATTGTATGGTGTTCAACGCCATTTTTCAATATTATTTCAGCTATATAGCGGCGGCCTGTGCACCTATCCATGCTTCCCCGGAGTTTCTTTTTTACCATTACTTCGCGCAATATTCTTCCCAAGCTATTGGTTGCTTGTCCACAAAACCATAGTCGAAACAATAATTGACACGGGACAGTCTTTACTGTGTAACAAAGGATAAACACATTCCTTTACGAGAAAACAAACTTACACTCCTCCGAGTAGCTCACTTAATGGCTCAATAACGGCCAAAATAGCAATGCAGGCGTTAAAATGCATTTAGATTTAAATCGTGCCTTTTAAAAGTATGAAAAATATTGTCAAGTTGACAACCTGTCATTGTATGGTCAGTCCAATTGTTAGTCGCTTACAGAAATATGAATTCTAAAATCAGGTAAAAAGTAAACAAAAGTCTTAACCTACTTTTGAAATTAATTTCTCTGCCAGCGACTGACACTTTGACCGACTTTACAAATAAATTGCTATCTTCACAATAGTTTCATATTCTTCAATGGTATGATTTAAATATAAAGCATTTTAAGATCAGCAATGTTTACATTTGGCAGCTACTGTGCCTTTAACAGAGTCGCTGAGTAATGGTTTTTGAGTGGTGGGTTCGATTTCAAGCAGATGTGACTATTTCATTTATAACATTTTGTTTGTTTATTCTTTGGTTGGGTTTTTAGTCAACTGAAAAGTATAATGATCACTAGTCTTTATGAATTTTCCTCATAGAATATACACTTTCTCTCCCGCATCCGATTCTTCCCCCTCCCCATCACCAGATCATTTTCACTTCTGATTTTTTACTGCTTTAAGATTTCTCCCTGGAGGGTTTATTCTCCGATCATTACATGCTGGTCGCCCGTCCCAAAGGTAATCAATATGTTATCAGAGGGCACCTTTACCAAAGTAAACCCTTTCAATTCTTTTGAAGTCTGATCTTGACCTACACTGTCCACAAAAATAGCTTGTGTTGAAGTAAACATTTTAAGTATTAATCCTTTACCAGACGAAAAAAATTGAACATATTCGATTCCAAAACATTTTCTCCTTTTCCCGCCATGTTTATACAAGCCTTCTTTTTCATAATTGTCGAACTCCGGACTGTGTGGTAATGGGTTAAGATTTCTCTCTAGAGAGGTACATATCCGATCATTACAAGCAGGTTGCTTGTCTCTAGGGTAATTTATATGTAATCAGACCGCACTTTACCATTTACTGAAATGTCATAATAAAATACAGTCCGATCTTGATCTTTACCGTCCGTAAAAACAGCTGTTGTTGTAGTAGACACTAAAAGCATTAATTTTCTTCCAAAATGACAAAATATTAGATTTGTCCAAAGTCTAAACCATTTTTAGACGACAAATAAAATGTAGCTCAATAAGTTGAATTTCATGTTTGGTTACTAGCATTTTCTGCTCTTCCCTCAATGTTTTTAAAAGCATTCTTAGTCTGGGTTCTTTCAACTCGGGTTTGTGTGGTTGTTTGATAAAATTTCTCTCTAGAGAGGTACATGTGCGATCATTACAAGTAGGTTGCCTGACTCTAGGGTAATCTATATGTAATCAGACCGCACCCTGTATTCATATCACCATCATAATCAACCCTCTACCAATCAACATTAATTTCCACTTGTCCGTCAGTGCTTTATCAAACAGCGTTGATTTCTACATGACTGTTACCTTTACCAAACAACAATACTTTCTACTTGTCTAATTAACCTTACCAAACAATGTCGAGTTTTCAAAAAAGAACAGAATAGATATTTTATTAGACGAGTATAAATGCACATAGTCAAAATCACATGAAGTATAAAACTAGTAAAAAACTGGTATAAAAAAGGATTTGCGAAGTTTCTCTCTCTCTCTCTCTCTAAAGACTTTACGGAAGGAAAATGGCTTTCGGACATCGTGGGAAAAGGGGTAAATAATGGTAATTAGTATTTTCTCTCGCTCTCTCTCTCTCTCTCTCTCTCTCTCCCTCTCTTTCTCTCTCTCTCTTTCTCTCTCTCTCTCTCTCTCTGTCTCTCTCTCTCTGTCTCTGTCTGTCTCTCTGTCTGTCTCTCTCTCTCTCTCTCTCTCTCTCTCTCTCTCTCTTTCTCTCTCTGTCTCTGTCTCTGTCTCTCTCTCTCTAAAGACTTTAAGGAAAATGGCTTTTGGACATCGTCTCTCTCTCTCTCTCTCTCTCTCCCCCTCTCTCTCTCAAGACTTTAAGGAAGATGATTTTCCAAAACATCATGGGAAAAGTGGAAAATATTGGTAAATAGCATCATTTGTCGAGCTCTCTCTCTCTCTCTCTCTCTCTCTCTCTCTCTCTCTCTCTCTCACTCTCTCTCTCGACCTTAAGGAAGATGTGTTTTTGAAAACATCGTGGCAAAAGGTGAAAATGCTGGTAATAAGCATCCTCTTCTTTTCCAACATAAATCAAGTTGAACCATTTTCCTCTACCCTAAAGACAATGTTTTACTTATCGAAATTTGTTGCATTTGCAGACGACAAAAAAAAATGGGGCTAAAAATGAGGTGTAAATTATCTTTCGAATGCTATAAAACATGGTGGAAAAAGGAGGAAAATGCTGGTTTCCAGCATTTTTCTCCTTTTCTCGCAATGTTTTCAAAGCACCCTCCTCTATTGAGTTTTGAATGGTAAGCAATGTCTTAGAAAGAAAGTTGTGTCAGTACTGGTGTAAGAAAGCCAGGAAACACATTCGTAGGTGCACTGTTAAAACGGCGTTAAACCCTAATTCAATTAATCAATCATAAATGGTAAGAGGCTAACCTTTTATTTCACAATCCCAAGTTTTCACGACCCTGATGAAGAAAACTTGAAAACATTATTGGAAAATGAGAAAATGCTGGTAACCAGCATTTTCTCCTTTTCCCATATTTTTTTACCCTGTCAAAGAACTTCTGTCCATTTGTAACAGTTTCAAATTTGTCGCCTGCTGAAGCTTTCAATTTGGGAGAGTCTAGGCTTTGTGGTTTGGTAAAGAGTTAACCATAGATTAGCTAGCACTGACCTCAACCCTCATCCTGCTAAATAAGTTGGAAGGAAACTTTCAAGTCGATAATAAAAAAACCCAATTAATGGTATTTCTAATCTTCTTATTAATGCTTAATTATCTTTTGGAAAAAAATACTATCTATTGAACGGACAGTGTAGATCCAAGATCAGACTGCACGTTCTGTGCAGTCTGATCTTAATCTACGCTGTCCGCATTTGGTCAGTAAGTCGTGCTTATCAGCCTAAGGGTGAACACCGTCCCAAAGGTTTGAGCGGGTGGTGAACCAGATTCCCAGCGTTTAGGAATAAATGAATATTTGAACATGGACGAGGTCCTTTGGGGACGAATCGACTTCTTCAACTTTTATCTTATTCAAATTAATTGAACCATTCCCTCGCAAAAGGGGGCTTAATGCATCTCCACAATCCAGTATACCGAGGAAGGCATCACATGATTATGGATCCCTTAAATCTATTTTGTCTAACAACCGACTTGATTTAGAGATAGACCGGTCCTCTGACATGTAGAAATTTGACCAATAGCAAAAAGTTTCGGCTCAGGTCAGCCTGCGCAGACGGCGCAGGTTGACCTTTATCGATAGTTTTTTTTTTTAGGTATTAAGTCCCCTTTCCACAGAGCATGGCTCAAATCCTGATTATTCTTTCAGCGCAATGTTTTGAAATATGAAAGTTGAAACTCTGTTATGATTCAGTAAAGAGAGCAATAATGAAAGGTGATAGCGTCAGCAACTGCGTTATTTTTATTTTTGCTTTGCATATTGTTGAGAAGTGAAATTTTCATTTAGTTATATTTTTTTCTAATATGAGATTTCAATCCAAATCATGGTTGAAAAATAAGCAGTAATTGTTAAAAATGATAATTGTGCCATGCTCTGGCAAAGGGGTCTTGATGCATCTCTGTAATGCAATTTACCAATCAAACAATCACATGATTATGGATCTAAAACAGTCGCTTTTTTCTAACAACAACTTAATCATGAGGTAGACTGGTCCTTGGACATAAAGAAAATTGACCAGTAGCGAAAAGTCTCGGCTCCGCGCAGGGTGACCTGAGCCGAAACTTTTCGCAGATGCATTAAGCCCCTTTTTGCCAGAGCATGGCTCATATGTTTGAGTAATGTACTATAGCTAGGATAACCATTCGAGCATTAAACCGTTTCGATATTAAGGCCCACATAATAAACGAATCGACATTTTTGACCAATCGTAAATTACAATTCATTTGCTAAAATATAACAATACCGAAAACTATGTCAAAAGCCATCGCATTTAGATCAGGTGGAGATGAAGATAAGAATTAATTTACCTCAATTCTTTAGCATCAATAAAACCATTTCCATCTTTGTCAAATGTACGGAAGGCTGAGCGAATAACATCCTCTTTGTGAGTGAAGTTTGCATCACCTGAAAAATCAAGACTTGTTTAATGAATGCCGTATGAATGCTGTTTTTCTCCGCTTTAACGCTTAAAATTAGCACTATAGGCGAAACAATGGATTTCGTGGACGGCATACATTATACATGTTGTCTGATCTTGGATTTATAATGTACTGTGTTTTGTCAGGCTTATAAGATATTATGACATTTCTAGGTTAAAATATGTAAAATCATACACGCACACGTGGACAATTGCATTAATAACACACGACTCACTCCCCTAAAAAATAATATCAAATGGCGTCATATATGGCGTCACATACTCGTAATGTTTATCTGAAACATGTGTAAGATAAGAAAATTTGTGATGGCTGTATTACACTGAAAACAGGGGAGGTAATGTGATGAACAATGATTTCAGACTAAAATTATCTCTTAGATTTTTACACAGAGGCATGACACATATAAGGGAAGAGAGGGGCAGCTCAGGTCAAGGGTTTCTTCGAGCCAAAAGTTACCTTTTTTCCAGCTCTATAATTAATTCTTCACCAAACAATACGCTGTTTTAACGGCTGTTTGGGGCAAGTCTTTTAAAACATTTTGGAAAAAAAAGAGAAAATTCTGGTAACTACAAGTTTGAAAAAAAAAAATGCACCATTTCAGCCCAATTTTATGTTGTCTGCAAAGGCTTTCAATTCGAAGAATTTGTCATTTGGTAAACGATTTAAGGCTGGAGGACCGAAGCACCACTTCACTTTATTAAGACCGTTTGCGAAGAAGTAGACAGCAACACAAAAATATCTCGCTCTCTCCCTCTCTGTCTCTCTGCCTCTGTCTCTCTGTCACTCCGTCTCTTTGTCTCTGTCTCTCTCTGTCTCCGTCTCTTTCTGTCTCTGTCTCTCTGTCTGTTTGTCTCTGTCTGTCTGTCTCTCTCTCTCTCTCTCTCTCTCTCGCTCACTCTCCATCAATCAAGCCTACCAGATAAACATCTTTCCTTACACTTACCCACTTTCGCCATCTCTGCTTGCATAAATGTATAGAATTCTTGGAAATCGACTCGACCATTCCCTGGAACACGCAATAGAAGCATGTATCAAAACTGGTCAATATTAGATTTGCATTTATCCTTAACTCTTTTCAACACAGTCCAAAGTTTTAACGACACTGAGACAGAAACCTTTTGAAAACATTGTGGGAAAAAGAAGAAAATGCTGGTAAGCAGCATTTTCTTCTTTTCCCACAATGTTTTCTACCCTATGAAAGATAATTTAATGTTTTGGGTGACATTTGATATTTCATCTGAGAATGCTTTCAGTTTGGACCAGTCTACAATTTTGTTGTGTGGTCATGAGTTCAGCTGTACAGTAAATGAAACAGACGAATTTAGGTAGTGATATAAAAACAAAAATTGACTTATAGTAGTACTCATACCGATTTGTTCCCGTCAGCAATACCCGTGCCTATTTTATGCTCATCGTTGGTTATTCGGGAAATAATGGTGGATTATGGTTTGTTTATTTCACCGTTTCGACCAGTGAATTTACTGATTCGATAAACTCTTTGAACATCAAACTGCAATAATTTCACTCGTGGTTGTGCTATTCGTGAAAAAATTACTGATGATGTTCACTCGATGAGATAAATTTCGATCTTTCACCGAAAAAAAAATATCCTCAATTTATCTATAATCACACTACACGTCCTGTGCAGTCTGATCTTGATCTATACCGTCCGCAAAAGCGTCTTAGGTGATACTTAACAAAATATTTATCAATGCTGATTGTGCCAGGTCAAAAGATATCTGAATGTGAAGATTCAAGATCTCAGGATTTAGGACAGTGTAGATCTTTAATCAAACTGCACACTCTGTGCAGTCTAATCTTGATCTACACCATCCGCCAAAACGTCTTATGTTACACTTGACAGAGTTAATGCTCTTTATGCCAGGTTACAAGATGTCTGACGGTGGAGATTCAAGATCTCAAGATCTAGGACAGTATGAATCTATGATCAGACTGCACTTTCTGTGCGGTTTGATCTTGATCTTCACTGTCCGCAAAAACGGCTCAGGTCACATTTGGTAGGATATCAATGTTAGTTTAAGCCAGGTCACAAGATATCTGATCTTGAAGATTCGAGATCTCAAGATATCTAGGAAAGTGGAGATCTGTGATCAGACTGTACGTTCTGCAAAGTTTTATCTTAATCTACGCTGTTTGCGAAAGAGCATTAATAGACATTTGCCAGAAAACAAAATGCTGTTTTATGCTAAGTCTCTCAGATGTCTGACCGCAGAGATTCGAGATCTGACCGCTCGTTCTGTTACGAGTATGACAGCACTTATGATGGTAAGGCCATTTTTGTAGTATTTGTCGAAGACAATACCACTATGAGTTCAATATTGAATTTTGAAGACCATGTATCGTATTTTGTGCAAAGCCGAAGGAAATAAACCCAATTAAACTCAATTTTTCTCAGACAAATGAGTTTTTCGGTAGCACTCAGATATGTAATTGGAAATGGCATGTTAAAATACACTGGGTGAGGCCATCGATCGTAGAAATACTAATTTTTAATTGAAAATAGCTTCACTCGCTCATAGCCTTCTATTGGCGCAATGATATACACAAAATTTGTCTACTGATCGCTTGGTCCTGGGCTTTTTCGTTCTAAAACCAGTTCATCCCATGGCTTGTTCGTCCCATGATTGCGCGCTACTCCATTTGATTGGGCATGAATATTTGTAGATCGAAATAATTGATTGTAATGTTGGGAATTAAATGTTAATGGCCAAATATATTTCAAAATCATAGTGTTCAGGTACAAACTTAATTTTATTCGATATATTCACATGGTTTCTCTCTCTACCCATCATGCATCCTACGGTCAAGGGACGTTACTCCTGGCTCGTCCTAATGATCAAAGGGAGACCACCAATACACAAATAATCCTAACTTTGTCATGAGTACTCTCCCTTTAACCAAAAAAAGTATTCACTTGCTTAGTAGGTTGACTTCCAAGCCAATGTTTGAATAATATTTCTCTTTTTCTTTCAAATTATTAATTCCACACAATGGCTTCCTTGACAAATACCACTTCAGCGTTCTCAACGCTTTGATTACATTAGGTCTTTGGTCCGTAGCCATTTAACCCTTAGGCTGCTAAGCCCGTCTCAATGACCTTTTGTGGACAGTGTAAATCAAGATCAGACTGCACAAAACGTGCAGTCTGATCTTTGATCCACACTGTCCGATACAGAGATTCTTTTCCTATATATTACCTTTGTAATAGCAAAGCTTGGGTTTTTACTAACGATTTGAATGTTTCATTTTACTTATTTCGCAGGATAGGGTGATTCTTAACTCTTTACCAGATGACAAGTATTTGAAATTGTCCAATATAAAAGCAGTTGAAGAAGACGAATTAAATGTGTCTCAAATGTTACGATTTGTCTTTCAAAGGGTAGAAAACATTGTAGCCCGGCCGGGTAGCTCAGTAGTCGGCGTATCTGGCTCGTGACCTGGAGGTTGCAGGTTCAATACCCGGTTTCGGCGAACTTTCTTTCCGGCGATTTTTTCGCCTCTCAGCTCAGATGCATGTGACAAAAGTAGTCAGTGGCTTTAGAAAGAAAGTTGTGTCAGTACTGGTGTGAGAGAGCCGGAAAACCCATGGGTGCGTCACTGACCGCCATGATATGATCTAAGCTGTTAAAATGGCATTAAACTCTAATACAAACAAAAGAAAACATTGAGGGAAAACGGAGAAAATGCTGGTATTCAGCAATTTCTCCTTTACCCACAAGGTTGCCAGACGCATTCTTTATCAAAAGATGTTAACACTCAGGATCGGGTGGTAAAGGATTAAACTGACTCGGATTCTGACATTTTATTCTATTGTTAATTCTTTATTCTAGTAATTCTAAATTCAGACTGTAAACCTCTTTCTAATTGGCTGAAGCCTATTTCTGATTGGCTGGTTTTTAAATACAGCCCTATATAAACATTGTGCACTTGTCTTCTCATACTTTATGAAAATGCTCCATTTATCGTAAAACAGGAAAATGGAGAGGAGGAAAATGAAAGAGCAAACATCCTCCCAAATCGAAATCGTTCTGGCATTTACGGACGAAGACACTGTGTAACCAGGCCCCAGCTTTCTCTCTGTTAATCAAAATCTTTTACCTCACACCCTGATGTTTTTGGAAGGCCCATAGGATTGAAGCCTTTTGAAAACATTGTTGGAAAAAGAGAAAATGCTGTTTACCAGCATTTTCTCTTTTTCCAATAATGTTTTCTACCTTTCCAAAGACAGTTCCCATTATTTGAGCCAGGATGGAAAAAGTCATCTTTATTTGCTTTCAAGATGGCGGAGTGTAAAGTATTGCAGTGGTATAAAGCGTTAACCCTTTGACTGCTAAGCGCGACTCGCTGACTTTTTGCGGACAGTGTAGATCAAGATCAGACTGCACAGAACATGCAGTCTGATCTTTGATCTACGCTGTCCGATAAGGACATAATCCCCCCCCAAAAAAAAATATCTTTGAAATAGCAAAATTTCGGTTTTTTACTATCGGCTTAAAAGTTCATTTCGCTTATTGAGAAGGATAAGGGTGAAAAGGCGAAGATTAATTGAAAAGAACGGCATTTAATTCACTAATGTCTTCTAAACTACACATGTGGTTTACAACTTTTGTTGGCTGATAGATTATGAACGTCGGTCGTAATACTTAATTAACTTTCTTGAGGAATGAAGATGTCACTTAATGGTGACGTTTTTCCCGCCATTTTCTCGCAGTCATGATAAAAATTGATTGGGAAAAAAATAGAGATTTTTTTTAGTCCCCCCCTCCCCATGTTGCTGTTCTTTGGGTTAAATTGTCTGTTTGATATATATTTTTTTTATTTGTTCTCCAAATTTTGCTCGATAATGTTTCAATATAACTCAGTTCAATTCAAAATACTTTGTTTAGCTCTAATCTTTAGAACAAAATTTATTAATAAGAACATTATACAATATCATATACAATATACAACATGTTACTACAGCGGGATTCTTCTTCTTCCTTTTCTTCTTCTTCTTCTTCTTCTTCTATTACTATTATTATTATTATTACTATTTTTATTGCTACTGGAAATTTATACTTTTGCTGCAACGTTTTTATTTTGTGAAATTTGATTGAAAAGTTCACAGTATCATTTACAAATAAATGATTCGTTTCGTAATGGCAATTTGCGGAGCTTTTGACCGATGAATTGACTTATTACAAAATAGATTGGTCAAAAGGATTTTCCTTATCTGATATTAGAAATAAATTTCGATTTTAGTAACAAAATCTTCTATTGGTCGATATACAATGCGGGCCTATTCCATGTCCGATAGAGTTATCTCTCTTTGAGTACTCTTGTGCATATGTGGTAAGAAAATGATCAAGTCCCGCGAGACACGGCGATATTATTGGAATCTACACGGTGTCCTTAACGTAGCCAACTCCTTAACTAACCTATAACGGGAAAAGAAAAGGAGAAATGACTGCCTTTATATACTTATTTGACACTGTATCGCAGTGACATTTGCCTCCGTTAGTACAGATGGATGAGTTTAATTGTATCTTAAACATGATTAATATGATGAAATTGATTTTTGTCTACACGTGGTCCCAGTAGTCACGAGGTGTTTACACGCGGTCCCTGTAGAGGGTCTGAACGCGCCTTTAACTTGAAGAGTTCCACGAACGGAAATAAGAAGTATTGAGACATGGATTTTGATTGCATGAATAGTGACTGTTTTAGGTATGTGACTACTGAGGAAAACGGGACTGCGACGGACAAGTTTAAAACGACTAGGAATCGGACAAAAGTGCAGATGTAGGCTGACGATGAGAATAGGATAGCAGACCATATTTTGAGTAACTCCATCCGCAAAAGCCGGGCAAGTCACTCATATGAGTAAAAAATCTTAAGTTTCTACTAGACATCAAGAAATTATACTAGTCCATCTTGAAACCATTTGCAGATGACAAAGTAAATGGCCCTCTGATGATGAAATAATGGTCTCACGAACATGAAAGTTCGCAGCAGATGCATAATATCCCCGTTTATTGAGGCTTAATAGACCAATACGCTAAACACTGAGCTAAAGAGAACTCTCCCCAACGCAGTTGCTAGGTATTGATTTTATATGGGAAAAAGTTATGCGGTAAGGAAGGAGTGATCTCTTATAACACACCCGCTCAAGCCACCCCAGCTGGCTTTCAAACACGTCTGTAAAGATCCTCGTCTATTGAGGTTTAATAGACCAATACACTAACCACTGAGCTAAAGAGAATTCTCCCTAAAGCAGTTGCTAGGCATTGATTTAACATGGGAAGAAGCTATACTGTAAGGAAGGAGTGATCTCCTGTAACAGTGGAAACTGTCTACGAAAGGGTAGAAAACATTGTTGGAAAAGGAGAAAATGCTTGTTACCAACATTTTCTTCTTTTCCCAAAATGTTTTCTAAAACCTTCTATTTAACAGTCGTAAAAAAAACTCGGGGCAGTCTGGTAAAGGTTTGAACTAAAATGAAAGGATAATTGAGTTATGCTCTGTTTAAAGGGAGCTTAATGCATCTGCGAAAAGTATCAACCCAGATCAGCCTGCGCAGTCCGCACAGGCTGACCTGGCCCGAAACTTTTCGATGTTAGTCAATTTTCTTTATGTCCAAGGACTAGTCTACCTTATGATAAAGTCGGTTGTTATAAAAAGTGGACATTATGGGTCCATAATTATGTGATGGCTTGCTTGGTACCATTGATCACGGAGATGCATTAAGCCCTCTTCTGCCATGGCATAGCACAATCTTATTTTATACCATTTTTGTCCAGAGTTCTCATGGCGTCGCTGATTTCTTGCTGGGTTGGGCTCATACCCAGGAACCTCATGGCTTTGCCGAGCTCATTGACTGATATTGATTTGTCGTTATTTGTGTCGAACAGTCGAAATAATTCTCTGATTTCTGGAATTTGAAAAAAGCATAATAATAATAATCATCATCAAATTGTTGTTGTTGCTTTTGTTGCTCTTGTTCTTGTTGTTGTTGTCGTTGTTGTTGTTCTTCTTCTTCTTCTTCTTCTTCTTCTACTTCTTCTTTCTCATTGCCTCACTCAAGCTAATTTTCTGGTTTATAAAAAAAAAAACATGTAGTAATACCAACGCAAGTCTACTTTTGCAAAAGAAATAAAATATGTACAATATACAGACATTAGCAATTTTAGAATGTGACCTGAAGACTATAAAAAAAATGTCTCTCCACAAAGCTGAATATAAATTTGAGTCTTATTATGGCCTACTTTATTCTGGTAGGAAAGACATTCATTCAAAAATGCAGACAGACAAATGGAAGTACAGACGACGACCGATCACCTGAAATAAAACCTTTAACTCTTTGCAAAACTATAAAATTTTGGACTTGATCAATACAAAACACTTGAAGAAGACAAAGTAAATATAGCTAAAATAGCGGAAATTGTCTGTGAAAGGGTAGAAAACATTGTTCGAAAAGAAGAAAATGCTGGAAGCATTTTCTTCTTTTTCAGCAATGTTTTCAAAAGCCCCCTTCCTCAGGGTCGTCAAAAGTCGGGACTGTGTGGTTAAGAGTTAAAATGAACCAACACATACATTAGGTAGACACATTAAACAGTTAATTATACCTGATCCTTGAGAGCCAATGTAATGATACTGGTGGAAAGAGAAATATCTTGAAAAAAAGATAGACGGCGTAAAGTTGTCCGCAAATAGGCAAGGGCCCTCAAAATAAACATGTCTACATTTTTTAATCAATCACCAATTTCTGTTTATTCATTTGTTATCAGTACCAAAAAGGTATTTCGAAAGCCAGCACATCCAGCTACGCCGAAAAAGTCTATATTAAAACAAGCTCGAGTATTCCAATTATGAATATCTCACAACGATTCGGAAGATGCTCGATGTATGCTGTCGGCAAAAAATTACGAAAGTGAATTTTAGCATTTAAGATGAATATTTATTTCATGCTTTTCTACAGTTTATCGAAAAAATAATGGTGAAAAATGGTCTGAAATTTCATGGTTACGACCAGTGAAAAATACTGGTTTCATATTTTCTAACCCTTTAACTGAAAGCGGAAACATCAGTTCCCTAGGTAAACAGTGCGTGCCATTCAGTAAGACGAATGGCGTAATTTACCCGACATTTCTCGCGCTTTACGTAATATTGTAATGCGTTGCTATGTAGAGGGTGTACGCCACGGGAAATACCGACATCAATTGTACTGGATTTTGATGAAAATCCAAACTAAAAAGGGTTGATTGATTGATTGTATGGTGTTTAACGCCGTTTTCAACATTATTTCAGTTATATCGCGGCGGCCAGTGTACCTATCCATGCTTTCCTGGAGTCTCTTTTACCAGTACTCCGCACAATTTTCTTTCCAAGCCACTGGCTGCTTTTCCACATAACCATCATCGATGACAATGGTCAGTGGTGGGAGAGGAATGAATCCTGTCGCAATGGCTATCATCAATCCTCGGAAGGAAATTGGCCGAGCCGGGGATCGAACCCACGATCCCCTGTTCTCAAGTCCTGTACGCTACCGACTGAGCTACCGGGGCTCGGCAAACTAAAAAGGGAACAGATGCATGAGATAAATAAACAGTAGAGGGTGTACACCACCGGAAATTACTGAAAAAAAAAAACGTACTGGATTTTGATGAAAGTCCCGACAAAAAATGGGTTTAGAAGCATGAAATAAATAGAATTTTATTTTTTTTCAGTGAAAGATCGAAACTTATTTCATCGAGTGAATTTCGATCTTTCACCAAAATAAACAAATATTCTCTATATCCTCGTATATATTCCAAATAAAACAATCGAAAGAAAGAACAATGAAATGTGTTGTCTCTGTACATCGGCAACACATGTCTGCGCATAATACATACGCTCGTATGTGTGTCATGCTCTGTGAAATGGGCGTTCAATACATCTACAAAATGTACCGACACATGTCAGCCTGCGCAGTTCGCGCAGGCTGACATGGGTCGAAACTTTTTGCCATTGGTTAATTTTCTGCATATCAAAGGACCAGTCTTCTTTAAGATAAAGTTAGACAAAATGGAGTTTATGGATCCATATCTATTGCTTGGTATAACTCATCACGGAGATGTATTATACCCCCTCTTGCAAGAGTGCAGCTAAAAATGAATAAATATATAAATAAATAAGTAAATAAATAAATAAATAAATAAAGACAAAAGACAAATATGGACATAGTCTGGTTGCATTATGGCCCATCAGTTTTCTCTTACAGATGCACTCATACAGCAAACACACTTAAAAACAAGGGGACCATATGGCCCTATATCGCTCACATGAGTATAGAAAACAAATTTGGAAAGGTTTCAAAATTTTAATACCACGGACAGTATATAACAAAATTCTAGGCCATACAGCTGATGCTGCGATTAAAATGGCAAAGCTATCAGCGTTGCAGGCTGAGATAAGAAGACTGATATAAAAATCAGTATGTAAAACATATTTATAAGCAAGTGCAAGTATATGTAAAACAATGTAATATAAGCAAGTATGATGTAAAACATATTTATAAGCAAGACCTACTCATCCCATGGTCCCATGGTGAGTTTTTTTTTTCAAGGAAAGGACAATGTTTTGTAGAAAAAGTAACTTAGTCATGCTACATTCAGCCTAAGGTAATCATTTATTATTTTAGATAAAAGTCCCTTATAAGAAAAATAAAAAAAAAAAACCCTAGCTTACAGTAAAAACATTTACTTCCGTCCTTATTCCGAAATTTTGGCCGTTATCGGAAACAAAGGCTAGAACTCAAGGCTATAAAAAGCAGTTAATACATCTCACACAGATTTTTTTTTCAACTAGAATTCATTTGTATGGAAAAAAACAGCCCTTGATCCACCCATGCCCATGGTCCGTATACATCAACCATTCTCAGTTGCATTCCAATGATATTTTTCAAGATTTATAATTTCGCAGGAATATCATTTCAGAATGACAAACTAATAAGCCATGATCTGTAAAAATGGGGCGTCACGTAAATGTATCTGCAAAAACTATCAACCCATGTCAGCCTGCGCAGTCCGCGCAGGCTGACCGGGGTTGAAAGTTTTTGCTTTTGGTAAATTTTTCTGCATATGCAAGGACTACTCTACCTCAGTTTTCAGCCAGTTGTTGGACAAAATGGATTTTATAGATCCATAATTATGTAATAACTTGCAAGATAGAATGTACCACGGGGATGTATCAAACCACAATTTGCCAGGGTATAGCTCAAATATTTTTCGACCAATAAGATTTTTAAGAGTAAGCTTAGAATACTATTTGAAATAGGTGAAAAATATGGATTCTATTTGGCCTGCAACATGCAAAAAGGGCCATTCGGACATTTGCGTAAAGTGTCCTCTCGCAACAGCCTGCGCAGTCCGTGCGGACTAATCCGAATCTGACAATTTCCGTTTTTATGTAATTTTCTGTTTTGCGCAAGTCTACTGTAGGACAGAATCTAATGTAGTCGTAAAGTGCCGTCTTGGATTAGCCTGCGCGGACTGCGCAGGCTGATCCGAGTCGACACTTTACGCAAATGTCCGAATACCCCTTTTCGCGAGATGCAGGCCATTTTATTGCACATACTGAAAGTGTATATGCCAACAACAACGAACAAAATCTTTTCACTGTACGGACATGCATTTCGCACCTAGGTATAAACGATACAGAAAAAGTATACAACATAACATGATAAAAAATTAGTAACTTGTTCCCATAGAAACACAACATAATTATGACACCATCTTGCCTGAATCGAAATTGCCTCGTTCTGGTTTGTCCGTGCAGTCTTGGTCCCGTCCGCCATCTTGCAGCAATAAAGGAATATTGAACATTTTACCAAACAATCTCATGTGCTCACCACCGTTAGCGGGGAGGTTTACGAAAGCATTGTGAGGAAAGGAGATGCTGCTGGTCAACAGTATTTTCTCTTTTTCCAAGAATGTTTTCAACCCCTCCAAAGAAGAATCACGTCACTGGAGACAAATTTAAGGTATTGTCTATCAACGCATTGAGAGTAAATTAAGTAGCTATTTTGTCCTTTGGTATTACTCAAACTATTTGACCTGAAATTTACCTTTATGCAAAGAATAGTTGAAGAGTGAATATTTTTATCATCGCGTATAATCGGACGGTACGGAAATTCTAAGCAATGGTAAATGTCGGGTTAGCCCTTTCATTGCCATAGTCAAAATAAAAAGCATTCGCTGATGACTTGGATCAAGACCAGACTCAAAAGAAAGTATATATTATATCAATGTCATCTGCCACATATTACCAATTTAAACCAACAAAATTATGTTTATTTCGAGTATCTGAACTCGAAATAAACATAATAGACACTATAAAACTATTAGCTTTATTAAGCGTTAAAAATCGTTCACACAGATTATACAGCTACCTATAACATTTTCTTGTTGATCAAAAGAAAGAAAGAAAGAAAGATAGAAAAAAAGAAAGAAAGAAGGAATGAAGGAAGGAAGGAAGGAAGGAAGGAAGGAAGTGAGGGAGGGAGGGAGGGAGATAAGGAAGGGGGGCAGAAAGAAAGAAAGAAAGAAAGAAAGAAAAAATTATTGTTATCGTTTAAAGCAATGTAGAGTTCACAATACCTTTTTCAATGCTGCGTTCTTCTTTGGTTTGTTTTTTGGTGGCCTGAAATGAATCAAAACAGAGAATAGAGTCTTTATATTTATGATTCATGCTTTGTGAAAAGTTGGTATAACTCTTTAGCACATAATACTGACTTTTAACGACACTTTGGAAGAATTATTTTGAAAACATAGTGAGAAAAGGAGAAAATGCTGGTAACCAGCATTTCCGTTTTTGAGTCATATTTACCTTTTCACCCGGAAAAGCTTTCAATTTGAAAAAATCTTAAACATTGTCGTGTAGCAAGGAATTGACGCATCTGCAAAAAAGTATCGACTGAGATCAGGCTAAGCAGGCCGCGCAGGCTAACCTGTGTTGAAACGTTTTGCTATTGGTAGGTACAGATTCTCTAAGTGCCGATAAACCACTCCACCTCATGATTTAACTGGGTTTCAGTCAAGATGGATCCATGTTTTCCACGATTTGCAAGTTATAATGCATTACGAAGATGCTTTAAACTTTTTTTTTTTTTTTGCCGGAGCAACGCTCAAAAATGTTCAAAAAGTCTTGCTTTTCATTACAAAACCACTTTCGACATTATTAGATCTATTTCATCACTGGTTCTAAAAGCTATAAGTAAATCCCAGAAAAAATTAACAGTGTCGAAGACTACATTTCCGGCATGCACATTCTGGTAAAGAGTCCGTCCATCGTCAAGCTGTTAACCCATACCACTCAATACCGGTTTTAACGATCCTGAGAAAGAAAGCCTTAGAAAACATTGTGGGAAAAGGATAAAATGCTAAATAAGTGAACTGAAACTTTCAAGCCCACAGTAAAAACTTAAATTTTGCTATTTTAAAGATAATTTTGGGAAAAGATATCTCTTTATCGGACAGTGTAGATCCAAGATCAGACTGAACGTTCTGTGCAGTCTGATCTTGATCTACACTGTCCGTAAAAGTTTAGTGAGTCACGCTCAGCCCCCTAAGGGTCAGGTTAATGTATCATGTTAAGAACGGCATTAAAAGACTACCGATTCATAAAAAATAGGACTCGACTATCTTCATCGCGTGAGAACAACCGTTCTTACATTCTGTTGGTGATTGAAAACCTGTAAATTGGACACTTTACCTTATTCTCTCTGTCTCTCTCAGAGTATATATTGTATTTGTTTTATTTTTAGATTTCTAAAACCAGCAGGGGTCGTATTCACCAACCATTCAAAAACTAACACACTTATATCTTTAAAGTAACACAATTTCCAACTGGCTTAAGCAGTTTTGTATAGCCAAAGCATAACGGGCCATTTTGAAATTCGACAATTTCTGAGAATTAGTTTAGTTTAATCCTATTTATTTTACATCGATAAAGAAACAAGTTCTTGCAACTTGTACTAATCTCAATTCTGCTTCCTGGAATTTACACCACCACTCGTTCCGAATGTGTGGGCTAATGAAGAGTCCTAAAGTTGACACCTGGGTATCGAACTCAGGACGTTATGGTTACGAGGCCGACGCTCTACCTCACAACCACAAACACCACATTAAACTGTCATTGTAAATTTCCTTGTAGTTCTAATTCTTAGAAATAGAACCACGAAGAAATTTACAATTTCAGTTACATGCGACCCCTAGGTCTCTGATTGGTTAACACACCTTATGTTTTAACAAAAACCATGTGATGCGCCTGCCTCTCTCTCTCTCTCTCTCTCTCTCTCTCTCTCTCTCTCTCTCTCTCTCTCTCTCTCTCTCTCTCTCTCTCTCTCTCTCTCTCTCTCTCTCTCTCTCTCTCTTGCTCTCACACATATCGTTTTTAACTTCTTTGTGAAGCCCAGTTTATCCGATAGACTGTACCATTGCCAGTTTTAATCTGTACCTTCAATACTTCTTGTAATAAATTTTGATCAAGACGACTTTGAAAACGTCATTGTAAAATAAGGATAGCTGAAATAAATAAAAGTCAACTCTTTACTAAACAACCATACTTTAACGACCTCGAGGAGTGAGGCTTCCGAAAACATGGTGGGGAAAGGAGAAAACGATTACCAGTATTTTCTCCTTTCCCATCAATGTTTTCTAATCTTTCTAAGACATACGCTCGTACAATACTGAATTTTTCGTGTGAAAGTTTTTGTCAGTTTTGACGAGTTAAAAATCTTATCGTCAGGTAGACAGGCACAACACTCTTTTGTGAGCTACTGGGCACAAAATGTTATCTTCAGGAAGTAATGAGTTGGTTCAAAAGTTCAGATAATAATAATAATGATAATAATGATAATAATAATAATAACAATAACACACTTAAAATTATCTTATTACCTGTCTGTTCCCTCTCAGACCTCTACAGCAGTTCATGTTACTATATTCCTGTGTTTGGGTGGTTTCAATACGGGTGAGCCAAAAAAAAAAAATGACTTTGAGCTTGAAAATATTTGACTTTTGCTACTGACCTAAACTGTTCAGTTCTATTGTAATAAGTGTGTTTTTTTTCTGTGAAAATCGAAGTTTAATTCATTTGCAAAAAGTATTGACCTATGTCAGTGTGTGCAGTCCGCGCAGACTGACATGGGTCGAATCATTTTGGTATTTGCAAATTTTCTGCATGTCAAGGGACCATTATACCTTTAGATCCAGTCGATCGCTAAACTAAACGGATTTTTTGGATGCCTAATTATTTGCTGACTTGCTTGGTAAAATGCATCCTAGAGATGCATGTAATCCCTTTTCTGCAGAACATTGTTCATGTACATATGACCCATGCTCTGTCAAAAGGGGGCTTATTGCATCTCCGTGATCAATGGTACAAAGCAAGCCATCACATACTTTTGGATCAGTAATATCCACTTTTTTTGACAACCAACTTAATCATAAGGTAGATTGGTCCTTGGGCATACAGAAAATTGACCGATAGCGAAAAGTTTCGGCCCAGGTCAGCCTGCGCGGACTGCGCAGGCTGACCTGGGTCGATAGTTTTTGCAGATGCATTAAGCCCCCTTTTCACAGGGCATGGCTCATATGTTTTTATGTCGCTAATATTAAAGTCTGTTTTCAAGCTGTCCCGTGAACGATTCTTTCATTAAGGTTTGAACAGGTTTGTACATCTTCTATATTTAGCATTCAGTACCGAAATCCAAGTTTACTACTGAGCATTAACATGTAGTTTTTTGGGGTATCGTTAGTAAGTACTTAAATCTATATTTAGCAGGTAGTATCAAAATCAAAAATAAAAATCAAAAGTAAGTATCTAAATTCAATATTTAGTATTTTTGCATCTATGTTTACTTTTGTTGCATTAACATCTAGTAATTTCATCAACATCTAGTATATTTGCATCAAAATTAACTCATCAAGTATTTTTGTATCAACATTTAATATTAAGAATCAGTATTTAGTGTTTTATCTCCACTATTAAGTATTAAGCATCAGAATATATTATTAAGCATCAATATAGAGTATTTTACTTCACTGTTTATTTGCTGGCATCAGTATTTGCTCTCACTACTTAGTGCGTAGCACCATTAGTTAGCATTTGACATCAATATGCAGTATTTATCATCAAAATTTAATATCTAACATCAATATGTACTATCTATCATCAACATTTGGTAATTAACCTCAATAGGTATTATTTAGGATCAACATTTAGTATTTAACTTCAATATGTAATATCTTTCATCAACATTTGGTATTTAACTTCAATATGTAGTATATAGCATCAACATTTAGTATTTAAGATCAATATACAGCATTTAGCATCAACATTTAGTATCTAAAATCAATATGTATCATTTAGCATCAACATTTAGTATTTAACTTCCATATGTAGTATTTATCATCAACATTTAGTATTTAACAACCATATGCAGCATTTAGCATCAACATTTAGTATTTAACATCAATATGTAGTACATAGCATCAACATTTAGTATTTAACATCAATATGCAGCATTTAGCATCAACATTTAGTATTTAACATCAATATGTAGTATATAGCATCAACATTTAGTATTTAAGATCAATATGCAGCATTTAGCATCAACATTTAGTATCTAAGATCAATATGTATCGTTTAGCATCAACATTTAGTATTAACATCAATATGCAGCATGTAGCATCAACATTTTGTATTGAACTTCAATATGCAGCATTTAGCCTCAACATTTAGTACTTAAAACCAATATGTAATATTTTGCTTCAACATCTAGTATTTAACTTCAATATGTAGTATTAGCATCAATAATTTGTATTTAACGTCATTTTTTGGTTTCTTTTAAAATACAATTGTTAGTATTTTGCAGCAATAATGAGTATTTAGCATCAATATTGAGGATTTAAAGTCAACATTCAGTATTTAGCATCAGTAGGTAGTATGCAGCGAAAATATTCAGTATTTAAATGTAGCATCAATAGACGGTATTTAGATGAACTTAAATGTGTAAAATCCAGATCATAATTTAGAGTTTCGATCAATTTTAATAATTTAATCAATATTTAGCGTTTTAAACAATAGTTATTTTTTAGACTATTATGTAGTATTTTTTGCGTTTTTTATGAATTAATATTTACTACTTTGACCATTCTCGTATTTAATAGATCAATACAGATAAATGCTTGGTAATCAAGGCAACTCAGAGCAAAATTTTAGGATTCAGATTTAATAATTTGCATTGTTTTGCAAAATCTAAAACATTTGTACATACAAATACTGTTAGATGCAAATAATAATAGATTATTGATATTAAGTTCTACAATCGAAATTTATGACATAACCTACGTAAATACTTAGTATTTAGCATCAGTATTTCATAGCTAGTTGAATATCAAGTACTTAGAAAAAAAAATTCGAATTTCGCAAGAAAAAAAAAAAATGCCGGTTAGGTACCACATCAAAATTTCATACGAAGATCAACGTTTAGTATTTAATGTCAGTTTTGGGAAAACAAACTTTTATTTAGTAATAATATAATTTTTGGCATTTTGTATCAATATTTGATATAGAATGCAACATTAAATGATTGTATTGTAAATACAATTTAGAATTTGGATAGGTGGCAATTTTAGTTTTCAGATTAAAATTCGATATCTTAAAGTACATGACTTATTCAATGTGTAGATAAGTATTAACTATTTTAGCACATACACATTTTAACTAATCGTAAACGAAAATCTAGTTATGCCATATTATTTAATGTGAAAGTCTGTGTATTTCGTATTATCCCTTCAACAAACAATCCCATAACTTAACGGACCCTTACGAAGTAGCATTTTGATAACATCGCTTGAGAAGGGAGAATACCAGTCCTTTCTTTTTCTCTCAATGTTTTCGACTGTATCACAGACAAATTCAACTATTTAATATCTCGTCTGTCCTTGCTTTCAATATGGACGATTCCTTAAAGTTCTGCCGTTTGCATAATCCTTTATCAAACAACCCCACTATTTAACGACTATGACAAATAAGGCATTTGATAACGTTGTGCGAAATGGTGAAAATGGTGGTATCCAGCTTTCTCCTTTTCCAACAATATCTTCTTCTATTTAAAAGACAAATGTCGTCGGTAACTTTTAATTTTTCGTCTGCATAGGCTTTCAAATTGGCCAAATCTAAAATAAGAATGAAATTTTAATTGACATAGCTATCATCTTTGTAAAATACTTTTGTATACTGCTTATTATCCAACTTTATCCGTAATTTTCATTTTATTTTAACATTGATTTTTTGCTTGTGTGTGTGACCCATGTTCTGTGAAACGGGCATTTTATTCATCTGCCTAAAATATCGGCTCAGGTCAGCCTGCGTAGTCCTTGAAAGCTGCCCTGGGTATGGTGCATCCCCGAGATGCATTAATCCCCTTATTCCTAGAACACGCCTCATTATTAAAAATAAAAAGAAAAAAAAAGTAAAAAACATATATCCTCTCCATTCTCAGATAAAAACAATCACAAAACACTAAGGACCGAAAAACGTTATAATTTCACATTAAGAAATACTTCTAATTGCAAATTACTGTCCACAAGCGTTTCATTTGAAAGCTCGTAAGATCTTGATTGAGTCGCAACATTTTGGACATTCTATACATATAAATTTCATATGAATATAAATGATAATAGTCTCATCGATAAGGTCAGAGTATAACCAATTAGTCGCATTGCGTTCTAACAGTTGTAATACAATAGACATGCGCAGTAATTCCCACGAGTTTGTCATCCGCGGTTTATAATGATACCCATTATGAAAGAAATCATCCTTTGCCCTGTGGAATTAATCTGCTCGCAGCTACGATAGCATTGTGAAGACGGCGTAGATAAAGATCAGACTGCACACAACGTGCAGTCTGATCTTATATCTACACCATCCGCAATTTGACTTTGATTTCTGACAAAACGTCTGGCCGCCTGAAGCCGTAAATTAAAGTCAGGGCGGTATAATCAGTCTTCTCATTATGTCTGCCTAGACATCTGTCTGTATATCCAAGCGTCTGTGTCGAGCCCGGGTAAAGCAGTCGCGAACAGGACTTGAGCAGAGAGGATCACTAGTTCGAATTCCCAGCTCGGCCAATTTTTTTTTCCGAGGATTGATGATGTTCATTTCGACAGGATTCATTCCTCTCACCGCTGATCCTTATCTCGATTATGGTTGTGTGGGAAAGCAGCCAGTGGCTTGGGAAGAATATTGTGTCATGTACAAGGAAAAGAAAGTCCAGGAAAGCACGGCAAAGTGCACCGGCGATTTAACTGTAAATTTTTTGAAAATGGCGTTTAACACCATACAATCAATTAATCAACCATGTGTCTGAAGTTAATCTTAATTTTACTATAACTTGTTTGACGCTGTTTTCACCGGCATGTCAGACAAAGTTCGTTTTAATTTTAGTATTTACTTTACATCGTTTAAGAAACAAAGTTCTTACAACTTATATTAATCTCTCTCGATTCTGCTTCCTGGGAACTACACCAGTACTCGCGCCCTGTCGTCCAATGAACAGTCCGAAAGTTGACACCCGTTCCCGGGTATCGATCTCGGTACCTTCTGGTTACGAGGCGGACGCTCTACCTCACGGCCACGGACATGACACAGACAAAGTCGAGCCTGGGAGATGAAGAGCGCCTCTCACAAGACTATCATCTACCCTCAAAAAGGTTTTGGCCCTGCTAGAGATTTAAACACACAACCCTTGACAACAAAACCCTTTGCTTAAACGTTGAGCTACTTCGATTTGGTCCATCTATCAGAAAGACAATAGGTTTTCGATGTTCTATATGGCCTGCATCACGTGAAAAGGGGTATTCGGACATTTGCGTAAAGTGCCGTCTCGGATTAGCCTGCGCAGTCCGCGCAGGTTAATCCGAGACGGCACTTTACGACTACATTAGATTTTGTCCTTCAGTAGACTTGCGCAAAACAGAAAATTACATAAAAACGGAAAGTGTCGTTTCGGATTAGCCTGTGCGGACTGCGCAGGCTGATCCGAGACGACACTTTACGCAAATGTCCGAATGCCCCTTTTCGCGTGTTACAAGCGATATAACCCTTAAGCTGCTAATCGCGACTCAAGAAACTTTTTAGGACAGCGTATTTCAAGGTCAGACTGCACGGAATGTGCTGTCTGATTTTGATCTACACTGTCCGATAAAGAGATATTCCCCTTCCACCCCCCCCCCTCCCGAATAACTTTGAAGCAGCAGTAATTGAAAGTTTTATGTTAGTTATTTGGAAGGTTAAGGAAAGAAAGCCATCGTAAGGAAGAATATCGTGTATTGGTTACGATCCTGAGTACAAAGGTATCGAACTTGGTTCAATTATGTGTTCCCTGTACCATCCCATAAAACTTTAGACCCATCTAAAATGAACGCATTTGCAGACCACAGAAGTAACGGGGCTCACAAAGATGGGATTTGTCAGAGAAGGGCTTTTGAAAACATTGTGGGTAAAGGACAAAATGCTGGTTAACTAGCATTTTTCTCCTTTTTCCACAATGTTTTCAAAAGCCTTCTCCGTCAGGGTACTTAGGTTTGATATTGTTTGGTAAAGGGTTAAAAGTCAAATACGAAATTTAAGTTTAACATATTAATGGCACAAATACAACCTTTTGCAACCTTGCTATTGTAGGCTATGTAAAATTATAAATTAGATTTTAAAACATGTTAATCGGTTGATCGTAACAAAGTTTGCTTCCTTTTTCCTATGTTATTGTTTCCTTTACTTTTGGCATTTATTTATTTATTTATTTTTCTTTTCATGAGATGTTTTACTTTAGTGCAATTGGCGTTACCAGTGCGTGCAATGAGGCTCGAACCCGAGGCCTCGAGATTATGAGTTCTACAATTTAACACTGAGATCTTACAAGAGATTTACTCAGCAATGAAAACAAGGAATATCCTTAAAAAAGATAGATGGCGTAAAGTTTCCTGCAAATAGGCAGAGTCCCTTAGAATAAACATGTCTACAATTTTGACCAATCACAAATTTCTATTTATTCATTTGTTATCAGTACCAGACAGGAAGTCAAAAGCCAGCACATTCAGCCACGCCGAAAAAACAACAAAAAAAGCAAAGTCGAAAGACTAACTCTACAACCTTATTTATATTCAGAGCTAGATATGTATCAAATTGCCATGTTTTGTGGGGTTTTTTTTTTTTGCTGCAAGGCAAAAGGAGTCGTCTGCCTGTAGAGAAAGTGTTAAAACTTTTAAATAATTCCGGAAATTAGAAAGAAAAAGCAAGCTTTGTGAAAACATTGCGGGAAATGGAGAAAATGCTGGTTACCAGCATCTTCTCCTTTTCACACAATGTTTTTCATCTCTTTCACACAAAATGCCCTCATTTGAGCCACACTTAGTTTGTCGTCTGCAATTGCTTTTGATATCAAAAAATCTAAAATTTTGTCGTTTGGTAAAAACATATCTGTTTTTGACATAATTTGCCTGCAACACGCGAAAAGGGGCATTCGAGCATTTGCATAAAGTGTCGTCTCGGATCAGCCCGCGCAATCTGCGCAGGCTAATCCGAAACGACACTTCCCGTTTATATGTAATTTTCTGTTTTGCGCAAATCTACTGTAGCACAAAATCTAATGTAGTAAAGTGCCGTTTCGGATTAGCCTGCGCGGACTGCGCAGGCTGATCCGAGACGACACTTTACGCAAATGTCCGAATGCCCCTTTTCGCGTGTTGCAAGCCATATACAAAATGGAAAACGACATGGTTTACGAGATAAAGAGAAGCGTAAATGTCATAGCGACGACAATTAGCAAATAATGCAATATTCTATCAAACCAAATTAAGTCCAAGCCAATTACTCCTAAATGTTTCAGGTTACACTGAAATAGTCTGGTTAGTCTATACGGAACGTCATAAAATTATACGGAGCCGTATTGTTACGTCGTATATGTTTTAGGTGGTACCAAAGAAAAAGAATGATCTAAAACATAGAAAGAAAAAAAGTCAAGTATACGTTCTCCATTCTCCTCTCTGTTTGTATTGTGCATTGCCGTATTTAACAGTATTTTTGTTATTTCACGGCGGCCAATGCACCTATGCATGCTTTCCTGAAGCTTTTTTCACCAGTGCTTTGCACAATATTCTTCCCAAGCAACTGACTGCTTTCCGTCATAACCATCTTCGAAACAATGATCAGCGATGAGATAGGTAGATAGATAAACAGATAGATATTTATCCAGACACGTACATACATACATACATACTCACATACATACATACATACATGTATGTACATAGTCATAATACGTACACAGTGATGAAAATAAATCAAGAATCTACCTCAAAAAAAGATGAACACCAACAATTTTCTTGATAAACGTAAACTTATTTGTACAATATACAAAAGTACTTGTGAATGAACGTTAAGAAGTAATTAATCAATTGCGAAAAAGGCAATCTTTCTATCAATGCTTACTTCTATGGAGTTTGCAGAGGACAAGACAAATAACTTAAAATGAAATCCAATTTTAGCTATTTCAAGGGTATTTTTTGTTGACGGATGTCTCCTTATCGGACAGTATAGATCCAAGATCAGACAATACGTTTTCTGTGCAGTCTGGTCTTGATCTACACTGTCCGCAAAAGGCCAGAGAGTCGCGCTTAGCAGCCTAAGTATTTAAGACAAGGTTTTTGGGTTTTTTTTGGAAAAAGATTAAGGAGATATGAAAACACTGTACATAACATTGAAGAAAGGTAACAGGTAAGAGTTTGGTTCATTCTTGTTTTCATTCATCCATCCATCCATCCATCCAGCCATCCATCCAGTCAGCGATCTTTCCAACAATCCATCGAACGATCCATCAATCCATCCATCCAGCGAGCCAACGATCTATCCAACAATCCATCGAACGGTCCGTCCGTCCGTCCGTCCGTCCGTCCATCCATCTATCCATCCATCCATCTTGTCATCCAACAAGCCACCCATCCATCCATCCATCCATCCATCCAGCCAGCCAGCCATATAGATCTTAAATATCGGAACGAAAACCATATCAAACAATTGACAGGGCCTATGCAATTACGTTGTAAAGAATTGTTTGTAAATCAAAGGTGCAATGCATTAGTCTGTATTTACACGAAAGAAAAAAATAATACAGGTCATTAAATAGAAGCATTCTAAATTATTACAGAATGAATCAAAAAAACAAAACACGAACTTTACAAAACGACGAAATTTTATGCTAGTCCAATTTGAAAGCATTTGCAAACGACAGCCACAGAAAGTCAAACAATACGATTTGTTTTTCGAGTATCAGAAACATTGTAGGAAAAGGAGAAAATGCTGGGTACCAGCATTTCCTCCTTTTCCCGCAATGTTTTTGATAACCTGCTTTTTTCTCGTTAAAAATAGATTGTTTGATAAAGGTTTGATTAATTGAAAACCCATACGGTTTTTTTTTTGTACTTTTATCTTGAAATACTTGTAACAGTCGACAATTTTGTAGACTCGTCAAAATCTAAAAGATATGGGGACAACAAATCAAATTGACTCAAAGCTGGTCAGTAGATAGTAAAATAGCCTATCTGGCTATTTTTGGTCGCAAATCGCAAAATGAGCCAGAATTCCCACCACAACTAACCACACACATAAATTTCTTAATCGACTAACCCCGCAACCGACTAACCCTCACCACAACTAACCACCCACATGAATTCCTAATCGACTAACTAGTTAACCAGACAAACCGACTAACTAGTTAACCACGAATCTAAGACTAACTTAAATTTCAAAAATTTTTGATAAACAATTATATTCAGAATTAAAACAACATAATGGAAAACTATTTAGGAATTACAATTAATAATGATTTAAATGAAGTATTTAGTAATAATGGACTAGATTTATTACATAAATATTATTTATTAGATGGGAAAACTCCTCAACAAGCATTTGCAAGGGCCAGCGTAGCTTATAGTAAAGGTGATTTAGAATTTGCACAGAGGATATATAATTATGCATCTTCTCGTAAATTTATGTTTTCTTCTCCTATATTGAGTAATGCCCCATTACCAGATACAAAAGGGCAAAAAAGTCAACCAATTTCCTGTTTTTTGAGTTATGTTCCTGATAAGATAGAGGGTATCATTGATCATTTAAGTGACACATGTTGGTTTACAGTAGTAGGAGGAGGAATAGGAGCAATTAGATCATCTGATAGTAAATCACCCGGACCAATTGCATTTTTAACACCTATCAACGCAGCAATAAACTCATATAAACAAGGGAAAACAAGGAAAGGAAGTTATGCTGCATATTTAGATGTTATACACCCAGAGATAACCGAATTCATTCTCAATGAGGATACCAACAGGTGGAGATATTAATAGAAAAAATTTAAATCTATTTAATACTATTAATATCAATGATGACTTCATGAGAGCGGTTAAAAATGGTACAAATTATGACCTTATAGATCCAAAGACAAAGGTCAGAACTCCAACAAATGCCAGAAGAATATTCTTGAATCTAGAAGCAGAATAGGAACACCATATTTAAATTTTATTGATACTATAAATGCAGATCTACCTCAGGCGATGAAAGACCAGGGATTAAAAATCCATGGAAGTAATTTATGTAATGAGATTCATTTACCTACTGACGCAACTACAGATGCTGTATGTTGTATATCATCCGTAAACGTTGAGTATTATAGAAAATGGGATGAACAATTTATAAGAGATATTGTAAGATTTCTAGATAATGTATTAGATGTATTTATCTCAAATGCCCCAGACAATATTAAGAAAGCAAAGAAAGGAGCAATAAGAGATAGGCCATTGGGCCTAGGAGTGATGGGACTAGGATCTTTTTTTCAAAAAGAAGGTATTCCATTTGAATCAGATGAGGCAAAAAACTTAACATTGAAATATTTAAGAAAATGAAAGAATATGCATTAAAAGAAACCGAACAACTGGCAAAAGAAAGAGGTGAATGTCCTTTAATGAAAGGCACAGGAAGACGAAACTCTCATTTATTAGCTGTTGCCCCAACATCTAACAGTTCATTAATTATTAATTGCTCGGCTTCTATTGAACCAAATATAGCGAATGCATATGTATTAAAAACAAGAGCTGGAACATTTCTGTGGAAAAATGAGTATTTAGAAGATGAACTAGAAAAGACCAACCTCAATAACAAAGAGACTTGGGATTCTATAATAAAAAAAAAAAAAGGTTCAGTAAGTCATTTACCGTTGTCTATTGAGACAAAGAAAGTTTATAAAACAGCTAAGGAAATAGATCAGTAAAAAATTATAAAATACGCCGCAGACAGACAGAAATATATATGCCAGGGACAATCATTAAATGTATTCATAAGCGCAACCGCCACAAAAAGGGAAGTCCATGAGATCCATTACAAAGCTTGGGAAATGGGATGTAAAGGATTGTATTATTACAGAGGAGAAGCTGTAGATAAAGCTGAAGATATCTCTACTACTCCAAAGGAATGTTCTAGATGTGTAGCGTGATTATTAAATTGTTAAAATAACAATTTAGTAATTTATATAGTAGTGTGGGATTTGGAGATTAGTGCAAGGATAACTTTATTTTTTAAAGTTATATTTTATAATGTCCCCAAGCTAATATGTCAATCTTGTTCTCCAAGACAAACCTTTTATCATCACTTGATCCTAACGATTTTTTGTTTAACTCTTCAGTATACATATCATGGCCCCTACTTCTTAAAACAGTCATCTTTCTATACTGATCCTTTTCTGTAAGCAAACACTCTTTGTAATTATCAAAATTTATCTCTTTCTTGATAACCGCTTTCTTAACACCTTTACATCTTTTATCTTCCTTACCATCTAAAGTTTCGTAAGCATACATTTTTGCTCCTAGACCAACAAACTCAGTCATAATCTTACCACCTAACTCATCTTTAAACTTTCCAATTACTCTTGCATTACAATCATTTTTTAAGAAATGATCTTTAGGGTAATTGCTTGTATCAAACATTTCAGGTACATCTTTTTCTATATCCTTATACAAATTTTTAGTTTCTATTTCAAGAATAAAACTATCTGTATCAGTATAGCACATTCTAACCTTTTCACCATACTTAGCTTTAAAGTAATTATAATAAGTTTTTTGCATATGTGTTTTACTAATATCTAAGATGCTTAATCCTGAGTAAATAGGTTTAATATATTTTAAATCAGTCTTTTTCATGTGTACCGCTGTTAGGTTTTCATCGAATATTGTTGTGTGGCTATAGTTTGGTTTTGCTACTAATTTCCTATAACGCTCTTCATTAGAAACCAGGTGTATCGTTACTCTATTTCTCAAGTTTTCCATAGTCTTACCAAAGACTGAATTATTCATCAACTACTTTTCTACTTTTCTATCTTTAAACGTTCGGGTGCTAAAGGAAAGTCATTGTGTAAATCATGTAATTCTTTAGGATATTCTAAATCTACTTCTAATTTACATGGGATTTTTTGCCAAATTTCTAATTCTTTATTTTTCATCCATTTAAAACCATGTGTAGGAAGAGGACGACTCATTGCCCAAGGGTAAAGGCAGTTTGCATCTATATATAATAAATATTTTGATGGTTTACTAGGATCATATAATTCACCCATATCCTCATTATTTGCTTTTGCATATCTTTTGCTACACATACTAACACCTCCTTTAATACCTAATTCTACCATCAAAAGCATGTCAGGATCAGATAAAAGTTCAAGGTTTATTTTTGTTATTTTCAATGCTGCATCCCAAGCTAAACCAGGAGCAGTATAATACCAAGTAGGATCTAAGTCATAGTTTTCACAGCAAACATCTCTAAAGTTCTCAAAAACATCTGCTAAAAGCAATACATCTATTTTGTTGTAAAGTTCTAAGTAATCCTAAAACGTTTTCATATTAAAAGCTTTCCAAACCTTTTGCGCATGAGCATAATCTTCATCTGTAATTCCTTCTTTGTTTAAACTTTTTTCCGGATTTGGTTGGCATGTGTATATTGGTTCTAAAACACTTTCAAAATCAGCGTATACAGCAAAGGGAACCCGAAGTTTTCTAGCATGGTTTTCAAAAGCTAACATGGTACCTGGTTTTGGCATTTCTAAAGTAATAGGTTCATGTTCATTACAGTATTGCTTATGTTTTTCTAAAAGTTCTTTACTACCAAAATGATTCATACATCGTTTGCAATATTCCATACCACGATTGTTACTTACTTGTTTTCTCATTAAACTACTAAATTTTTTTATGAGGGCATAGTGCATGTTTTCCTCATCTTTAATAAAAAGAAGATCAATATGTTTACTTTTTTCATTATCTGTAATTCTTAAAGGATAAAATTTACAATCATTGGTATACCCATAAACATTTACATTAATTTCAGGATTTTGTTTTTCGAACTTAATGATATCTTTAAACGAAACAGGATACTCTATTCCCTCCGTTTTTACACTACTTTCCTTTGCTTGCAAAGCCTTCTCAATTATCTCTGCATTATGCTCTTTAGGGTTTAGCGCTCTTTAAAACACACCATGAAAAGCATTTGTCATCTTTATTTTTCATACTGATAACTGCTTTTTTGTTAGTAATCCATTTTGGTAAAGGTAAGTGACCATTAGCTCCTAAAGGAACATAAGCAGCTGTATGTAATTCTAACCGCATTATACTTCCAAAAGTCCAACCTCTACCTTCTCTTTGAAAATTAGCTAAATTTTCTAAAACTTCATCTATCATCTTATTCAACAAATCCTCTACTTCTCCTCTGTTTAAATTTAAATGTTGATTACTATGGAAAGCACGTTCAACAGGACCTTGACCAAGATTTGTCATTAACCATAATTTACACCTAAGTACAAGTTTTACCTTTGTTTGTAAATTATTTTGAAAAGTATTTATAAGAGTCTCCCACGTTTCCGCGAAAAATCTTTGTGGACTATAGCCTTCTCTACCCTCTATAATATGTTGAGTAGCATACCCTCTAAATGCGGATTGAGCAGCTCTAATCTCAAACGGCTGCCTTGTAGGGTAATTTTCTCTAACATGTTCAACAATTTCATCTAACACTTGCGGTATTTGTGTTGTCTCCACATTACCAGTTAAGCAATTACCAAAAAAATAATTTATTCCTCTTTGTACAAATTCTGGTACGACAGCTGAGGCTAGTCGTCTTACTCCTGTTTGTAAATCTTTTAAAATAACTCATTTGTTTCAAAAAATTTTATTATAACAACAATGTCATAATAAAATTACTGAATGCAAATCTTATATTTATTTTTCCAAACCCTTCCATTCCAGTTCACAATTGTTTGAGGACAATGATCTATAAATTTACCCGCCATGTAAATTGATGGAAAGGTTTTTATTTCACCAGTTTCAATATCCTCTAAACTAACTTTTTTATGACAAAACGTGGCATCTCAGGTGATGATTTGGTAGAAAGCCTCCAGGTAAATGATGTTGACTGAGGAACCGTGATAGAGTCGCACTGCCTCATTCTATATCCGACCGGTAATTTTTCTTTTTTCTCGATAATTTTATAAAGTACCATCTTCTCTTCATTTGTAGGTAGCACGTGTGGCATAAACCAAGATATTTTAATTCTACCATCAGCAGGAGCAGCAACACCACCAACAGCACCAGTTTTAAAGACTGCATCATTATTATCATTTCTTGTTAATGTGAGAGTTTGCTTCATTCCGTACAATATCTTATCATAATCATCATAAAAACCAAATATATGTTTTAATGGAACTCTGAAGCTAAAGGTACCTCTTGGAAGAGCATCATTAATAATATAATCTCTTCTTATTTTAAAACCAGTGTTATCATTTTCTGCTGCGGCTAAAGGTACCTCTTGGAAGGGCATCCCTAATAATATACCTTCTTCTTACTTCAAAACCAGTGTTTCCAGCAGCTGCAGTATTTGTTGTATCCTTATACCACAATTGGTTTAACCCTTGTGATTTTGAGAAGTCATCTGGGTATTTTAACAACCCAAGCATTGTAGTAGCCTGGCCAGGATGCAATATGGATTCAATCTCCATACCTGAAAGTTGATACTTAATATTTTTAAAAAAGATACATGAGACCATTGTTTGTTAAAGAAATATTGGTATTAGCATCGTAAACTGCTCCAGTATCACTTCTTACTAATTCGCCTATAATAAGTAAATAACTCTCACTAGGATGTGTAAAAATATCTTGAGTTTCAATGTTAATCCTAATATCTCCTCCTGAGTTGTTGAGATGTGTACCTTTGATTGGTTCATACTCATGGTGCTCATACTCAACAATACTAGCATCTTTTAAAATTGGGTCAGTGATTCTTAAAATGTCCATTTTTATTATTGCAATTATAATTTTTATATAAAAATTATAATTGTATACTTTACTCTAGCCAAAGCTGGCTGAAAGACTTATTTTCATCATTAACAAACACACCTTTAAGTTTAATGCTTTTTGCAGTATCTATTTTAGTCTTAGGATAAACTCTATTACCGTATACAAGTGTTATTTGGGGTATATTCCACTCTTGTAAACGCCCATTCACCTTTTCCACAATCTCTTTCATCGCAATTACTTCTTCAGGAGATAACTTCACAATGGCTTTTTTATAACCATAATTTGTGCTATTAATTTCGAGGATTTCACAATCTTCTAATTTTAACAATGCACCTACTATAGTAATAGAATTAGTATTGTATTTTTTATAATCTACACGATTAAATTTTAATTCTGGCATTTTCTTTTTTAAGCAATATTTTTTTCCTTAACTTATTTTTATTTTTTCTTCATACTACTTTAATGCCTGCTCCACTGTTTAATTTTTTAACTAAATCTTGAATAGCAATGGCACTTCCTTCTATTAGGGTACTAATGTCTTACGTTTTAGGTGTATCAGTGGTTTTCGGTGTTGTGCTATATTTTTATAAAATTTTCTTTGACTTTGGTGTCAAAGCTTTTGTAACCAATTTTTTCCCTGCGTCTACAGCTGCACTTTTTCCAACTTCTAAAGCTTTCTTTGCACCTTCCTTAGCTACACTCTTTCCCACACCAAGGGCAGAAGATGCAATTTGTTTAGCTGCGCTACTTGTAAAAAGCCTCGCTAAAAAGTTAGCAATGCTGTCAAAGATCCCAGCACCACCGTATGAATATCTTTTTTTAAATCCGTGTTTTTTATTGATAATCATTTTTATATTATAGACATTAAATTTTTATAAGCGTTTGAATCTAAAATACCTTGTCTTTTTAATTCATCACAAATGCTCACTAACTCGTTTCTTACACCTGTGTTGTCTGCTTCTTTACTTGCCAACAACAGGTCTAGTCTTTCTAGTAATGCATTAGGGTCACAAGGGCGATACCCATTCCTGTCATATACTTATACTTATCTTTCCAAATTTTACATAGTATTTTATGCCATTTATGACTAATACTAGCAGCAGGTCGTTTTTTGCTTGGATCGTAACCCTGATAAAGAGCATTTGTTTTTATCATCATAATTGCGTAATTATTAAAATCATCCACATTATAAATACGTTCTTTCGGGTCCTTAGATATGATTAACTCCCATAGACCAGGTGTTTCTTCATATTCATCTTTACCAATTATAATATCATCTTTATCAAACATTACTAGTTTGTTACCAATATATAACTTACCATCATCATACCTTACTCCAAATTTTGTATCTGTCATGTCCGGATTATTGCGAAGCATCATTAAATGATGCTTCGCTATTTCTCCAAGATCTTTTCCTTGTTTTTCTATTGCTTGTTCAATAGATCTTTTAGTTAGGTCTTGAAACGTAATAGCTTGCGGCAACTGTTCGATACGCTCTTTAATAGGTCTAAGTTCCTCAGTAATCTCCCTTGTTACAGTTTTTTGTGCTTCTGTAATATCCTTTGTTGTAGCTTTTTGTGTTTCCGTAATAGGTGTAAAAAACTTTGAAAGATCTGTTTGAAGTTGCTGTTCGCCTGTTCTCTCTGCTAGTAGATTATCCCGAATCTTCCTTTTTGTTTCAAGATACTCTTTTACAATTAAGTCCCTTTTTGCAGGATCAGTGATTTTTAAATAAGACATTTTTTTAATTACTAAAATAATTTTTTATCTCAGTTCTTAGCATAGTTTTTAACATAATTTCTTAACACGTTTCATAACTAAAACTGCATGAAAACTTTATTTTTCTTGGTTTGTTACTACTTCTACGAGGGAGTGGTACGATTCTTTTCAACCAACTTCCGAAAGGACTCACGCGCTTCTTGCCTCCCTCTCTGAATTAAACTTTCTTCATTTTCAGCAAATATCTTTTTCTTAGTTTTTGTTCTTATTTCATCCTTCATCTTCTTATACTTCTCTTGTTCTTCCATGATAAATTTAAACTCTTCATCTGATATATGATTGTCAACGAAAGCTTTGGATATATGTGAAGCAATTGTGTCAAGCTTAGCATCAGCTATCATTCAAATCTTTTGATTTTTTTTTTCCTTTTGTTTTTGAATTTCTTACTACATATTTACCTACCATTGAGAGTAATCCAGTTGCTGCACTTGTAATTTCTAAATCTAATGCTATTGGTACCGCTACAACTGTACCCAATAATATGGCTCCCCCAACACCAGAAGCCATTGTTAGCCCGATCAATGCTGTATCAATACCATCAACAATTCTTGCGGCTCTAAAATATTTCTTGGCAAGGGCTTCTCTTTTTTGAATTTCATTCTCAAGAAACTTCTGTACTTCAGATATCTTTTGTAAACGGTAAGAATGTCCTATTGTGTGCATCTCAATAGGTGGAGCGCTTGCAGCATTTCTTTCTTGAGGTAGTGAAGGATAAATTTTATTAGGATGCTCTTGATCTGTATCTGTTATTTTTTATTAAAATGATAATTTTTTATATCAAGATTGTAGATATTTTTTTAGATAGCAGAATAACTCACCCTCAGGTATTTCAATTATTTTTTTGTGAGAAATTATAAATGTAGGCTAAGATATCATTAGTCTCATTATCAAGATGTATTCCATTAAGAATTGTTAAACTATCGTTCCATTTATTACTAACAGATATCACTACAACTCCTCGTGTAGTTATATAACCAAATCCTAGCGAAAGTCTCATACCATCACGAGGAGGAATCTTAATAGGTACTTGTGAGTATATTTTCCATTTTAGAGGATCTGCTTTAAGGGAGGATATTTTACCCTATATAAATCAGGTTTCCAAAATATAGTTTTATGTTGAGTAGTAATATTAGGTTTTATACCGAATTTGTGTATATCCATTTTTATTTTTACTTGTTACAAATAATATTTAAATATTACAATATAGCTCCTAGAATAGGTACATTAGCAAATGGACTATTAGGCCCAAGTAAAAGTCCTTTTCCGTCATACATTTTTCCTCCTTGCTTTAAATACAAACCATCACCAGCAGACTCTAATCCTTTACCTTTGTATGGTTTTAAGTATAATCCAGATCCATCAGTTTCCGCCTGACAAACGCATCCTCCTTTTTTAAGATAAAGACCCGACCCCATTGCTTTTTGTACCCCTGATGAGGCTAATCCGGATAGAGCACCAACACCTAACGTTGGTAAAACAGTTTTTGGTAGCATTGGTAAAGCACTGGCAGCCAACCCAGCTAACATTCCAAGAAAACCTCCGTCTATTTTCATATTATTTTTAAGTTGTTTCGCAGACATTCTAATAGTTATACCCCTACCACTCTCATAGGCTTTAGCTATTTTCTTTGCTTGTGAATTGGTTAATGCTTGTAAATCTTCATAACCTAAACGGATACTTACTGGGCAACCAGCTTTAACAGCATATTGAAGCTTTTGCTTTTGTCCTTCCGATATATTAACTTTAACAGTGGTGTAACTTGTCATTTTTATATATAATACTTTTTTTTATTTTATCTCGCTTCTCTAATATGAAATCTAATTGTTAAATTTTCGTAAATTACCATCTTGGTCTGTAATATTTACCTCTAAGCTATGTATTTCATGTAATGTTATTGGTAAGTATACTAAATTAAGCGGTGACTCAATTATCTTATATCCAGGTGCAACATCTGGGAAAAAAGAGTAAATAGTGTTTTTTGTTGAACCATTAACATAACTTCCTGAAATAATATCTATGTTAACAAGCAAACTGTTTATACTAAGAATGTTCACTACATTCTCTGACTCGTGTGTATTTAGCGTGAGTAAATCCTAATACTTTGGCAATAGAGTTTGGTTGATTAAAATCTACTTGATAACCATCTTCCAGAGTAAGAACAGACTTTAAGGTATTGGTGTTTGCAGAAATATTAATATAATACTCTTAATTAACTTCATCGTAATGACATGTTTTTCTCATTTCCTGGTGAATAGTATCATTAATGTCAACAAGGTCGTAACTTCCTTCAGGTATTTTTATTTTAATCCATGAAGTGCCATTGTCTGGAGAATAAATAAATATGTTGTTTGTTGCATCAATGTTTGGAAAAGAGTTTACTAAAGCTATTTCATATTTTTTATCCTTTTCCAGCCGAATAGGAGGATTAAACCTTGTTCTAAAACGTGTTTTGTTGTCGGTTACTATAATTTGAAATGATGTCTTGTGTTCTGTATTTTTTACAATTTGTTCTAAAAGTTCTTCCATTTTTTAAAAAAAGTGAAAATATTTTTTATACTGACCTAGGTATGTAAAAAATGTCAAAACCGTTTCTATACTTCCCATCATGTTTTTTACTGGTTAGATCAATGATAGCAAAACCATGTGGCCTTTCCCATGCCCTTTTACAAAATTCCCAAAATTCATCCTTTGGCATATCATCACCTACATGATCACTATGAATATGGTTAATGTTTTTTAGGTCTTGCCGGAAAAGACAAATAAAATTAGCGTTTTCTCTAATAGTTTGCCTTGGTAGTCTAAAATAATTTTGTGAAAGGTAAAAGCAGTCAACATTACTATGTCTTCCACGAATGTAGTAACACTCACATTTACTTTGCTTTTCTAAAAGTAAATCATCAAAAATCATTAAATTTTTATTTTCTGGGTTTAACTCTCTCGGATCAGGTACATCACTCGCATTTTCAAAAAAGTTACAATTTATATCCGATTTGTTTTTAAACAACTTAACCTATTCCTCAACTAAAGCTGTAGGGGATACATTTAATTCTTGTATTTCGTTACGCATGTTAAACAACCTTAAAATACATTCTTTTGGTAGTTTTTCTTCAAAAACCTTTTTTAGTATTCGGTATTCTGGTTGAAAAAGGCTTTTTACAAAAACACTTAAATCATTATAGTCAAGCCAGCCTGGCCTAAGTAAAAGGTTTAACAATAGAGTAGTTTTACCACATCCTGATTTACCTACAATTATTCCTCTGATACTTTTTGGTAAAAGAGAGTGATTAAATCTCTTTGATACTACTTCATTCCATGATAAGTTTACAATATCCATTTTATATAACTTTTTAATTTTTGTATATAAAAAATGTATTGTGTTAAATGTAAAAAACATACTGATACAAGCAATATAGAATATGCTGTTTAAAAATGGAAGAAATATGAAACGGGGAAAATGTGTAGTTTGTGGAATAACTAAAAATCAGTTTGTTAAGACGACAAAGGGTGGATCATTGCTAAATAAAGCTATAAATAATTTACCTTTTGAAATGCATGTCCCTGGTCACAATTTCACAGGCCCTGGCACTAAATTAAAGAAAAGACTCAATCCAGATTTAACACCAAAGAAATGGAGCAAACCAATAAATCGTGTTGATAAAGCTGCTTACCATCACGATGTTTGGTATCTTCAGCATAATGATACTGCCACAAGAAACGCAGTGTGTGATAAAAATATATTAACAGGGTTAAAAGGTATTTACAACCCTACTATTAGAGAAAAAATGGAAATGGGGTTGGTAAGTAAACTCATTGGAACAAAGAGGAAATTTGGAATGGGAGTTACAAAAAAAATTTCAGCATGATAAATTTAGCGGAAGAATTACATAAACCCGTAAAAAGAAAATTTAAGTAAAGGAGAGTTAGAGTAAACGGTATAGATAAAATATGGGCTGTGGATTTAGTAGACATGCAAGCATTTTCTAAGTTTAATCATGGTGTAAAATACCTTCTCGCTGCCATTGACATCTTTTCTAAATACGGATGGTTGATACCATTAAAAGATAAAACTGGAAAATCTGTTGCTATAGCATTAAAAAGTATTTTTAAGGAGAGAAAACCTGAAAATATGTTGGCGGATAAGGGTAAAGAGTTTTATAACAAAGATGTTAAAGATTTGATTGAATTGTATTCTACTGAAAATGAGGAAAAATCTAGCGTGGCTGAGAGATGGATTAGAACAATGAAAGAAAAAATGTGGAAGTATTTTTCTGCTAACTCTACAAACGTTTACATCAATGTGTTACCAGATCTCGTTAAAGAATATAATAACACAAGACATTCATCTATTAAGATGACTCCAGTAAATGCTAGTAAAAAAGAAAATGAAACCAAAGTTTGGAGAAATCTTTACCCTGATCATCTCGAAATAAAAGATATAAAACCTAAGTTTTCTGTTGGAGACAAAGTAAGGATAACTAAAAAGAAAAAGACTTTTGAGAAAGGTTATACAACAAGATGGACTGAGGAGATTTTTACAGTTTCTGAAGTAAAACATACATCACCTGTAACATATAAAATTAAAGATCTTAATGGAGAAGAAATATAAGGTACCTTTTATGAACCTGAACTGCAGAAAACCAGTCAGGAGCTGTATAGGATAGAAAAGGTTATTAAGAAAGGAAAAAAGAAATCTCTTGTAAAGTGGAAAGGTTATCCCAACGAATTTAATTCATGGGTTGATAATAAAGACATTAGAAATATTTAACTATAAAAAATGTTAAATATTTCAATTGAAAACGTAATTTTACCAAATAAACCTTTAAGCAATTTTGAGTTAGAAGATTCTGCAAAAAGATTAAAGATTCCTTCTTTTAGAGAAGTTTTTTTACTAGATACGTTACCGAGAAAACCAAATAAAAAAGAATGTGGTATATTAAACTTTGATAAAAGTGGTGGACCTGGTACACATTGGGTTGCTTGGTATAAAAACGGTAGAAATAAGATATATTTTGACAGTTATGGTATACAGCTGCCTATTGAAATTCGAGAGTATCTAAAAAGTCCAATACAGTACAGTACTGATCAATTACAACAAGCTGGACAAGTATTTTGCGATCATTTATGTTTATACATTCTAAAAGAGTTAAGCTCGGGTAAAAAGTTTCAGACAGTGATAAATAAACTTTTTTAATAATAAAAAATGCCTGTTGATAAATTTGGACGAATGAAAGATGATAAAACAAGTGGCGATGGTGTGTCACTCACTTACATAAATAATTTTTTACGTAAAGATGGAACAACTGTTGTTTCTGGTTCTATAGACATGAATGGTAATACATTAACGAGGGTTAGTAATCCAGTAAATCCTCAAGACATTGCTACAAAACATTACGTTGATGAAAATTCTGGGGGGGTTATTAAAAGAAAATGGTGGATACCAAGCCCTTGGATTTATAAATATGGGTTTCAATGAAATAAGAAATGTTAAGGAACCTACAGAGCCGAATGAAGCTGCTACTAAAAAATATGTGGATAGAAGCGGTAAAGCAATAGTAGAGAACCAAGACGGCACTTTTTCCGCTATTGCAAATATAGATATGCGGGAGTATACTTTAACTAATCTTTTAGATCCTGCAGATGCCCAAGATGCAGCAACTAAAAAATATGTAGATAGTTGAAATAAAGCCTTCGTTTATGGGGCTGGTAGGTATATGGCAGTTGATGATGTTTCTATGGGAGGACGAAGAATTAACAATGTTGGAAGCCCCTTAGAAAATGATCAAGCTGTAAATAAATTTTACGTAGATACCGTCGTTGAGGTAGCTACTGCAGGTGAAAAAGCTTTAACCAAAAAACAAGACGGATCCTATTCAATGGCTGGTGGAATAGATATGAATGATAACCCGATTACTGGACTACCTAATCCTACATCACGTGATGCTGCTGCTAATAAAAATTATGTTGATAATGGTGGAGCTATCGTAAAAAATCCAAATGGAAGCTTCACAGCGGTGGCTAACGTAAATCTCCAAGGTTTTTCTCTAAAAAACGCTGCAACCCCGGTAGAAGAGAGAGATTTAGCAACAAAATCCTATGTGGATAAAAAGGTATCCCTTCCTTCTCTCATAGGCCCTAAACCTATTATAACTGTGTGGGCTGAAGAACAAGGGCCAATTGGAGATGGTAATTATGAGTTCTCTTTTGGTAATGGTAATTCAGGTAAAAGACATGGTTTAGGGGGTTACTGTATGAGTGCGCCCGGTAGAATTATAAGAGGAAGTTTGACGATTGTTAAAAAGTATCTTAATGTACCAGAAGAGGTACAAGTTAATATTGCGGTAAATGGATTGGAGCAGGTTGATTACTCTATTATTAAAAAAGCGGATGAAATTTGTAGCTGTACGGTTTTTCCAAGGGCGTTGGAGGTAAAACAATGCGACATCATAAACTTTATTTCAAGATCAACTAACCGTGATGTAACACACGCTTACGTATCTATTTTGATAGAATTAGACTTGTAAAAATATAACTTCTCTTTGGAAATTAGATTTTCGTGGTTGAATAAATAGATATATTATAAATCAATTGGTATCTTTCTTTTTATGGTTGTATAATTCTTACACATTGGGCAATCATTAGATTCATATAGGTCTATGCAGTCGTTACAGATTGGGATATGTCCACAGTTACAGAATAGAATATTTGGTTTGTTTGTGTTACAGATTACACAGGAATCCATTGGAGAACATTTCCATTCGTTGGTAGGTTGGATATCCTCCATGATACTTTCTGTGATCTGCTCTACTACATATCTATTATGTTCTTCTCTGGTAATTCTATGCTTTGGGGCATCTCCTATTATAATAGCCTCTCCAAATAGGTTGAAATAGGCTTCTCTACAAGTACTACAGTTGTAACAGCTACATTTTCTGTGTTGTCCTAGTGTTGCGACGGTTATACATATGGAAAAACAATTTGATTCTATTCTACATTCGGAAATAGCATCTTGCTTGTAGTTTAAAGCTCTATCTAGAGAAAAAAACATTTTGTAGTTTCTAATATAGTGTTCCATGTATTGGGTAGTTAATATATCCACACCATCGCTAGATTCAAACCATATAAATCCTACAACATTCTTTTGGTTACTAGCCATCTTCGATAGGTAGTAGTATACTACTGGTTTTAGATCTTCTAGTATGGTAAAATAGGTATGGTCTCTAGGTAGGAAATCGAAATCATAGATGATTCATCCATCCCATAGAGTTGCTTCTGTTTCTTGTTTTTGGGTGTATCGGAGTTTCTTCTGTAAGTGTGGTTCTAATATAGACCCAAGTGTCTGTATAAATTTAGTCATCTTTTTCTCTACGAAATCCATCTTATAAAAATAAAGTAAATTCAATTTTTAAAAAAAAATAAAATTTTTTTGATCTAGAAAAAGTTTTGTAGAGGATATATTGTCTGTTCTATATGTGGTAGGATTTATAATATTACATCGAATATTATAGATCTAGTACTATTGTGGTTGTGGTGGGTAGTAGTACTGCATTGGTTGTGGTTGTGGGATGTAGTATTGTATTGGTTGTGGCTGTAGTATGTATTGTATTGGTTGGGGGTTGTGGTATGTATTGTATTGGTGGTGGTTGGTAGTACTGCATTGTTGGTTGTGGGATGTAGTACTGCATTGGTGGTTGTGGTGGGTAATAGTGGTTTATTAGTTGGTAGGTGTGGTCTCGGAGCATATATAGTAAATTTAGTGTTTGTGGTTTCCATTGGAAGATTTGGTTTTGTATGCCTTGGTAGAGTTCATTTTCTAGGATATCTGCTTGTTGGTCTAACTCCTCTATCCTATTCCAATCTATAGGGATGGATTTGTATAGGAAGTATTCCCATCTATCTACTAGTTGTTGTAGTTGGTGGTATATAGATCTTTCTCGTAGAAGGTGGATGCTTTGTTCTGGTGTAATAGGTATATGGGAGTTTTGTTTTTGTGCCCTTCGTGGTATTCTTGGTTTTGGTTTAGGATGGATTGGTGCGGGTCGTTCCATGGTTGTGTAAAAATTTGAAAGTTCGTCAAAACAGTTGTCCAGTCTCTGGCCTATTTCATCTAATGCATCGTACATTCTTTGTATCGATTCCATGGTTCTAATTGTGGTATATAGATTCTTGCTAAATACTACGAAAATTGTCCAGAAAAAAGAGGAAAAATTCAAAAATTTTTTGGAAAAAATAAAAATTAAAATTTTCGAGCCGAAAAAAGTTGCTTGCTGATCTATTTGCTATTTTCCTTGTCGTATTTATGAATGGTGTGCCTCCTCCTCTTACTAATCTTCTATTTTTGAGAAATGATAAAGGATTATCCTCCTCCAATACTAAAAGTTCTTCTACAATTTTAAATATTATTTCATTCCTTGTCTTCCCCTTCCTTTCTATCCTTAAACCAAGATGTTTTTTCGCTTGTTGAATTATTTGTCTTTTAGAAGAATCAAAATGATTATATAAATGTTTCCAAAATCCTATTCTAACCAGTGTGTGATGTCTTATCCTTTCATCTATACTATCTAAAATGGAGTTTATATGGTAACCTAGTAACACAGCAAATCTAGCTGAATATAGCCTTTGGAATTCTTTTGGAAAATCAAAAATTAAATTTTTGAATTTATCTTTAGCTATATCAACATTTACTAAATTCTCTCTCATGTTTTCTATTGACCTTAGTAAGCCTTCATCACTTAAATTTATCTCTTCGAGAAATTCTTTTAATGGTTCCATGTTGTACTTTGACAAATTTGATCGTGAAAAAATAAGAAAATTTCAAAATTGTTTGAAATTTAAGTTAGTCTTAGATTCGTGGTTAACTAGTTAGTCGGTTTGTCTGGTTAACTAGTTAGTCGATTAGGAATTCATGTGGGTGGTTAGTTGTGGTGAGGGTTAGTCGGTTGCGGGGTTAGTCGATTAAGAAATTCATGTGTGTGGTTAGTTGTGGTGGGAATTCTGGCTCATTTTGCGATTTGCGACCAAAAATAGCCAGATAGGGTATTTTACTATCTACTCTGGTCCAGATCCAAAGTATTCGCTGGTGACAAAACTCAGATCTGGGAACTGTCCCGTAAAAAAAAAATCAGGATTTTCTCATTTTCCCAAATCGTCTTCAAAATCTTGAAATCGAGAGATTACGCTGAATCCTTTTGAGAAGTTTACCAAAATGGACTTGAAATGGCCTGCAACACGCGAAAAGGGGCATTCGGACATTTGCGTAAAGTGTCATGTCGGATCCGAGACGGCATTTTACGACTGCATTAGATTTTGTTCTACAGTAGACTTGCGAAAAACAGAAAATTACATAAAAACGGAAAGTGCCGTTTCAGATTAGTCTGCGTGGACTGCACAGGCTGATCCGGGACAACACTACGCAAATGTCCGAATGTCTCTTTTCATGTGTTGCAGGCTAAATAGTAGATTAAAGTCCTATCGTATTATTTAGCACAATATTTCACCAAAATGGACTTGGTTATCGCAAGACTACGCTCCTTCTTTTTTAACTATTTTTTGTACACTATTATTTTACCGAAATTGATTTGAAATCGTTGGATTACGTCCCATTTTTTTTTTTTTATTCTTTTATCACAATATTTTGGACCTAAATAGACTTGAAATTTGCAATATTACGCCCGGTCTTTTTTTTTTTTTGTAAATTTATTTGTCCATTAATGACAATTCATTACGTGACTTTCGTTACTAGGAAACCGACTCTTTTAGTCAATATTGCCATGTCCATATTTCCATGTGTTTGAAATCCTTTCTTCCTTATTTATTTCGTTTGTCTTTTTGGTTCTTCATTTAGTGCTTGTCTCATTATCTTTATTGTCTTCCATTGATTAATTGTATTGATTGTATGGTGTTTAACGCCGTTTTCAACATTATTTCAGTTATATTGCGGCGGCCAGTGCACCTATCCATGATTTCCTGGAGTTTCTTTTACCAGTACTCCGCATAACATTCTTTCCAACCCACTGGCTGCTTTCCCTAATAACTATTTTCGTTACAATGGTCAGCAGTGATAGAAAATGAATCCTGTCTCAATGAATATCATCAATCCTCGGTTGGAAATTGGCCGAGCCGTGGATCGAACCTGAGAACCCTTGTCCGATGCCCGGCTCGGCCAATTTCTATCCGATGATTGACAATAGTCACTGCGACTGGATTCATTCCTCCCTCTGCTCATTGTCTTTGAAGAAAACTATGACATAGAGGAGTAACTATTGAAGGCTTCTTCCTGGCGTTTTGGATTTGCTGTCAGGGAATCCCGATTGGTCACATGTTGGTGGCGATTATCACGACAGAGTGCCGTTAAGAATGTTTGAACTTGCGTTTATTTATCGTCGCCAGCGGTTGCCCATATGGGCGACCCACCCTGAAGGCTGTTAGTATTGTTACGGGGGATAGTGCAAATACAGGACGAAACCCATCCTAAGTTACGCCTGGTTCTTTGACGTGCTCGGTGTGAAGCACCGTCACACGGGACCTCAGTTTAACGTTTCATCCACTAGACTATCAGTAATTTTAGATGGCCAGCCATGGGGCTCGAAATCAGATCCTGAAGTGACCCAAGACTTGATTTTTATAATTCTTTCGCTCTACCACCTAATCTATGTTGTCTGGTCATGTGCCCTTGGGAAAGAATTTGCGTAGCTTAAAAAGTGAAGAAGTGACAACAAGAAAATACATAAAGAAGAAGCAGTCGCAGTGATTTGCCTGAAATACTGTTGAAAGCAGTATGCAATGTTATTACATGTAATTTCTTTGTCCCAACTTCAAAATTTTTTGTCCAACCTGAAAGCATTTGCAAAAGGCAAATTAAGCTTTCTCAAATGATATGTATGGTCTCTGAAAGTATAGAAAACATTGTGAAAAAACGAAAAAATGCCAGTTTCCAGCATTTTCTCCTTTTTTTTTTTTTCAAAATGTTTTAAAAGAAATCTTGTTCTTTGCGATCTCTAAAAAAAAAGAGATTGTTTGCTAGAGGGTCAAGTATAGAATTTCAATATTGTCTGTCGCATTGGGCAAACTTCGGGTGATCCGTTCACCAAGTCCCTCAGCTGTATCACGTAGCTTGATATGCACCTCCACGGTACATTTCCTTACTTCCAAACCGATAGTAAAATCCAGAATTCTGCTATTCAAGGTATTTTGAGGAAAAAATATATCCTTATGGGACAGTGTCCACGCTCTGTGCAGTCTGATCTTGATCTACACGGTCCGCAAAAGGTCCTTGAGTCGTGCTTAGCAGCCTGAGGGTTAGGATTGTAATACTCCACTTAGAAAGCAAACAATTTTCCGTGGGAATCTTTCTAAATACATTACCGATGACTATCAATTTGGACATCTATTTTCTAATTTGGTCTATCAATTACGTTGGCATTTTTCAGCGGTTGGTTGCTAATCACTATGGCTGTTGTCACCATTGCTAATCGATTTACATGGGTGCTGCCATGTTAAAGATCATGTGACTGGCAGTATGTCAAAATGGAATCCCTCTTGATAGGAACGAGGTTAGATGTCGGTACGGAATCAGCCGAGTTGTAACGAGTGGTAAAATACGGCGTTGAAGGGTTGATTGATTGGTCGAGTGGTATTAATGGTATTTCAAGCCGTTCCAACATTGATCTCATTCATGCCACGACTACAGCTCACATAGTCATGGGTTTCAAGGCTTTTACTTAACGACGTATACGTCGTTAAGTAAAAGCCTTGAAACCCATGACTATGTGACAATTTTTTCTACCGGACAGAATTTTTTAAAACTTTGTACATACAAAGTTCATCATGTCTCTAGGAGATCACAGCAAAAGAAAGATGTGGGTCACCGTGCTCGTTTCTGAGAAATTCGCCTTTGAAACATGTATATACAGTTCCAAACTTCATCTTATACTGGATTTAAAGCGCCTTTCTTTAATAGTTAAACAGGAAAGTTACAGGAAAAATATACAAATAAACATCATTTTAATGAAAATTCATATATTTTTGCACAAAAAGAAATAAAAAAAGCCTGGTTTTGAGCATGGTAAATGTACAGATATGCATGTTATATAATTATCGACCATTAAGTTAAAAAGAGAGATAATTTGATCGAATTAAGGGTTAATCTTAAAAAAATGCATACTTTCTAACGGACAGATTTTTCTTAAACTTTCCACACTTATAGTATTTATAATTCTAAGCAGTAAGAAAAAATAAAAATGGCACCTATCCGTGCTTATTTCGTCGGAAAACAAGGTTGAAGGAAGTGGAAGTTATTTTTTCAAGGAAAAAAATAGGATTAAAGCTCAGCAGACATGGTGGGAAAAGGAGAAATTGCTCAATAGGAGCTATTTCTCCTTTTCCAACAATAATTTTCAAAGTGGATATAGGGATATAGGTATACTTCCACAGCTTTAAATTTCCTGCCTTTGTTTCCTTGTTTGGTGTGTAACGCCGCGTCAGCAGCATTTTAATTATTTCACGGTGACAGTTCAAGATCCCATTTTTTCTCTTCACAAATACTACCCGAAGAAAGTGCTACTTGTTTCAGTGCACCAACAGTATTACCATTATGTGCAAAAAATACATAGGTGCACTTTTGATTCAATATCCACGACAAAAATAGATGCGCAGTAGGATGCGCGCGAACATTTGTCATATACGTCCGGTTAATCCACAAAAATCGGTGTTATGATACAGTGATGACGTATAAGGCAACAATGAATTGAATAATGCTTTCTGACAAGGAGTTTTAATACATCTGCAAAAGTTTCGACCCAGGTCAGCCTGCGCAGTTCCCACAGGCTGACCTCGGTCGAAACTTTGTACTAGTGGTCAATTTTCTTCAAATCAAAAGACCAGTCTTCTTCATAATATAGTTGGTTGCTATACAAGATAGATTTTATAGATCCATAATTGGCCTGCAACACGCGAAAAGGGGCATACGGACATTTTCGTAAAGTGTCGTCTCGGATCAGCCTGCGCAGTCCGCCTAGGCTAATCCGAAACGACACTTTCCGTTTCTTTGTAATTTTCTATTTTGCGCAAGTCTACTGTAGCACAAAATCTAATGTAGTCGTAAAGTGTCGTCTCGGATCAGCCTGCGCAGTCCGCGCAGGCTAATCCGAGAAGGCATTTTACGCAAATGTCCGAATGCCCCTTTTCGCGTGTTGCAGGCCAATTATATAATTTCTTGGTATAGTGCATCACGGAGATGCATTAGAGCTGTTTTTTAAAGAGTAAAGATGAATTTCTTTCTACCTGGTCTGATTTATAATTGCCAGACATACAAATATCAGATGTAATTATTGGACAATGTCTCTCTGTCTCGGTGCTCATAAATCGCAATTTAAACGAGAAAATATCCACGTCATACAAAGTTGCAGCTTAAGAGTCCATTGTCTACATCTCAGTTATTTTTTCCTATCTAAATTTTGGTGGAAAAAATACAAAGAATCTAAAATAGGTTTAATGTAGATCTATCTGCAAAAAGTATAGACTCAGGTCAGCCTGCACAGTCCGTGCAGGCTGACCCCTGTGTAGAAACATTTTTGCTATTGGTAATTTTTCTGCTTTTCAACATATATACGTTTTTCCTTACTTAAAATTTCGGGGTCAAAATCTGATTGAATGCATGGTATACAAGCATAACTTATCATTTCGCTGGTCACCAAAAGCATATCGGTTGCTACTATTTGGAAAAAACTCAATATTATGTTGACAAAATGTACAGGAGCGGCGTCCTGGCAAAACGTATTTATCACATAACTCCCCTTGTTTTCAATGTAATACAGCCATTACGAATTTTCTTGTCTCATATACGTGTGAGATAAGAAAAAAGTGTTGTATTTGGTCAACACTCTGTAATTATACGCTTCATTTCTAAAATATTGCTGACCTAGGTTCCTGAAGGAATTAATGGTCAAAATTCTTAATCATGATAAAGTTAATTTAATCACTTTTTAATCACTTTTAGATTCAAAACAAAATTATCATATGCAACTATAATGCAAGTTTCTTCGGAACTATTTTTCGTTCGTAATACACCTGTCAAAGAAGCGCATAGGCTTCATGTAAATTTCACTACGCTTTGTACATTTATGCCTCTGTTTTAACACATTATGGACTATAATTCTTGTTATACAGTTATGTGATAAAAAGAATCTGACACTCGTTAGTAGTATAGGGTACTCACTTGGGGCAAAATAGGCGATTTTGACCCAAGTGACTACCCCTGAGTGCCCCATTCTGCTATCCTGACAGTAAATGTGGCACTGGGATAGCAAATGGGGCACTTTTGGAGACAAACCGGAAGTAGATAACGCCAAAAGTCCGCCATTTTGACACGTGACTTTGGCACAGTGACGTCACTTCCGGTTGCCCCAAGTGACTACCCCTGAGTGGCTCATTCTGCTACCATGACAGTAAATGGGGCAGCGGGGGTAGCAGAATAGGGCACGTGACGTCACTTGCGGCTGACGTGACCTTCCGGTACCTACTCTCCTTAGCCTGAAAGGGGGAAAGATGGGTGTGGCTTAGGAAAAGTCATGTGACGTCATGGTCACAGGGCAAAGACCATTTCCGGTTGATCTTAGACTGTACATATTGCAGAGATTGGCCAGTCCCTATCTGACTTACCCTGAGTGCCCTATTCTGCTTACCCTGAGTGGGTTGTACTGACTGAAAGTCTTAAAAATTGACAATTTGAAAGATCACTCTTTCGTGTGGAATGGTAGCCCTGAAAAGGGCTGTTTGTGGAGGTTGTGTTTTTTAGGCACAACCTCCAACTTTTCTGCAGGCTGGACAGCTGCTTGCTGTCCGCCTCCTTAGTCTCTTTATCTGTTGCTCATCCAGGTTAAAGTTTAGCGTGAACGCCGGCTCATTGTCGTCATCCCAGCATTCCGTCACTGGGATGACAAACTCCTTCTTTTCGTTAGCTATCGCCAATGGTGGTGATGGTAGTCTTTTATTCTCACCCATTATCTTCTCTATTTGTCCATTTACTCTCTCTAATTTCAATGAGAGGGTGGATACCGCTCTCATTAAATTTTGAACCGACTTCCGAAGATCTTCCATCGTTCAATTGAATAGTGAAAAAATCGTCGGCTTTTATAAGCTGGTGGGAGGATTGACCTACTTTGGTTCAGAATTAACGTTGACCAATCAAAATGTGTAATGATATAACGAACAAATCGATTGGACAACGTTAATTCTATGTCAAAGTAGGTCAATCCTCTCGTCAGAACTAGGATTGACCTACTTTGACTCAGAATTAAGAGCGCGTTCCCGGGCGAAAGCACCCTCGATGAAGAGGGGATTTAAACGCTATATGTTATTAAGTGTAACTCTTTAGAGGTAGAAATGAGAAAATTTGAAAAGAATAATCTTTCAGAATTAACGTTTTTTGACCAATCAGAAGCTTTGTTGCTTTAATGTTGACCAATCAGAAGCTTCGTTATATTTCTTTGTGTGTGTAAAAACTAGAAGGAGAAGATTCGTGTTATGCACAGAAGTTTGGACTTAGTCTTTTTTTTTTCTGATATGGAATACAGTGTGAATTTAATGACCACACTGTCTCTGGTCAAAAAGGGTTGGGAATAGACTTTTTTTGTCTGGTTAGAGTAAAAAATTTACAGTGTGACTGTGGACTTAGGCTTTTTTGAGTATAACTCTAAGAGTGTAACTCATTGACTGAAAGTCTTTTGACTGAAAATTGACAATTTGAAAAGAAAGATCTTTTCGTGGTGTTGGGTTAGCCCTGAAAAGGGCTGTTTTTCTGTGTTGGAATGTTTTTTTCGCCTTTACTGACAGCTTTTCAAAATTTGCATGGCAGATTGGACATGCTCCGACTCTTTTCGTGATTGTCATTGCTCCATTATTAAAAGTAATCCGTCTCCTGAATTCCACATCAACCAAGATAACGTCAGGTGTTGTCTCTAGAACTAGTTCGACTATTTTCTCGCCAAGATCTACGTATGTGCGTGATATTTGTTCTAGTTGTATCGTATTCTCTTCAATCCTGTTCTTTAGTATCAGTACTTGATCACAACCAATCAGGAGGACTCGGAGAGCCTCAATAAGTCGATGATTCATTTGGTCCATTTTTTCGTTAACACTTAATCGTGCTATTCGAGAGCTGAGTGTCGAATGATTTATTATTTGGAAAAATTCGACGACTTTTATACGTTTACAGTGGGATTGACCTACTTTGACTTAGAATTAAGAGCGCGATCCCAGTCGAAAGCACCCTGAGCAAAGTTCTGAGAAAAAAAAGCTTAATGCATACATATGTGGAAATTCTCTTTAGAACAGATCTATTTTGAATGAAGTAGGAAAGCATTCATTCGACCTAGACAAAAAGTGAAAAATAGAAGGGTTTTTTGAGTGTAACTCTTAGAGTGTAACTCTTTGACTGAAAGTCTTTTGACTGAAAGTCTTTTGACTGAAAATTGACAAAATTTGAGGAAAGATAGATCTTTTCGTGGTGTTCGGTAGCCCTGAAAAGGGCTGTTTGTACAGTTTCACCTTTTTTATCCTCCTCTCCTTTTTTCCCTATTTTCCATCGCATTTAGCACTTGGAAAAGATGCTCAACTTCACGCCTTATACGTCTAAGGCGTTCTCTTTCTTCTATCCAGCACAGCAATGTAAGTAAAATTGTCAGTCCAAACATTGTGCTGAGTTCCGAATGAATGTGTTTTGCGATTGTCTTTTATAGTCTACAGAGCTATAAAATAGTGACTACAAAGTATTTTAACTATGATCACTGAGAATAGTGTTTTGCATAGAGGAAAATGCAGGGTTAACGTTGTCCAATCAAAATGTGTATTGATATAACGGGCGATTCGATTGGACAAACGTTAATTCTGAGTCAAAGTAGGTCAATCCCCCTGCAAACGTATAAAAAACGAACTTTTTTTTATTATCGGGTTATTTCACAATGAAAGCCAACAAATTCTTCTGTGGGTTATTTGAAAAGCCAAAGGTTGAGGAGGAGAAAAAGAAAGAGACGGAGGAGAAGCTAGAGGAGAAGAAAAGAGAAGAAGAAAGAAAGAGATTAAAGTTCAAAGCGCTGTGTGCTTTTTTTGAGAGGCGGGGGTACGAGTTTTATACTCGTATGCCAAAGGTGAAGATAGGGAATATTTACCCCGACCTGAGTGATTTCATGCCACCCACCGAGCATCGTGGGTGGCAAAATAAGCTGCAAAAGATGTATCCTTCACTGGTATGGAATTAATTTATCAGCCAGTGAATGGAGAAAAAACAGCCCTTTTCAGGGCTACCATTCGCCAAGAAAGAGCTTTTCTTTCGAATTGTCAATTTTTTCTCTCAAAAGACTTACAGTCAAAAGACTTACAGTCAGAAGAAAAAATGTCAAGCCCAAGAAAAAAATGAACGTGAAAAGTGAAGATGAAACACCTAAGAAAAAAACCATCATAAAAAGTGAAGATAATATCTTCTCGAAAAAAATGAACGTGAAAGTGAAGATGATATCTCCTCGAAAAAATTGATTGAGGACCGAAAAGAAGAAAGTAACAACACTACTTTAGACATGAAAAGTCTGTATGACTTAACGGAGAAGGGAAAAAAGAAATCGAGGAAATTTAGAACAGAATCACATCTGTTGATGGCGTCTTTTAAGAAATTTTAACAATTACCACCCCATCAACTGATCGGATTATTTGATGAAGTTACCCATCAAATCATTCAAAAGTTAAATGCTGAGCCGACGGATATGTTTAGAATTAGTATCAACCATCCTTCATTGAAAATAGGGATTCATATTCCCTTTCTACCTACAGAACAGCTGAAAGGCGAAACTATGTTAAATGAGATTGAACGAGTTTTACAATCGAATACAGATTTCGTCTTGAACGATGGATTTATGACATTTGACATTACACATACAATACCTCCAAGTGGTAACGGGAGAAAAAGATCATCAGAATTGGATTCAAAGGTTTTTTCCCGGAAGAAAAAATCAATTATTCAAATTAACAATCATGATCACCTATGTTTTGCAAGAGCAGTTGTGGTGGGCATTTGCTACAGTGAACGTGAAAACACCAAAGCATGGGATAGAAGATGGTCATGCATCAGAAAATCAGACAGAATACTTCAAAAGACTGAAGCTGAGAAACTGTTGAATGAAGCTGGAGTTTCGCCAACCCGGTCTGTAGGAAATGACGAATACAAAAAAATCCAATCTTTCTTGTATGAAAAGTGCTATGTCATTAAAGTTCATCAACAGCATTCAAAAGTGGAAAAAGTATTTGAACACCCAGAAGTGAAAGACGATAGTAAAATCATACATTTCTACTTTCATCAAAACCACTATGATTACATTAAATCCATTGCAGGTTTTCTTAGTTGTGCAATTTATTGTGAGTTCTGTGATGTGGGATACTCGTCACGGGAAAGTCATACATGTTCAAATATCTGTAAAGGTTGTTTTCGCAAAGGAAAATGTGCATCAGAATCAAAAGAATATGTTTGCAGTGGGTGTCATAGACGATTTTTCAGTGCTGCATGTTTGGCAAATCATAGAATTGTTCAAGGTAAAGAAAAGAAATCCATTTGTGAATTAGTAAAACTCTGTTTAAAATGTGGTCAACAATATCATCTCAGAAAGAAAAATCATATCTGCCATGGAAAGAAAAAGTGTCATATCTGCAAGAATATTGTTGACTTTTCTCATCGATGTTATATTCAGCCTTACCAAAGTAAGACAAACACCGATGACAAGACGAGTTCTTCTGTAGTCAAAAAACCATTGTTCATTTTCTTTGATTTTGAATGCAAACAAGACACAGGGATACATATCCCGAATTACTGTATTGCGCACAGAGCATGTGATGAATGTATCGATAAACCACTTGATTTTCATTGTTCCACATGCAGTGAATTTGAAGAAGGAAGAGAAGTTATTTTTCAAGGTGAGGAAACTTTGAGTCAATTTTGCAACTGGCTCTTTTCAGAACATCACAAAGGAGTCACGGCTATTGCACATAATTTCAAAGGCTATGACGGACAGTTTATTCTTGACTATATTATCAAAATTGGGTTAAAACTTCTAAATTTGATCATGAATGGCAATAACATTATGAAGTTAGAACTGAATGGAGTGCGTTTGATCGATTCTTTTAATTTCATGAACTTCTGTTTGGCAGAATTTCCAGCTACATTTTGTCTTCAAGAAATGAAAAAAGGTTACTTCCCTCACTGGGCAAATACAGATGATTTCTGGGGTTACATTGGTCCCTACTTGGACGTGTCTTATTACAAGCCCGATTCAATGTCTGAAGAGGTCAGGTCAAATTTCATAGTCTTCTGGTATAATAATAAAGTTAAAAGGGATGAGGAATTCAATTTTCAAAAAGAGATGGAAATGTACTGTAGATTAGATGTTGATATCCTAAGACGAGGTTGTGGTGAATTCAGAAAAGTGTTTATTGAACAGGGTGGCATTTGCCCATTTCTAGAGGCGGTTACCATTGCCGATGCGTGTAACAAGGTTTGGCGAAGCAAATATTTGCCTGAAAATCGAATAGCTATCATTTCAAGTAAAGATTCATCCAGACGTCGCTTTTCCATGAAAGCAATACGCTGGATCCAGAGCGTAGCTATGGAAAAAGGAATCAATATTCACTATGCAAAAAATGGTGGTGAAGTTCAAATCGAGAGATACAGTGTAGACGGATTTCACCGTCAATCAAACACTGTCTACGAATTCCTTGGGGATTTGTTTCATGGCTGTCCCGTATGGTATACAGATCGAAAACAGATCAATCCCATCAATGGAAGATCGATGTCTGAATTGTACGAACGTACTTTTGAACATTTAGGAGCTATCCAAAAAATGGGATATAACGTAGATTTCATATGGGAACATGAATTCGATGCTAAGATGAAGAAGGATAAAGAGTACAAAAAACTCATTGAAAACCTGTATCCAAATTGGGATCCCATCGATCCAAGGGAGGGGTTGTCTGGAGGAAGGTGTAATGCAATAAAAATTGCCTATGATGTCAAGGAAAAAAGTAAAAAGGAAATCAAATACATTGATATTTGTTTTCTGTACCCTTATGTTTGCAAACACAAATCTTATCCTGTAGGTCAACCAAAAATCTTAACTGCTGAGAATATTGACGTGAAGAATATTCGTCAGTATGAAGGAATAATTTAATGCAAAATTTTACCTCCAGATGATTTGTTTCATCCCGTTCTCCCAGTTCACTGTAACAACAAAATGATGTTTCCACTCTGTATGAAATGCGCAGAAGAAAATTCGAACATTTGTAGACATAACAAAGAAGAGAGGGCTTTGGTAGGAACTTGGGTTACTTTTGAACTGTTCAAAGCTCTTGACTGTGGTTATCGGCTATTTCAAGTGTATGAAATTTGGCAATTCGATTCTGTGTCGGATCAGTTCTTTAAAGGCTATGTGGATAATTTCTTGAAAATTAAGCAAGAAGCTAGCGGATATCCCAGTTGGTGTCAATCAGATTCAGAAAAAGAACAGTTTATTCGTGAATATGAGGAGGCAGAAGGTATTCGTCTTGATCCAAGTTGTATTAAAAAAAATCCTGGGAGAAGATCCTTTGCTAAGATTATGTTGAACTGTCATTGGGGAAAATTAGCCCAGCGTGAAAAAATGACCCAGACGGAATACATCAACGATCCGTCTAAATATTTTGAATTGGTCACCAATCCAAATTTCATTGTGAAGCATGTAGAAATCTTTGACTATGACTGTCCATTCATCTTGGTCAACTACGAAACAAAGTTGGAACATATTGATACTCACGCTACAGCCAATGTTATTGTAGGAGCCTACGTAACAGCTTATGGAAGGCTGAAATTGTACAGCTTTCTTGAAAAGTTAAAGGATACAGTTCTATATTTCGATACAGATAGTTGCATGTACGTTCATGATCCTGAATTATGGAACCCTCCCATTATTAACAGCAGACTAGGAAAATGGACTGATGAAGAGTCTGACTGTAAAATCACTCATTTCAGAGGACTAGGACCAAAGAATTATGCTTACAAAATGAAAACAAAAGATGGAAAAGTGAAAAGCAAATGTAAAGTGAAGGTAATTACTTTGGATTACAATACAAGTCAGGTGGTGAATTTCGATACATATTCAAAATGTGCTTTGAGTCGCACTACAGAAATCAAAATTGAATATGATTGTAGAATCAAGACATAGAGATAGAACGGTCACCAGTGAACCGCAAACGAAAACGTTTCGTTCTGTATACACAAAGAGAGTTATTGTAAATGATACTGACACTGTACCCTATGGCTATAAAACGTTGAGAAGATAATTCCATGTTTCATTGTTTTGAACTGAACGGTCCGAGTAAGACGCAAAATAATATCACTGGAAAAATTATGCTGCCTTTACCAATAGAACTACGTGAAAAGATTTATGGAGAATTCGTTCAACAGCATACGCTCGATGAACAAACGCAACTTTACATTAAATTCGGCTGTGCGAAACTTTGGATAGATAAATTGCACAAAGGTTTTGCAAAAGGAGATCAGTCCTGCAAGTTGTATGCTATACACAACTTTATTGCTATGATGGTAGACGATTCGGATTTAGATCTCGTTCTCAAAGCTTATTTAGCATCTTGCTGGTGGAAAGACGGTGCTATCGGTAAACAAATCCGATCTACAAGTCGCTGGTGCTTTATTATCATAGGAAGAACAGAAGAAAGCTTTCTTAACGTTCTGAAAATGAAATCAGTTTTATTTAACTTTTACGTACGCTACAAAAGAGGATTTATTCAAAACGATGAGGAAATAGTGGATACCTTGGAAAGCTGTATTTTATTTGATAGAGATGTTACAGAAGAAAGTGTATATTCATCCCTTTCAACAAAAGGCCTTACAAAACGTGTTTTTCCATTTAGAGGAATACGTGAATTCAGAAACATGGACAGTGAATATCAATTGTATTTGGGTAATGAGCCATTGCATACAGTTATTAAGGAACATGAAGACAAATGGAAAACTCGTGGCATTTGTGAATTTGCATTGTGAATTTGCATTGTAAAATGTAATATTGTATGAAATATTATATTGTACGAAATGTTTTTATGCTAAATTGTTTTTTTGCACAGATATTGTTTTTCATTTTCAATGTTTTTTAACGGATATTGTTTTTTCATTCCATTGTTTTTTCACAGTTCATGTCTTGTTTCATTGTACAAAATTGTTTGAATAAAAAACATATGAAATAATTCTGGGCTTGACTTTTTTTCTTCTGACTGTAAGTCTTTTGACTGTAAGTCTTTTGAGAGAAAAAATTGACAATTCGAAAGAAAAGCTCTTTCTTGGCGAATGGTAGCCCTGAAAAGGGCTGTTTTTTCTCCATTCACTGGATTGTTAAAATTAATTCCATACCAGTGACATGAAGTCGGGCGAAAACTCAAGCCCTTGCCTCTTTAAAAACTCGCACAGAGTTTTCATCTTCGCTGCCTCTTCTCTTCTTGCTTCTTTTTCTCCAGATCTAGCTTCTCCTCCATGTCTCTCTTCATCATTTCGCCCTTTCTCCTTCAAAAACACTTGCTAAATGTTTTATTGTCTTTCATTGTGAAATGAAAAATAATCCGATCATAAAAAAAGTTCGTTTTTATACGTTGACGGGAGGATTGACCTACTTTGACTCAGAATTAACGTTAAAATGTTTAATGATATAACGAACGATTCGATTGGGCGACGTTAATTCTATGTCGAAGTAGGTCAATCCACCCTGCAAGCTATAAAATTCCAATGTTTTATACATCAAATCATTATCGTTCCATCATGGTACAGATACTTCCCTTTCCGATGTGCGGTAACAGATGCTATATAGAATGCGGAAAATGCCTTACTATTCTGGACTATCTTGGCCAGAAGCATAACTGTCCTTATCCTGATGAGGGATTCTATGACTATGATGAAAGCTCGGCAGTATGCTGTGAATACTGTGGATGTGAAATCATCCCAGTAAATCGTTTAGAAGAGCAATAGTCTTTATAGATGAATACTCGAAAAACAGCCCTTTTCAGGGCTAACCAACACCACGAAAAGATCTTTCTTTTCAAATTTGTCAATTTTCAGTCAAAAGACTTTCACCCAATGAGTTACACTCTAAGAATTACACTCTAAGAGTTATACTCCAAAAAAGCCTAAGGCCACAGCCGCTGCAATGTTTGCTCTAACCAGACAAAAAAGTCTATTCCCAACCCTTTTTGAGCAGAGACAGTGTGGGTATCAAAAAATCACACTGTATTCCATACCAAAAAAAGTCAAAAGCATAAACCCTCTCTTCTATCATTTCAGATTTATCAATTGTTTTTTGGATTAAAAAAAAAATGTAACGAACGTTCTGATTGGCCAACGTTAAACCAACGAATCTTCTGATTGGTCAAAAAAACGTTAATTCTGAATCAAAACTAGGACTGATGGGAGGATTGACCTACTTTGGTATAGAATTAACGTTACCCAGTTGAATCGTTCGTTATATCATTACACATTTCGATTGGTTAACGTTAATTCTAAGTCAAAGTAGGTCAATCCCTATGCAAGAATACATAAAGTCCGGACTCAATTGTAAAAAATTATTATCAAGTAGATAACCAAATCATCAACATGCCTTCAAGAATAAGAACTCTTGACAAACGTTTCACTTTAAATGATGTTAAACGACGTTTTAGAAAAGCCTTTAATCAGATCGTCTTGCTGGAGCAACGTTTAGACCAGGTGAAGAAACGGTCCAAGATGGCAGAACGTACAAACAACAGAGCGTTCCGCTATAACCTTCGAATGAAGCTTACAGTTATTGAAGAGACACTTCAAATGTTTTATGAATATGCTTTTTCCAAAGCTGACCAGATTATCGAACTTCACCGAGAGCTGTTCAACGATTCGTCTGATTCTGAATAATTATTCAACTTGATTATCTTCAAAACAGCCTTTTCAGGGCTACCCAACACCACGAAAAGATCTTTCTTTTCAAATTGTCAATTTTCAGTCAAAAAGACTTTCAGTCAAAGAGATACACTCTAAGAGTTATACTCCAAAAAAGCCTATTTTTGACATTTCTACCTCTATGAGTTACACTTAATAACACATAGCGTTTCACCCCGCTTTATCGAGGGTGCTTTCGCCCGGGAACGCGCTCTTAATTCTGAGTCAAAGTAGGTCAATCCTAGTTCTGACGAGAGGATTGACCTACTATGACTTAGAATTAACGTTGTCCAATCGATTCGTTCGTTATATCATTACACATTTTGATTCGCCAACGTTAATTTTAAGTCAAAGTAGGTCAATCCCTATGCAAGAATATATAAAGTCCGGACTCAATTGTAAAAAATTATTATCAACTAGATAACCAATTCGAATCATCATGTTTACAAGAAAACTGACTTCGAGTGAACGCAAGATACAACGCAAAATGAATGTTGCCAAACGAGAATTTATGGAAGCCTACAAACAGATCGACTTGTTAGAACATCGTCAAGATGTGGTAGAGAAAGCATACAAGATGTCAGAACGTACAAATAACAGATTGTACTGCTGTTACTTTGGGATAAAATTATGGGTTATTGAAGAAACACTCGATATGTACAGAAATTATACCCGCTGTAAGCGTGAACAGATGGATGAACTTCACCGGGAGTTTTTCGACGAATAGGTCTAACTCTGAATATTTTTTTGAGTTGATTTCTTTTAAAAACAGCCCTTTTCAGGGCTACCAATCACCAAGAAAAGATCTATCTTTCCTCAAATTTGTCAATTTTCAGTCAAAAGACTTTCAGTCAAAGAGTTACAATCAAAAAAGAGGTCCTTTGCATCAACTCTCTAGCTAAATCTTTCCCCCAAAGAACAAAATCGTTCCTCTGACTAAGTCCAACAGTAAGTTTTGAGTAAGAAAAAGCCATCTTTCCAATAAAACTAAAGATATAACGAGCTTTTTGATTGGACAACGTTAATTCTGAGTCAAAAGTAGGTCAATCCATCCAGCAAAACTATAAAAAGTCAATGTTTTATACATCAAATCATATTCGTTCCACTATGGTTCAGATACTTATTTGCCTTTTGTGTGCTCAAGCATGCGACATAGAGTGTGGGAAATGTACATTTCCCCTACAGTATCTTGGACAAAAGCACAACTGTCCAAATCCTGATGAGGGATTTTATGATGAAGACGATGACCCAGGGGTCTGGTGCGAATATTGCTGGCGAGAGATCAGCCCTGTAGTTTATACAGTCGATGAATAGCCTTGCCAGACAACAAGACTCAAAACAGCCCTTTTCAGGGCTACCATTCAGCAAGAAAGAGTGATCTTTCGAATTGTCAATTTTCAGTCAAAAGACTAAGTCCAAATTTCTGTGCATAACACGAATCTTTTCCTTCTAGTTTTTACACACACAAAGAAATATAACGAAGCTTCTGATTGGACAACATTAAACCAACGAAGCTTCTGATTGGTCAAAAAACGTTAATTCTAAAAGATTATTCTTTTCAAATTTTGGTATTTCTACCTCTAAAGAGTTACACTTAATAACACATAGTGTTTAAACCCCCTCTTCATCGAGGGTGCTTTCGCCCGGGAACGCGCTCTTAATTCTGAGTCAAAGTAGGTCAATCCTAGTTCTGACGAGAGGATTGACCTACTTTGACATAGAATTAACGTTGTCCAATCGATTCGTTCGTTATATCATTACAATTTGATTGGTCAACGTTAATTCTGAACCAAAGTAGGTCAATCGTCCCACCAGCTTATAAGAGCCAACGATATTTTTCTAAATAATAAATTATTCGACTCTCAGCTCTCGGATAAAACGCTAACGGAAAAATGGATTTCAACTTAAATGGATTCAACTTGGACGGTTTCGACATAGACGAATTCCTACCAAAAGAAAACACTGGAGATATTTTATCATCAGCAATGAATTCAACACTCATCAACCCATCGACAGCGATGAATTCAACTCTCGTCAACCCAACGACTGCGATAAATACAACACTCATCAACCCAAAGACCATATTGGACGACATTTTTGAAGAAGTAAGACAGCTGAATTCAAAACAAGATTCTGTATTGACTCAGCTTTTAGAAGAACTGAAGACTTTTAACAAGCATTTGGAGGAGATAAAAACTTTAAACACGAACACTGAACAGCTGAGCAGAAATATTGAGACATTATGTCAACAGAGTAAGCGTGATTCACCTGTTCCTGTGCAGATTCCGGTGAAAATCCCGATGGAGTTTGACTTTGATAAAACCAGTCTTCATAAACTAGTAGGGTCAATCGTAACGGTTGTAAAAAAAGAAAAACAACAGCCAAAGGAAAAACAGCGAAGAGCAACAAAAAAAAAATCAGAGGAAAGTAATGGGGAACTTCACAAAAAGCAAGGAGTTCTCAACAACTGGGCAATCACGACAATGACAGGACAGGGCAAATATGGCAAAAGGATTGATGACTTCGATGATTTCAAGATCCCGAAAAAACCAAAGAAAAGCTGTCAGTAAAGGCGAAAAAAACATTCCAACACAGAAAAACAGCCCTTTTCAGGGCTAACCCAACACCACGAAAAGATCTTTCTTTTCAAATTGTCAATTTTCAGTCAAAAGACTTTCAGTCAATGAGTTACACTCTAAGAGTTATACTCAAAAAAGCCTAAGTCCACAGTCACACTGTAAATTTTTTACTCTAACCAGACAAAAAAAGTCTATTCCCAACCCTTTTTGACCAGAGACAGTGTGGTCATTAAATTCACACTGTATTCCATATAAAAAAAAAAAAAGACTAAGTCCAAACTCCTGTGCATAACACGAACCTTCTCCTTCTGATTGGTCAATATTAAAGCAACAAAGCTTCTGATTGGTCAAAAAACGTTAATTCTGAAAGATTATTCTTTTCAAATTTTGTCATTTCTACCTCTACAGAGTTACACGTAATAACATATACCGTTTAAACCCCCTCTTCATCGAAGGTGCTTTCCCCGGGAACGCGCTCTTAATTCTGAGTCAAAGTAGGTCAATCCTAGTTCTGACGAGAGGATTGACCTACTTTGACATAGAATTAACGTTGTCCAATCGATTCGTTCGTTATATCATTACACATTTTGATTGGTCAACGTTAATTCTGAACCAAAGTAGGTCAATCCTCCCACCAGCTTATAAAATCCGACGATTTCTTCACTATTCAATTGAACGATGGAAGATCTTCGGAAGTCGGTTCAAAATTTAATGAGAGCGGTATCCTCCCTCTCATTGAAATTAGAGAGAGTAAACGGACAAATAGAGAAGATAATGGGTGAGGATAAAAGACTACCATCACCACCATTGGCGATAACTAACGAAAAGAAGGAATTTGTCATTCCAGTGACGGAATGCTGGGATGACGACAATGAGCCGGCGTTCACGCTAAACTTTAACCTGGACGAGCAACAGATAAAGAGACTAAGGAGGCGGACAGCAAGCAGCTGTCCAGCCTGCAGAAAAGTTGGAGGTTGTGCCTAAAAAACACAACCTCCACAAACAGCCCTTTTCAGGGCTACCATTCCACACGAAAGAGTGATCTTTCAAATTGTCAATTTTCAAGACTATCAGTCAGTACAACCCACTCAAGGTAAGCAGAATGGGGCACTCAGGGTAAGTCAGATAGGGACTGGCCAATCTCTGCAATATGTACAGTCTAAGATCAACCGGAAATGGTCTTTGCCCTGTAACCATGACGTCACATGACTTTTCCTAAGCCACAGGGTAAGGAGAGTAGGTACCGGAAGGTCACGTCAGCCGCAAGTGACGTCACGTGCCCTATTCTGCTACCCTCGCTGCCCCATTTACTGTCAGGGTAGCAGAATGGGCCACACAGGGGTAGTCACTTGGACAACCGGAAGTGACGTCACAGTGCCAAAGTCACGTGTCAAAATGGCGGACTTTTGGCGTTATCTACTTCCGGTTTGTCTCCAAAAGTGCCCCATTTGCTATCCCAGTGCCCCATTTACTGTCAGGATAGCAGAATGGGGTACTCAGGGGTAGTCACTTGGGGCGAAATCGCCTATTTTGCCCCAAGGGACTACCCTATACTACTATCGTTGGCTTTTGAGGTAAAAATGTATTAAACGAGTCCACAAAAAATGTTATTAAGCTCGCCAAAGGATCGCTTAATAACAATTTTAATGAAATTTTATCTAAAAAACCAACTCATGTCAAATCCTATATATCTGTGATGCATTACACGAAGCGAGTGATCATATAAATATGGATCCATAAAATCCATTTTGTCTAATAACTGACTGAATCATGAGGTAGACTAGTCCTTTGTCAGGCAGAAAATTTATCAATAGCCAAAAAGGTTTCGATACAGCTTACGTATAATCTGTTTATTTATAATAGGGACCACTTCAACATGTATACTCCTCACAAAATGGCCACCATTAGCACGAATACAAGCTTGAAATCTTCTGGGCATTGACCAGATCGAGCCGTCCAGCTTTGTTGTGGGATATCCTGCCATTCCTGACTCAAAAGTTGCTCAAGGTTTTGGAGGTTCTGAGGCCCCACATTTCCATCATTGACACGTCTACCGAGAATGTCCCACGCATACTCAATCGGATTGAGATCTGGAGATCTCAAATTGCCCAGAAGAGTTCAAGCTTGTATTCGTGCTAATGGTGGCCATACCTGTACTGACTGTTCTGGTTGCAGCTTGAACGGATTTTAGAGACTTTAAAACATCTGAGTAGTGTGGGACCACTTTTTTGTATTTTGATTTAGACAGTGCCTTACTACAAAAGCTTGAAAGTGAGAAACTTTATCTGATAGAAAATACAGAATTGCTTGGACTGGTTTGTGCCTCAATAATCATTACATCTATACAATGAAAATGTCTATATGTGTAATAACAAAATTCTGGTGCAGCGGCAATTCATTGTACATGTATTTGTTTTTGAACGGGGAGAAACCATTTTGGGAAATGGAGAAAATGCTGGTTACCAGCATTTTCTCCTTTTCCCACAATGTTCTCAAAGGTCTATTTCCTCGTTGTGCTTTACGCTCAATGTTTTTAATAAAGGGATGGTATAACATCTCAAATAAAAGTACTGAACAAAATGAGACTTTGCGCTTTATTCAGTCTGATCTTGATCTACAATGTCTGCGAAAGTTTCTGAGACCGAAAATAGCATGAAACTTTATTTCCGGACTGATTTATCCTTCGCAATATTCTAAAAACTCTTGTAAATCCAATATTTTTGGTCCCAGACAATTTAGAAAGCGCTCATATAGCTTGTCATAAATTATTAAAACTCCAATTTTTTATCAAATGTCGTCTAGAAACATGACATTTTCATTTTTCAGTTACTTTTCCCAATGCAAGGACCTTTCCAGTCCTACCTTGTGTTTCATTGTGTAGTCTGCTTAAAAGAAAAATTCATAGCTCAGAACGTTTAATTGTCTTAACATCATTGTATACTTTGTCTTTAAAGAGGTATTAACCAGATTTTCACCCCTTTTTTTTCTTCGTGGGGGGAGGGTGGGGTGGGGGGTGGAGAGAAAGAAAGTTGATACTTTGTCAGGAAATATCAAAAGGACGCAATTGTTCACTCTTATTTGGAAAAGAAAAAAAAAAAAAACAAGAAAAGACCCTACCAACCGAGACATGGGGCCCAACCGATGATATACCGTGTTCACCCTTTACCACACAATCCTGACTTTTAACGACCCTGATAAAGAAGCCTTCTGAAAACATTTTGTGAAAAGGAGAAAATGCTGGTAACCAGCATTTTCTCCTTTTCCCACAATGTTTTCTACTCTTCCCAAAACAAATGTTAGTATTTGAGTCACATTTATTCTGTCGTCTGTAAATGCTTTCAATTTGGACCAGTCCAAAAATTTGTCGTTTGGTAAAGACTTAAAGATATATTTGAGTCATGCTCTGTGAAAAGGAGGCTTAATGCCTCTGCAAACAGTACCGACCAAGGTCAGCCTGCACAATCCACACAGTGCAAAAGACCAGTGTATACCTCATAATTCAGTCGGTTCCTAGACAAAATGGATCTTATGAATCCATAACACTGTATACATGGATATATACGCGTGTCGAAAATTCTGCGAATTACCTTTTGCGAACGGAAATGTTTGCGTATTCAAAACACTCGTTATTTGTTGGTGTACTCGTAGTAAAATATGCAAACAGAAAAGTTTGCGAATTTTCCAAATTCGCGAAATCGCAAAAATTTCCACGTCGCAAACATTTCCACTTATACAGTACTGTGATAACTTGCTGGGTACCATGGATCCCGGAGATGCATAAAGCCCCCTTTTTGCCGGAGCACGGCTCATTTATACATTGTAAGGCAATAACGAATAAACCGCTGCTATAAAGGAATAAGAAATTTTACAGAAAAAAAAGTAAGGAAGAAACCCTCTGCAATGGCTCGTGTTTTCTACACGTATTTCTACCTCTGTTAATCCTAAAGCCATCTTAGCTATCGATTGAAAGTTAGCAGTCTTTATTACCATTTTCTATTAAAAAAACTTTAAATTTGGTTAAAGTTTCCTTTAAAAGCCAGAAAGCTGAGTCAATGAATTAAAATCTGTTCGAAAATGAAAAAAAAAAAAAATGTGTGTGATTACGTGTCATCCTATAAAAGTCCTAATTTTCACCAAAATAGCGGCAGGTGCCGTCTCAACACCCAAAGGTCTGCATTCTAAAACGTTTTTCCGAAGAAAAGAAGTATCAATTGTCAATCTAAAACCTTTACCAAAATATCCCAAATTTCAACAAACCCTCCGAAGAAGATTTTTGAAAACTTTGAAGGAAAAAGAGATAAATGTTGGTTACCATGATTCTATGCATTCCCCACATTTTTTCCCCTTTTGGTTAATGTATATTTATTTTGCATATATTTAGAAACAAGTTCTTACAACCTATACAAATCTCTCTGGATTCTGCATCTTGGAAACTACTACCAGTACCCGTGCCGAATGCGTGGGTCAATGAGAGGTCCAAAAGTTGACACCTGCTCCCGGGAGTCGAACTTGGGAACTTATGGTTACGAGGCCGACGCTCTACATCACAATCACGGACACACACCTTTTGAAGGACAACTCCGTCATATAAACAAGATAAAATTTGTAATCTGCATTTTTTTTTTATTTCTTGTATTGTAAATAATTAGGCCCAGAGCATTTCGATTAAAAAACAAAACAATACAAAGTCTCTTATTTCTGCGATTTTTATTCCGTGCCACGTTATGGTATTTGTTTTTGTCTATAGATAAGTCTTAAAGCCATCTTCGGTAAGGAGTAAAACATCAGTTTTTGTTAAGATTGTCTCAAAAACTTGGGAATCGAAATCTAGCTGTACGTCACCTTAACCCTCCATCACACGACAAATTTTTAGACGTGTCAAAATTGAAAGCACTTGCAGATGATGAACTGGAAAAGGCTCATTTGGCGGAATTTGTCTCCAAAGCGATAAAAAAAGAAAACATTGTTGGAAAAGGAGAAAATGCTGGTTACCAGCATTTTCTCCTTTTCCCACAATGTTTTCAAAAGGTATTTTCCTCAGGGTCGTTAAAACTTGGGATTGTGTGTTATAAAATATTATGAAACTAGGGTGTCTTGTTCTATGTACAAGATTTATAGAATTTGCAGAAAAACACATAAATTACCACATGAATATTTTATTCTGTCGAAAATTTTTAGCTTTTTGTCTCCAGGAAATTAACTGAGAGCATCGCCTCCGTCTCTTTTCTGAGACACTCTTCGTTTTAACTTTCATGAGGTGGAAGTCTTTGCAAAACGTCGTCGGAAAAATGAAAAAAAAAAAATACTGAAAACCAGCATTTCTTCGGCTTTTTCTGGCCGTGTTTTCTGCAATGTCAGGGAAATCACGTCAGTTCAGGTAGATTTAACTTTTAGCTAGATGACACAATTTTAAATTCGTCTTTAAGCACTCGCAGACAACATTTAGATGTGGCTCAAGTGAATAGATTTTTCTGTAAAAGGACAAAATACCAGCATTTTCTTCTTTTCCCACAATGTTTCTGAAAACCTTCTTCTTCAGGGTCGTTAAAACTCGATATTGTGAGGTAAAGGATAGACTTAACCCTTCACCATGTGACACAATCTGGGATTCGTTTTTAAGTAGACGACAAATTAGATGTGGCTCACAGTATGAAATTTGTCTGTAATTGGGTAAAAAATTTATGTGGGAAAAGGAGAAAATGGTGAAAAGCAGCATTTCCTCAGCCTTTTCCGACGGTGTTTTCAGGCTACAACGTCTGGGGAAATCTTATCAGTTCAGGAAGAATAAAGTCTTAATCAGATGATGCAATTTGCTCGCAGACGACATTTAAAATCAAATTATGAGACTGGTCTGTGAAAGGGTCTAATACGAGGGGTGTTCGAAAAGTTTCGGGACAAGTGCCGCCATTCTTTTATATTTTGATATTTTTCAATGAGTTTTTCGGTAATGATAGCTACAACCATATTCTATAGGTTGGTTGAAACAAATAAACGAAGATACACGAAACGCGTGATGTATTGTCACCATAGCAACGTCAAGTCGACGTGAGCGGGGCACCTTGATGCACCGAATAAAAAGTTTGTCTTTACAAACGTCTGAAATAGTCATGGTTATTCGAAATACTCCACGGTATGCTCAATGCGCCTCTGATGCCTATGTACGCACGAATTAAAACAGTTTTTGAAGTCTGATGATGGAATGTTCCTTATACATTCCCTGACCACGACGGGAAGGTCATCGACGTCGTCGAAACTGACCGCGTAAGTAACGCTTGATAGTGGGGAATAACCAAAAATTACACGGTGCGAGTCAGGGGAGTATGGTTGGTGCGCAATAGTGCTACTCTATCTATCAGCAGGTACTTTCTTGGTAGTTGATGAAGTATAAGGTGTGGCGTTGTTGTGATATAAGTAGAATGTGCCTGGCTCTTGTGGTTGTTTCTCCTATACAGCCCTGATCAACTCATGTCGGTGCACCTGAAACGAGCTTATGGTTGAACCTGTGCATCTGTATACATGCAACAACGAAATTATGTTTATGAATCACTGGTTTCACCAACTGGAGTGCTTATTGTGATCGATACTTGCCATTAAAAAGAAGTTATTTTGTGAAGTGACGTCAAGGTGCCCCGCTCACTTCGACTTCATCACGTGTGGCGTATATCTTCGTTTATTTGTTTCGATTAACCTACAGAATGCGGTTGTAGCTATTAATACTGAAAAAAACCATTAAAAAATCTTAATAAATAAAAGAATGACGCCAATCGTCCTGAAACTTTTCGAACACCCCTCGTACCAGCATTTTCTTCTTTTCCCACAATGTTTTCGAAAACCTTCTTCAGGGTCCTTAAAACTCGGGATTGTATGATAAAAAGCTCACAATATAGACATGTATAAAATTTTGTCATTTGCTATGGAGTTGTTCACGCGCAACATCCTTTCCTTTGGAATTAGTTTGTATTGGAGTTAAACGATGTTTCAGAAGCTTAGAGGTCATGTTACGGCGGTCGGTGCACCTACACATGGCTTTCTCACACCAGAACTGACACAGCTTTTTTTCCAAGCCACTGACTGCTTTATTCACATGCATTAGAGTTCAAAGGCAAAAAATCGCCGGAAAGAAAGTTTGCCTCAAACGGGTATCGAACCCGCATCTACAATGTTATGAGTCAGATACGCTAACCACTGAGCTACCCGGCCGGGCACCCAGCGCCAAAGGCAAATCCAAAGCGGCATAAGTAAATCTGAAAGCCTTTTCGGACGGCATAGATCAAGATCGGACTGCATAAAACGTGCAGTCCGATCTTGGATCTATGCCGTCCACTTGTATAGTCAATCGTTTTTTTTAACAAGATTTAAATAAATGGTACTCTCAGCCGTAGAGAGAGGTCGTGTTTATTAATATAAATGGTGTTGAAAAAGATGATATTTCCATTTTTAGAACAAAGAATGGGTATTGGTATTAGCCACTGGTATCCTGTAAGGAATCCGATTTATGTTTGTGTTACTAGCTTTGGAGAGGATAATCAAATAGTAACAACAAAATTGATATCATTGGAGCACTGCTATGGTAAAACGGTGTTTAATGTATCTCCGTGATGGATAATACTAAGCAAGTCATCACGATACTTATGGGTCCATAAAGTCCATTTTGTCTAACGACCATCTGAATCATGAGGTAAACCGGTCCATTGAAATGCAGGAATTGACTAATAGCAAAAAGTTTCGATCTAAGTCAGCCGCTGCTTACAACACTGTCTGACCATGCTTGGTCGATGCTTTTTTTCTCTGTTAGATGCATTAGACCGCCTTCTCACAGAGCATGTTTCATTCGTAAAATGACATTGACGGGATAATAAAATAACAGCCACAAGATTAATATCATTTATTTTCCTACCGAGCTCTTGATACACCCTCATTTTTACTGATTTTTGTCTGACATTTTTTCTTTTTGTAGTTTAACCCCCAGGCTGCTAAGCGCGACTCACTGACTTTTTGCGGACAGTGTAGATCAAGATCAGACTGCACAGAACGTGCAGTCTGATCTTGGATCTATACTGTCCGATAAGGAGATAATTATTTTCTCCTAAAATTAAGTTTGAAGTAGAATTATTCGGGGTTTCAGTATCACTGGCTTCAAAGTTTGATTTATATTTATTTAATAGGATAGGGGTTAACGTGTTATTGAATAAAAGCATGGCCGTCTTTTTTTCTAACTCTTTTATAATATTTTCAGCGCCTTTTAGCAATGGACAGGGATCAAGACCATGCTGCATAAGACGAGCAGTCTGATCTTGGATCTATACCATCCGCTTGTTTAGATCTGCGAAAAAGAACAGAATATCAGGATTTCTGAGTTTCGGTGGATTGTAATTTTAGCCGTTTAAAGATACATCATTACAGCCAGAGAGAAAAAAAAAAAAACGCTGTTAAAACTTGAGATTGTGTAGAATGGCTCAGCTGTGTAAGCATAGATAAATTATCAATATATATGGTGTAAGGGATAGAAAAACACAAGGGCTTTGTCCTCATTTAAAACCGGAAAACGACGATACGGATTGCTGTTGAAGGCTTCTAAAACATGAAATGAATTTTCTATCCGTCGTAATTTGTGCAATCTTGCAGCCATCAGGGGCACATTGGGCATGAAGATACAAGAATTATTATAGTTTCTGAAAATAAGGATGAACTGGGTTAAAAATTAACTGAAAACTGGCTGAAAACGAGTATCTTTAAAGAATGTGAGTTTATATATTTGGCGGAGAATTAAATGCCAGCAGATGAAAACGACTTTCAAAAAAAATCTTAGCTTTCTTTTTCGTATCAAAATTTTTAGTTGTAATTGACATACCCAAGCCAGTGTTTTAAGTACACTAGAGTCGAAGGTTTTGAAAAATATATATGGCCTGCAACACGCGAAAAGGGGGACTCCGACATTTGCGTAAACTGTCGCCTCGGATCAGCCTACGCAGTCCGCGCAGGCTGATCTGAAACGACATTTTCCGTTTTCTTTGTAATTTTCTGTTCTACGCAAGTCTGCTGTAGCACAAAATCTAATGTAGTCTTAAAGTGCCGTCTCGGATTAGCCTGCGCGGACAGCGCAAGCTGATCCAAGACGACACTTTACGCAAATGTCCGAATGCCCCTTTTCGCGTGTTGCAGGCCATATGTGAAAAACGAAGAAAATGCTGGTAACCAGTATTTTCTCCTTTTCCCACAATCTTTCCTATACTCTGAAAAAAGAAAAACTAGGATTCGTGCAATATTTGATGTACGTGGGGTGATCAGAAAGAACGCGAACCACCCGATTATTTCAAAAACTACTTTACTTAAGATAACAAAAATTTGCACAGATGAACATTAATTACCTGGTTACTTACTCAAGCGTTTAAATGACGTCATAGGCAAATAAGAAAAGAGTGACGTCATTTCAATGACATCACATACTGCGTTAGCGGTTCACAATGTCGGATGACGTTTTATTTGAGCAGAGAGTAATTATAAAGTTTTACGTTAAACTCGGAAAGTCTTCATCGGAAATTAAGGCCGATTTAGATAAAGTTTATGGGGACTCAGCACTGAAGAAAACCAGTATTTGTAAATGGATTGGACGATTTAGAGAAGGACGCGAAACCGTTGAAAATGACCCTAAATCTGGCCGTTCATCAACATCAGTAACGGACAAAACTATCGCGGATGTGCAGCAGCATGTAAAGCAAGATCGTCGAGTTACTGTCAGGGAAATAGCTGACACATTTAGCATTTCCTATGGAAGTGCACAGGAGATTTTAACTGACAAACTTGGAATGTCGCGTGTTTGTGCAAGGTGGGTGCCTCGGCTACTGACGCCCGAGCAAATGGGGGTTAGGGTCGAAATTTGTTCTGAAATTTTAGAACGCATTAGGAAAGAAGGATCAAACTTTACTGATCGTATTGTGACATGCGATGAAACATGGGTACACTTTTACGAGCCCGAATCTAAACAACAAAGCAGTGTATGGAAACATCCAACATCGCCGTCCCCTGTTAAAGCCAAACTTTCTAAGTCTGTTGGTAAAGTTATGTGCATCATGTTTTTCTCTTCTCAACGTTTTCTTCTAAATCATGTTGTACCTATACATACTACAGTCAATGCTGAGTATTATGCCAGCATTATTCGAATGAATTTAATACAGGCCATCCGAAAAAAACAGCCGAAACTTCTATGGAGAGGCGTCATTTTACATCAAGATAATGCTCCCGCTCACAAAGCCAAACTTGTACAGGAAGTTTTGAAAAAACTAAACATAGAAACATTAGACCATCCTGCCTATAGTCCAGACCTGGCCCCATGTGACTTTTGGCTATTTCCTGTTTTGAAAGATTCTCTACGTGGCACGCGCTACGAGAGCAGAGAGGAACTAACCCATGCCATGACCGGGTCGTTGAGAGTGATGTCACGTGACGGGCTCGCGCACGTGTTTCGCGCATGGGAATCAAGAATGAATAAGTGCATAGAACACAAAGGAGGTTACTTTGAAAAACAGTAAACATTCCAAGTTGATTTTTATAACAATATTCCAATAAAGGCACTGGTCCGCGTTCTTTCTGATCACCCCTCGTATTACCAGGATATGCTTTAAATTTCTACAAGTCTAAAATTGCATCATTTGTAGAAGACTAAAAGCGACCTAAACCTATATTTTTGGAATGCTTTGCTATAAAAGACTAGGTAAATGAAAAGATAAAATTTTTTCTAATTAACCTTTACTATGTAATTCTTCCTTCCTTCTTTTCATCTTGTCTTTCCTTCCTTCCTTCCTTCCTTCCTTCCTTCCTTCTTTTCCGCTCTTTTATTATATTTTCTCTCACGTACGAAACGCTCTCTCTCTCTCTCTCTCTCTCTCTCTCTCTCTCTCTCCTCTTTCTAACTCTCTCTTTCTCTATCTCCCTCGTTTTCGCTTTCTCTCTCTCCCTCGTTCTCTATTCTTCTCTCTTGCCGTCTCTCTCTCTCTCTCTCTCTCTCTCAAACTTTCCTTGATTTTTTTTTCCTTATCCAAACTGTCTTATTTATAGACAGACCTATGTCTAATAAATATCCGATATATTGTATTTCTTGCATGTTGCACCCTTTACAATACAATCCCGACTTTTAATGGGGAAAGAAGCTTCTGAAAACATTGTCGAAAAAGGAGACAATGCTGGTGACCAGCATTTTCTCCTTTTCCCACAATGCTTTCCTCCCTTTAAAAGACATCTTTCATCATTCAAACCATAATTTTTCGTCTGCAAACCTTTTATTTTGGATAAATCCACTCGTCTGATAAAGAGTTAGAAAAAAAAAAACCTATCTGTCATATGCATGTGTTTATGAATATTCTATGAGGTGATTTGGGACGGAGGTTTGACGACAATTCAGTCTGGTCTGCATGTTATACAGTTACAATTATCTCCACGTTACATAACGTCACAGTAATTTCCCGCGGGGACCGTATAAAACAGCTTTATCTGAACTTTAATTCGAAGTAAGAGGGGATAATTTTGGACTGAAGTTAAAAATCGGTGAAAGTTGTATTCGTTATGTTTCTGAAACCTTTATCACGCAGTCCCGAGTTCTAACCAAGCTGATTGATTGATTGATTGATTGATTGATTGATTGATTGAGTGAGTGAGCGAGCGAGCGAGTGATGTTTAATACTGTTTTTTCATCGACTCCGGTATATCAGCAGCGGCCAGTGCACCTATCCATGCTTTCCTGGAGTTTCTTTTACCAGTACTCTATACAATATCCTTTCCAAGCCACTGGCTTCTTTCCCACATAATCAATGTCGAAACAATGGTCAGCGGTGAGAGAGGAATGAATCCTGTCACAATGACTATCATCAATCTTCGGAAGGAAATAGGCTGAGCCGGGGATCGAGGCAGCGACCTCCTGTTCCCAAGTCCTCTACTCTACCGACTGAGCTACTGGGGCTCGACTTTAACTAACCTGTGAAAGAAGGCTATTGAAAACATTGTGGGAAAAGGAGAATATGCTGGTAACCAGCATTTTCTCCTTTTCCCACAATGTTTTATATCCTTTCAGAGACCAACCCCATCAATTGGGCACATTTATTCTGTCGATTACAAAGGCTTTCAATTTGGACAAGTCTAAATTATAGTTGTTAGGTACAGAATGAGATATAGTTTATCGTTTCTATCGAATTTATTAATTTAGGATTTTTGGCAAAAATATACACTAAATGACAAAAATAAGTAATATTATTGGTTAACGTCGGGAATATTGTAACTTAATTCTTACTTATTAAAATTGGGAACTTTATCAAAATAGGGATCTAACAGACTAACAAAGACAAGGATTTCGTCACCAAAATAGGGTATTCTGGTTTTTGGAAAGAGGATTTTGCTACCCAAATTAAGGATTTTGTTACTAAAGTTGGGTATTTTCACACTAAGGTTTTTTTGGGTTTTTTTTCTATCACTGAAAAAAAGGAGATCAACGTTATTTAAACCATTGATGGTGTTTCAAAAAGTGAACAAGAAAATTCCTAGTGTGTCTTTTTCTATTTTGAATTCGACTGCAGTCGCAAAGGACTTTTTATATCTTGCTGCACACTTCTTGTTAATGTAGTATACCACTGGGACAAATTGCCCAATTGATTTTCACCTCCATTTATGAGGCAAAACTTAATTAAAACTCTAACAGTCGAGAAAATTTAACACTTGTCCAAAATAACGGCAGGCGACGTATTGAATGTAGTTCAGACTTTAAGATTTGCCTCTAAAAATGTAGAAAAATATTGTGGGAAAGGGAGAAACTGCTGGTTGCCTTTTGCGAGCTTAATATCATTTTCTTTTACGAGTTTAATAAATTCTTACCAAAAAAGCAAACAAATGTCTGATTCTTGTTTTAACATAACAAAATTTCGTCGATTGTAGTTCAGGACATGCAAAAAACATATGTACACACGTGGTAATTTCCAAAGATATAGAGGGTATTTGTTTTTTACGGTGAAATATCTAAATTTAGTTCATCGAGTGAACATCATATGTAATATCTCCACGAGTGGCGCAGTCACGAGTGAATATAATACCGGTGATGTTCACTCGATGAACTAAATTTCGATTTTTCACCGAAAAAATATATATATATATTCTATTTATTTCATGCTTTTAACCCTTTCTGTGGGGAACTTAATCAAAATCCTGTACAGCTCTTTTCGGTTATTCCCTGTGGCGTACCCTCTCCGCATAGCAACGCATTACAATATTACGTCAAGCGCAATCTGGTTGTTAAGGCACGCGCATTTTACCTAGGTAACTAGTGTGCGGGAACAACTGTTTCCGCCTTCAATTGAAGAGTTAGAATATAAAAATCGGTATTTTCACTGGTCGTAACCATGACATATCGAAAAATATTTCACCGATATTTCTCGATAACCTACCGGAAACCATGAAATAAAAAACGAGATTCGTGGCTCTGAAACATGTATATGAGCCATTCTTTTACAAAAGGAGGTTTGCTGAATTTCCATGATGCATTATACCTAGCAAGTCATCAAGTACTTATAGATCCATGAAATACAATCAGTCTAACAATCGACTGTATATGGAGGAAAATTGGTCCTTTAACACGAAGAAAGTTTACAAAAATGCAAAGAGTTTCGACACATGTCCGCCTGCACGGTCTGCGCAGGCTGACATGTGTCGATACTTTTTGCAAACGCACCGAGCTCACTTTTTGCAGAATATGGCTCATATAAATGACGTCACGTTATGACGTCACACTAAGGTTATCCCAAACTCGTGTAAGATATAGAGGACTTTTTTTTCTTTTCGTGAAAGATCGAAATTTTTTCATCGAGTGAACATGATCGGTAATATTTGTCAATTCCCCGTAACGCACCCCTCCACATAAGAACGCATTACAGTAATACGTACAGCTCGAAAAGTGTTGGGTAAATGCGCATAAATTACGTCATATTTCCCTCTTGTTAAATGGCACGCGCTGTTTACATAGGGAACTAGTGCACGGGAACTACTGTTTCCGTCTTAAATTGAAGAGTTAGAAAATATGAAATAGGTATTTCTCACTGGTCTTAACAATGTCAAACCATAATCTACCATTATTTCTCGATAAACTACTGAAAAGCATGAAATGAATTAAAATCTTAATTGATATAAATTTTACTCTAAGAATAAGGGAGGTTAGTATTTAAGAAGGATATTCTAAAAGTGGTCTGCAACAAAATTGTTTTAGTGTGGAACGAGTTGATTGGCATAATTATGATACCATAGACGGAAACGTTGGTCAATACTTTTGCACTCAACGGTCTTTATGAACAAAATAAGCAATTGACTTTATATCAGCCTATTATATTTGCTCTTTATCGTATAGAAATAAATATAGGCTCGTACAAATTGAAAGCAGTTGCAGATTAAAAATGAATGTTTCCTAAATGAGGTGATTCTGTTCTTTTATCTTCTATAATAGCTTTTTTTATTTTGTGTGGGAAAAGGAGTAAACAGATCACAAGCATTTTCTTCTTTTCTTACAAAATTAAAAAAAAAAAGTCTTCTTCTCGATCCCGTAAACACGAGCTTGCACACAATCTCGAGTTTAACCCTTTCCCAGATAACAAAATTTTAGCCTTGTCCAAATTGAAAGCGTTTGCAGACGACAATTCCAATGTGGCTCAAATGGTGCAATTTCCCCTTGATAGGGTAGAAAACATTGTGGGAAAAGGAGAAAATGCTGGTTACTAGAATTTTCTCCTTTTTCCTACAATGTTTTCAAAAGGCTCCTTTCCCATGTCGTTAAAAATCGGGGTTGTTTGGTAAAGGGTTAACCGATCCTGAGAAAGAAGGCTTCTAAAAACAATGTAGGAACAGGAAAATCTACTGTCAACCAGCATTTTCTCTTTCTTCCCACATGCTTTCTTCTCTTCCAAAAACAAATTTTGATTACTAAGTCACAGTTATTTGTCGTCTGAAAATCTCTCAATTTAGACCAATCTAAACCTTTGTCGTTTGGTAAAGAGTTAAACTAAGTTATATAGGAAACTATATATAAATCATTCAACAAAAAAGCTTTCATGATAGACAAAGAGGAATACGGGAACCATATTGTAAACACCTGTAATAGGCTTTCGTAATGAACAAAGAACGGACCGGGGACCATTGAAATTTCCTAGCAAATGCTTTTAGGTAACCTCAGATTACGGTCTTAACTCATAACCGAACGATAAATTCTTGGACTGGATCAAATTGAAAGAATTTGCAGACGACAAATTAAATGTGACTCGAATGATGGTTTTTACTGTGAAAGGGCAGAAAAGATTGGGGGGGAAAAAAAGAAGATGCTGATTTCCAGCATTGTCTCGTTTTCCCATAATCTTTTCAAAAAGCTACTTTCTCGGGGTCGTTAAAACTCGGGAATGACTGGCAAAGGATCAATTCTTCTAGCACTAGACACAAGTCAAGTATACATGTATCTTCAAGGTTCTTATCGGTATGTAACGACCGAGATTAGAATGCAAATAGCATGCATTATGATCTTGTGTGTGCGCTTTACATTATGTTTGTGATGGTAGTTCGGCCAAACAATCTAAAAAATTGTTACATTTAGGCTCTGTTTGACTGGAAAAGTTTTTACCCTTAACCTGCAAAATAACTTATTTGAAACATTCCAGAAAAATGTTGACCAAGGTCACTTTAAATTTTGAACAAATATTTGTTTTACAAAACCCACATATTGCTATTTCAAAGTTTGTTTTTTTTTCTTGGGTGGGGGGGTTATCTCCTTATGGGACAGTGTAGATTGAAGATCAGACTGCACGTTCCCTGCAGCCTGATCTTCATCTGCACTGTCATCAAAAGGTCCTCGAGTCGTGCTTTGCTGCCTAAGGTTGGTTGGTTAATTCTTTAAACTATGTCAACCTCTCTCTTAGACTGAACAATACAATCCAATGAAACTCAGTCGATTTTTCTTTATCTTACAGGCTTGACTGGACAAGTGAACGGTATTGATTCAAGATCAGAATGCACGCTATATGCAGTCTGATCTTAATCTATGCTGTCTGCAAAAACCTTTGTGTCCACACAAGCTCTTTGAGGGTTTGCGTGCCAAGGGTCAATAACAATTTAATTCAATTAAAGGCAACTGCTGTTCCCGATTTTATTCAGTCCTGTTAAAAGAAGATCTGTTACATTCGGCCTGCACTTGAAAGATGTGTTTCCTTGCTTCCTCAGACCAGCACTGACACAACTTTCTTTCCAAGTCACTGACTAATTTTCTCACAGGCATCAGAGGTTAGGGGCAAAAAATCGCCAGAAAGGCAGTTTGCCTTAATCTGGTAAAATCCAGTACAGCTCGTTTCGGTTTTCCCCGTGGCGCACCCCCCTCCGCATAGCAACGTATTACAATTTTACGTAAAGAGTGAGAAATGTATGGTAAATTACGTCATATTTCCATCTGGTTGAGTGGTACGCGCTGTACAACTAGATAACGGTTGGGTCCATCTGAACTTTGTCTGAGTATGACTGGGACCTAACTAGCTCTAACAATATTCTGTTACTGAAAAAAGTTGACCAAGGTCACTTTAAATTTTGAACAAATATTTGTTTTACAATATTTAACTCAATAGTTAGTGCCAATATGCAAGCTGTACATAGTGTGAAATATGTTTGCAATGTTTAACTTAACCTGTCAGTTATCGATCGATTTACTCTTCGACAAATTATTCGATGGTTTTAACGACCGTATGCCCCAAAGCTCTTTGAAAACATCGTGGGAAAAGGCGAAAATGCTCGTCACCAGCATTTACACCTTTTCCCACGATGTTTTCTAACCTTTCAGAGAAAATAAACTTATAATTTGACTCAGACTATTTGTCGTCTGCAAGTGCTTTCATATGTACGAATCTAAATCTATTTCGTCTGGTGAAGAAAACACTTTCATTTTTTGGGTCATGTGATACCGACTGAACGGATACCTGGTGACAGCTAAATGAACAATGATCATGTTTGGTAAAATTTGGCGCTTCAAGATGGACTCTTTCTTAAGCAAGCACGAGTTTTGACGATCCAGCAAATGATGCTTTTGTAAAAATTGTTGGAAATTCCGACAGTGTTTTCTATCAAGTAAAAAAATAAAGTTCGTAAAGGCCCACAAGAGGCGAAAAGTAAAAAATTTATTTTTTTAAAATGCAGTCAACGACTAAATCAAACCATGTAAATGTATGAGAGTTATCGTGAAGATGACACTATGTTATTGTAAAGTCAGTCCAACTGTTAGTTGCTGTCAGAAAAATGAATGTTAAAGTCAGGTAAAAAGTAAGCAAAAGATAGAGCCACCTGGCAACTTTTGACCTAGTTTTAATATTCATTTTTTTTTTTCCAGCGACATTTAGACCGACCGTACAATAACAGATTGTCATCTTCACAGCAATGTCCATACATCTAAACGGTATGATTTCAATTTTAATGGACTGTGTCATCCACGTTGTTTACTTTTGGCCGGTACTTGGCGTTTAATTTGAGCCAACGTTAATTTGTGATCTGCAAATACCTTCAAGATGAACGAGTCTTAACTTTTGTTGACTGGTAAAACGGTTAACTCTTTACTAAACGAGAAAGCTTTCGACTGGACTAAATTGAAACCGATTGCAAACGACAAATCAAATGTTGCTTAATTGACGGTTTCTGTCTTTCAAAGGGTATTAAACATTGTGGGAAAATTATTAAATGCTGTGTTGATCACCAGCATTTTCTTTTCCCTCCATGTTTTGAATGCTTACATCTTTAGGGTCGTTAGAACCGGGGATCGTCTGTTAAATAATTGAAATTGAAAGCATTTGCAGACGACAAATTAAATGTTGCATAGTTGACAATTTCTGTTTTTAAAGGGTAGAAAAAATTGTGGGAAAAGGAGAAAATGCTGGTAATAATTTCAAAACCTTCTTCGTGAGGGTCAACACAACCCGGAATCGTCCGGTAAAGGATTAATATGCATCAGGGATAATTCATTTGTCGTGCCGCACAAGAAATACCATGGGAGGGACACCGTACACTATTTCATCGATAATTTAATAACTGAAGCTAAACTGAGTTAGTGTCATTTTTCGTTCAAGTTGGCAGCAATCTTGATGACGTCACCTCTTTTCCGACAACTTCTGTATTCGCATGATATCCCATAAGCGTTTTTTTTTTTTTTAAAAATCCCTCGATTATAACTTGACGTTTGGAGAACATGATCAGAATCAATATTTTCTATCCTTTCTCATCATTCAAATTCCAGGCAATTAATTCAATTCAATGCCTAATTTGAATTGTCTTCCTTATTTAGATTTTTTTTTTCCATAATCGCGTCACTTTTTACTGAGCTTGTTTCTATATTATTTTTTTTCATAAATCTTTCTATCATGCACGTTTCATTTTTTTTATCATGCTCAAGTCATTTTTCATTTAGCTAATTTCATCATTTATGAGGCTAATTGCATCTTTTATCGTGCTCATTTGATTTTTGCCCATGCTCATTTCAATCTTTATAATGCTCATTTATTTTGTTTTTGTGCTCGTTTCATTGATTACCATGCTCATTTCATTTCCTTACAGTATTAATTTAATTTCTTGCCTTGCTCATTTTGTTTTCTTTGTTTACATAAACTCATTCTTTTGACATGAAAGGCAGTCCATTATCAACTTTTGTATCAACTATCGAAATGTTAAAGGATATGCAGGCTATTTGTTATTTTCTGTGAAAGATTGAAATTTATTTCATCGAGTAAACATCATGGGTAACATTTTCAATTACCGATGATGTTCACTCGATGAAATAAATTTCGATCTTTTAAAAATTAAAAAAAAAAGATCTATGTAGTTCATGCTTCTAACCCTTTTTTGGGGCAACTTACCTCAAAATCCAGTAGTTCTTTTCGGTTATTCTCCGTGGCAAAATCTAGTTAGCTTTATTTTGATCGAATTCTCTGTCTAGTTCCATTCGTTTGGCTCTCCAAAGATTGAAGTCCAAACATCAAAACAATTTGTAAGTATCTCCATTAGGATAAGTTAATCTTTCAAGCTTGGTACGTCACATGTCCATTTATCACGTGTGACAGGGATTAAAAGGGAAAACGTCAAAGTAATCTGAACAGTGCTATGTTTTAATTGATTACAGGACTACTCAATTTAGAGCGATTTATATAAAAAGAATAAGCGGACTACATTTTAAGTCAGGCTCAATTAATGGTTTATTTATTTAAAGAAACAAAACACACACACATATTTTTGGAAATAAAATGCAGGGAACCAGTTTTTTTCCTTTTCCCAAAATGATTTTAAAAGCCTTGGTCCTCAGGGTCGTACAAACGCTGGGCTGTTTGGTTAAGTTATAAGCTGTATACGTCACGTGTCCAGTTGTCACGTGTGTCAATAATATCAGCAGAAAAACCTCGCAATTTAACACAAGTCTACAGGGAAATCAGTGTCAAACACCAGAACATATTTGCTAATTTGTACGGAATTGAATCGAATATTGTGTGTTTAAAACTTTCAGACTGGAAAATGCCTGTCGTGTGTTAAAAACTCACACAAGTATCTCGATGATTGAAAAAAAGTTTCGTCAACGAATATCGTCTTTGAACTTTAGATTTCTGCGTTGTCTGCGCATGTCATATTCTTCGAAGATTCGACCTGTCTGCTATGACGCATCACCCATCCCCCAATACCTGGGAAAAGTAGGGCTTATACCGAAGCTATTAGCCTATTACCCAAGCATGTAGGGGCTGTTTTAATAAATGGCCGATAAATGGTTACATGCTAGCCGATCATAGCTGAATGAATCGCATCAGGTAGCGTTTTATTGAATAAACGTTTATTTCATTTTGAAATTCAAAGTAACGGTTGTCGTCTTGAAAAGTAGTCCGGTTCTGTACCTAGAATGCCCATATTAGATAGATTTGTATTTGTAGAATGTCATCTAGCGGGAGATAATGTAGATTTCTGTGTATAGTTTAAACATGTAAAACCACTTTTCCCCCTTTTTTTATGTACAAACTGCTCGGCTGCATATGCTTGACTTTCAATTTAAAATCTAAATCGAAAAGGGGGCATTACCGTGTCAAAATACTTTAATGGTTATCTGCTCTTATTACATGGGTTCCCCTTTTGATAGTTAACAACTTGTCTGAGTTTGAAGTAAACATCTTCAATAATTAACAGGGATATTACAAAATAGCAAAGTTTTACACGATGACGTAGATCACGACGATGTAGACGACCCTGGGAAAGAAGCCTTTTGAAAACATTATGGGAAAAGGAGAAAATGCTGGTAACCAGCATTTTCTCCTTTTCCCACAATTTTTTCTACCCTTTCTTAGCAAAATTGCACCATTTGAGCAACATTGAAATTGTCGTCTGCAAATGCTTTCAATTTGGACAAGGCTAAAATTTTGTCGTCTGTTACAGGGTTAAGGTCACCAGATGGATCAACTTTCATGTTGACTAAATGTCAAAATATTGCATAATATGGGCACAGTATGGTATAATTTAATGTCAAAATATTGCCACTTATGGACTCCGTATCGGTAGTAGTAATTTCAAGAAGATAAAAAAGTTTTTTTTTAATCCTGCCTGCGCGATATTACCAAAAAAGTGATAAAATCAGTAAGATACTGCAAAATCGGGTCTCTTTTGTCAGAATATTATTTACACAAGAACACCGAATACGGGTTCCAATGGGCATTCTGAGTTTATTGGGGGGGATGAAAAAGTCGAAAAGGGGTATAACCATATCAAATAATTAAAAAAAAAAAAAAGGGACATATTAAGACATCGAAGAGCAAGGAACAGATTACTGCTTCCTGGAAACCCTATAGAGGGCTCTTTAGTATTATACCGCAAATCAAAATTTCTTGTAAAATACCATTCGGCATACCTCGGGTGATGGGAGCCATCAAATATCTCGGCTGTATCTGGTAGCTTGATATGCACCTACACGGTACATTTCATCGCCGGAAATACGCCGGTTAACCGGTCTGAAAATTGTAAGCTCCTCTTCAAAAAGAAAACTTGAATCTCAATTTTCTATCGAAATCTTTCTAACTATATTTCAGTTGACAAACAGTTCGTACATTCATTTATTAACGTGTATTAACGTGTTTTATCAATTCCGAATGAAGTTTTCACCTACAGATAGATAGATGTGAATAACTTCATCGAGCATCGAGGTTGTTTATGTCGTTGCTGAACGACTTACAGTCGCGCCGTCATGTATAAGATCACATGATTGGAAGTTCAAATGGAAACAACCTTTATACAGACGAGGCTAGATGTAGGTATGGAATTGGCCGAATTGTGACTAGTGGTAAAATACTGATAAATTTGACTAGATATACTCGTATTTTTCAATGTAATCGTAAAGGAACTTTAAGGTAACATTCAATGAAAGGGTGCAATTTTGGGTGTTTTAATAACCGGGTGATCATTTTGCATCGGTAATACAGTCTATTTTTATAACATCAGATGTGACGTCATGGTTTTTATTTAAATACGAATCCTCGTAACTGACTGTCACTCGGCAAACCTCGGGTGATCCGGTGATCAAGTCCATCGGCTGTATCACGGTACATTTCTTCGCCAGAGGTACACCGTTTTACCGTTTTTTTTTCCCTTAAGGGTCCTCTTAAAAAAGAAAACATGCGTCACATTTTTCTATCGTTATCTTTGTTGAAATATTTCCGTTGACAAATTCATTAATTCATTTGTTTTGCGTGCTTTATCAATTCAGCTGGGAGTTTTCATCAACAGATCGAAAAATGTGAAAGCTGTATGCATTAGATTCAAGTGAGGAGCCGATGTTCTATCGCCAGTGTCCTAGATGTCAGCAAAGCCACTTGTCTTCCCAGGCACTCTGTTTGTTAGCGCCCTGCCTGGTAGCTAAGCCTGGTATCTGCCTCGATACCCGGTTGCAGCAAACTTTCTTTCCAGCGATTTTCCGTCTCTCACCTTTGATGCATGTGGGAAATTAGTCAGTAGCTTTGAAAGAAAGTTGTGTCAGTATTGGTGTGAGATAGCCAGAAAACACATGCGTAATTGCAGTGATATGACCTAATCTGTTATAATGGCGTTAAACTCAAATACAAACAAACAAACAATTTCTTAGATAGTACAAAATTGCGCAGTCAAAATTTCATCATTTCGAAAATGAAAACTTTACGTCTTGACGGTGTCAAAATGTCGTTATCATGATTTAAGTGTTTCTAAAAATAGTACCGTGGCAGACGATCATAAAGTCGACAATTTAATTATCTCTTTCTCGGTGGTATTTAATCAATAGATTTTGTTGCTTTACAGGATTAAAAAAAAAATGTCTGTTTTGAAAATAGAATTTTTCTCGTTATGAGACTTTCCTTCAACCCTTAGTCTTCTAAATGGGACTCAAGGACCTTTTGCGGACAGCGTAGATCAAGATCAGACTGCACAGAGCGTGCAGTCTGATTTTGGATCAACGCTGTCCGATAAGGAGATATTTTTTCTCAAAAATTAACTGAAATAGCGATATTCGGGTTTTTATCGGTAGCTCAGTCGGTAGCGAACAAGTCTTGAGAAAAGGAGGTCACTGGTTCGATTTCCGGCTCCGCCAATTTCTTTTCGAGGATTGATGATAGTCATTGCGACAGGATTCATTCCTCTCTCACTGCTGACCATTGTTTCGACGATGATTATGTGGGAAAGCAGCCAATGGCTTGGAAAGAATATTGTGCAGAGTACTAGTAAAAAGAAACTCCAGGAAAGCATGGATAGCTGCACTGGCCGCCGCGATATAACTGAAAAAATGTTGAAAACGGCGTTAAACACCATACAGTCAATCATCAATCTCTCAACGGTGACCATTGTTTCGACGACGGTTATGTTGGAAAGCAGCAAATGGCCTGGAAAGAATAGTGTAATAAGTACTGGTAAAAGAAACTCCATGCAAGCATGGACAGGTGCACTGGCGGCCCCAATATAACTAAAATGATATTGAAAACCGGGATAAACACCATACAATTAATCAATCAATTATAAAAGGCTAAGGGTTAATGCTTTACAAGTTAATAAAACAGACTCGTCCAAAATGATAGCATTTGCGGAAAACAAATTACAAGTGGCAAACGGACTGCAAAAACACAAGATTAAACTGCATGTTATATGCAATCTGATCTTGATCCATGCTCTCCGCAAGGACCCCTGTTTCTGGCTATGGTGCTGATAGAGTTAAACCTCTATTACACAATCTCGGGATCTCGAGAAACCCTGTAAAAGAGGCCTTTTGATAATATTGTTGGAAAAAGAGAAAATGCTGGTAATCAGCATTTTCTCAATTTTCCACGATGTTTTCTCCGTTTTCAAAAGAACATTTTACAATTAAAGCCATATCTAATTATTAGTCTGCTTTAGCTTTGAATTTGGACAAGTCTAAAATTTAGTTGTTTGGTTGATACTAAATAGTCAACGCATTGCAGTCAGTTTTCAAACAACAGACTTTACTTACTCGTAGATACGTGTACGCCCTTCATCACAAAGGGGCGTAGAGTGCTTGTCAGTATTGCTATGTACGCCCTATGTAATGAAAAGCATATAGGATGTTGGTAACGTTTGTTGCTTAGCACTAAGATGTACCTTCAAAAATAGCAAAATATTTCAAACAGAGACAGAAAAAGAGAGTGAGATAGAGAGTATGTGCGTGGGAGAGAGTGGGAGAGAGATGGAGACATAGACAAGAAGTGATAGAGAGAGAGAGACACAGATACAGAGACAGACAGAGAAACGGAGAGACGGAGACAGACAGAGAGACGGAGACAGAGAGACGGAGACAGACAGACAGACAGACAAAGCTTGATATAAACCTTACATATATCAGTGTTTCAGTCTAGGATCGTCTATTATGAAAGCCCTATAAAAGTAAATGAACCATGTTCTGTGAAAAGGGGGAATAATGGACTTGAAAAAAAGTATCGACTCAGGTCAGCATGCGCAGTCCGCGCAGGCTGACCTGGGTCGATACCTTTTGCTGTTGGTCAATTTTCTGCGAGTCAAAGGACCACTCTATCTCCAGATCCAGTTAATTGCTGAACTAAATGAAATTTATTGATCCATAAATATGTGATGACTTGTTTGGTGTACTGCTTTAGGGAGAGGCATTAAGCCTTCTTTTGCCAGAGTATGCCTCGAATAGTTTTGTACAAGATACTCATTCTGAACAACGTATCACGTTACGGGACATTGTATTTATTACCGTCAAGTTCTATTCTCTCTGTCAATAATTTATTGTTAAACATTTGATTTATGCTCTGGCAAAAAGGAAGTTTGTGCATCTTGGTGATGGATTATACCAAACAAGTCATCACATAATTATGGATCCGTAAAATCCATTTTGTCCAAAAACCGACAAAATTAGGAGGTAGAATTGTCCTTTGACATGCGGAAAATTAAGAATGAACAAAAAGTTTCGACCCAGGTTGGACTGTGCGGACCGCACAGGCTGACATGGGCCGCTACTTTTTTGCAGTTGCATCAAACGTCCGTTTCTCAGAGCATGGTCCACTTTATTGTTAAACCGTTTGTTTTGATTATTGTTTTATTTTTTTACTGTGAAAATCTGAAACTCTGCAATTTAGTAATTATCACATAATGGTAGAATCGCCTCGAGGCAAACAATCATAGCGCTTTGAAAACTACATTAACACTTTGGCTGCAAAACTCGACTCATAGACCTTCTTCGGACAGTGTAGATCAAGATCAGACTGCACAGAACGTGCAGTCTGATCTTGGATCCACACTGTCCGATAAGGAGACATTTTTTTTTCACCAAAGAATAACTTTGATATAGTGACATTTGGGGTTTTACGATCAACTTGAAGCTTTCATTTAACTTATTTAAGGGTTAACTCTCTAGCAAACGACAAAATTTTGGTCTCAAACAAATTGAAAGTATTTGCAGACGACGAAATAAATTTACCTCTAGTAATGATTTCTGTCTTTAAAGGGGTAGAAAACATAGTGAAAAAAGGAGAAAATAATGGTTACCAGCATTTTGTCCTTTTCCCATATTATTTACAAACGTTTTCTTTCTCAGGGTCGTTAAAACTCGGGATTGTTTGACGAGGAATTAACTCTTTGGCTGCTAAGAGCTACCCATTGTGCCTTTCTGGACAGTGTAGATCAAAATCATACAGCACAGAACGTACAGTTTGATCTTGATCTACACTCTCCATTACAGTGAGGTTTCCTGGCGAAAAGAATTTTCAAGAAAATCGCAATTATTTGGGCCCGGCCGGGTACCGTGAGGTTAGCGTATCCTATCTGTGACCTAGTCGTTGCGTGCTCGATACCCGATTGAGGCAAACTTTCTATCCGGCGATTTTTCGCCTCTCACCTCTGATGAATGTAAGAAAAGTAGTCATTGGTTTGGGGAAAAAAATTGTGTCAGTATTGGTATAAGAAAGCCAAGAAACACAATCATGCCGCCGTGGTATGACCTAAGTTGTTAAAACGCCATCAAACTCCAATACAAACCATTACAAAGCATTTATTTGGGTGTCTACTGTTGGCAGAAAATTTCATTTGGCTCGTTTTTGCACTTTAAGAATAAAGTCTCAATTAAAAAAAAAATCACCCATTAGCGCATAGACTTCATTATGACAAACCAAAATACACACGAGTGGTGCTCTGGCAAGATGGGGTTTAATACATCTCGATGTACTATATCAGGAAAATCGTAATATAATCATGGATCCAACATTTCAAAGTTTGTCTAACAACTAAGTGAATCAGGAGGTAAACTGGTCCTTCCAGCTGAAGAAAGTTGGCCAAGAGAAAAAGGGTTCGACCCAGGTCAGCCGGCGCAGAGTGCGCACGCTGATCTGGGTGGACAATTTTTTTCAGATGCATTTAACCCCCTTTTCACAGAGCATGACTCACATATGGCCCGCAACACGCAAGTAGTAATAAAGAGAGAGAGCTGGGATTGGGGCCAAAGGTCAAGGTCAACCATGTGATTAAGGTCAATATTAAGGTCAAGGTCAACCACAAACGTCAAGGTCAATATTAAGGTCAAGGTCAATATTAAGGTCAATATTAGGGTCAAGGTCAAGGTCAAGATTAAGGCTAAGGTGAACCATCTACAAGAGTTATAGTTTTTTAACCATGTGTATGATTAAAATATTATACCAACCATCCCATGCTTAAATCAATATTCAACCATATCCCTGGCTAACTTTCAAACCCAACCATCCAATTTAGGAGGACGCTCCTCCTCTCACATCCCATATAGCATTTTTTAATTCGTCTTTATCTTAGTGTGTCCTCAATCTAACGTATCGATATTGTTCCCAAGGATATACCGTTTATCATCGTTTCCGCTCAAGGCAACTTTATTCGCCTCTTCAGTATACAACTCATGATCATAACTTCTAATAACTACCATTCTCCTTAATTGTGTCTTATTTTCAAACAAACACTCTTTATAATGTTCATGTTTAATAAATGCTTCTACTACATGCTTTTTAATTCCCTTACATTTTTTAATTTCCTCCTCATCATCATCACACATTTTATAAGAGTATAGTTTAGACCTGAGGCCCACAAACTCCTCAATAATCTTACCACTTGTCTCATCTTTAAACATACCCACAACTTTCTTATTTAATCCTGTGGGAATACCTGAAGGATGATCTGGTGGGTAATCACTTGTATCAAACCGATCTTTAACATCACCACTAATATCTTTATAAAAATCTTCTGTTTCTATTTCATACATTAAGCTATCTGTATCAGTGAAAAGAAGTTTAGCTTTTTCACCATATTTATCTTTAATATAATTATAATGAAAGTTATACATCAATGTCTTACTTAAATCTAAAATACACATCCCTACATAAATAGGTTTATTAAAATATAAACGCGGTTTTTTTCATTTGAATTGTACATAAATTTTCATCAAGGGTGGTTATATCGTAATAGTTTGGTTTAGCGGCTAATTTTTCCGCTTTTTCCCTGGTACTAACTAATCTTATATCTACTCTATTCCTAATATTTTCCATAGTCTTACCAAACACAGAATTATTCATAAGTTTAAAGAAATCCTTTTCAAATGTGGTTTTAGCTTTTGCTCTTAGTCTAGTATTTTTATCGATATAAGGTTTTAACCATTCACTCTCATCAAAAGTTAACCCTCTATGAATCTTTTTAAGCTTTAGACCCAAACTTAAATACAACTTTAAATTTTCATAATGTAATATATATTTATTCTTATTACCTAAATTAGGTATAAGTTTTTCAACTTTACCAGTCTTTAATCTTTCGGGAGCTAATGGGAAATCATTATGCGAATCATGTAATTCTTTAGGATATTCTAAATCAACCTCTAATATACAAGGGTGACTCTGCCAATTTTGTAAATCATTTTCATCCATCCATTTAAAATTACCAATGGGAAGTTTTTGACACATTGCCCAACCATAGAGATTATTCGCATCCAAATAGGTAATAAATTTTGATGGTTCTTTTGAGTCATATTTTTTACCCATATATAAATTATTTGCTTTTGCAAATCGTTTAAAAATGGTTGAGATACCCCCTCTTATTCCGTTTTCAATAAATAAAAATCATATCAGGGTCTGATAATAATTCTAATCCTACCTTAATAGTTTTTAACATTGCCTCCCAAGCTAATCCAGGCGATGTATAAAACCATGATGGGTCTAATCCATAATTATTAAAGCAAATATTCCTAAAATTTTCAAAGACATCCGCCAACAGTAAAACATCAGTCTTATTATATAAGTCATGATAATCTTTAAAAGTTTTCATCTCAAAGATTTTCCATACATTTAATGCATGTTGATAATCCTCCTCACCAATTCCACTACCCTTAAGCTTTGAGTAAAATTCTCTTTGTTTGGGTAACTTTGTTTCCTCTAATTTACTAAGGTTATCAAACCATTCATATGGGAATATACCCTTTTGAGAGACCAATTCAAGCTTTTCCCCCTCAAAATATTTCATAAGATTAGTCTTGTCCTCCTTAGCTAGAGTGCTAGCTAATTCATCTAAACTTTTACCTAGAAATTTTAAACTATCAAGGAATCTAATCTCATGCGTTTTAATTTTCTTTATCCCTTTAACAGTGTATTCTACTGGCACATTTTTAGACACGCTTATATATGTTTCCTTGTTTGTTGGTATACAACTCGTCTCACCAGGTGTACTCATTAAATCTTTTATAAATAAATGAGCATCATACTTACTATAATTATGAAAGAATATGGGTGTAAAAGTAGGTCTTCTACATTTTAAATTACACACATTGTGCGCGGCTCCCCTAAACTTTCCAGTATAATGGCAATGGTCTCTCACTTTTTTCGTGTCTTTACATTTTGAAAATGACTCCCCACATATCCAGCAGTTTTTTGCTCTATCAAACTCTCTTTTATCATGAAGTTTAAAAATCATTTCCCTCGTTGGTATCCTATCTATTTCTTTTATAACATTTTCTAAATCCTCTACGAATTTCTTAGATGCATTTTCGCCAGAATATTGGAAAATCTTTGAAGGGTAAACATTTTCATAATGTGATTTAACATAAAAACAATATCCTGAAACGTTATGCTCGTTAATTACTTTTGTCCCGCTGCCTTTCTTTTCGTTTTTCTTATCAAATGTAGACTCCATATCCGCATAAATTGTAAAAGGGTGTCTCTGTTGTTTATAAAAAATCTGAAAAGATATCTTGGTACCCTTTTCAGGTAAGTCTATTCTACAGGCATTTTTTTCACCACAATACTCTAAATGTTTATTTAAAGTTTCTTCTTTTTGAAAATTATTTAAACATCTTTCACAAATATAAGTTTTACCGTTATGATCAGATATTTGTTTAGATAACAATCTACTCATATTTTTAATTAAACAATAATGTTTTTTACCATCCTTCTCAAGAAGTAAAAGATTAATATGATGTTCTCTTTTTTAAACTTCTTTACTTAAATTAAGTGGATAAACACCAGTGGAATCATTATATCCGTGAACTGATATGGATATAGATGGGTTTAGGGTTTCAAATTTAATTCTATCCTGAAGGGAAACAGGGTAATTAATCCCTTCCATATTTATACTGTTTAAAAATGGTCTTAGTCTTTCGATTATTTCAGGATGTTCAATTGTTGAGTTCAAAGCTATAAGAATACAATATGCAAAACACATATCATCATTTCTACTTATTGGATTAATAACACTTTTTGTATTTGCTATCTTAGAAGGAGTTGGGAGCCAAGAATTACCTCTTATTGGGTTATATGATACTGTGTGTAATCTTAAATCGATTATGTAAAGAATTTTATAATAATCTTCTTTCATTTCCTGAGCTGCTATATTAACTAATATCTGTTCCCCCATTTCTTCATATAATTCATCCACATCATCCCCATCTAAATTAACAATTGGAAAACCAGAATCAAAATTCATCGGTTTTAATTCATTAGTAATAGAGTGTTTCATCATACACTTCATAACAAGTTTAACTTTTGTTTGATGATTATTTCTCATAACATTGGTTAATTTATCTTTCGCTAAATCAAGGAAATTAGCCGGTGTAAAAGCTCTTTTAGCTTTTATAAAATATTGTTTAAGTGCTGATGGTCCTTCTTTAATCTCTATTTCATCTTTATCCTGATATAACTTACCTATTTTTCTTTTTAAAGCTTCTATCCTAGGTGATATATTTTTTAGAATTTCTTCAATACTATCTAAATAGTTCATCAACTCCTCAGCTGCGGCTGTAGGTGGAGTTGGAGTTGGTACTGGGGGTGGTGTGTAAGGTGTTGGATGTAATACCGGGGGTCCAAAATTACCAATATCATAATCAAATATTGGCGCTCCCCGATTAAGTAAGCGGTCAATTAATTGCGCTCTTCTAAGCGTGGAGTATCCTCGGATTCCTATAGACTTAGCTTCTTGTTTTAAGTCTTTTACTGTGAACCCCCTGAATTGATCAGCAAGACTAGGAGGTGGAGTATCCTCGGATTCCTCTAGTCCTGGCTAAATTTTTACGGTATATATATTATAATTAATATTCTCCCTCCCCACCCCCCCACACCCACCCCCACACCCCCCCACCCACATCCACCCCCCCCCCACACACACTTAAGTTAACTTAATTTTTATATATAAATAAAAAACTTAAGTTAATTTAATTTTATTATGACTTCGTCATTGTCATAATAAATGATTGAATGTTAATCTTATATTTATTATTCCAAGTTCTTCCATTCCAGTTCTCAATCGTTTGTGGGCAGCGATCTATAAATTTACCTGCCTTATAAATTGATGGAAAGGTTTTTATTTCACCAGTTTCAACATCCTCTAAACTAACTTTCTTAGGATATGCATAATAGTTTTTAATCTATCAAACCTAGGGTCTTTACTTCGTTCTTTTTTAGGTAACTTAGGTGACTCCTCCTCTGGGAACAATCCATGTTCTTTCACCAACTCAACTAACCGCTTTTTATCCCAGTATGAGCAGAAATTTATATTATTTTCTTTAAGAATTTTTTTTAAATCTGTAATCTTTATCATTTTTATATATAAGAAAAAATACCTTAATACACTACACTCATTTTATTTTCATCAGACTGGAAGTTAATTAACCTATCACTAATAATAACAGCATATGTCTCAGTGTTTGCACGCACATTTGCACCGAAATTTGCTTTGATTTGGATATCAGTAACAGAATATTTTAATCTCTCACTCTGTTTGGAAACGTCAAACAAAAACAAAGGATAAAGGGCTTTATAATCTGAGGGAGTAATGTTAGGGTTTGACACCAATTTATCCATGTTATAAAACTTAGATCTAAATAAAGCAGCATCACCATACACTCTACTAAATTGGTTCGAAGCGAATGTAAGATTATAGTCAACAGCAGGATATCTAGTAGAATTTAGCGTAACATAAATATTTTTAACGTTTTCATGATCAAATATGGCTGGATTTTGTTGTTGGTTATCACTTTTACCAGTCTGAAAGCCAACAATAATAAAACGCGGCACCTCAGGTGATGATTTGACAGAAAGTCTCAAGGTAAATGATGTTGACTGAGGAACCGCGATAGAGTCGCACTGCCTCATTCTATATCCAACTGGTATTTTTTCTTTTTTCTCGATAATTTTATAAAGTTCCATCTTCTCTCCATCTGCGGGTAGCACGTGTGGCATAAACCAAGATATTTTAAGTAAATTAATTCTACCATCAGCAGGAGCAGCACCATCTTGAAAGACTGCATCATTATCACCATTTCTTGTTAATGTGAGAGTTTGCTTCATTCCATACAATATCTTATCATAATCATCACAAAAACCAAATATATGTTTTAATGGAACTCTGAACCTATAGTTACCTCTTGGAAGAACATCATAATTAATATAATTTCTTCTTACATTAAAACCAGAGTTATAGGTAGCAGGATAAGCAGGATCAGTACTTGCAGTGGTGTTGGTGTCTTTATACCAACATTGATTTAACCCTTGTGATTTAGAAAAAACATCTGGATATTTTAACAAGCCAAGCATTGTAGTAGCCTGGCCAGGATGCAATATGGATTCAATCTCCATACCTGAAAGTTGATACTTAATATTTTTAAAAAGATACATGAGACCATTGTTTGTTAAAGAAATATTGGTGTAAGCTGCTCCAGTATCATCTCTTACTAATTCGCCTATAATAAGTAAATAACTCTCACTAGGATGAGTAAAAATATCTTGGGTCTCAATGTTAATCCTAATATCTCATCCTGAGTTGTTGAGGTGTGTACAGGTGATTGGTTCATACTCATGGTGTTCATACTCAACAATACTATCATCTTTTAAAATTGGTTCTGTGATTTTTAAAATGTCCATTTTATCATTACAATTATAATTTTAAATAAATAAATAAAAATTATAATTGTGTTACTTAAATTTCTAACCAAAACTGCGGGAAAGACTTATTTTCATCATTAACAACCACACCTTCAAGTTTCATGCTTTTTGCGGTATCTATTTTAGTTTTAGTTTTAGGATAAACTCTATTACCGTATACAAGTGTTATTTGGGGTATATTCCACTCTTGTAAACGTTCATTCACCTTTTCCTCAATCTCTTTCATCTTGTTTACTTCTTCAGGAGATAACTTCACAACAGCTTTTTTATAACCATATTTCGTTTTATTAATTTCGAGGATTTCACAATCTTTTAGGTTTAAAGATGCATTTTGTATATGAATAGTACTTCTTCTGTATTTTGAATAATATTCACGATCAAATATTAAGTTTAGCATTCTCCTTTTTATATAATGAATATAATTTTCTTAACTTATTTTTATTTTTTCTTCATACTACTTTAATGCCTGCTCCACTGTTTAATCTTTTAACCAAGTCTTGAATAGCAGTGGCACTTCCATCTATTAATGTACTAATGTTTTGTGTTGTAGGAGTATCAACAGGTTTCGGTGTTGCGTTATATTTTTGTAAAATTTTCTTTGATTGTGGTGTCAAAGCTTTTGTAACTAATTTTTTTCCTACAGCTGCACTTTTTCCAACCTCTAAAGCTTTCTTCGCTCCTTCCTTAGCTACACTCTTTCCTACATCGAGGGCAGAAGACGCAATTTGTTTAGCCACGCTACTTGTAAAAAGCCTCGCTAAAATGTTAGCAATGCTATCGAAGATTCCGGTACCACCGTACGAATACCTTCTTTTAAATCCTTGTTTTTTAGTAATGATAATTTTATAATATAGACATTAAATTTTTATAAGCGTTCGAATTTAAAACGCCTTGTCTTTTTAATTCGTCGCAAATGCTTACTACCTCGTTTCTTACACCCGTATTACCCGCTTTTTTACTTGCCAATAACAGGTCTAGTCTTTCTAGTAATGCGTTAGGGTCAGATGGGATAACAACGATACCCTCTCCTTTATATATTTTTTTTATCCCAAATAGGTTTAAGTATAGTATTCCATTTTTTACCTCCAGAAGCTTTAGGATATGGATTATTCTGATTGTTATCCCGATGAAGAGCATTTGTTTTTATCATCAACTTCGCGTAATTCCTATAATCTTTAATATCAGGCGAACTTGGATATTTATTCATGATTAAATCCCATAGGCCAGGGGTGCCGTCATATTTCTCATTTTCTACAATAATATTGTCATCTTGAATAACAATTGGTTTGTTGCCAATATAATACTTATTCTTCTTGTAATATATTCCAAACGTTTTATCATGATCAGTTTTAAAAGCAAGATCTCGAAAATATTCATTTGCTATATCCTCCGTAAATATTGAGTCTTCTTCTTCTAATGGTTTATCATAAGCTGTGATAGCTTAATGCAACTGTTCGATACCCTCTTTAATAGGTCTAAGCCCTTCAGTAATCTCCCTTGTAGTTTTTTGTGCTTCTGCAATCTCCTTTGTTGTAGCTTTTTGTGTTTCCGTAATAGGTTTAAAAAACTTTGAAAGATCAGTTTGAAGTTGCTGTTCACCTGTTCTCTCTGCTAGTAGATTATCCCTAATATTCTTTTTTGTTTCAAGATACTCTTTTACAATTAAGTCCCTATTTGCAAGATCAGCGATTGTTAAAAAAGACATTTTTTTTTAATTACTAAATAATTGTTTATCTTAGTTTTTAACATAGTTTTTATCATAGTTTTTAACACGTTTCATAACTACAGTTGCATGAAAAATTTATTTTTCTTGGTTTGTTACTACACCGAGGGAGTGGTATGATTCTTTTCAACCAACCTCCGAAAGGACTCACGAGCTTCTTGCCTCCCTTTCTCAATTAAACTTTCTTCATTTTCGGTAGATATCTTTTTCTTAGTTTTTGTTCTTATCTCATCCTTCATATTCTTATACTTCTCTTGTTCTTCCATGATAAGTTTAAACTCTTCATCTGATATATGATTGTCAATTAAAGCTTTGGATATATGTGAAGCAATTGTATCAAGCTTAGCATCAGCTATCATTCGAATCTTTTGATGTTTTTCTGCTTTGGTTCTTGAATTTCTTACTACATATTTACCTAATAGTGAAAGAAGCCCGGTTGCCGCAGCTGATGCTTCTAATGCTATGACAGCTGGAATAGCTACAACAGTAGATAGTAAACCGATTCCACCTACTCCTGAAGCCATGGTTATCGTGATCAAAACCGTGTCAACGTTGTCAACAATTTTTGCGGCTCTAAAATATTTTTTAGCTAAGGCATCTCTTTTTTGAATTTCATTTTCGAGAAACTTTTGTACTTCAGATATTTTTTGTAAACGGTACGAATGACCTTTGTCATCTAGTGTCATCATTTCAATAGATGGGGCGCTTGGATTATTTTTTTCTCGAGGTAATGGAGGATTGATTTTTTTTAGAGGGATGTTCTTGATCTGTATCTGCCATTTTTCATTAGAATGATAATTTTTTATGTCAAGATTGTAAATATTTTAGATAGCAAAATAACTCACCCTCAGGTATTTCAATTGGTTTTTGTGAGAAATTATAAATGTAGGCTAAGATATCATTAGCCTCATTATCAAGATGTGTCCCATTAAGAATGGTTAAACTATCTTTCCATTTATTACTAACAGATATCACTACAACTCCTCGTGTAGTTATATAACCAAATCCTAGCGAAAGTCTCATACCATCACGAGGAGGAATCTTGATAGTTACTTGTGAGTATATTTTCCATTTTAGAGGATCTTGCTTTAAGGGAAGATATCTTACTCCATGTAAATGAGGTTTCCAAAATATAGTTTTATGTTGAGTAGTAATATTAGGTTTTATACCAAATTTATGTATATCGATTTTTATTTTGTTGTAAATAATATTTATAGCATTACAATATAGCTCCTAAGATAGGGATATTAGCAAATGGACTATTAGGTCCAAGTAAAAGTCCTTTTCCATCATACATTTTTCCTCCTTGCTTTAAATACAAACCATCACCAACAGACTCTAATCCTTTACCTTTGTATGGCTTTAAGTATAATCCATCAGTTTCAACTTGACAAACACATCCCCCTTTTTTAAGATAAAGACCTGACCCCATTGCTTTTTGTACACCTGTTGAGGCTAATCCAGAAAGAGCGCCAACAGTTAAAGCTGGTAAAACGGTTTTTGCAAGCATCGGCAAAGCTCTAGCAGCCAACCCAGCCAACATTCCGAGAAAACCCCCCTCTATTTTCGTGTTATATTTAAGTTGTTTTGCACTCATTTTGATTGTGATACCATTACCATCCTCATAGGCTTTAGCTATTTTTCTTGCTTGTGAATTGGTTAATGCTAAAACATCATTACCTTGTAAATCTTCATGACCTAAACGAATACTTACTGGGCAACCAGCTTTAACAGCATATTGAAGCTTTTGCTTTTGTCCTTCAGATATATTTACTTTAACAGTAGTGTAACTCGTCATTTTATATATAACTATTTTTTTATTTATGTCGCTTCTCTAATATGGAATCTAATTGTTAAATTTTCACCTCTAAGATTTAGTAATGTTCCATTTTGATCTGTAATATTTACCTCTAGGTTATGTATTTCAACTAATGTTATTGGTAAGTATACTAAATTAAGTGGTGACTCAGTTATCTTATATCCAGGTGCAACATGTGGGAAAAAAGAGTAAATAGTGTTTTTTGTTGAACCATTAACATAACTTCCTGAAATAATATCAATGTTAACAAGCAAACTGTTTATACTAAGAATGTTCACTACATTCTCTGACTCGTAAAATCCTGGTGTATATTTAGCATGAGTAAATCCAAATAATTTAGCAATGGAGCCTGGTTGATTAAAATCTACTTGATAACCATCTCCTAGAGTATGAACAGACTTTAAGGTATTGGTGTTTGCAGAAATGTTAATATAATACTCTTCATTAACTTCATCGTAATGACCCTTTTTTCTCATTTCCTGGTGAATGGTATCATTAATGTCAACAAGGTCATAACTTCCTTCAGGTATTTTTAATTTAATCCATGAGGTACCATTGTCTGGAGAATAAACGAATGTGTTGTTTGTTTTATCAATGTTTGGAAAAGAGTAGTAAGTTTCAAGGTTTACTAAAGCTATTTCATATACTTTATCCTTTTCCAGTTGAATAGGGGGATTAAACCTTGTTCTAAAACGTGTTTTGTTGTCGCTTACTATAATTTGAAATGATGTTTTGTGGTTTGTATTTTTTACAATTTGTTCTAAAAGTTCTTCCATTTTTTATAAACGTGAAAATATTATTTATATTTCAAAATACTGACAAATTTTATTAAAGAAATATTCTAACGCTTCTTGTGGTTTATTTTCCGCAGTATAATTATGAATCATAGTAAAAAAATCAATCAAAGCCTTTTCATCAAACTCCCCATAAATATAACATTTAGATATAATAGCAATAATAAAACATATATCAAAATAAAAATCATACAACAATTTCAGACTTCTACTTTCATGTTTTGTTATCATTTCTTGTATATGCTTTGATTGTTGTTTTAAGTAATATATTATTATACATACTAAATCGCTTTTTCCAAAATTATCATAATTGTTCTAATATCATTTTTAAATATTGTATTTTATAACGTTCTAAACAATTATTTAATTTCTTTTTTAATTTTTCGATAATTAATTCACATTTATGCGCATATTTCACTAAATCTGATTTATAAATCATTCTTTTTTTTTTATAATATGTATATTTTTGTTAAGTTGTTTTCATTTTTTTATACTGACTTAGGTATGTAAAAATTGTCAAAACCGTTTCTATACTTCCCATCATATTTTTTACTGCTTAAATCAATGATAGCAAAACCATGTGGTCTTTCCCATGCCCTTTTACAAAATTCCTCATCCTTAGGCATATCTTCACCTACATGATCGCTATAAATATAGTTAATGTTTTTTAGGTCTTGTGGGAAAAGGCAAATAAAATTAGCGTTTTCTCTAATAGTTTGTCTCGGTAGTCTAAAATAATTCTGTGAAAGGTAAAAGCAGTCAACATTACTATGCCTTCCTCGAATGTTGTAACACTCACATTTATTTTGCTTTTCTAAAAGTAAATCATCAAAAATCATTAAATTTTTATTTTCTGAGTTTAACTCTCTCGGATCAGGCACATCACTCGCATTTTCAAAGAAGTTGCAATTTATATCTGATTTGTTTTTAATCGTTTTAATCCATTCTTCAACTAAAGCTGTTGGTACAATGTTTAGTTCTTGTATCTCATCACATATGTTAAACAACCTTAAGATATATTCTTTTGGTAGTTTTTCTTCAAAAGCCTTTTTTAGTATTCGGTATTCGGGTTGAAAAAGGCTTTTTCCAAAAACACTCAAATCCTTGTAGTGAAGCCAACCTGGTCTAAGTAAAAGGTTTAACAATAAAGTAGTTTTGCCACATCCTATAATTAAACCTCTAATACTTTTTGGTAAAAGGGAGTAATTAAATCTCTTTCATACTACTTCATTCCATGTTAAGTTTATAATATCCATTTTATATAACTTTTTTTAATTTTTATATATAAAATGTATTGTGTTAAATGCAAAAATCATACTGATACAAACAATATAGAATATACTGTTGCTAAAAATGGAAGAAATATGAAACGTGGGAAATGTGTGGTTTGTGGAATAACTAAAACTCAGTTTGTTAAGGCGCAGGGAATAACTGAGGGAGGATCATTGCTAAATAAAGCTATAAATAATTTACCTGTTGAAATGCATCTCCCTGATCACAATTTTACGGGACCTGTCACTAAATTAAAGAAAAGACTCAATCCAGATTTAACACCAAAGAAATGGAGTAAACCAATAAACCGCGTTGATAAAGCTGCATATCATCATGATGTTTGCTATCTTCAGCACAATGACACTGCCACAAGAAACGCAGTGTGTGATAAAAATATGTTAACAGAGTTAGAAGGTATTTACAATCCTACTATTAGAGAAAAAAATGGAAAGGGGTTTGGTAAGTAAACTCATTGGAACGAAGATGAAATTTAGAATGGGGGTTAAAAAAAAAAATTTCGGCATGATAAATTTATCGGAAGAATTACATAAACCTGTAAGAAGAAAATTTAAGAAAAGGAGAGTTATAGTAAACGGTATAGATAAGATATGGGCTGTGGATTTAGTAAACATGCAAGCATTTTCTAAGTTTAATCGTGGTGTTAAATACCTTCTCGCTGTCATTGACATCTTTTCTAAATACGGATGGTTAGTGCCATTAAAACACAAAACAGGGAAATCTGTTGCTATAGCATTGAAGAGTATTTTTAAGGAGAGAAAACCTGAAAAAATGTGGGTGGATAAGGGTAAAGAGTTTTATAACAAAGATGTTAAAGACTTGGTTGAATTGTATTCTACTGAAAATGAGGAAAAATCTAGTGTGGTTGAGAGATGGATTAGAACAATGAAAGAAAAAATGTGGAAGTATTTTTCCGCTAACTCCACAAACGTTTACATCAATGTGCTACCGGATCTCGTTAAAGAATATAATAACACAAGGCATTCACCTATTAAGATGACTCTAGTAAATGCTAGTAAAAAAGAAAATGAAACAAAAGTTTGGAGAAATCTTTACCCTGATCATCTCGAAATAAAAGATATAAATCCTAAGTTTTCCGTTGGAGACAAAGTAAGGATAGCTAAAAAGAATAAGACTTTTGAGAAAGGTTATACAACAAGATGGACTGAGGAGGTTTTTACACTTTCTGAAGTAAAACATACATCACCTGTAACATATAAAATTAAGGATCTTAATGGAGAAGAAATACAAGGTACCTTTTATGAACCTGAACTGCAGAAAACCAGTCAAGAGCTGTATAGGATAGAAAAGGTTATTAAAAAAGGAAAAAAGAAATCTCTAGTAAAGTGGAAAGGTTTGTTACAACCCGTTTTGTAATAAAAACCCGTTTTGTAATAATTTATTACAAAACGGGTTGGGAGAACATTATTACAATTCGGGTAGACAGTTACAACCCGTTTTGTAATACTATTAAAGGTGGACCTTCAGATTTTGGGAAGAAAATTTTACAAAAGTGCAAAAAAATCATCCTTATACTCCCAAAGCCTTTTAATTTTCATTAATAAAACCCAAGTAGTAGAGAGCCATCCGACAACAAGAGAAATTAGAGATTTACTGCAGCCCAGGTCGACATCGACGGGAAACACAGTCTATTTTTATATGAGCAACTCCCTCATTTATATACCTGAAACACACAAACCAAGCTTCAAACATAGCGTCCAAAGAGGACATTATGGAAAATAATTACATGTTTGTTATGTTGTGGAATTTTAGCGTCATTAGTCACGTGCCAGTCACTTAACAGTCCCAGAATGCTTGTTTTTATTTTTGGCACGAAATCTAAAAATAGCTTAAGAGGCTACGTAGCCTTTAAAGGGAATGCCATCAAAAAAATTTTTTTTAAAGTTATGATTCTTAATTATTGATGATTTGTATTGTTTTTTCGTATAAATTTCAGTAATATATACATATATTTCAATATAATGAGATGTGAAAAATCTAGATATCCGCCTTTAAAGGTAGGTATTTTCACATCTCACCAAATTAAAAAATATATATCACTGAAATTTATATGGAAAAACAATACAAATCATCAATAAGTAAGAACCATAAAATCACCCAAATTTTTTTTTTATAGTGTTCCCTTAAAAGGCTACGTAGCCTCTGAAGGCATTTTTTAGATTTCGCGCCAGAAATCAAAAAAGCATTTTAGGAATATCAAGTGAGGGCACGTGACTAATGACGCTTAAATTGATAAATTTCATAACAAACATATTATTTTCCATAATGACCTCTTCGGACGCTAAGTTTGAAGCTTTGTTTGTGTATACATGAAATTTATTACAGACACACGGACAGAAGGACAATCGACTATACCGAACTGCTTTGAAAACGCGTCACCTAATTTTTATGCTAACAAAGTTGTAGTCATGTTGAAAATGGATATTTTTCCTTTAGTTTAGTTTAAACATTTATTTTACATCGATTGAGAAACAAGTTCTAACAACTTATGCTAATCTCTCTCGATTCTGCTTCGTGGGAATTACACCAGTTCTCTAGCCGAATGTGTGGGCCGATGAAAAATCCCGAAGTTAACACCCGCTCCCGAGTATCGAACTCAGGATCTTTAGATTACGAGACCGACGCACTACCTCACCACGGACACCTTTATTAAGGCTTGAATCATACTGTCTTTAAAATTTTTGAACTGAAATAAGGTGATCGCAGTTTCGAGATGGTGATAAAAATCAAAATATTGTGATAAAAGAAGATCATTTTATGGCCCTTTTTTCATTCTTATTATACAGCCGGTGTAATGCAGAGAAATGACCATCCCCTACAAAATGACCCATTGGTCATTTCACTACTTGGAGGAATGACCCGGGTCATAATTATACGTAGAGAAATGACCCCAGAGGATTATTTCTCTACGAAGAATTATGACCCGGGTCACTTCTCTACGGAGTGAAATGACCCATGGGTCATTTCTGTACGGAGAGAAATGACCCACGGATGATTTCTCTTCGTAGAGAAATGACCTATGGGTCATTTTGTAGGGGAGGATCATTTCTCTGCATTACACCGGCGACACCTTATACCCCTAGCTTTCAAGCGATGTCAAACTTTTGAGTCTTCTGTGAATACTACGTTTCTCCGGCGACGTAAAAAAAAGCTGTCTTAAAGAGATTATGAATACTTGCAACGGTCCTGGTTAGCCGTTGTAATGCGTCTCTGACCGGGACGAGGACGATCACTGGTGCTTCTAGCCGTCCGAAAGCCATCAACAAAATGATGTATCGTATCAACACGAGCTATCAAAATCTTGCAGCAACCTGCTGTCGCAAAGTGTCGTTGTCAAGCACGCCCATTACACACACTCTCCATTTTCTTATTGAAGACATGACATTTCAATAGCAGCTGAAGTTTCAATTTTTCGATGCTTTTCTATACAATATCGTTAGATAAACATATACACATGCAACCAACATCTACTGTAATTCAAAAGGGTCGGCAATTTGCTAATGTGATATTCTTGACAAGTTTGAGTCCCCTGAAGAGCGCTTTTCATACCGCATGAATAAGACCATCATTGTGTTAAAAGCAGATACAAAGAAGGATCCCATGGCAATTCTTAACTATGTGTTTATATGTACGTGAAAAATTATGAAATAAACATATACTTGTTGTTGCTATAACATCTTGTGTTTATGCAATAAATGAATAAATAAAAAATCTGAAATGGTTGAAATGGTTTAACTTGCTAAATTCTATAGGGGATGGCAGATTTTCTCTTTTTAATGTGCAATTAATGTTTTATTGCAATTCGGGTATTTTTTACAAATTAGGTTTTAACTGTTAGCCCGATTTGTAATAATGTTCTCCCAACCCGTTTTGTAATAATTGTATCACCATCATGTTAGTCAACTTGTTGTATTACAATAATTTGATAAGCCGTTAAAAAAATACACTCCTATCTATCAGTGTCTTGAAGGCTGTTTTATTTAGATCAATTTTATAATTGTAAAATACAATGTATAAGTGTATAACTTGCCCAAAATTCTATTGAGAATGATAGATTTTCTCCTATCATTGCAAACTTAATGTTTCATTACAGTTCGGGCTTGTATTATAAAACGGGTTGTAACTGTCTACCCGAATTGTAATGATGTTTTCGCAACCCGTTTTGTAATAAATTGTTACAAAACGGGGTTTTGTTACAAAACGGGTTGTAACTGTCTACCCGAATTCTAATAATGTTCTCCCAACCCGTTTTGTAATAAATGTATCAACACCATGCTAGTCATTTTGTTGGAATACAATAATTTGATAAATTCTGTTCAAAAAGAAATACACTCCATTCTATAGTCTCTTGAAGCCCGTTGTGTTTAGATCAATTTCATAACCATAAAATGAGCTGCACAAGTGTATAACTTGACCACTTCTATTGAGAATGATAATTTTTCTCTTTCCATTGCGAACTGTTTTATTACAATTCGTGTTTTTGTTACAAAACGGGTCGTTATTTTCTACCTTAACTGTAAAAATGTTCTCCCAACCCATTTTGTAATAATTGTATCACCATTATGTCTGTAATTTTGTAGCGTTATATTAATTTGATTCTGATGAAAACAAAAATACACTCCGATCAAAAATGTCTTGAAAATTGTTGTGTTTAGATCAATTTCATAATGGTAAAATACAATGTAAAAGTTTATAACTTGCCCAATTCTATTTAGAATGATAGATTTTCTCTTTTCATTGCAAACTTAGTGTTTTATTACAATTCGGGGTTTTATTACAAAACGAGTTGTAACTGTCTACCCGAATAATGTTCTCCCAACCCGTTTTGTAATAAATTATTACAAAACGGGTTTTTATTACAAAACGGGTTGTAACAAAGGTTATTCCGATGAATTAATTCATGGATTGACAATAAAGACATTAGAAATATTTAACTATAAAAAATGTTAAATATTTCGATTGAAAACGTAATTTTACCAAATAAACCGTTGAACAATTTCGAATTGGAAGATGCGGCAAAAAGATTAAAGATTCCTTCTTTTACAGGATTTTTTTTACTAGATACATTACCGAGAAAACCAAATAAAAAAGAGTGTGGTATAGTAAACTTTGATAAAAGTGGTGGACCTGGTACACATTGGGTTGCTTGGTATAAAAACGGTAAAACTAAAATTTATTTTGACAGTTATGGCATACAACCACCTATTGAAATTCAAGAGTATTTAAAACACCAGATACACTATAATACTGATCAATTACAACAAGCTGGGCAAGTATTTTGTGGTCATTTATGTTTGTACATTCTAAAAGAGTTAGGCTCGGGTAATAAATTTCAAAATGTTTTAAATAAACTTTTTCAGTAATATAAAAAATGCCTGTTGACAAATTTAGAAGAATGAAAGATGATAAAACAAGCGGTGATGGTGTGTCACTCGCTTACATAAATAATAATTTTTTACGTAAAGATGGAACAACTGTTGTTACTGGTTCTATAAATATGAATGGTAATACACAAACGAGGGTTAGTAATCCAGTAAATTCTCAAGATGTGGCAACTAAGGCTTATGTTGACACCAACTCGGGGTTGTTGGATGAAAAAGGTGGATACCACGTTAAAATTGGTTATTTAAACATGGGTTTTAATCCAACAAAAAACGTTAAGGAACCAACAGAACCGGATGAAGCTGCTACTAAAAATTATGTGGATAGGAGTGGTAAAGCAATAGTAGAGGAACAAGACGGCACTTTTTCCGCTGTTGCAAATATAGATATGAAAGGGTATAGTTTAACAAATCTTATAGATCCCACATATCCACAAGACGCTGCAACTAAAACATACGTAGATGGTGCTAGACGAGCCTTTGTTTACACATTTGGTGGGTATCTAGCAGTTTCTGACATTTCTATGGGAGGGTGAAGAATTACCAACGTCGGAACGCCTTTAGAACATGATCAATCTGCAAATAAGTTTTACGTAGATACCATTGTTGAGACGGCTACCGCGGGTGAAAAAGCTTTAACAAAAAAAAACAAGATGGATCTTTTTCAATGGCTGGTGAAATAGATATGAATGATCACTCGATTACTGGATTACCAAATCCTGTATCCCGTGACTCCGCTGTCAATAAAAATTATGTTGATAACGGTGGAGCTATTATAAAAAACCCAGATGGAAGTTTCACGGTGGTGGCTAACGTAAATCTCCAAGGTTTTTCTTTTAAAAACGCGGCAACCCCAGTAGAAGAGAGAGATTTAGCAACAAAGTCCTACGTGGATAAAAAAAAGTTTCCCTTCCTATTATATCCGTGTGGGCTGAAGAAAATGGACCGATAGGAGATGGTAATTACGAGTTTTCATTTGGTAATGGTGCTTCAGGCAAAGATCATGATTTGGGTGGTTATTGTATGAGTGCTCCGGGTAGAATTATAAGAGGTAGTTTAACAATTGTTAAAGATAACCCTAATGTACCAGAAGAGGTAAAAGTTAATATTGTGGTAAACGGAATAGAGCAGGTTGATTACTCTATTATTAAAAAGAAAGATGAGGCTTGTAGCTGTGTAGTTTTTCCTAAACCACTCGAAATTAAACAATGCGACATCATAAACTTTATTTCAAGATCAAACAACCCTACTGCGCGTCACTGTTACATATCTATTTTGTTAGAGTTGGATATATAAAGATTTATTAAATGGTTAAATAAACCATTAAATAAATGCATACAGTCTTTTTTAGGTTTGGGGACACACTAAGATAAAGACGAATTAAAAAATGCTATATGGGATGTGAGAGGAGGAGCGTCCTCCTAAATTGGATGGTTGGGTTTGAGACTTAGCCAGGGTTGAATATTGATTTAAGCATGGGATGGTTGGTATAATATTTTAATCATATACATGGTTAAAAAACTATAACTCTTGTAGATGGTTCACCTTGACCTTAATATTGACCTTGACCTTAATATTGACATTGACCTTAATCTTGACCTTGGCCTTTGTGGTTGACCTTGACCTTAATTTTGACGTTAATCTTGACCTTAATATTGACCTTGACCTTTGTGGTTGACCTTGACCTTAATCCTGACCTGAATCACATGGTTGACCTTGACCTTTGGCCCCAATCCCAGCTCTCTCTCTTTATTACTACTTACGCGAAAAGGGACATTCGGACATTTGCGTAAAGTGTCGTCTCGGATTAGCCTGCGCAGTCCGCGCAGGCTAATCCGAGACGGCACTTAACGACTACATTCGGTTTTATCATACAGTAGACTTGCACAAAACAGAAAATTACATAAGAACGGAAAGTGTCGTTTCGGATTAGCCTGCGCGGACTGCACAGGCTAATCCGAGACGACACTTTACGCAAATGTCCGAATGTCCCTTTTCGCGTGTTGCAGACCAATTATTATTAAAAGTGAGGTAAGGGAAGTTTTATCATTTGTTGTCTCTTAGGCTGCTAAACGCGAGTCAAAGACCCTTTGCAGATAGTGTAGATCAAGATCACACTGCACAGAACGTGCAGTTTGATCTTGGATCTATACTGTCCGGTAAGAAAATGTCTTTCCCCAAAAATACCTTTGAAATAGCAATATTTGGGTTTTTACTATCGACTTCAAAAGTTTCATTCACTTATTAAGCAGTATAAAGGTTGATATTTTGTATCATAATTTTTCTGGCGAAAAGAAACCGGCATATAATCACTGAATAGACTTGTCGCAGGTCAACGAATGTCCTTTCCCCTTCCCGCACCGGTAGCGATGTCACGGGGTCAGGAAGAAATTCAAATGACCATAACTCCTGTCATATTGTACCAATCATAATTACAGATCCCATGGTAAGAAGCCTTACTTATAAGGATAGGGCACCCTATTGCGGATTCCCGCAACATCGCCTTTCATCGCTGAAAAACTTACGGATTCGGCTACGACTCGGGTAATCTGTAATCGATCGGCCGATAGATGATGGTTTCCCGCATCGATTACGGATTACCCGAGTCTTAGCTGAGTCTGTACGATGAAAGGCGAAGTTACATGAATCCCATTAGGGTGCCCTATCCTTAAAATTTCAACTAAATGTGATTGAAATCTGTTGGAGGAGAATACGGTCTGTATTCATCAATCATTCTTCAGAACATTCTTAGTCTTATTCTCTAAAGTTTTTGAAAGTTGAAAATAACACACCCTCTGATTGGCTTGGTTTAGCCAATCAGAAGTTGTGTAACTTTCAAATTTAGAAAATTCTGGAGAATAAGACTGAGAATGATCTTAAGAATGGTCGGTGAATACGGATCCAGGACACAGAATTGCGTCTAGGGACGAAGGGGCAGACAGACAGAAGGACAGACAGACGGACAAAAAGTCGGACAATGCGGTACTACTATTTCTCTTTACTTCCTTGCGGTGAGGGGCTTGAAATATGGTTAATTGCGTTTTGGTTTGACCTTTCACCAGGCGACACAATTCTATATTTGTCAAACTTTAAGGTATCTGAAGATGACAGATTTAATCTTACTTAAATACCGTGGATTTATTTGTCTTTAAAAAGACAGAGAGAGAAAAAAAAAAACTGTCGGAGAGGAGAAAAAGCTGGCGTACTTTGCCCGACATTTTCTTCTTTTCCGACATCGTTTTAAAAGCTTTCTTTCTCAGGATCGTTCAAAGTCGGGATTGTATGGTAACGGGTTAACTCTTTACCAAACGACAATATTTTAGACTGGTCCAAATTGAAAGCACTTGCAGATGACAAAATATACGTAACTCAAAATTGAAATTTGTTTCCAGCAGGGTAGAAAACATTGTGGGAAAAGGAGAAAATGCTGGTTACCAGCATTTTCTCCTTTTCCCACAATGTTTTCAAAAGGCTTCCATCTCCGGTTTCTAAAAACCAGGGATTGTTTGATAAAGGGTTACGGAGTTATAAATATTAATGCGAACAGTTCCTTGCGTGATGTCCCCTGTCTCGCATTATAACGATACCCCGGATTAAGAAATAACAATATTGTCTAGAATATACGAGTCATACTCAGGCAAGAGGGGGTTTCATGCATGTCCATGATGTATGATACCAAGCAAGGCAGCACATAAAATCCATTTAAATAGTCTATTAACCAAATGAATCATGAGATTGAATGGTCCCTGGACATGCAGAAAATTGACTGATAGCACAAGTTCCGACCTGGGTCGATACAATTTGCAGATGCATTAAATCACCTTCTCATAGAGCATGGCTCATATGAAATATACTGTTTTCCTTTTACGACAGTTTTTATCATTTATCTCGTATCTACGGAACGCAATACATGTCATGTATCACATAGTTTTCATTTCACTGCAACGAAATTTTAATTGAATAAAATGAAAAATAAATTCGTCATAAGAAAATCCTATTCCATAAAGCGAAATATTTCTTTATAGCGACGAAATAATTCGTTTTAACACAATTATTATTCGTTTTATCGAAATGAGAATTCGTTTAAACGAAATTATATTTTGATATTTACGAGGTTATACTCTTTTCACTTGCTTTCCATTCATGGCGGTGGAAAACAATTGAGGGTTCCGAATATAGACTCTTCATTTTTTCGAAAATAGAATTTCGATAAAACGAATTGATATTTTAGTGTTTCGATTTGACATCTCGTTTAACATGTTCTTTTTGTTTTCTCGATATAAGATTTCGTTATGATGAATTATTAATTCGTTTTATCGAATTGGTATTTCTTTAAAATCTGGGTCACATGACATCTTCGACGCTCCGTTCTTATTTGGTTTCACCGACCTTTCCAGATTCCATTCCTTGACTATATCCCATGAGTTTCAAACATTTAAACCCTACTTTTAATGCCCATAAAATCCATTTTGTCTAACATACGGCTGAATCCTGAGATAGAACGGTCCTTGGACATGCAGAAAATTGACCAGTAGCAAAGAAAAGTTTCGACATAGGTCCGTCTGCGCCTACTGTACAGACTGACCATGGTCAATACTTTTTGCAGATACATTAAATGACCTTTACACAGGTCATGGCTCGTATCTTTTTATCTCATACGAAATACGTATTTGCCAGTGAAAATAAGCAATATATTTGAGCCATGCTCTGACAAAAGGGGGCTTAATGCATCTCCGTGACGCACGATACCAAGCAAGCGATCACATACTTATGGACCCATAGTAGACACATTCTTTAACAACCAACTTAATCAGGAGGTAAACTGGACCTTGGACATACAAAAAATTGACTAATAGCGAAAAGTTACGGCCCAGGTCAGCCTGCGCGAACTCGATACTTTTCGCAGATGCATAAAGCCTCCTTTTCACAGAGCGTGGCTCATTTCTTTCTTACTGTTTAACTGTCAGAACATGAGGAACACATTATTATGAAACTATAGGTATTTGCATCAATGATATCATTTGATAGTAAACAAAATTAATCCTGAAGCAGACGACAAAATTTTGACATGACAAATTTGGAAGCATTTGCAGACGACAAATTAAATGTGACTTAAATACTGAAATTTGTCTTCAGAAGGGGAACTGTCAATTGTTAACTGTCACAAGATGAGGAGCACGTCATGAAACTGTAAGTATGTGCATCAACAATATCATGGTAAGCAAGATAAACTTTTTATCAGCCAAATAAAATTCGATACGACAAATTCAGAAACAATTCCAGACAACAAATTAAACGTGACTTAATGAAATTTGTCGCTAGAAGGAACTGTCAACTGTTAACTGTCACAAGATGAGGAGTACGTCATGAAACTACGAATATAAGTGTTTACATCAACAATATCATTCAATAGTGAACAAGCTTTTACCAGCTGACAAAATTTCGTTGAGTCGAAATTGGAGGTATTTGCCGCCGACAAGTTAAAGGTAGCTTAAGTACTGAAATTTGTCTTTAGAAGGAAAGTAAACGCCGTAGGAAACGGAGAAAATTCTAATTTCATTTATTTTGTATATTGCAAAAAAAGGGTTAAAAATCCAATAGATATTACATAATTATTTAGTTTAAATATCATTCACATTGTTATTTACGTTTGAAAGCAATAGAAGCGATTTTATCAATCTTTACCCTTAACATACTGAATAAGTAAAATTAAACATTCAAGCCGATACTAAACACCCAAATTTTCTTTTTTTAAAGGTATATTTTGGGGCAAAAATATCCCTTATCGAACAGTGTAGATTCAAGATCAGACTGCACATTCAGTGTAGTCTGATCTTGATCTACACTGTCTGCAAAAAGTCTTTGGCGTTATGTAGCCTATGGGTTAAGTTAACTTTTAGAAATCTATCACGGGTTCTTCTGATTAAAAACCAATAGATACTACACAATCAATTATACTGTTAATCGTTCAATTTTCCAATCCCTGTACACAAACTAACCAATATCTTATCCATGCGACATTATTCTACGAAAAAGATTCGGAAAAAGATGTTACGTAATTGGTTGTAATGTCAAAGATTGGACAGCCTTATGTTTGCAGAATTTTGCTGTAGTTTCATTCCCATAATTGTGGACAAAATGTTGGTTTCGATTGCGGATCGACTGAAGGTGTTACGCTGATCGGCCTCACGTAAATCCAGGTAGGCTTAAATCATGAAGTAGTAACACGAGCTTATTCTTAACTATTCTAGACAATTTTACTTACAGTCCCTTCAAAGAAAGAAAAGATGGCATCGAGTCATGACAGTGTATAAATGTACATCGAAAACCTGTACGGCTGCTGCATACGAGGGCTGTTCGATATGTAACGTGTATTGTACCACAGCGCGATAACGCTTTCAACGATTTCGTGGATGATGATACGCTTGAATAGCTCTACTCAACGGTATAAACACGAGCCTTTAGCTCCACATAGTTTTAAACTTATAGTCATTTCATTAGAGCTAGTCGTTGACCACTGTTGTAAAAATGGTTGGGAAACGGATTAAGAATATTGAAGAAATTAGAGCTTATATAAAAGTTCGCACAAAACTCGGTCATTCGGTAATGCAGATTTTTACTGAATTGGGGGAAGTTTATGAGTCGAAGGTATCTTATGAGACAGTTCGTAGGTGGAGAAAGAAATTTCTGACTGGCACAGAGTCCGTCAAAGATGCAGCAAAATCTGGCCGACCTGTGACTGTAACAGGAAAGGCAAATGTCTCAAAAGTCAGGGAAATAATTGAAGGTGTTGGCAGATACACGATTCGTGATATTGCCAACGCTGTTGGCATATCGCTATCGCGGGTGGATTTCATAGTAGATAGTATATTACCCTATCTGAGCCCAAACCGCCCCCCTAAAATTTTTTTGATTTTGTGATTTTTAAAAAATTAAATTTTTTTTGATTTTGTGATTTTTAAATTTTTTTTTTTTTTTTTTTATTTTGAGAAGTTTTTAAAATTTGAAATTTTAAAAAAAGTTAAAGAACAACAATGTGATAAAGTCAATGAATACAATGAATAAAACCACAGACGTAATGAGTGGGGAATCCATTCCTCAACCTGCTCCTTTATATGACGAGTATTTAATAAATGAATATGAAGATTTAATATATGAGATAGAAAATTTGTTATATAAAAAGGTTATATAGAATCAGAATATGATTTAATGTACTTCAAACCAATATACCAGCAACCAATATACCAGCAACCGTTATATCAACAACCAATATACCAGCAACCATTTTATCAACAACCATTTTACTAAATTTGTAAGGTAAAGATAATTATCAATCATAAAAAATATAACTTTTATAAACAAAGTTATATTTTTACACATTTATAGTGGCACCAGGCTAATGTGTCAATCTTGTTCTCTAAGACAAACCTTTTATCATAACTTGATCCTAACGCTTTTTTGTTTTAACTCTTCAGTATACATATCATGGCCCCTACTTCTTAAAACAGTCATCTTTCTATACTGATCCTTTTCTGTAAGCAAACACTCTTTGTAATTATTAAAATTTATCTCTTTTTTGATAAACGCTTTTTTAACACCTTTACATCTTTTATTTTCCTCACCATCTGAAGTTTTATAAGCATACATTTTTGCTCCTAGACCAACAAACTCAGTCAAAATCTTACCACCTAACTCATCTTTAAACTTTCCAACTACTCTTGCATTACAATAAATTTTTAAGAAATGATCTTTAGAATAATTACTTGTATCAAACATTTCAGGTACATCTTTTTCTATATCCTTATACAAATTTTTAGTTTCTATTTCAAGAATAAAACTATCTGTATCAGTATAATACATTCTAACCTTTTCACCATACTTAGCTTTAAAGTAATTAAAGTTTTTTGCATATGTGTTTTACTAATACCTAAGATGCTTAATCCTGAGTAAATAGGTTTAATGTATTTTATATCAGTCTTTTTCATGTGTACCGCTGTTAGGTTTTCATTAAATATTGTTGTGTGGGTATAGTTTGGTTTTGCTACTAATTTCCTATAACGCTCTTCATTAGAAACCAGGTGTATCGTTACTCTATTTCTCAAGTTTTCCATAGTCTTACCAAAGACTGAATTATTCATCAACTTAAAAAACTCTTTTTCGAAATTATTTTTAGCTGCTTTTCTTAGTTCAATGTTTGTATCAATATATGACTTAAGCCATGCACTTTCCTCAAACTTAAGTCCTCGATGTATTTTAGTAATCTTTAAACCTAAATCAACACATGTTTTTAAAGCTTCATGATGAATAACATAATTCTTTTTATTATTTAAGTTTGGAATAAGTTTTTCTACTTTTTCTATCTTTAAACGTTCAGGTGCTAAAGGAAAGTCATTGTGTAAATCATGTAATTCTTTAGGATATTCTAAATCTACTTCTAATATACATGGGATTTTTTGCCAAATTTCTAATTCTTTATTTTTCATCCATTTAAAACCATGAGTAGGAAGAGGGCGGCTCATTGCCCAAGGGTAAAGACTGTTTGCATCTATATATAATAAATATTTTGATGGTTTACTAGGATCATATAATTCACCCATATCCTCATTATTTGCTTTTGCATATCTTTTGCTACACATACTAACACCTTTAATACCTAATTCTACCATCAAAAGCATATCAGGATCAGATAAAAGTTCTAGGTTTACTTTTGTTATTTTCAATGCTGCATCCCAAGCTAAACCAGGAGCAGTATAATACCAACTAGGATCTAAGTCATAATTTTCACAGCAAACATCTCTAAAGTTTTAAAAAACATCTGCTAAAAGCAATACATCTATTTTATTGTAAAGTTCTAAGTAAACCGTTAAACGTTGTATCAAAAGAATCTAGGTACTCATAAGGAAAAACTCCTTTTCTCCTAACTAACGGTAGTTGTTCTTTAGTGAAATATTTTGCTAAAATTTTTAACTGACTTTCCTCAAAATTGCTTGAAAGTTTATCCAAACTAGAATTCATGAACTTAAAACTATCGAGAAATCTAATTTTATGGTTTATATTTTCTCCAACCCAACCCAAATGTCTTTACTAAAACTAATGATGAATTTTTTGTATGTCATCTTTTAACCAGTTTATAAAAATTTCCTCAGCATTTTCTCCAGTATAACTTCTTTCTATAGGAGCACACACAGTATCATCAAAACATTTTATAATATAGGAAAAACTGCAAGGTATATGCTTTTGACGTTGTATAGTATAACTTTTTTCTGGGTTTGGTTGGCATGTGTATATTGGTTCTAAAACACTTTCAAAATCAGCGTATACAGCAAAAGGAACCCGAAGTTTTCTAGCATGGTTTTCAAAAGCTAACATGGTACTTGGTTTTGGCATTTCTAAAGTAATGGGTTCATGCTCATTACAGTATCGCATATGTTTCTCTAAAAGTTTTTTACTACCAAAATGATTCATACATCGTTTACAGTATTCTATACCACCATTGTTAGTTACTTGTTTTCTCACTAAACTATTAAATTTCTTTATGAGAGCATAGTGCATGTTTTCCTCATCTTTAATAAAAAGAAGGTCAATATGATTACTTTTTTCATCTTTTGTAAGCCTAAGAGGATAAATAGTTTTATTTCCTCATACCCATACACGTTTACACTAATTTTTTAATTTTGTTTTTCAAACTTATCTATATCTTTAAACGAAAAAGGATACTCTATTCCCTCCATTTTTACACTATTTTCCTTTGCTTTCAAATCCTTGTCAATTCTTTCTGGATGGTTGTCTTTAAGGTTTAACGCTCTTAAAAACACACCATAAAAAGCATTTGTCATCTTTATTTTGCATATTGATAACTGCTTTTTTGTTAGCAATCCATTTTGGTAAAGGTAAGTGACCATTAGCTCTTAAAGGAACATAAGCAGCTGTATGTAGTTCTAACCGCACTATACTTCCAAATGTCCAACCACTACCTTCTCTTTGAAAATTAGCTAAATTTTCTAAAACTTCATCTATCATTTTATTCAACAAATCCTCTATTTCTCCTCTGTTTGAATTTAAATGTTGATTACTATGGAAATCACGTTCAACAGGGCCTTGGTTAAGATTTGTCATTAACCATAATTTACACCTAAGTACAAATTGTAAATTATTTTGAAGAGTATTTATAAGAGATATCCACGTTTCTGCGAAAAATCTTTGTGGGCTATAATTTTCTCTACCCTCTATAACATGTTATGTAGCATACCCTCTAAATGCGGATTGAGAAGCTCTAATCTCAAACGGCTGCCTTGGAGGGTAATTTTCTCTAACACGTTCAACAATTTCATCCAACACTTGCGGTATTTGTGTTGTCTCCACATTACCGGTTAACCAATTACCAAAATCAGTTATTCCTCTTTGTATGAATTCTGGTACGACAGCTGAGGCTAGTCGTCTTGCTCCTGAGTAAACATTAGACGCAACTCGTCTACCCATGTTTGTAAATCTATTAAATAAACTCATTTTTATATAACAAATATAATTTCTTAAGCAATTACAATTTTTTTATTTGTTTCAAATTTTATTATGGCATTGTCATTGTCATAATAAAATTATTGAATGTTAAGTTCTCCCATTCCAGTTCTCAATCGTTTGTGGGCAGCGATCTATAATCTATAAATTTACCTGCCTTATAAGTTGATGGAAAGGTTTTTATTTCACCAGTTTCAACATCCTCTAAACTAACTTTCTTAGGATTATGCATACTAGTTTTTAATCTATCAAACCTAGGGTCTTTACTTCTTTCAACTAACCGCTTTTTATCCCAGTATGAGCAGAAATTTATATTATTTTCTTTAAGAATTTTGTTTAAATCTGTAATCTTTATCATTTTTATATATAAGAAAAAATACCTTAATACACTACACTCATTTTATTTCCATCAGACTGGAAGTTAATTAACCTATCACTAATAATAACAGCATATGCCTCAGTGTTCGCATTCACATTTACACTGAAATTTACCTTAATTTGAATATCAGTAACAGAATATTTTAATCTTTCACTCTGTTTAGAAACGTCAAACAAAAACAAAGGATATAGGGTTCTATAATCTGAGGGAGAAATGTTAAGGTTTGACACCAACTCATTCATGTTATAAAACTTAGATCTAAATAATGCGGTGTCACCATACGCTCTACTAAATTGCTGACTACTAAATGAAAGATTATAGTCAACCGCAGGATATCTAGTGGAGTTTCACATAACATAAATATTTTTAACACTTACATTGTTAAATACAGATGCATTTTGTCTTTGGCTATTACTTTTATTAGTTTGAAAGCCGACAACGATAAAACGTGGTACCTCAGGAGATGATTTAACGGAAAGTCTCCTGGTAAATGATATTGTCTGAGGAACTGCGATAGAGTCACACTGTAGCATTCTGTATCCAACCGGTATTTTTTCTTTTTTCTCGATTTTATAAAGTTCCATCTTATTTTTGTCAGCAGGTAGCACATGTGGCATAAACCATGATATTTTATCTAATCTAATTCTACCTTCAGGAGCTGCGTTCACTCTAAAGATTGCATCATTATCATTATTTCTTGTTAATGTGAGAGTTTCCATACAATATTTTATCATAGTCCTCACAAAAACCAAATATATGCTTTAAAGGAACTCTAAAACTAAATGAACCTACTGGATCAATTGTATCATCAATGATGTATTTTCTCCTTATTTCCCAACCTGCATTTTGATCGTCTGCATTGATTGTTGTATCCTTATACCATAATTGGTTTAACCCCTGCGATTTGGAAAAATCATCTGGATATTTTAACAACCCAAGCATTGTAGTAGCCTGTCCAGGATTCGTTATGGATTCAATATCCATACCTGAAAGTTGATACCTAATATTTTTAAACAGGTACATCAAGGCGTTGTTTGTTAAAGCAATATTAGTGTTGTCTGTGCCTATAACATTAGGAGTTCCATCAGCATCCTTTACTAATTGTCCTTCAATAAGTAAATAACTCTCACTAGATGAGTAAAAATATCTTGGGTTTCGATACTAATTCTAATATCCCCCCCTGAGTTGTTGAGATTTGCACCTGTGATCGGTTCATACTCATGGTGCTCATACTCATCAATACTATCATCTTTTAAAATTGAGTCGGTAATTCTTAAAATGTCCATTTTTTATAGTTACAATTATAATTTTAAATAAATCTTAAAATGTCCATTTTTTATAATTACAATTATAATTTTAAATAAAATTATAATTGTGTTACTTTACTCTAAACCTCTAACCAAAGCTGGGGAAAAGACTTATTTTCATCATTAACAAACACACCTTTAAGTTTAATGCTTTTTGCGGTATCTATTTTAGTTGTAGTTTTAGGATAAACTCTATTACCGTATACAAGTATTATTTGGGGTATATTCCACTCTTGTAAACGTTCATTCACCTTTTCCTCAATCTCTTTAATTTCGATTACTTCTTCAGGAGATAACTTCACAACAGCTTTTTTATAACCATATTTCGTGTTATTAATTTCAAGAATCTTACAATCTTCTAGGTTTAAAGATGCATTTTGTATATGAATAGTACTACTTCTGTATTTTGAATAATATTCACGATCAAATATTAAGTTTAGCATTCTCCTTTTTATATAATGAATATAATTTTCTTAACTTATTTTTATTTATTCTTCATACTACTTTAATACCAGCCCCACTGTTTAATCTTAACTAAGTCTTGATTAGCAATGGCACTTCCATCTATTAATGTATTGTTTTGTGTTGTAGGGGTATCAGCGGGTTTCGGCGTTGTGCTATATTTTTGTAAAATTTTCTTTGATTTTGGTGTCAAAGCTTTTGTAACTAATTTTTTTCCTACATCTACAGCTGCACTTTTTCCAACCTCTAAAGCTTTCTTTGCACCTTCCTTAGCTACACTTTTTCCCACATCAAGGGCAGAAGATGCAATTTGTTTAGCTGCGCTACTTGTAAAAAGCCTCGCTAAAAAGTTAGCAATACTATCAAAGATTCCGGTACCACCGTATGAATACATTCTTTTAAATCCGTGTTTTTTTATTGATAATAATTTTTATAGTAGAGACATTAAATTTTTATAAGCGTGTGAATTTAAAACACCTTGTCTTTTTAATTCATCACAAATGCTCACTAACTCGTTTCTTACACCTGTGTTGCCTGCTTTTTTACTTGCCAATAACAGTTCTAGTCTTTCTATAAATGCGTTAGGGTCACATGGGATAACAATTCCTTTTCCGAGGAATTTTCTATCAAACCAAACGTGGGAAAGAATGTTTTTCCATTTATATGATTTACCACTTTTAAGAGAATTAGTTTTGGGGTCATTATTACGATAGAGGGTATTGCTGTTTGCCATTATCTCCTTGTAATTTTTAAAATCCTCATCATCATAAATATTTTTGTTTGGTATTCTAGACATGATTAATTCCCATAAACCAGGTGTACCTTTATAGAAATCATCACCAACTAAAAGATCATCGTCTAAAATGCCAACTGGTGTGTTGCCAATATAAAATTTACCATTTTTGTCATATAACCCATACGTTGTATCAGCTTCAGACTTAGTAGCAAACTTTCTTAGGTACTTCTCTGCGAGTGGTCCAACAAAAACTGGATAGTTCTCTTCTTTTTCCATTTCATTCATAAACCGCCAAATCTCAGCAGCTTCTTCATCTGTAATTCCTTCTGATTTTTCTGGTTTTTCGTAAGCTTTGATAGATGGAAATGCTGGAAAAGTAATAGCTTCTGGCAATTTTTCTACACCTTCTTTAATAGGTTTAAGGCCTTCTGTAATCTCGTTTGTTGCAGCCTTTTGTGTTTCCGTAATAGGTTTAAAAAACTTTGAAAGATCTGTTTGAAGTTGCTGTTCACCTGTTCTCTCCGCTAGTAGATTATCCCGAATCTTCTTTTTTGTTTCAAGATACTCTTTTACAATTAAGTCCCTTTTTGCAGGATCAGCGATTTTTAAAAAAGACATTTTTTTATTACTAAAATAATTGTTTATCTCAGTTTTTATCATAGTTTTTATCATAGTTTTTATCATAGTTTTTTAACACGTTTCATAACTACAGTTGCATGAAAACTTTATTTTTCTTGGTTTGTTACTACACTGAGGGAGCGGTATGATTCTTTTCAACCAACCTCCGAAAGGACTCACGCGCTTCTTGCCTCCCTTTCTCAATTAAACTTTCTTCATTTTCGGTAGATATCTTTTTCTTAGTTTTTGTTCTTATCTCATCCTTCATATTCTTATACTTCTCTTGTTCTTCCAGGATAAGTTTAAACTCTTCATCTGATATATGATTGTCAATTAAAGCTTTGTATATATGTGAAGCAATTGTATCAAGCTTAGCATCAGCTATCATTCGAATCTTTTGATGTTTTTCTGCCTTGGTTCGTGAATTTCTTACTACATATTTACCTACTAGTGAAAGAAGTCCGGTTGCCGCAGCTGATGCTTCTAATGCTATGACAGCTGGAATAGCTACAACAGTAGATAGTAAACCGATTCCACCTACTCCTGAAGCCATGGTTACCGTGATCAAAACTGTGTCAACGTTGTCAACAATTTTTGCAGCTCTAAGATATTTTTTAGCTAAGGCATCTCTTTTTTGAATTTCATTTTCGAGAAACTTTTGTACTTCAGATATTTTTTGTAAACGGTACGAATGACCTTTGTCATCTGGTGCCATCATTTCAATAGATGGAGCGCTTGGATTATTTCTTTCTCGAGGTAATAGAGGATAGATTTTTTTAGAGGGATGTTCTTGATCTGTATCTGCCATTTTTTTATTAAAATGATAATTTTTTATGTCAAGATTGTAAATATTTTAGATAGCAAAATAACTCACCCTCAGGTATTTCAATTGGTTTTTGTGAGAAATTATAAATGTAGACTAAGATATCATTAGCCTCATTATCAAGATGCGTCCCATTAAGAATGGTTAAACTATCTTTCCATTTATTACTAACAGATATCACTACAACTCCTCGTGTAGTTATATAACCAAATCCCAGCGAAACTCTCATACCATCACGAGGAGGAATCTTGATAGTTACTTGTGAGTATATTTTCCATTTTAGAGTATCTTGCTTTAAGGGAGGATATCTTACTCCATGTAAATGAGGTTTCCAAAATATAGTTTTATGTTGAGTAGTAATATTAGGTTTTATACCAAATTTGTGTATATCCATTTTTGTTTTGTTGTAAAATATTATTTATAGCATTACAATATAGCTCCTAAGATAGGGATATTAGCAAATGGACTATTAGGTCCAAGTAAAAGTCCTTTTCCATCATACATTTTTCCTCCTTGCTTTAAATACAAACCATCACCAACAAACTCTAATCCTTTACCTTTGTATGGCTTTAAGTATAATCCACATCCATCAGTTTCAACTTGACAAACACATCCTCCTTTTTAAGATAAAGACCTGACCCCATCGCTTTTTGTACACCTGTTGAGGCTAATCCAGAAAGAGCGCCAACAGTTAAAGCTGGTAAAACGGTTTTTGCAAGCATCGGCAAAGCTCTAGCAGCCAACCCAGCCAACATTCCGGGAAAACCTCCCTCTATTTTCATATTATATTTAAGTTGTTTTGCAGTCATTTTGATTGTGATACCCTTACCATCCTCATAGGCTTTAGCTATTTTTTTTGCTTGTGAATTGGTTAATGCTAAAACATCATTACCTTGTAAATCTTCAAGACCTAAACGAATACTTACTGGGCAACCAGCTTTAACAGCATATTGAAGCTTTTGCTTTTGTCCTTCAGATATATTTACTTTAACAGTAGTGTAACTCGTCATTTTATATATAGTTATTTTTTTATATATATAATTATTTTTTTTATTTTATCTCGCTTCTCTAATATGGAATCTAATTGTTATATTTTCACCTCTAAGATTTAGTAATTTTTCATTTTGATCTGTAATATTTACCTCTAGGCTATGTATTTCATCTAATGTTATTGGTAAGTATACTAAATTAAGTGGTGACTCAGTTATCTTATCAATGTTTGGAAAAGAGTAGTAAGTTTCAAGGTTTACTAAAGCTATTTCATATTTTTCATCCTTTTCCAGCTGAATTGGGGGATTAAACCTTGTTCTAAAACGTGTTTTGTTGTCGCTTACTATAATTTGAAATGATGTTTTGTGGGTTGTATTTTTTACAATTTTCTTCTAAAAGTTCTTCCATTTTTTAAAAAAGTGAAAATATTTTTTATACTGACTTAGGTATGTAAAAATTGTCAAAACCGTTTCTATACTTCCCATCATGTTTTTTACTGGTTAAATCAATGATAGCAAAACCATGTGGTCTTTCCCATGCCTTTTGACAAAATTTTCTAAACTCATCCTTAGGCATATCTTCACCTACATGATCGCTATAAATATAATTAATGTTTTTTAGGTCTTGTGGGAAAAGGCAAATAAAATTAGCGTTTTCTCTAATAGTTTGTCTCGGCAGTCTAAAATAATTCTGTGAGAAGTAAAAGCAGTCAACATTACTATGCCTTCCTCGAATGTAGTAACACTCACATTTATTTTGCTTTTCTAAAAGTAAATCATCAAAAATCATTAAATTTTTATTTTCTGAGTTTAACTCTCTCGGATCAGGCACATCACTCGCATTTTCAAAGAAGTTGCAATTTATATCTGATTTGTTTTTAATCGTTTTAATCCATTCTTCAACTAAAGCTTTTGGTACAATGTTTAGTTCTTGTATCTCATCACACATGTTAAACAACCTTAAAATACATTCTTTTGGTAGTTTTTCGTCAAAAGCCTTTTTTTAGTATTCGGTATTCCGGTTGAAAAAGGCTTTTTCCAAAAACACTCAAATCGTTGTAGTCAAGCCAACCTGGTCTAAGTAAAAGGTTTAACAATACATCCTGATTTGCCTATAATTAAACCTCTAATACTTTTTGGTAAAAGGGAGTGATTAAATCTCTTTGATATTACTTCATTCCATGATAAGTTTATAATATCCATTTTATATAGCTTTTTTAATTTTTATATATACAAAATGTATTGTGTTAAATGTAAAAAACATACTGATACAAACAATATAGAATATGCTGTTGCTAAAAATGGAAAAAATATGAAACATGGGAAATGTGTGGTTTGTGGAATAACTAAAACTCAGTTTGTTAAGGCGCAGGGAATAACTGAGGGTGGATCATTGCTAAATAAAGCTATAAATAATTTACCTGTTGAAATGCATCTCCCTGGTCACAATTTTACGGGACCAGGCACTAAATTAAAGAAAAGACTCAATCCAGATTTAACACCAAAGAAATGGAGTAAACCAATAAACCGCGTTGATAAAGCTGCTTATCATCATGATGTTTGCTATCTTCAGCACAATGACACTGCCACAAGAAACGCAGTGTGTGATAAAAATATGTTAACAGAGTTAGAAGATATTTACAATCCTACTATTAGAGAAAAAATGGAAAGGGGTTTGGTAAGTAAACTCATTGGAACGAAGATGAAATTTGGAATAGGGGTTAAAAAACAAATTTCGGTATGATAAATTTATCGGAAGAATTACATAAACCTGTAAAAAGAAAATTTAAGAAAAGGAGAGTTAGAGTAAACGGTATAGATAACATATGGGCTGTGGATTTAGTAGACATGCAAGCATTTTCTAAGTTTAATCGTGGTGTTAAATACCTTCTCGCTGTCATTGGCATCTTTTCTAAATACGGATGGTTAGTGCCATTAAAAGACAAAACAGGGAAATCTGTTGCTATAGCATTGAAGAGTATTTTTAAGGAGAGAAAACCTGAAAAAATGTGAGGCATTCATCTATTAAGATGACTCCAGTAAATGAAACCAAAGTTTGGAGAAATCTTTACCCCGATCATCTTGAAATAAAAGATATAAAACCTAAGTTTTCTGTTGGAGACAAAGTAAGGATAACTAAAAAGAAAAAGACTTTTGAGAAAGGTTATACAACAAGATGGACTGAAGAGGTTTTTACAGTTTCCGAAGTAAAAAATACATCACCTGTAACATATAAAATTAAGGATCTTAATGGAGAAGAAATACAAGGTACCTTTTATGAACCTGAACTGCAGAAAACCAGTCAAGAGCTGTATAGGATAGAAAAGGTTATTAAAAAAGGAAAAAAGAAATCTCTTGTAAAGTGGAAAGGTTATTCTGATGAATTTAATTCTATAAAAAACTATAAAAAATGTTAAATATTTCGATTGAAAACGTAATTTTACCAAATAAACCGTTGAACAATTTCGAATTGGAAGATGCAGCAAAAAGATTAGAGATTCCTTCTTTTAGAGGAGTTTTTTTACTAGATACATTATCGAGAAAACCAAATAAAAAAGAATGTGGTATAGTAAACTTTGATAAAAGTGGTGGACCTGGTACACATTGGGTTGCTTGGTATAAAAACGGTAAAACTAAAATTTATTTTGACAGTTATGGCATACAACCACCTATTGAAATTCAAGAGTATTTAAAACATCATATACACTATAATACTGATCAATTACAACAAGCTGGGCAAGTATTTTGTGGTCATTTATGTTTGTACATTCTAAAAGAGTTAGGCTCGGGTAATAAATTTCAAAATGTTTTAAATAAACTTTTTCAATAATATAAAAAATGCCTGTTGACAAATTTGGAAGAATGAAAGATGATGAAACAAGCGGTGATGGTGTATCACTCGCTTACATAAATAATAATTTTTTACGTAAAGATGGAACAACTGTTGTTACTGGTTCTATAAACATGGCTGGTAATACTTTAACACGGGTTAGTAATCAAGTAAATTCTCAAGATGTGGCAACTAAGGCTTATGTTGACACCAACTCAGGGTTGTTGGATGAAAACGGTGGATACCACGTTAAAATTGGTTATTTAAACATGGGTTTTAATCCAATAAAAAACGTTAAGGAGCCAACAGAATCGCACGAAGCTGCTACTAAAAATTATGTGGATAGGAGTGGTAAAGCAATAGTAGAGGGACAAGACGGCACTTTTTCAGCTGTTGCAAATGTAGATATGAAAGGGTATAGTTTAACAAATCTTATAGATCCCGCATATCCACAAGACGCTGCAACTAAAACATACGTAGATGGTGCTAGACGAGCCTTTGTTTACACATTTGGTGAGTATCTAGCAGTTGCAGATGTTTCTATGGGAGGACGAAGAATTAACGATGTTGGAAGCCCTTTAGAACACAATCAAGTTGCAAATAAGCTTTACGTAGATACTGTTGTTGAGACGGCTACCGCGGGTGAAAAGGCTTTAACAAAAAAAACAAGATGGATCTTTTTCAATGGCTGGTGGAATAGATATGAATGATCACTCGATTACCGGATTACCAAATCCTGTATCCCTTGACTCCGCTGTCAATAAAAATTATGTTGATAACGGTGGAGCTATTATAAAAAACCCAGATGGAAGTTTCACGGTGGTTGCTAACGTAAATCTCCAAGGTTTTTCTTTTAAAAACGCGGCAACCCCAGTAGAAGAGAGAGATTTAGCAACAAAATCCTACGTGGATAAAAAAGTCTCCCTCCCTATTATATCCGTGTGGGCTGAAGAAAATGGACCGATAGGAGATGGTAATTATGAGTTTTCATTTGGCAATGGTGCTTCAGGCAAAGATCATGATTTGGGTGGTTATTGTATGAGTGCTCCGGGTAGAATTATAAGAGGTAGTTTAACAATTGTTAAAGATGACCCTAATGTACCAGAAGAGGTAATAGTTAATATTGTGGTAAACGGAATAGAGCAGGTTGATTACTCTATTATTAAAAAGAAAGATGAGACTTGTAGCTGTGTAGTTTTTCCTAAACCACTCGAAATTAAACAATGTGACATCATAAACTTTATTTCAAGATCAGACAACCCTACTGCGCGTCACTCTTACATATCTATTTTGATAGAGTTAGACTTGTAAAGTGTTAAATATTGGAAAAAGGATTAGTTTACACCACGTGACATAGTATTTCACAACTTTACCTAATATTTGACAATGCTTACTCGTATAATATCAGTTTAGTCTGGACTTTTGAGGATGATGGTAGTATGTTATGATATTAATAATTTTTTGCTTTGTTTTTTAAAAAAATTAAAATATGATTTTTATTTATAATAATAAAGCGGTCTTACTTCCTTGTTGTATTTTAACTTTTGTAAGAATGTTATTACTAACACAAAATGGTAACCTCTGGCGCGGCCTAACAGCCTGTAAGTTAATTCCATATTTCTTACACATTAAAAACACAATGTTGTAAGGCTGCTGTTTAAAAACAGAATAAGTATTTTATACAATTATTCTATATGTTGAGCATTTTTTAAAAACAGGGTAAAAATTTTCTAATATTATAATATACTACCATTTTCAGTTTTGTGAAAAGCTATAGAGTTGTGTACAAAATAATACTTCCTCTTTCGTTTTCGATGAGGAAGTATAAAAAATGGTTTAATCATGGTAGTGTCATTACTCACCTTACTTCATCTATACCTTCTTTTATAAGAAGGTATGGAAAACGGGGTTGAAAGAGATTTCTTAACTAGTTTAACGTTTTTCAACATTAGCCTGGTGCCACTATAAATGTGTAAAAATATAACTTTGTTTATAAAAGTTATATTTTTTATGATTGATAATCATCTTTACCTTACAAATTTAGTAAAATGGTTGTTGATAAAATGGTTGCTGGTATATTGGTTGTTGATAAAACGGTTGCTGGTATATTTGTTGCTGGTATATTTGTTGCTGGTATATTGGTTGTTGATATAATGGTTGCTGGTATATTGGTTGTTGGTAAATTGGTTGTTGATACAATGGTTGCTGGTATATTGGTTTGAAGTACATTAAATCATATTCTGATTCTATATAACCTTTTTCATATAACAAATTTTCTATCTCATATATTAAATCTTCATATTCATTTATTAAATACTCATCATATAAAGGAGCAGGTTGAGGAATGGATTCTCCACTCATTACGTCTGTGGTTTTATTCATTGTATTCATTGACTTTATCACATTGTTGTTCTTGAACTTTTTTTAAAATTTCAAATTTTAAAAAATTCTCTCTCTCTCTCTCTCTCTCTCTCTATATATATATATATATAAAACACAAAATTATAAAACACAAAATTAAAAAAAAAAAAAAAAAAAAAAAAAATTTAGGGGGGCGGTTTGGGCTCAGATAGGGTAATATACTATCTACTCTTCATTTTGAAGCGTATTTTGAAAGTACGAAAGATTTCTGCCAGATGGATACCGCATATATTGACAGATGACCAAAAACGGGTACGAGTACAAACCGCTAAGCAATTGCTCAAAATGTATTCCAAATTCAATCAAAGACAATTTGCAAACATTGTTACTGGTGACGAAACATGGGTTCACTATTTCGAACCAGTAAGAAAAATTAGAAACAAAATATGGCTAACTAAACACGGTAGAAGGCCTGTATTTGCCAAAAGAAGCACAAGCACAAAGAAGGTTCTTTATTGCATATTCTTCTCATGAGATGGTATAGCCGTACAAAGTCCGGTGCCGAAGGGCAAAATTGTTACAGGTCGGTATTACCGAGATGTTATACTAAAAAAGCTCAAGAAATATTATCTTAAACGACGCCCTGTGTCAGGATTTAGACATGTTCGTCTACTTCATGATAATGCTCCATCACATACATCTGAGCTTGTGAAGCAATTTTTGAAGTCGGAGAAGGTTACTGTCTTGCCACACCCACCATACTCTCCAGATCTAGCCCCATGTGACTTTTTCCTTTTTCCAAAACTTAAAAAGTTCTTATCTGGTCGTCGTTACAAGTCCCGACAAGCCCTTGGCTCAGCCATCAGTCAGTGCCTCAAGGGTCTACCTAAATCAGCGTACCGTGACGCATTTCAGAAGTGGATTCAGAGATTGCAATTATGTATTTCAAACCGCGGAGAATACTTTGAAGGGATGTAATGTTCATTTCACTATTTGAGTCGAATGCTTTTGAGATATCGTACAATACACATTACATATCGAACAACCCTCGTATATTGATGTTCAATGTAAAACTATAGTTCCAGAAAATTGTTGTCATAACAATACAACATTTGAACGCCAAATCGGGGGACATGAACTACCTGTTACGGTGAAGCGAAAAGCAACGGAAGACGGACCCAGTGTCCATTCAAAGTAATTCGGCCTGGGCTGCAGAAATTCCACCTGCCCATGGTGAGCAGGGGGCAACAGCTTGAAGTTTACTAGAAACTTACATCTAGTTAACGGAAGAGGTTATTATTACTGATTATCCTCAAAAGTTATAAAAATTACAGTCTGCAATTGATACAAATAACCGTCCGCAATCGTACCTAAAAAAAATCCGCAAACGATATACTGATATCCGGAAAGACTTTCCTTGACCCTTTTACCATATAATCCCGTATTTTTATGATCATGAGGAAGAAGACTTTAGAAAGAAAAAAAAAAAAAAAAAACCGCCGGAAATGGAGAAAACGCTGGTAACCAGCATTTTTTTTCTTCTTTTTCCATCAATGTTTTCCACCCTGTTAAATACATGTTTCATCATTTGAGGCATATTTAATTTGTCGTCTTGCTTTTGAATTTCGACCCAGTCATTGTCCTTTACCAGAAGATAAAATTTTAGACTGGTCCAAATTCTATGCATTTACAGACGACTATAAAACATACGAGGGCTGTTCGGGAATTCCGAATAAAAAGCATCTCGCATCCTATATTCTGACGTTACGAAATATAGAATTTCTTTTCGGTAAACTATCGGTCCTTTTAGTCTTATTCAGCAAAAAAATACATGTACATGCAATACAATTACATACATTTTAACACACATCCTTACTGCTAGAAAGAAAAACTCGCCGTTATAACATGAAAAAATGTAGAAAGACTCAGTAGTGTAATCATAGATAAAATACCATTAAACATCGTGTAAGGGATAGAAAAACACAAGGGGTTTGTCCACATTTAAACCGGAAACAACAACAGCGACTGCTGTTGTCGGCTTCCAAAACATGAAACGCATTTTCTCTATGTAATTATCAGTGTAATCTTGTAGCCATCAGGGGTAACATTTGGAATTAATATACAAAAAAGATTATAGTTTCATTAAATAAAGGTGGAATGGGTGAAAAACTGGCTGAAAACTGCCTGAAAACTATTAAAGATGTTTCTTTAAATGTAGCTCAAAATGATGGAACTTGCTTTTGATAGGTTAAAAAACATTGTGGGAAAAGGAGAAAATGCTGGTAACCAGCATTTTCTCCTTTTTCTACTATGTTTTCTACAGCCTTCTTTGTTAGGGTCGTTAAAACTTGGGATTGTGTGTATATAGTTTTTTTTTTCAACAGCAGGAACTAATATTGTCCTGCGTGTGTACATGATAAATTTCGCTTAAGCCTTCAGAAAGTTTAATTTATACCGGATTAATGTTGTAAATAACAAAAATTATTTAACTGTATCCTGCCGAAATTACATTTTAGCTACAAATTTATTTCTTTTATTGTCAAGAATTTATCAAGCTTTTGATACACAACATTTCGTACCGTTTGTTTTGATTTGCCGAGGGTTTTTGTGCAAACTGATACTAAAAAGTCTGTCTGTCTGTCTGTCTGTCTGTCTGTCTGTCTCTCTCTCTCTCTCTCTCTTTCTCGTTAATTATGATTGATTGTATGGTGTTTATAACCGTTTTCAACATTATGTCAGTTATATCGCAGCGGCCAGTGCACCTATCCATGCTTTCCTGTAGTTTCTTTTACCAGTACTCCGCACAATATTCTTTCCAAGGCACTGGCTGCTTTCCACATCACAATCATCAAAATAATTGTCAGCAGTGAGAGAGGAATGAATCATGTCGCAATGACTATCATCAATCCTGGGAAAGAAATTGGCCGAGTCGGGGTTCGAACCAGCGTTCCCCTTCCCCTTTCCCCCCCCCCCCCCCCCCCCCCCCGTTCTCAAGTCCAGCGCGCTACCGACTGAGCTACCGGGGCTCGACGTGTTAATTATGCCACATAATAATGATGAATAGATGCCATTGAAAACATTGTAGTACATGGAGATAGTTCAGTGTACGAGGGCTGATTGGTAGGTTGTGAGACAATTATTGAAGGAGTTAAGCAGGGATGTCCTTTTCCAGCTGTACAAGTCCCTGACTTTTTAATGTTGTGTACTGGAAGACTGGTGCCATCTGGTCAGTTTATATCGAAGTGGTAGCCCTCTAATGTAAACAAGACATGTGACTTTTGCAAAACGGTCGAAGTTGCTGTCAGAATAGAGAATCAATATTTGAGCCATGCTCTGACAAAAGGGGGCTTAATGTATCTCCATGATCCATGTTACCAAGCAAGCCATCACATACCTAGGGATCCATAATATCCACTTTTTTTTGACAACAAACTTAATCATGAGATAGATTGGTCCTTGGGCATACAGAAAATTAACCAATAGCGAAAAGTTTCGGCCCAGGTCAGCCTGCGCGGACTGCGCAGGCTGACTTGGGTCGATACTTTTTGCAGATGCATTAAGCCCCCTTTTTCATAGAGCACGGCTTATTTGCATATAAAAGGTCTAGTACCTGAGGATATTCATACTGATATAACAGCAACACTAAGAAATGATGCCCTTCATATGGTACAGTGAAAAAAGTGGTTGGCGGAATTTTAGCGTGGCAGACAGTCTTTGGGATGACGCCTGTCCTGGAAGCCTGTCACTGTTGCAACCCCAGAAATGGTCAATAAAGTCCATGACATTGTTATGGCCGACAGACCCAAATTACAGCGATATATAGCCATAACAGTTTGGATTGCACAGGAAAAAGTACATTCCAGTTTTACAGAAGATCACGCAATGAGAAAGCTCTCAACTCTTTGGGTAGACTTCTGACAGTTGATTCAGAAACACACCAGGCAGACTTTGTCGGGTGCTAATCTACGCCTTTTAGTAGCAGATCCTGCTAACTTTTTACAGATATGTGTGACTATGGATGAAACATGGGTCGATCATTTCACCCTGAGGTCAAACAACAGTCTGAACATTGATGCACCCTGGTTCAACCCCGCAAAAGAAGGCAAGTGACGTTTCATGAGCTGGAGTTTTCTGGGATGCTGATGGTATTCTAATAGTAAATTATTTGCAAAAAGAAAATCGGCAATCAATTATTTAGCAACCCTTCTTAAGCAGTTAAGAGAAAATATTTCACTCTGAAAAGCGCAGCGGAAAACTAAGTAAATGTGTGTTATTCCACCAGGACAATGCCCATGCTCACAACTCTGTCATTGCCGTGGCTGCCATCAACGAGTGTGGCTGTAAACTAATTGAGCATTCGCACTATTCGCCTGATCTCGCTTTATCAAACTTTAATCTATTTGCAAGATTTGAAAATGGTCATTCCCGGTACCCACTTTTGGTCAGACGATGACATCATACATGCAGCAGAGGACTTTCTGAACGTTCAAGAAAAGAATTTTTTTAAAAGAGGCAACAAGACCCTGAAACATGGCAGGCAAACGTGTATAGATATTGAGGGGAAATAATGCAATGTTGTCCGCCAAATGTTAGGCCCATACATATGAGACTCACAACTTACCAACCAGGGTCTTTATCACCAACCAATCTTAAGAACATTCTTAGTTTTACTCTCCAAGATTTTCTAAATTTGAAAGTACCACAACTTTTAATTGGCTGAACAAAATGGTTTAGCCAATCAGAAGATGTGTTTCTTTCAAAAGGAAATTTTGGAGAATAAGACAAAGAATGTTCTTGAAATGGTTGCAGAATACAGACCCTGCCCTTGTACGAGTAAAAGCAATTAGTTTCTGCTTTTGTCGACACGTTTTCAAACAGTCTGCTACAAGACAAAACAAGTTGTATACCGGAGGCTATGTATTAACCTCCTACCAGACGACAAAATTTCAGACATGTCTGTATTGCAAGCATTTGCAGTCGACAAATTAATTTCTTTACTCAAACCACGGCATTTGTCAATAAAAATATTTAAAACATTTTGGGAAAGGAAGAAAATGCTGGTAACCTGCATTTTCTTCTTTTCCCACAAGGTTTTCAAAAGTCTTCTTTACCAGGGTTGTTGAAGCAATGTATTGGTTTGTGAAGTGTTAAAGACGATTACAGAAAAGACATTAACCATTTGGCTGCTAGGTGCGACTTAGAGACCTTTTGCGGACAGTGTAGATCAAGATCAGATTGCACAGAAAGTGCAGTCTGATCTTGGATCTACACTGTCCGTTACGGAGATGTCTTTTCTTCAAAAATGCCTTTGAAATAACAAAATGTTGGTGTTTACAATCGGCTTGAAAGTTGCATTCAGCAGATTAAGAGTTAAGATCAATATTTTTAAATGATTTTATACAAATCACTAAGCTTTGCAAAACATATGCATTGACCTTGTAATGAAATCAAAACAATAATTATATTACAATTCATGCTGTAATTACCTCCCCGTATACGGATATCATGATATTATGTAAATACCTTCAGCTGATAGAGGGTGTTCAATTAGTTGGAAATATATATGGACTTAAGTTACTTCAATAATTACGTCTATACACCGAGTACGTTAAAGAACCGAGCGTAACTTAGGATTGGTTTCGTCCTGTATCTGCACTATCCTTCTTAACAAAACAAGCAGTCTTCAAGGGGTGTCGACCATATGTACAACCGGTGTCGACGATAAATAAACACAAATTCAATCAATCAGTCACTTCCATATATAGCCTACTTGACCGGCCTGCATAGCTCGAGTGGTAGAACGTGGAATTTGTAAACATCAAGTGTTGGTCACTGTGGGTTCGAGCTCCATGGCTGGCCGTCCAAACTTACTGATAGTCTTGCGGGTGAGACACCGAACACGTAACTTAGGATGGGTTTCGACCTGTATGTAGCACGATCTCTCGTAAAAGACTAACATTCTTCAGCGAACGTCGCCCATATGGGCAATGCGAACGTCGCCCATATGGGCAATCAGTGGCGACGATAAATAAACGCAAATTCAATCAATCAGTCACTTCCATATATACTTAATCAGCCCGTATAGATCAGGTGGAAGAGCATAGGACCAGTAAACATCATGGTTCGGGTCGCTTGAGGGTGTGGGTTCGAGCTCCACGGTTGTTAATCTAATATTACTTGCAGTTTTTAGGATGTGACATTAAACCGAGGTCCCGTGTGACGGTGCTATACACCGAACACATTAGAAAAGTAGGCGTAACTTAGGACAGGTTCGTCCTGTAACTTGCACTATCCCCCGTAACAAAACTACCGGTAACAGCCTTCAGGGAGCGTCGCCCATATGGGCAACTCTTGGCGACGATAGATAAATGAAAAATCAACCAATCAATTTCATGTCCATCAAACACCCAAGTATTATGCGACAAACATATCAAAGGCCCAATAGCGACCAAAGATTCATTTAAATTTTACCATCTAAAAGTATAGGAAAAAAAGTAAAGATAACAATCTGTCATAGAGTGTTCGGTCCAAGTCTTAGTCGCTGGCAGAAATATGAATTTAAAAATGTAGAATGAATCTGACAAAAAGTTAACAAAAGATAAACCACCCTGGCAACTTTCAACCCAGTTCTAATTTTATTTTTCTCCCAGCGGCTAACACTTGGACCGACTGAACAAAAACAGATAGTCATCTTCACAATATTTTCCATACATTTTAACGGTACGACTTAAATGCATTTTAACATCTGCTTTGTTTACTCTCGGAAGCTATGTTACTTTAATGTTCGTATCCTTTCCATGAAGTCCCGTGCAATTTAGCTGAGCGATGGCCTCTGAAAAGGAAGGCTTACTGCATTTGCAAAAACTATCGACCCAGGTCAGCCTGCGCAGTCTGCGCAGACTGACCTGGGCCGAAACTTTTTGCTCCCGGTAAATTCTCTGCATTTCACAGAACCAGTTTACCTAATGATTCAGTTGGTTGTAATACAAAACAGATTTTATGGATCCATAGCACGGAGATACATTAAGCTCCCTTTTGCCAGAGCATGGCTTATATGTTTGTAACAATGATACGAAGTAAGGTCATTAAATAGGTAAATGTCAAATGTCTCAAGTTATTTCTATGAAGCATTACAAGTATTATCTAACCATGCCCGTAACATAATAAAAGCATTAAATGAGGACACTTAAAAGCTTGTCAGAAAATTAGTAATCGTACAGGCAAGCCTGCTTATCAAGAAAACTCGGACGAAGGATTGATTGATTGATTGGTTGGTTGATCGATCGATCGATCGATCGATTGATCCATGGGTCGATCAACGGTGAGAGAGGAATAAATCCTGTCGTAATAACTTACATCAATCCTCGGACAGAAAATGGCCGAGCCGGGGATCGAACCAGCCACCCCCTATTCTTATTTGTCTGTCCATGTCAACTCAGTTGATTGATTGACTGTATGTTGTTGAATGCCCTTTTAAACATTATTTCAGTTATGGCGACTGCCAGTGCACCTATCCCTGCTTTCCTGGAGTTTCTTTTACCAGTACTCTGCACGATATTCATTCCAAACCACTAGCTGCTTTCCCACATTACTATTGTCGAAACAATGGTCAACGGTGATAGAGGAATGAATTCTGTCGCAATGAATATCATCAATCCTCGGAAAGAAACTGGCCGAGCCTGGGATCGAACCAGCGACCCCGTGTTCTTAAGTCCTGTACACTACCAAATGAGCTCCCAGGGCTCGGCTTGTCAACTCAAATCGCCAACTCTATTGCAAACGATTCGTTTCATCTTGTAATTGTGGAACTCGAAGAAGAGATCACCATAGTACAGAACAATTCCTTCTTTTGCTTCAATATCTCTCATGTACTCAAACATCAATTATTCATTCGTACTGATAATTTAAATTGTACACAGATCTTTCTTCTTCACAACTCCTGTGATAAAAATTTGTTCTGGAAGATAATACATTATTCACCCTTTTCCTGATGATTAACTTAAATGAAACTTTCGAGCCCTGATTTTGAATATATTCAAGTTATTTTTGGGGGGAATAATATCTCTTTATCGGACAGTGTAGATCAAAGATCAGACTGCAGGTTCTGTGCAGTCTGATCTTGATCTAAACTGTCCGCAAAAGGTCAGTGAGTCGCGCTCAACAACCTAAGGGTAAGGAAGTCTCGGAGTAAAACGAATGATCGTAATCTTTTCTAAAAGAGGATTTTACTTGTAAATTATTGATGATTTTGGCTTTTTCCAGTGACGGAGTTTTGAATCAATTAGCGTGAAAGTCTCTTTTCAAACGTTTCCTTAACGCTTTATTCGACAAAAAATTTTAGACTTGTCCAAACTGAAAGCTTTTGCAGACGACAATTTAAATGAGAACTAAATGATTTAATTTATCTTAAAAAGGGTAGAAAACATTGTGAGAACAGAAATAAATTATAATTAATTTGTTTTAAAAATGGTTAAAAAAAAAAACATTGTGAAAAAAGAGGAAAATGCTGGTTACAAGGATTTTCTCCTTTTCCCACAATGTTTTCATAAGCCTTTTTTTCTCAGGGTTTTCAAAAGTCAGGATTGTGTGGTAAAAAGTTAACTCTGTCCCAAACAATGCCACGTTTCAAGGACTCTTAGGATGGAAGGCTTTTGAAAACATTGTGGAGAAAGGAGAAAATGCATGTTACGAATATTTCATCCTTTTTACACAATATTTTCTATTATCTCACAGACTTTTGCCTTTGTAGAAGCCATATATAATAAGTGTTCTGCCTATATTTTCAACTTGGATAAATGTTGTACTATGTATACTAGGTAGAATTAACTGTGTACAAAACGACAAAAATTTTGCCGCGGATTTGTCCAAATTCAAATGTGTTCGTAGACGACAAAATGAATGTTATTCAAAAAGTGGAATTTGTTTTGGAAGGGTGGAACACATTTTGGGCGAAGGAGAAAATGCTAGTTACCAGCATTTTCCCCTTTTCACACAATGTTTTCAAAAGTGTGTGTGTGTGTGTTTTTTTTTAATGTGGTCGTTGAAATTTGGTATTTTGTGGCAAGGGATTTAAGAAAGAAAACGTACCCCAAAAAATGGTGTCTGGTTTTAAAAATATTTCTTCTTTTTCCTGGTATTTTTACAAGTTTATTTCTTCAATTTTTTTTTTCTTTCAATTTTCCTCCTTTGAGATACTATTTTCGTCGTAAGAGGGATATCTTAATAGACTGTGGCTTGTATCATCATGCGTTAAACCGTCATCAATTAATCACGTGTTTAACTCTTTACCACTTGACAAAAATGTGGAATCGTCCAGATTGAAAGCATTTGCATACAAACATATAAATGTGGCTAAAGAGATAGAATATTGTGTTTGATAGGGTAGAAAATATTGTGGGAAAGAGAAAATGCTGGTTATCGATTTTCTCCTTTTTTCCACAATGTTTTTATAAGCCTTCTGTTTCAAAGTTGTTAAAACTCTGAATTGCGTCGTAAACGGTTAAACAACAACGAGAAAGAAGGCTTGTGAACTCACTGTTTATAATCAACATTTTCTCATTTTCTGACAACGTTTCCTACTCTTACAAATGCAAATCTTAGCATATTAAAATATATTTAATTTGCCACTTGCGACTGTTTTTCCAATGTCGAACAGACTAAATTTTTGAATTGGTAAAGAGATCTTGGCCCGTATTCACCAACCATTCATAGGAACATTCTTGGTCTTATTCTCAGTAATTTTCTAAATTTGAAAGTAACACAAGTTCTGATTGGCTAAACCAGATGGTTTAGCCAATCAGAAATTGCGTTACTTTCTAAATCTAGAATAAGACAGAGAATATTCATAAGAATGGTTCGTAAATACGGGCCCAGGTTTGAATTTTCTCTTGTTTACGATGACTTCTGTCAAATGTTGTCAAGTTAATCTAATAAACTCTGGTATTTACTTTGAATTAGACACTTCGCGTCTTCTGAGACATGAGGCTGAGTCTATATATAGCTGTCTGTCTGCAGTGCCATCCCTTTACAAATCTATCCAGCTTACAACGCCGGATAAAAGGGCTTTTGAAAATATCGTGAGAAAAAAGGAAAACAAGGCTGGTAAACCAGCATTTCTTCCGTTTTCTAGCGATATTTTCACTACTTTCACAGACAAATTCCTTCATTTAAACAACATAAAATTCGCCATTTGCACAGCCTTACCTTTCTCCTTTTCCCATGATGTTTTAAGCACTTTCACTGACAAATTCTTCCGATTAAACTGCAAGAAATTTGTTGTTTGTCTTCAACGTCACGCATTTTCTCTCTTTTCCCACAATATTTCCACTACTTTTGCGTACATACTCTTTCATCTGGGATGCGTGAAATTTGCCCTTCGCAAATGCTATTAATTTTGACAAGTAAAAAATTTTGTCGTTCAGTAGAGTGTTTTTTAAAAAAATGCGTAACATTTTATGTTGGTGCGCTGTAATCGTGTTTAACGTCATTTTATTTAAAAAAAAAAAACGCTAACCGTTTAGGTATTTATTTGTTTCTTGGCTTTCAAGGGTATTTATCTGAAACTCTATTACGTTTTGTCTATGCACATTCTTACGCCAGCAGGTCTGGGATCAGAGATCTATGTACATCTGAATTGAAAATAAATCTGCATATTTAACTGGTGACATATCATATTGACGACTAACCCCCCCCCCCCCCCCCCCCCAAAAAAAAAAAGAAACACGTCGAAAACACCAAGAGAACTTCCAGCGGCTTTATTCATCCATAAGTCGAACTATTGTTCTTATCCTTAGTTCCAAGACTTTGTATCTGATTGGCTGATTAGATCAATCGGATGACAAGCTTTGAATTTACAACCCAAGGAGTACTTTGAAAATTGAGTGAGATCAGCCGCTGGTAACAAAACAGTTACCAACAATTTCTTTGTCTGACAATGTTTTTAAAAACTTTATTAATTCGGTCGTCTAAACATGGGATCACACATGTCCGATCCACTGCCTTAATGCTTTTCCAAACGATAAAATTGTGGACTTGTCCAATTCAAAAACATTTGTACACAACAAAATATATGTGGCTCTAATGGTAATAATTGTCTACGGAGGAGCGAAAAACATTATGGAAAAAAGAGAAAATGCTGGTTACCAGCACTTTCTCTTTTTTGTCACAATGTTTTTCAAAAATCTTCTTTCACGGGGTCGTAAGAAGTTGGAAATGTTTGGTAAAGGGGTGTAGAATCAACACAAGGGCATCTTAAAGCAATGGATTATTAAACACAGACAGTCTCTAAGTCAGGTTTGAATAGATATACTTTGGTAGGCTCACTGACCTGCTTTACTTAAGACAAGAATGGAATGGAAAGCAAAAGAGAGGGAGAGAGAGAGAGAGAGAGAGAGAGAGAGAGAGAGATGAAAAGAAAAACATCAAAGAAAGACAAAAGAAGAAGGGATCAGATATAAATTAGCAGAATGGTCACAAAACGAAATTGTGCATCAAACAAAGGAAGACAGAATGAAGTAAAAATTGAAAGGAATAGACAGACTGAAATACCGACCAAAAAATGGGGAAAAAAAGCAGTTAAAGCAATCACATTTTCACTTACCATTATATTATCACGGCTGTGTATATTACCGATCCAATACAAATTAACGTTTTCAATAGAGAACACAATTAAACGGAGAACCTGTCTAAAAACCAATAGCACAAAGTCACGGATAGGGTATTTGAACTCTTCACCAAACGACAACATTTTTATCTATAGTCCAAATCATTGGACTCGACTTTCAAACGACCGGAAATAAACATCGTGGGAAAAGGAGAAAATGCTGGTTATCAGCATTTTCTCCTTTTCCCACGATGTTTTCGAAATCTTTCTTCCTTTGGGGTCGTAAATTCAAGGGGTCGTTTGATAAAGGGTTTAATATACGAAACACTTAACAAAGTTCAATTTATCACGAAGCTCTTTTTCAAATAAAGAGTCTTTATTCTGAATACTACAGGCGAAGGAAAGAACTATCGCTTTTGACTGGCATTGAACAACGAGCGTTCGCCCCTTTTATACTTCGTACAGAAGATCAAGTACATTGTCAATAAATCCCTTAGTGTTTCAAGAAAAGACTCTGTTAAGAAAAAAAAAAAAAGGGGGAGGGGAATCATAATTTTAGGCTTTACCTCCCAATCGCTTGCTTGAATTCAAGTCCAATCATTTTTTTTTCATATGTTTGTAAGTTTCTATGTTAAAAATAATGGGCCGAGCCCAGGTAGCTCAATCGGTAGCGTATAGGACTTGAGAACAGAGGGTCGAAGGTTCGATCCCCGGCTCGGATAATCTCCTTTCAAGGATTGATGATAGTCATTGCGACAGGGTTCATTCCTCTCTCAATGCTGACCATTGCATCTACGATGGTAATGTGAGAAAGCAGGAAGTGGCTCGGAAAGAATATTTTGCGGAGTACTGGTAAAAAAAACTCCAGGAACGCGTGGATAGGTGCACTGCATGGCCGCCGTGACATGACTGAAATAATTTGAAAACGTCGTTAAACAGCATGGAATCATTGTCAAAAAAGACGGTAACAATTACGAAAACAATTGACCGTTTTAACACACGGGAAAATTGTAGACCTATCTATATTTAAGAAACTTAGAGACGGCAACTCAAGTGTTTTTCACATAACAGTATTAGTCTTTGAAAAGGTAGGAAAGGTTAGAAAATGATAAATTGCAGGTAACCAGCATTTTCTCCTTTTCCCACAGTCCGTGGAAACTCAGTTGCTAAATAATAACAGAATGGGCATCATAGTTTGAGGCGGTACCTCATAGCGGCATGAGGCTAGGTCAGCGAATGATAAGGCTTCTACTTCAGACGGTTGTGGGCTCGAAATCTAGCTTGAAGGCAACTCTAACTGAAGACTGATTAATTTTTAACCATATGACAAAATTTTAACCTTGTCATAGTGAAAGGATTTGCAGACGACTCTTTACATGTGACTTAAATAATAAAATTTGTGTTTGGGCGTGTAGAAAACATTGTGGGAAAAAGAGAAAATGCTAGCTTCTAGCATTTTCTCCTTTTCCCAAAATGTTTTCAAAAGGTTGATTGATTCATTTTCGGTTTACATGTGTTATTCGTCGCCATCGGTTGCCCATATGGGCGACGCCCCCTCCCCCTGAAGGCTGTTAGTTATAGTTTAGTTTAAACATATTTATTTTACATCGATTGAGAAACAAGTTCTTACAACTTATACTAATTTCTGTCGATTCTGCTTCCTTGGAACTACACCAGTACTCACGCCGAATGTGTGGGCCAATGAAAAATCCCAAAGTTGACACCCGCTCCAGGGTATCGAACTCGGGACCTTTTGGTTAGAGGCCGACGCTGTACCTCATGACCACGGACACCACAAGGCTGTTAGTTTTGTCAAAGGGGGGGGGGGGTTTAGGACGTATAGGACTAAACCAATCCTAAAGGACTAAACCAGTCCTAAGTTGCGCCTTGTTCTTTAACGTCTTTGATATTTAGTACCGTCAATCGGGACCTCGGTTTAACGTCTCATCCTAAAGACTGAAAGAATTTTAAATGCCAGCCGTGGGCTCGAACTGACACCTTAAAGTGGTCCGAGACTGGACGTTTACGTGCCTTACGTTGTACTACTTGAGCTGTTCGAGCTGGTCTTTGAAAAGGCTCGTTCATCAGGGTCGATGGAAACTCAAAATTGTGTGGGAAAGGGTTAAAATCACTGCTAAAGGACTCATTTCTCTCTCACTGTTGAACATTTTATTTGGATTAGTCTTTGCTTTGAAAAACGAATAAACAAGGCTTGTGCGTAGTTTCCGGGTCTAATTTTTCAACCATTCAAGAAGTTTCTAGATATCAGAAGACAGCAAATTCTGATTGGCTAAACCAAGTAGTTTCGCCAATCAGAAGTTGTGTTATTCTTATTGGTAGAATTAGACCTGGGTGCTAATTAGAATAGAGGTCCTGGTTAGAGAAGCCAGGAACACGTACATAGGTGCTCTGATGCGAAACAGTAATGTCTTGTTAAAAACGTTGTGAAAGACCATACGAGCGAATGTTCATGATAACTGAATAAATGAAAATACATATAAGCCATGCTCTGGCAAAAGGGGGCTTAATGTATCTCCGTGATGCAATGTACCAAGCCTGCCATCACATAATTATGGATCCTTAATATCCATTTTGTCTAACAACCAACGGAATCATGTGGTAAAATAGTCCTTGAACTTGCAGAAAATTGACCAAAAGCAAAGAGTTTCGGCCCAGGTCAGTCTGCGCGGACTGCGCAGGCTGACCTGGGTCGATACTTTTTGCAGATGCATTAAGCCCCCTTTTCACAGAGCATGACTCATATCATATTTGCGCTCTCAGTGTCCAGTCATATGTCAGTCGACAAAGCGGCAAGGTGCTTGAAATACAGACAGCACCAGTGTAAAATCCCTGCAGGGCTAGAATTGTTTTAATTGTAAATCAACGCAACACACACAAAAAAAAAACACACAATTAAAAACCCGAAATCAAGACAACCCCCTCCCCCTCTGAACCTCTATTTATAAAACACAACAGGTTAATCTATTTAAGTGGTCATACGTTTCTATATAATACGGTATCGACGAAAAAATAAACTTTATTATTTACATAGTGAGAAAGTCCCTTTGAACTATTTATCTATACTTCTAGGCCTGTAACAGAGGGACAAAATGTTAGACATGTCCAAACTAAGAGCCTTTGGAGGAATACGAACGTACCATGTTCTGAAAAAAGGGGGTTTACTAGTAATGCATCTATATGATGTATTATATACCAAGCAAGTTATTACATGATTCTTCGGAGTGTGAAAACATCGATGGAGAAAGTGCTGCTTATCAGATACAAAATGGTCAACCGAAACTTATTTTCGATAGAAACAACTTTAACAACAAAAGCCTTGAATTAATTCGAACCGGTAGTTTTGGGACGTCAATAAAAATCGATGAACTGAGGAATTTCTTTTTTTTTTGTCACAATGTTTTCCAACGAAAAAGCACAGCGAAATGTGTCAAAAAGAGTCGATATCAGGAACAATTTTGCTCTTTACCATAGGACATTTTTTTGGAATTGTCCTTTCTGAAAGAATTCAAATTCGGGTAACTGAGATTGTCTTAAATAACGGGACATGTCGTTGAAACTGCAAGACATACAAAATGTGGGGAAAAGGAGTAAATGCTAGTATCCAGCATTTTCCCCCTTTTCCACAATGTTTTCAGAAGCCATCGTAAAAGCAAATGATTGTTTGGTAAGGGGGTGAAATAATATTTACCGAACCATTTAGTTACCACTCGGTCAAAACGACAATCAAATTTTAACGCCAGATATTGCCTTGTCATTAACTACTTTCATTTGTTAACGTCGAAAAGCTTTCATTCCGCTCGTCGGCGGTCCAACCGGTCCGGGTATGACCGGACCACTTTTTCGGCAGAATATGGAATTGGTCGAACAAACTTTATTTTTAACTTTTCCTTCTTTGCTTTTCCCCAAGCAAGACGATCTCAAAATGCATAAGAATAGCTTCTAAAAGCTTTTACCAAAATTGTCTTGGGGTTGTCCCCGAAGCCCCTTTATGAGACCCCAGGGCAGGCAGGCTCCCCATTCTCGTGCTCTCTCCCCGCTTGTTCCTACGGTACTCGGCGAACACCGGAGGCATTCCCTGGCTGTACCGGCAATTTTCAAAAGCCGAAGATGGCTCCGAGATATTGTCTTGTCATTAATTTCTTTCATTTACCTCGAAGTGCTTTCAGTTCGCGGTGTCCTAGGGAAATATTGCGGCAAAATGTTCAAACTGTTGTAATGTTTAACGATGGTACCACGTGGTATATATGAGTCATGTTGAGGCAAAACGGGTTTTAATAGATCTCCGTGATGTCTTTTACCAAACAAGTCATCACACAATTAGGGATCCATAAAAACATTTTTGTTTAAAAACCGACAGAATCATGACGTAAAATGGTAATTTGACATGCAGAAAATTACAAAGCAGCAAAATGTTTCGACCCATGTCAGCCTGCGCAATTTGCGCAGGCTGACATGAATCGATACTTTTTGCCAATATATTCAGTCCCCTTTTCAAAGTGCATGCCAAAATATGTATGCAGAGAGCCGCAAGTTCGATCTGTCATATAACAGACGTAAGGTTCGAATCCCGTATTGAGCAGTTGGATGTCGGAAGTTGTTTCATAAGAATTTGTTTCACAATCGATGTAAGATGAATGAACAATGTTCTGTGAAAATTGGGTTCAATGCATCTGAAAAAAGGTATCGACCAATTTGAGCCTGCGCAATCCGCGCAGGCTGACATGGGTTGAAACGTTTTGCTTTTAGTAAATTTTTTGCATTTAACGTCAGATCACGGCAGCAAGTACAGCTATACGAGATTTTGTTTTTCATTGTACTTCACAAGAACCTCTTTTTAATTTACTGGCCGATTGCCCACATAAAATTGTCATTTATAATAAACAATAAACAATATGGGTTAAAATCTGTTTTTTACACTCGAAAGTTTGAGAGTGTAAGGCAAGATCAGACTGCACGCACGTGCAGGCTGATCTTGCTTTGCACTCTCCGCAAAAAAACAACCATAGTCGCAAGCGGCAGAAGAAGAGTTAAACATGGACCTCTGTTACAAAATTTATCTTAGTCGGAAAAGGAAAAAAAAAAAAAACTCTGACATCTGAGAATCAAGTTTGCAAAACTCTTTCTATGACACCTGAACTGTATTCCTACAACAAAAGCCGAGTCCGATAACTTAGTAGGTACCTAACGTACACGGCTTTTTACCAGCAGACCGTAAATTTGAATAACCAGCGACGACAATTTCTTTCTGGGGATTGATGGAAGTCATTGCGACGGAATTTATTGAATATTGTGCAAAATACTAGGAAAAAAAGCTCCAGGAAAGCATGAATATGTGTCCTGGCTGCTGGTACATAGCTGGGTCAAGGTTGTAGATGGCACTGAATACTAAAATAAACGAAAAAAAAAAAATCAAAGTCTTAGAAACCAAATATATGTTCAATGGCGATGTTCACTGTGAAAAGGGGCGTAATCACGGTTTCGTGTAAATGTTATCATTACAAAGGGATGTAATCGAGGAAGATATAGACCATCTAAAGACTCACTGAGTAATCTCCCTTCTAATTATTTTCACCATATTAACACTTAAGGAGAAAGCACCATTTACTATACGTTGGTACTTCCGTAATTTATCGTCTTCTGAAACAGACGGAACTGAGGACGCAGGGACAGACAGACAACGTCGCGGCTATATTTCTCTGTCGAAATTCTTTCTGGTAACATCAGAAGAAATACTCTGAATAAGCAATGCATCCATTTGCAATAATGCTTTCCTGTGACTCTCGTGTGCCATAATGTTTTCCTGTGTATTCATATATCAATGCTAAATACATGTATATCTATAAAATTGACCTCTTTCGACTGCTGTAAATATAATCCATTGAATCTCAGAAATGATTTCTATCTTACAGGCTTGACGAAATAAGCGGATGGTATAGATCTAAGATCAGACTGCACGTTCTGTGCAGTCTGATATTGATCTATGCCATCCGCAAAAGCTTTCGTTATCGCTTATGTCGTCAATCGTCAATGAATGTTTGTAATCCATATTTGACAAGAATGTGTTCACATTTATCTGCTGCGAAATTTATAATAACAATAATAATAATAATAATAATAATAATAATAATAATAATGTGCCAAATTAAAAGATAATGAAAACAGTCTCTTTTTTATACAACTAATATATTCTTCTCGAATCAGTACAAAATATATAAAACATTATTACCATTATTTACATATGTAACTCAATAACAGAATCAGAAGTGAACAAAAACAGTAAAAAAGATATGTTAGTTTGACAAGTCAGAGCTTTGAAGTGTCATGTCTATGGAGATTCCCGCGAAAAACTGTAGGTAGGTAGGTAGAGCCCTAGCCTGGTGCTGGTGTAACTCAGGACACGTATGAAGAAGTCGGTGAATTGTCACCGTAATATGACAGACAAAATGTTGCAAGAGGCATAAAACATCACTCAATCAATTTAAGAACAAAAAAAGACATGTTGAATTCTGTTCACACATTTCAATGGTCAACTTATTAATTAATGTCTCTAAATGTTTATACATGTTATTAGCTTCCGCTTTCTATTCCCAGCGGTAGAAATTTGAGCAATGAACAAAGGACAGAATTTAAACGTGTCCAAATGAAGAAAAAAATGCAGACAAAAAATTGTATGCGGCTGAAAACATGGAGTTTTAGAAAACTTTGTGGGAAGAAAAGAAAATGTTGGTAGCAATCTAAATTTTTAACAAAAAATCTTATTACCGCCCTTTAACCTTTCGATCACTGGATAAAAGAAATCGACGTTTTCCATTAGTCAGCCACTCTTTTATCAACCTGAGATTTCGAAATTTGTCATTACAGATTGCTTACATGTGCAATAAAATGATTCACAATGTACATCCAAGTTCATGATGTTACTGCAATTTGATTTGAATCTACATTGTCTACACACGCATCTTAATTTATGATAGGCGCACTTAGTAGGTTTAGTATGTTAACTCTTAGACTGCTAAGCCCGACTAATGAACATAATGAGGACCGTGTAGATTGAGATCAGACTGCACAGAACGTGCAGTCTGATCTTGGATCTACAATGTCCTACAGGGAGATATTTTTCCCCCAAAAATGACTTTTAAAATAGCAATTATCTGGGTTTTTACTATCGGCTCTAACAGCTTAACTTGTTTAACAGGTTACGGGTTCATTTTTTCAATTATTCTAAATATAAGTATCATACAACCATTACGAATTACTTTGTTGCACACGTTTGAGAATTATAAACAAAAAAGTGCCGTAATTGGACAAAACTATGTACCTACATGTATACGCCCCATTTCTAAAACAATGTCGATATAGATTTCCCTGTGAAATCAACTGTCAAAATTGATAATCATGACATAGCCCCCGTCTGGGCTCGTCGCTCATACGACAAGAAATAAACAGAAATTAATCAATGAAGCTATGATTTTGCCTGAGGACACACTAGCCTATTTATGAAAATAGTGACAAAGCATAGGAAATGGGTACATTTGGAAAAAATATGGAATGAAAAATGTTTGGTGTTCCCTTACACTTTATGTAACTTGATGGATCGGTGGAGTGATATGTACAAATGTATGGAGTGCAGGAAATAAAGTACAAAATTGTCCGACTAAACATGATTGGGTAGGTTTTATCCAAGTATCTGAACAATCACTGGACTGAACGTTTGAGCCATGCTCTGTGAAAAGGGGGACTTGATGCATATGCAAAAAGTTTCGACCCATGTCAGCCTGCGCAATTCGCGCAGGCTGACATGGGTCGAAACTTTTTGCTTTTAGTAAATTTTCTGAATGTCCTAAGACCTTTCTACCTCATGATTTTGTTTGTTGTTTTAACCAATAATATTTTATGGATCCATACTTATGTTGTGCGTTGCTTAGTACCATGCATCATGGAGATGCATTAAGCCCCCTTTTGCCAGAGCATGTCTCACTTAGTGACCTACACGTTTACATCTTCGTTCAGCGAACTGAACACTATGGCATCTGATTCTGATATGGTATCGTTTTCATTGTCAGTATGTCCACTTGGTTTTGGAAGCTCGTAAACAAGTCTTTGCCACCACAGCCTCGATCTGGCTGTCACATAGTCTCCTTTGCGCATGCGTTTCATTACTTCCGGTTGCAGTGCAATGAGGTCAATATCGCCTAGAATAAGTAGTATCGCACGAAAACGCTTGTCATGTTTTCGTCTGTCTAACGACATCTGAAAGACCTTTACGTAAAATGGGTTGGTGGTGAAATTTTGATCAATTACAAACAAAGAGCACCTGCTATCTTCAATGACCTTGCGCGTGACCTCTATATCCTGAATTATGTCAGTAGAGGACTGAATGGAATATCCATTATTTCGTAGTTTTGGTTGTAGAGTCCTTTGAACGTAATCTGCACAATGTTGGTCTAATGGGTCATAGCTCAAGAAACAGTCAAAATGCGTTTCCGGCACACGTGTCCTTTTTGGAAGTCTACATCCGGTGTAGTAATTGATCAGGGACGCCGCCTCTCGCCGAAAATAAACCACAATAGCAATAAGTAGAATCAGTAACAAAGCTGCCACCAAGATAACAACGATGATAACTGGATTGCCTCTTTTTACGTCACTGTAGTTACAGGTAAAACTAGACTCTCTCTGATAAAGAATATCTTCATTAGTACCAGCACAATAGAGTGTGTTTCTATCACGGATCTTGTACTTCACATTATCAATAAAATCCTTAAATGCAGCATTTGAGCAGTTACAGGCCCATGGGTTGTAAGAAAGATAAAGTCTAGTCACCCTTTTCAGGTAAGACAACTCTGAGACTGTAGCAGAAGTAAGGACAGTTAACATATTTGAACTGATGTCTAACTCAGTCAAAGCGGGTAGGATCTCAAAAACACCTGGTTCAATAACATGGATTCTATTACCACTAAGATACAGTTGTTTCAACCTCTTTTTGTCGTGAAAAAGTTCGCTCGGTAGTCTATGCAAGTTGTTTCTTGAAAGACTTAGCGTTTCTAAAAAGGTAAACGCGTTAAATGTCCTTGGATGTAAAGTTTCTATACCACTTCTATTGAGATATATCTGTTTTGCAGACATGCTGGTAAATGTTAAAAATGCAGATAAGGAAGTATTAGAAGTAAAGGAGTTTCCGTCTAAGAAAAGTGACAAAGCTGTGGAAGACATGACGGATGGTACAGAATGGAGTGAGTTACGACATATCACACTCTGGATGTCTCCGTTTTCTTCCGTCTTGTAACACGAGCATCTGTGATCACAGTTTTCGGTTTCTTCACACATGAACTGACGTCTGTCTAAATCAATCGGATTTGCAAGGTCAGGTTCTGTATACACTTTACATAATGGGACATGGTAGTTGTGTGTGGCGATTCTCATCCTCTCTGGGGTTGAAACGTCGATCCAGTTATCCAGCAACCAGGACATGTTGCAAGAACAAATGATAGGGTTGTAGGTAAAGTCGTATATGGTGTGTTCGTTAGCAATGAACGCTGGGAATGTTGTTATGGAATTGCCTGCAAGGTTGACAAGCTCGAGTTTTGGTAAACCATAGAAAACATCTTGCTCCAGTGTTGTGATGTCGCAATAGGACAAGTCGAGCGTTTTTAAGTTGCTTGAGGTAACATCTTCTGCCAAATTGTAAACTCTCCTCAGTTTATTATGAGACAAGTTGAGTTCCGTAATTTTTTCCAATGTATCATTTGAGAACAATCCTCCAACTTCCTCGAAGTTATTGGATGCAAGGTTGAGGTTTGTAAGATTTTTGACGTTACTAAGAAATTCAAAAGAAATGTTGAAGCTAAGCTGGTTATGTTCCAAGTTTAACGACTGAAGGTTCTTGCTGGACTCGAAAAACCGTGGTGAAATGTCACTGATGTTGTTGAAAGACAGATCGAGTGAAATCAGTTTCTGAAAATTGATGAACATGTTTTCATCGCTCCCGACAAATTTACTCAACTGATTGTTACACAAATTTAATATCTCCATTTCGGAAAAATCTACTGTTGAAACTCCAGTAATCAGGTTGTTATTGAGTGAAAGTGTTCGTAGCCGTGGCCAAAAATTGGCTTCAACTGACGTAAGCTTGTTATATGAGAGGCTCACGTGACGTAATGACGTCAAATCGTTGAAGATACTCAGCGGCAATGATCTCAAATTGTTGTAAGAAAGACGCAAGTACTCTAAAAGAGGTAACCCAGAAAAAGATTGTCCTTCTAGGGTGCCTATATTGTTGAAGTCAAGATGAAGGTGGGTCAGATTCCGCAAATTCATAAAACTGAAAGCAGGAATTTCCGTTAATTGATTATGTGCTAAATCAAGGACTTCTAGGGACACCGTGTTGTTGAAAATGATTCCAAAATTCCCAGAAGTATTCAAAGCATTATGCGACAGGTTGAAATATTCAAGGCCGATATTTGAAGCTACAAAAGTGTTTTGGATCTCAAAAATCTCGTTTGCAGATGCATCCAGCCATCGTAGATCTTTTGACATTTCTAGGCTAAAGTTTAACTGCTTTATTTTGTTGTTAGAAATGTTGAGGACTTGCAACGATACCATTTTCGAGCTACTTCCGGAGAAGTATTTAATCTGATTGGATGATAAATCAAGTACCTCAACCATTGAACAGTTACTCATTTCTTCAAATAGAAATTTATCGAACTTGTTACGACGGAGATGCAGTGACGTCAGCTTTGGTAAATAATCACAAAAATATGGAAAAATATATTTTATGGCATTGTCAGATAGATTCAAATGCTGAAGCGAAACGCCGCCGTTAAATGATGACTTGTAAATTTCGACCAAACCATTTCCGCCTAAATTGAGTGACCTCAACGAAGGGAGACTATCCAGTGACTCTCTCGGAACGTCTTTGATTCCACTGTTCCTTAAATCGATGGCCTCTATCTTATCAAGTGGACTTTTGCAGACGAAAGCGTGTGATGGGAAAACATCTAATGACAAATGGCTTAGATCTAAGTATTCCAACGACGAAGTATCACAGAAAATACCGAAAGGAATGACAAATAAGGGGTTTCTCGCTATAGAGATGTACTTTAGACTGGTTAAACCTACAAATGATCTGGGTCCGATGGACGATAACTGATTATCCGATATATCAAGCGTCTCAAGATTACGGGTAAAGTTAAAGCTGCCCATCGACAGTGAAGTGAGATGACAATAAGTGTATGGTTCAGTTGCTATGTTACCAGTCCCTGCGCTCTTACAGATGCAAAGTCCATTCCCTCTTCCGGTCCAAAACTGTCGCAAGCAATTAACGCTGACGTAACGAATATTGTCCGGCAGTTTAGTCCACATGTTTACAACATTTCGATACAGCTGGTTCTCCATACATATCAATTCTTTCGTTCGATCCGTGTAGATGCATTCCGAAAAATCTCTTTTCTTGTACTGTAGCTGTCGTGTACTTCCGTCCACATACGTCAAACTGAATGTGACCAATGAATCATCAGTTTGCGCTGAAGTGACGTATGCCATCAGGCAAACCAACAGGCATTCAAATTTCATCTTGAATTGGTACAGTCCTCTGAAAATACAAAAAAAAAAATGGAAACGTGTTAACGTTTTATTCAATGCTCGGATATTTCTCCCTTTTTTCTCTCCCTCTTTCTCTTAAGTCATTCAGTTAATCTTTGTTTTTTGTGTAACTGATTCAAAGCAAGCAACACATAGGAGAAAAAAAGCGGCATTTAATGTCAGTTAGCGTGATATGAAATTAAGCCGGGCTCTCGCAAAAGGGGGCATAACACATCTCCGTGTGCATTATGGCAAGCAAGTCATGATATTATTATGGATCCTACAAGTCCAATTTGTGTAACAATCGACTGAACCTGGAGGTAGAGTGGTCCTTTGAGATGCAGAAAATTTAGCCATAGCAAAAAGTTTCGACCCCGGTCAGCCTGCGCGAACTGTGCAAGCTGACCTGTGTCGATACTTTTTGTAGATGTATTAAGCTTCCTTTCCACAGAGTGTGACTAAGAGTTTTTTTCCCATATGTATGTTTGCTTGTTTGTTTGTTTGGTGTTTAACACCGTTTTCAATATTATTTCAGTTATATTGCCGGTGCAACTATCATGCTTTCCTGGAGGTTCTTTAACTCGTACTTCACACAATATTCTCCCAAAGCAACAAGTTGCCATCCCAGATAACAATCGTCGAAACAATAATCAGCGATGGGAGAGGATTCGTTTGTTTGTATCCGGGTTTAACGCCGTTTTAACAGCCTAGGCCCTATCACAGCGATCAATGCGCCTACATATGTGTTTCCTGGCGTTCTCACACCAGTACTGACACAATTTTCTTTCCAGGTCACTGATTACTTTTCTCACATGCATCAGAGGTGAGAGGCTAAAGTTTGCCTCAACTCTGTATCGAACTTGCAACCACCAGGTCAACAGTCAGAAACGTTCACCACTAAGCTACCCGGCGGGGCCGGTTGGAGAGGAATGAATCCTGCCGCAATGACCGTCATCGAGATTTCCCCATAGACAAACCTTAACCCTGTACCAAACAACGAAATTTCAGACTTTCCCGACTTGGAAGCTTTTGTAGACGACAAAATAAATGTGATTCAAAAATAGAAATTCACCTTTGTTGGGTAGAAAACTTATTGGAAAATGGAGAAAATACTGATAACCAGTATTTTCTCCTTTTCACAAAATATTTTCATAGGCATGTTTTTCCCTAGGGTCTTTATCACTCGCGATTGTGTAGTAAAAAAGTGATTTTTTTTGGCCGTTTTAAGCAGAGTTTTAGTTCGTTAACCTTTTAGCAGAAGAGAAAATTTACATCCGCACAGAATACAACAGTTGTAAACGACAAATCAATTGTGGCTCAAGTGATGGCTTAAAGGTGGGTATTTAGATTTTTCACATCTCACCAAATTAAAAAATATATATATATCACTGAAATTTATATGAAAAAACAATACAAATCATCAATAATTAAGAATCATAAAATTACAAAAAAAAATTTTTTTTGATGGTGTTCCCTTAAAAGGCTACGTAGCCTCTTAAGGTATTTTTAAATTTCGCGCCAGAAATCAAAAAAGCATTGTGGGAATGTCAAGTGACTGGCACGTGACTAATGACGCTTAAATTCCATAACATAACAAAATGTAATTAATTTCCGTAATGTCTTCTTCGAACGCTATGTTTGAAGCTTCGTCTGTGTATTTCCGGTATGTAAGTGAGCGAGTTGCTCATGTAAAAATAGACCGTGTGTCCCGTCGGTGTCAACCTGGGCCGTAGTAAATCTCTAATTTCTCTTGTTGTCGGATGGTTTTCGACTACTGGGGTTTTATGAATGAAAATTAAAAGGCTTTGGGAGTATAAGGATGATTTTTTTGTATTTTTGTAAAATTTTCGTCCCAAAATCTGAAGGCCACCTTTAAGTCTTCATGCTGTAGAAAACATTGTACAAAGAGAAAAAACGCTGGTAGCCATCATTTTTTTTTTTTCTTCAATGTTTCCAAGAGTCTGGTCCCAAAAATGTCTTTTAAACACGAGGATGCCTTCCTGGGCGGCCTACCTATCTATCTCGAGATAAAAATTTAAACGCAGAACAAACAACGCCTTTGGTTACACACTTTATCACAAAATCCCGACTTTTAACGACAATGAGAAAGAAGCCTTTTGAAATACATTGTGGGAAAAGGAGAAAATGCTGGTAACCAGCATTTTCTCCTTTTCCCACAATGTTTTCTACCCCTACCCAAAAACAAATTTCAGTACTTCAGTCACATTTATTTTGTTTTCTGCAAACGCTTTCAATTTGGACCTGTCCAAAATTTTGTTGTTTGGTAACGAGTTAAAGACTGCAAAATCTAGATAAAAGGTTATGTGATGACCGGCATATCCTCAGATACAAATAATGTAGATCAAGATCAGACTTGGATCTAAAATGTCGTATTCATTTTCGATATTCTGACCCAAAAAACCTAGATGTTCTCTAATATCTGGCACGAATTTAAACTCTACCTCACGAAAATATTTTAGACTTTCATATGTCTAGACTTGTTCATAATGTTTGTATTTAACCACACAAAAATAAATGATCATTAAATGAAAGGACCAGTTTAGTAGAAGCTGGAAAACACCGTGGGAAAAGGAGAAAATGCTGGTTACCAGCATTTTCTCCTTTTCCCACCTGTTTTTTTCAAATGCCTTCTTCCACATGATCATAACGACTAAAAGGTCAAAATACCCATTTTATTTCTTACTTAAAGAACTTTAGGGTAGTATAAATTAAACAAACAGTCCAACAGAGACAGGCTTGTGTTTGAATGGTACTCTATGCCATGTCTAACAGTTTTATCTAAGTCCTAGGCCTATCTCAGCGACGGTTCTCTTATCTAAGCCTATCCTGGATTTCACAAAATAAGGGGTCCTGCGTACATGTCCAAGGACACGGGTTTTTAGTCTAAATGTGTGTATATTAAGATTTCGAAGTTTCTTAAATATTTACTTCTAACTTTACAGTAATAGAAATAATGTTTCCAAAGTGATAAAATGTAATAATATAAATGTGCATTTTCATAGTTAAAGGTCTTTAAATTTGTATTATGTTTTTTTTTTTTTCAAACCTGGTCAAAACTTTCGTGCAAGTTTATTTTGTTTAATGCTGTAACACATTGCAACAAATAAGACCCAAAATATTTAAACACTCTCACATTTCAATAGTTAGTAATAACATATAAGTCATTTTCTCCGGCATACTCGCTCAAATAAACGATTCTGTTCTAAAACTCGTACCATTTCATGTTTATTGTTGCTGAGATTCATCAAAGATGCTCTTGATATTCGGAAAAAAACACCCTAAGCCTACATGTCCGAGTTTCTTTTCTAGTTATGTCTGTTTGATTTGCTTTGTTTCATTTTGTTGTGTATACCTACTGTTCAGGATACAACTATATGTGTGGTTCTGTCAAGTAAAAGTTAAATTATCTGAAACACATCTTTTAACTTTGCTGCAAGTACTACACACATACAATGTACAATGTAGGTCTTTTTCACCGTCATACTCGCTCTAGATCTTGTATTATTTAATGTTTATAAATGCTACTTTTTGTGACTACGTACAACTGTGTACTTGTCTTATAATAAACTTCTGTTCTGTTCTGTTCATTTAAAGGGATCACAGTTTTCCAGATAATGTCCACCAAATAATTTACATAATTCATATTATTCAATATCATATTTTGAAATATGTCATATATTTTGCATGCTTTGAAATTAACTGTTATGTAGTGACCAATAAGCTGGCATGCTTAAGTGTTGAATAAATTTCTGTTCTGTTTAGTTCTATTTTGCGTACATACTTTGTGGTAAAAATAGCACTCGTAACCTGGAGGACCGGGTTCCAGCCTCACTGGAAGCACTGGGTTTTTCGTGGCGTGTCCTTGGGCAAGACACTTCATAGCTCCAGCCTAGTACTGGTGAAACCCAGGACATACGTGTACAAGAATATGTAACCTATCACCGTGATATGACTGGAATAATGTTGGAAGCAGAGTAAAACACCAAGCAATCAATTCACAAAATATAGGCCTGCAACTCTGCAATCAACTTGCCCAAGGACGCCCTCACGTGACACTTGCCGCCCTAGGGGATTTAACAAGTATTTCCTTGTAACAAATTCGTCGCCCATATCACTGAGCCACGCAGGGCAGTATCAACATAGATAGCCTCTCCAACTTTTCCAGCGAGACAAACATGTAGGCTACTCGTATATTTTTTCTTCACTTTTATGTAATTTACTTACATCTACGTTTTATTTAAAATCGTTTCACTCATATCAAGTGACACGTTATCGCTGTTCATCTATAATAAATAAGTTATGCTCTTGTAATTTAAATAGGTATATCAAATAAGTGTACTGTACATTCACTGACCCTCCGGTTTATACTGCGGTATTTCGTCTTTTTTTTGCGTAGCTGAATGTGCTGGCTTTTGACCTACTTTTTGATATTGATAACAAATGAATAAATAGAAATTTGTGATTGGTCTAAAATGGAGACATGTTTATTTTAAGGGTCCTTGCCTATTTGCTGCCACATTTACTCCGTCTATCTTTTTTAAAGATATTTCTTGTTTTGTCTGCACTAAATGATGCTTGAGTTTCGTTTATTTAGTCTCAAACTCTGTCTGACATTCTTGTATAAACTGAATGCGATACATTTGACATCGACATGCATTAATCGCTATTCAGTGATGGGTGGTGCAGGTAAATTATCGGATAATTATAGACCAGGACAGAACAGAACATATAATTTATTTTTTCCAGGTATGAGAAAAACATACAACATGGGATAGGCATAGCAACAAACTAAATACAGGTAAAATATGAGTGGAGTTAAAGAAAATGGGGAAAGAAAGGAACTCGCTCACACACACGTAAACAGACACATACACATAAAACATACGCACTGATGACCAGTACATGGGGGGTGGGAGTTAATTAAGAAAAGACTACAGCTAACTTTCAGGCTTTACATGAAAAAGTAAAGCTGCCATAGTTGATAATTTCGTTTCAAAAATGATCAAAGAAATCTAGAGACATATAAATTTTATGTGATATACACGTGCGCCAAATAAATAACATATCATACCATAATCTTTATTTGGCATAAAATACAACATATTTATAGCAAATACAAAATACAGTTATACACGATAAGCACGAGAAATCATATTGACTTCTCAGTCACAAGAAAAACAAAAATAGTAATTATGGAGTAATAGTTTATTTATAGCTCTCCACAGTTCCCCATCACAATTAACCCTTAACCTACTCAATAAGTAAAATAAAACTTTCAAGCCGATAATAATTTATTATTTTGTTATGTCACTGTTACATGTATGCTACGTTGTCTTTTGTATGTAACGATGCAGTGCTATGTAGTTCAAGTTGAAGTAATAAAGTTTTTTTCTATTTCGAAGTTGTTTTCTTTTTTTTTTTTCGGGGGGGGGGGGAGAGGGGTAGAAATATCTCCTTATCGGACATTGTAGATCCAAGATTAGACTGCACGTTCTGGAATTATCCTGTATTTAGTTTGCTGTGTTTATGTTTTCAATAACCTGGAATGAGTCAGTTTTGGTAAACGGTAAAGAAATGCAACATTTATCGCGTTCACATTATATTTTTATAAATTGCTAAAGGCATGTTCTTGCCGATTGCTTAAAAAAATAAGTACATTGTATGTGTGTATTGATAACATATCACGTGACATGTCCATTGTAATGACATAAAATCCTGCCTGAGGGCTTAACTCTTTTACCAAACGATAAAAGTTTAACTGGTCCCAATTGTAAGCATCTGCAGACGACAAATTAAATGTGACTCAAAGTCTCAAATTTGTTTTTCGAAGGGTGCATAACATTGTTGGAAAAAAGGAGAAAATGCTGGTAACCAGCATTTTCTCCTTTTTTTCCACAATGTTTTTTTTTTCCACGACAGTATTCTTCTCCTGCAGGGTCGAAAACACTCGGGATTGTTTGGGAAAGGGTTCGCATAGCCCTTCCAGGCCCAAATAAATACAATAGACAGTTTAAGTAATTACTCTTTAAATAACAGACAAAAGCAGGGTTTCTATGCCGTAAACGAGAAGTCTCTTAATATTTCCTTTTATTCTTAATATTTTTCCAATCTTCTGCTTGTACTTTGTACGTTTTGAGTGAAATAAAGACATGTTCTGTTCTGTTCTGTTCTAACCCTAAATCACACACAAAATATGACTTGTAAAAATCTTAAGTATATGCAGAAAACGAACTAAATATAGCCAAAATGCGCTGGAATTTGTACATGTATGTGTCAGGACAAGAAAATAATGTTGGAAAACGAGAAAATGCTAATTACCAGCATTTTCTCCTTTTCCCACAATGTTTTCAAAATGCTTCTTTCTCAGGGTCGTTAAACGTCGGAATTGTGTAGTAAACTAAAGGGTTAACCCTATATCACACACACAAGGAGCCGAGCCCCGGTAGCTCAGTCGGTAGCGTGCAGGACTTGAGAACAGGGGGTCGTGGATTTGATCCCTGGCTCGGCCAGTTTCTTTCCGAGGATTGATGATAGTCACTGCGACAGAATTCATTCCTCTCTCACCGCTGATCATTGTTTCGACGATGGTTATGTGGGAAAGTAGCCAGTGGCTTGGAAAGAAAATTGTGCGGAGTACTGGTAAAAGAGACTCCAGGAAAGCATGGCTAGGTGCACTGGCCGCCGCGATATAACTGAAATACTGTTGAAAACGGCGTTAAACACCATACAATCAACCAATAAATCAACACACACAAGAAAAAGGAACATTTTAAAAATCGAAGACATTTGCAAAGGTCAAATTAAATGTAGGTCAAATCGTGGAAATTGTATGTGACAGGGTAGAAAACATTTTGGGAAAAGGGAAAAATCTTGTTAGCAGCATTTTCTTTTTCCCACGCCCGGCCGGGTAGCTCAGTGGTTAATGTATCTGACTCGTGACTTGGAGGTTGCGGGTTCGATACCCGGCTGCAGCAAACTTTCTTGACGGCGATTTTTCGCCTCTCACCTCTGGTACATGTGAGAAAAGTAGTCGGTGGCTTTGGAAAGAAAGTTGTGTCAGCACTGGTGTGAAAAAGCAAGGAAACACATTGGTGTGTCACTGACCGCCATGATATGACCGAAGCTGTTAAAATGGCGTTAAACCCCAATACAAGATCTTTTTCCCACAGTGTTTTCAAAAGCCTTCCTCCTCAAGGTCGTTCAAACTTGAGGTTTGGTGGTAAATGGTCAGAACATTGAGGGAAAAGGAGAAAATGCTGATAACCTGCTATTTGTCGTTTTCCACAATGTTTTCATCATTTTCGAAGATAAAACACACCACATTAGATGCAAATACATGTATTCTCATTAATGACCAGTCCGAAATAATAGCGCCATGCATTTTGAGTTTCAACCAGACGACAAAATTGTAGCCTTGTCCAAACTGAAAGCATTTACAGACAACAGATACAATTTGACTTCAATGCATGAAATGTTTATATTATATGGTTGAAAACATTGTTGGAAAAAGAGAGAAAATGCTGATCACCAGCATTTTCTCCTTTTTCAAGAAAGTTTTCAAAAGCTCTTTAATGTCACGGTCGTTAAAATTTGGAATTGTGTGGCAAAGAGTTAACGAAAGGGAAAACAGGGTTTTGACAATGTCATGGCCGTTTCTTTGTCAACATATGTTACAAAATAGATCAGCTAGTTACAGTAACCAGCATTTTCTACTTTTCCCACAATGTTTTCTCCATTTTTGAAAACCAAGTCTTACCATTTCAGGCACATCGAATCAAAATAGGTCATGTTGTTTGCAGTCTGATCTTGGTCTAGTTTTACATTTTTCTCGCAGTGTCTGCAACTTTAACACATTCTACTGTAACATATTATCAGACTCACAGTTTTATTCATACTTATAAAATGTATGAATTAAATGTGAGCCATGCTCTGTGAAAAGTGGGGCTTTATGCCGAAACTTTTCGCTACTGGTCAATTTTCTGTATGTCCACGGACTAGTGTATCTCATAATTGTCAGTTGTTAAAAGAAGTGGATATTATGGATCCATACCCATGTGATGACTTGCATGGTGCCATGCATCGCGGAGATGCATTAAGCCCAATTTTGTCAGAGCATGGCTCATTTGTCTGCAGTTTGACCCCGAGTTGTTTACATTTGGCAGCTAGTAGTCCTTTAACCCTTAACCTACTAAATAAGTTAAAAGAAACTTTCAAGCCCACAGTAAAAATCCAAATTTTGCTATTGCAACGGTATTATTTGGAGCAAAAATATCTATTTAATGTCAGAAAGTGTAGATTCAAGATCAGCATGTAAGTTTTTTTGAAGTCTAATCTTGATCTACAATGTGCGAAAAAGGTCCTTAAGTCATGCTTAGCAGCCAAAGAGTTAAGTTTGTAAGTTTTCCACACGCAAAGTGCTCAATCACTAGGCTTTTATCCAGTCTCCCAAAAAGCCTGGTATTCACAACTCTGATCTGAAGATAATTTCGGCATGAGCAAAAAGCAGGACTAACGTAATTTAAATACCTTTAAATGCATGTTATTTTATATAATTAAATCAGTCTATTGCAATAAAATAGCCTAGCTACGTTAATCAAAATGATGAACTTTTTACCTTGGTGTCGTAGTTTAGAAACTGTATTCAAAAATAACATATTCATGAACGCGTGAGGCCGGAAGTCATTATCATTTTTTTTGTCTTACTGTCATTATGATTTAAATGACACTATAATAAAATTTTCACTTACATAAAGATCTACTTGTATCTGTAAAAAAGAACACGTTCAGCATCCATTAAGTACTGATTAACGAAGCATGGTTTACGTTTGTCTTTTCAGTAAGATGGATATTCAGGAAAAAAAGTTATACAAGTCTGCCATTGATGTCGAATTCGTTATTTCCGCGTTTATGAATACACAGTGCACATAACTGCAGACAGAGAATAAAGACATAGAATGTACACTCACCTGCTGAGAAAATACACGTATGTAAACCCCAGTTAAAGCATGTCTAACACATGTTTGTGTGTGTGTGTTACAATTGTTCGGGCTATCGTATGATGTTATTACATTCCTGTTTTCAATTTTCCAACATAGCTTGCTGAAAGCAAGTTACACGTCTAAACATTGTATGTTTGTAAATATGTTGGTAATATGGCGTAGATAAGGCCAAACACATTAACTAATGTGTTTTTCGCTGGGTTTCTTCTATTGAATTAATATAGCCCATCTTGCAATTGATACGAAACTACAGATGTATTTTTGCATAGACAGTAACAGAAGATCGGCGTGCATATACAAGCAAACTGATCTTGGACAACACATTCCGTTTCTCTGTGTGTATATTCAGTCATGTAGCCCTAGTCTCTATCTAAAGCCAATGAACTTAACATGTTGTGCACTTCAGTGCCAGTCAACAATATGAATTTCGCAGTATGCAAGGGTTAACTCAGTTGCATAGTTTTAGGTAATGTCTTAGTATAATATTTTTTCTTTCCTTAAGTGTTCTAAACATTGTTGTTTAAATGGAGAAAAACGGTAATTATTATGCAGATTTCGGACAAGTCAACCTCGTACAGTTATTTGATATTTTCATTCCACTTCAAAATTGTGGTTCATGATTATGAAACAACAACAACAACACAAAAAAAAAAAATAAAAAATAACAATAGGTAACCAGTATCTTCTCCTTATTCAACAATTTATTCTGCCGTCAAAAGACACACTCTTTTTCAGTTTAGCCTCATTTGATTTGTCATTTATATGGCCTGCAACACGCGAAAATGGGCATTCGGACATTTGCGTATAGTGTTGTCACGGATCAGCCTGCGCAGTCCGCGCAGGCTAATCCGAGACGGCACTTTACGCCTACATTAGATTTCGCCCAACAGTAGACTTGCGTGAAGCAGAAAATCACACATGATCGGAAAGTGTCGTCTCGGATCAGACTGCGCGGACTGCGCAGGCTGATCCGGGACGACACTTTACGCAAACGTATTCATCAATCAGGCTTAAAGGCAGTCTTAGACTAATTCTCATTTTCTTAATTTCAAATTAACACAATTTCTTACTGGCTGAACCAGACGGTTTAGCCAATCGGAAAATTGATTTACTTTCTTCATGTACGATTTGGCTAAGAATGCTACTTAATATGGTTAGTTAATACAAGCACAGAAATTTAATGATTATTAAATGATGATTAGGAAAGTAAAACAGTGCACAAACATCCTGAATTATTCGTCTGTATTTTACCCTAAAAAAATGATAAAAAGTGGACTGTTTAGCGGTGCAAAAAGCAGTGTAAATGGCAAATGAGAGAAGAACGAATAAAGTGACATACCGGGTCTTGTAAACTAGTGGATATAAAGTTTGTCTCTTTTGAAGCAATGTTTGACTTCATGCACAATGGATAATTAATCTGTTCTTACATAGTGGGGTTTAATGCAGCGCCGTGATGCCTGTCACCCCTGTTAGGTTAATATAGCACCAAGCAAGTCATTGCAGAATTATTGATCCATTAATTCCATTTTGTCAAACAACCGACTGAATCATGGGGTAGAATTTTTCTTTGGCACGCAGAAATTTTATCGAAAGCAAAAAGTTTAAACCCAGGCCAGCCTGCGGGGACTATGCAGGCCGATCTTGTCGGTACATTTTGCAGACGTAGTAAAGCACCCCTTTTTACAGAACGTAGGTTACATTTTGCAATAGCTCCACCTGATGATTAATTAGACGGCGTTTTTTAAAGACTTGTCCAGGTTTAAAACTCTTTACCACACAAACCCGACTTTTAACGACCCTGAAAGAGAAGGCTTTTGAAAACATTGTGGGAAAAGGAGAAAATGCTGGTAACCAGCATTTTCTCCTTTTCCCACAATGTTTTCTACCTATCAAAGACATAAATCATCTTTCAGTAACATCTAATTTGTCGCCTGTAAATGCTTTCAATTGGGTCCAGTCAAAAATTTTTGTCGTTTGGTAAAGAGTTGAAAGTATTGTAGAGAAGGGGTTGCTAACATGTATGGATTAAATGTACATAATTTTGATATTGAAAGGAAGACATCATTGTGATTATCAGTGTACGTCATCTTTTCCAACAATGTTTTTAAAGCTCTTTTTCCATGACTATTTCAGTAAAAGTACAAATTTGTTTATTAAACAAAACGGCGAAACGGTTTTTTATATCAGACAGTCGTGTAGGCCGGATTACTAATTTCAAAATTCAATAAATCTATATTTACTTGATTCATGTTGATTATTTAACCCATTACTACACATTCCCGAGTTTCAAAGACCTGAAGAAAGATAGCTGTTGAGGTCATTGTGGAGAGAGAGGAAAAGCTTGAAACCGGTGTTTTCTTCTTTTCCCACGATGTTTCCTTTCCCTTCAGATACAAATTAGTTTATTAGGTGCATATGTATTTTGTCTTATAGAATCTCTTTCACTCTGTGTCAGTCTAGGAAATTTGACGTTTGTTAATGGGTTTTATAATTAAAGTAACCATAAAGGCCAAAAGAAACAAGGGCGGGTTTGCTGCATCTACCCTGTACTCTACAAATTGTAAACGTCCATAAACTGAATAATATAAAACACGCGGCCTTTGCCGCTACACACAAACATACTTGACCTATTTGTGTAATGTCATCTTCAGGTATTCTATAGACGCAGCTGAAGGACACTGAACAGATCCGCATGAAATACTTACCTGTCCACAATCGCAATGTTTCGATTCTATTTTTAGATAGTATATGCACGCTATCGAATTCGGTCAATGACAAACGGAATTTTCGCTCTTAAATCAATCACGAAACACATTTAACCTATTAATTATGGATGTGATCGAAATATACAACTCAAAATTTGCTAAGGGTCACCATATAAGATTTAACCGACATATCTGTGTGGCATGTATCAGGTATGGTTTATCAATATGTTATACTGCCACACTGATGAAATGAAATACCTGGGGAAATGGATGTTTTTAATGCAAAACTGTATTTTTGTAACACATACCCGTATTAAAGTACCTAAATGACCCCTATCAAAGTGTGAGTAGTATATATCTTGTCACGTAAACTGATTAATGCTGCCATAGTGATACAGAGAAATGAAACGTTATCATTATGGCTTTAAAGATATGTTAACCCTAAAACCGCTAAATAAGTAAAACGAAACTTTCTGGGAGGTATTAAAAATGCAAACGTTGCCATTTTAAAGTTATTTTGGGGTCTTTATCGGTCAGTGTAGAACCAAGATCAGACTGCACGTTTTGTGCAGTCCGATATTGATCTACATTGTCCGCAAAAAGGTCTGTGAATCGCGCTTGGCTGCCTAAAGGTTAATATTCGAAAAGTTAGTGTCCACATTGATTGATTGAAGGGTGTTTTAAGTTTTCAACATTATTTCAGTCATAACACGGCGATAGCTCACATATTCATGTTTTTCCTGGGCTCCACCAGTACTAGGATAGGGCTCGGAGGTGTCTTGCCCAAGGACACGCCCACGAAAAACCAAGTGGATTCAATTAGGCTCGAACCCCGAGACTTCCAGGTCACGAGTCCTACACTTTACCACCGAGCTACGCTGGACCCCTGATTGAATGGTGTTTTACGCTGTTTTCAACATTATTTCAGTTATATCGCGACGGCCAGTGCACCTTCCATACTTTCCTGGAGTTTCTTTTACAAGCACTCCGCACAATATTCTTTCCAAGCTACTGGCTGCTTTCCCTCATAACCATCGTCGAAACAATGGTCAGCGGTGAGAGCGGAATGAATTCTGTCCCGATGACTGGATCATCAATCCTCGGAAAGAAATTGGCCGAGCCGGGCATTGAACAAGCGACCCTCTGTTCTCAAGTCCTGTACGCTACCAAATGAGCAACTGGTGCTCGGCAAACTTGAATTTATTGTTTATTTAGGTAATTTTTTTAAATAATCTTTTTACACTTTGTCTTGGGGGCACTTAGAATTTGTATAATATGCACTATTGTTTGTTTTTATCTACATGTATACGAGTACACATGTCTTTGCCATATTTCTTTTTCAATTGTAAATGGCCAAAGACATATGAACCGTGCTCTGGCAAAAGGGAACTTAATGCGTCTCTTGTATACATGATACTAGCCCAAGTCATCACATTATAATGGATCCATAGGAGCCACTTTTTTCAATAACCGACCTAATCATGAGGTAGATTGGTCCTTAGACAAACAGAAAATTGACCAATAGCGAAAAGTTTCGGCCCAGGTCAGCCTGCCCGGACTGCGCAGGCTGACCTAGGTCGATACTTATCGCAGATGCATTAGGCCCCCTTTCACAGAGCATGGCTCATATATTATGTAGTTTACGCCTATAAATGAAAATGAATCGTTTTTAAATAGAACAGATCGGTTCCAACTAACAGAACGCGTTTGAAATACCTTTTTACTACAAAGAGAAACTTTACAACAATATACACGTGGAAATCAAGGTATGATATGTCATATTATCCGACAACCGTGTCAGGAGTTTTTGTTGGGGGTAATTTGCCGGTATCCACAACTGGCATATCCAGTCCGTCAATCCTGAAAGGGAGAGAGAATAAATAGATATCAGCCATGCTCTGACAAAAGGGGGCTTTATGCATCTCCGTGGTCCATGATACCAAGCAAACCATCACATACCTATGGATCCATAATATCCACTTTTTTAACAAACAACTTAATCATGAGATAGACTGATCCTAGGGCATACAGAAAATTGACCACTGCGCAGGCTGACCTGGGTCGATACTTTTCGCAGATGCATTAAGCCCCTTTTTTCACAGAGCATGGCTAATATAAAAATAAAACAAAAAATAAAATAGGTAAACCTCTGGCAATACGAAATTGATTAATTGATTTTCTTTTATCTTTCGGCGCAACCGATTGCTCATATGAGGTACGCCTCAACAAGACTAAATTCAGACTGTTTTGGGAAAGTGCGGGATGAAACCCATTCTAAGTTACGCCTGGTTCTTTAACCTGCTTCATGAAAGGTATGACACCGTAACACGGAACCTACGTTTAAGGTCTCATCCAATAGCTTTTATTAGTAATTCCAGACGGCCAACCGTGTGGATCGAACCTACACCCTTAAGTAAATGGCTAGAGATTTGGCGTCCATCACTCTCCTGCTCTACCACCAAAGTTACTGAAGAGTAGAATGAACTCTGCACCGAGGTTGCAATTCATGTGATTTTTAAATCCTATTTTTTAGGGTCGTCAACAACGGAAAAAGTACCACGTCGAAGCTGTTTTGAAACCCTCTATTTTCCACAGACGAAATTAGGGGCTCTTGCGGAAAGGATAGATCAAGATCACAATGCACAAAAAGTGCAGTCTGATCTTGGATCGTTGTCGTCAGCTTGTTTAGTCAAGCCTAGAAGATAATGAATATTTCTGAGTTAGTTGAATGTAAAATATTTTCCGCCGTCGAACGAGGTCGAGATCATCATATCTGGCGCTGAAACTGCATCGGTCAACATATAAATAAAAAAGGTGTCCAATCCAAGGTACAAGAAATTGTAACCAGAACAACAATAACAAGAAATGTCTTTAACCCTTTACCACACAATGCCGACTTTTCACGACCCTGAGGAAGAAGCCATTTGAAAACATCGTAGGAAAAGAAGAAAATGCTGGTAACCAGCATTTTCTCCTTTTCCCACCATGTTTTCTTCTCTATCAATGAAAAACTTTATAATTTGAGCTACTTTAAAATTGCCAACTGCAAATGCTTTCAATTTGGACAAGTTTGCATTTTTGCCATGTGGTAAAGGGGTAAAAAGACAGACAGCATAAGAGGTACTTAGATATGGTGAATATTAAAACTCTCTTGTGGTTCAGTATGAAGAGAAATAAATGAAAAATAACTACCTCTTTTTCACGATTATTTTACATATCGTTTAAAAAATAAATCTTTTGGTTAGATATATTATTCAAGATCAAATCTAAATCAAAATCATTGTTGGAAAAGGAGCAATTGCTGCTAAAAGTTATGTCTCTGAAAAATAAATACACATACAGTAATGGGTTATATGGCACCCCTTCAAAATACTAGATTGATACATGTATTTACCAATTAGTATAAGAAAAGAATTATTTCTAATTATATTCATTTGCTATTTCATACATCGGAGTATCCATTTGCGATAGCAACGACTGTAGGTCTGCAGGGGCCCGGACAATAGACATATGCATATTTTTGACCAATCACAAAACACTGTTTATTTAGTCTATATCAATACCAAGAAGTAGGTCAAAAGCCAGCGCATTCAGCTACGCTGAACAAGTTTAAAACTGATAGTTCTACTTACTCTGCTTCACACATGAATCTTCTTTCATGGTTGCATTTATCTGCAAACCACGTGTTCCGAAACTTCATGACGCAATAAATCGCATCCGGTGACGTAAGCAATGGTTCTCCTGTAGCCCATGACGTGTACATGACTGGTACCCGAGAATTCTGCCACTGAAATCTACCCTGTAGATTGGTACCAGCTGTCCACGTTCTCTCCAGTTTAGTATCTATATGCGAAAATATAGATCTGTTTCGACTTGGTATATTGTTCAATCTAGGTTATTGAAAACTCCTAAATCTGCCAAAAAGTTAAGCACCGAATATGTGCGATGTCAACATTGCAATTATTTGCCGGTCACGAGGTCTTCTAAAAAGACTTCTGAAATATTTTCTGCCATTTTCTTGTTTAGGGGGATATAAGGACCGGTTAGCGTGTTTTGACGTTTGTGAAGCTTTGCAGCTGACGTAACTTGTTTTAAAATTGTATTGTAGATTTCCTGCAAGAAATTTGCAATATTTGCGAAGGGCCATTTTGATGTAGAAGGTGTTTAACCGTTTTCCTTATTTTTTTTACAACCGTCGGTTGCAAAATTTGGGGTAAAGCTAGGATAGTGGCTACGACCTGTGCGGCTTCAAAATATGAACATGAGAGACTTTTCTGAAGTGTTGAAGAATTTCGATATAGATAAATGCTACGAGGTTAAATTGTGGTGGATTTGTACAGCAAATCCGCTTACTGCGATCACTTTGACCGGAAACGAAATGAAACTTTGAAGGCGATAGGATAAAAACAAAAATTGCCATTTCAAAGTTTTTTTTGTTGTTGTTGTTGGTGGGTGGGATATCTGCCTATCGGACAGTGTAGATCCAAGATCATACTGCATTTTTCCGTGAAGTCTGATCATGAACAATACTGGCCGCAAAAGTTCCTTGAGTCGTGCTCAGTAGCCCTAGTGTTAATAAATATTTTACCATTTTCTCCTTTTGTGAAGTTTTTAACTATTTCTGTAAGAATCATATTTTCATCTGCTGTCTCTATAGCAACCAAATGAGCTCCCATCGTAGAACAATATGTCTGAAAAAAAAAAAACCTGAAGTTAGATTTATTTTGTAACTCTTAAAGCACCTTTCATAGCTATAGTGGCCTTGAATACCAAAGTAGACTTAGATAAGACTGTTAAATCATGCAGCCTGATTGTCTATCAACACTGCCTGCTTTGTTAAAAATGTTCAGAACTGTTCAAAGCACATTCCTTTCTCACGGCTGACCATTGTTTCGACAATGGCAATGTGGGAAAGCAGCCAGTGGCCTGGAAAAATTATTGTGTGAAGCACTATATAGAAGCTGAAGGAAAGCATGGACAGGTGCACTGGCGCCGCGATGTGACTGAAATGATGTTCAAAATGGGGTTAAACACCATACAATCAATCATAAATCGATAAGGACTGAAGCAACCTTGAACAGCTCTTGTTTTGGTCTTTTTTCTGTAGACTTATCTATTAGGCTGCTAAGCGCGACCGAAGGACCTTTTGCGGACAGTGTAGATCAAGATCAGACAGCACAGAACGTGCAGTCTGATCTTGGATCTACACTGTCCGATAAGGAGATATTATTCCCCAAAACATAACTTTGAAATAGCAATATTTGGGTTTTTACTATCGAATTGAAAGTTTCATCTTAGTTATTTAACAGGTTAAGACTTAAAATTCAGTCAGTAGTGCTCGACGTTCTACTATGAGACAGATACATGAGAGCCGCGCTGTGGCAAAAACGGGGTTCGATCATTGATACCAAGCAATTGAGAGGACTGCGCAGGCTGACATGGGTCGATGCTTGTTATACATGCATAAAAACCCCTTTTCACATTTCAGTAATTGCAACAAAATACTATTTTCCTACAAATACGCCGAGGTGGGGGTTTGATCCAATGACCATTCGGGCGTCAAGCTCTGTAAGATGCTGGCTAACCTATGGGGCTATATGCAAACACAGCAAGCAGTCAAGCTTGTTCATAGACACAGGGTTAAAGTTTTTTCACATCATTTGTTCTTTAAAGATATGTCTATACTCGTTTTCGGGCAGTTTTCAGGCAGTTTTTAACCCGTTTTATCCTTGTTTTATGACACTATAATCATTCTTGTATCTTCATGCCAAATGTTGCCCTCGATGGCTGCAATATTGCACAGATTACGACCGATAGAAAATGCATTTCATGTTTTGGAGGCCTTCCAAGCTATCGTTGTTGTCGTTTGCGGTTTTGAATGAGGACAAATCCCTTGTGTTTGTCTATCCCTTAGTAGTTTATAAAATGGGTCATCCGGCGAATTTGGTGACGTGTCATAAATTCGCCATTTTGCCCATACGATTTTTGTACGAAAAAATCTATTTCCTCATAATTCTAAAGAAAATAAATTTCTTTACCCCCCTAACCAACGCACCCCCTAACCAACACCCCAACTAACCACCACCCCACCTAATAGCCCCCCATGTGTCGACGCAAGATAAGCCTATGCATGAGGGACTAATATAATTACTATATCCATTTTACATAAAATTCAAAAATAAATTAATGGATAAAAATTTTTTTTTTGAATTTCTTATTTTTTAACCCATAAAATAATTCAAGATGAGCGTGTTAGATAGATTTAAAGATTATAAAATTATACACAACCTAGAAAGAGTTATTGAAAATAAACACCGTTTAAATAGGTTGTATTCACCAAATAAGAAATTGTATATAACTTTAAATGGTAGTTTACTACTACCACAAATGTTTGACCCAATTGTTATATTAAAGAAATTAATACCATACAATTATTACTTACATAGTAAACAAAGGTTGGTTGAATCTGATTTCACCACAACTATTTTTATGGTTTGGCCAGACCAGTGTCGTTATAATAGAAACCCTAATCGCCACAAAGGTAACAATATGTATGCTGTCATTGAAATACCATTTTGTAGGAGTAATAATTTCATTGGTGATTATAAAGATGCTTTGTTGGAACTAGTGGAAGATAAAGATAGAGAACCGGTTCCAACTACTTATGTGATATATCCTATGACAACATTTAGAAATGATATTCATCCTAATTATTATAATAGTGAATATGTTAGAGAGGAAATAGAGTCATATAATAAACAAGGTAAAAGTCATGGTTATATATTATGTTATGATTACTTTTGGGCTGGATTAGAAGATCTTACTAGAGGAGTGGATAATACAACAATTGGTTATAAGTACATGCCAGAATTTAAAAAACTAAAAAAACCAAAAAATTTCTTTTTGGAGGATGAATGTTGTATATGTAAAGTTAAAAAACCTAATAAAGTATTTGATTGTGGCCATGCATGTATATGTGATGAGTGTAATGAAATAGGTGAATTAACATGTAGTTTATTTAAATGCCCATTGTGTAGAACATAATCTTTTGTTAAAAAAAAGAAATTTGAAAATATTATCATTTCCTCCGTATATTAATTTAATAATGGAAGATGATAGGGAAGAATTTTGTAAACGATATTTCAAAGGCGAATTGTTGGAATTATGTGAATCTTTAGGTTATAAAAGAAGAGGAAACGAGAAACCGCTTAAATATTGGAATAAAAAAGAATTAATCGATAAACTTATTTTTCACGGAATTAAACCCGACATGAGTAAAGAACTAAAACCATCGAAATATTGGGGATTAACGGATGAACAGTCCCTCGGTAAAAGCAAGCCTAAAAACCGTAGTAAAAACGATCTCTTAAACTACATTAGAAAATATAAAAAAAGAAGAAATTAACAAACAAAACTACGATTAAAATTTGAAAACGCGGTTATTTCGTTATAAAAAATATTATGAGTTCTCTACACGATAACGAAGTCTATCTAGATGTTCTAGATACGATGCCATTAAAACATGTAGTATTAAATTGGTTAACCGAAGATGAACGAAATAATTTCGAAAACCATTTATTAATCAAATATCTCTTATCTACTATATTCGGTAAATTCCATTACATATACGTTAACGAATGTAAGTAAATATATAATCTAAAAATAAAGCAATTAGAGATATGGAGTTCTTAAGTTAAATTTCCATCATAAATACATAATATACGCTCTCATAGTAGTATATTATATATTTTATATTACTACAAGTCTAATTCTATCAAAATAGATATGTAAGCGTGTGTTACATCTCGGTTATCTGTTCTCGAAATAAAGTTTATTATGCTGCATTGATTTACCTCCAACGCTCTTGGAAAAATCGTACAGCTACAAGTTTCGTCCGCTTTTTTAATAATAGTGTAATCAACCTGTTCATTTCCGTTTACCGTTATATTAATTTTTACCTCTTCTGGTGCATTACGATCCTTTTTAACGGCCGTTAAACTTCCTCTTATAATTCTACCTGATGCACTCATACAGTAACCCCCTAAACCGTGTCTTCTACCAGAATTACCATTACCGAATGAAAACTCGTAATTACCGTTTGAAATTGGGCCCTGTTCTTCAGCCCACACGGTTATAACAGGTTTTGGTTTATATGCTCTGAAGAAACGCTCCATATATTCTCTAGTGACAGCATCTTTTTCATTTCTTGGGTCCGCAATATTATATATTCTTAAATTATTCATATCAATAGGTTGGTTTACTGATAGTTCCCCATTCGCTTTCATTGAGAAAGATCTATACATAGCACCTTGGCCACCTCTAATATTTTTAACGAGGCCATCAACATAGCCTTTAGTGGTAACCGCATCTTGGGATATGGGGCTCGATAATCCAATAATTTGGTTACCATTCATATCTATTCCACCATCTATTGAATAAGACCCATCTTGTTTCTTCGTTAAAGCTTTTTCACCCGCGGTAACTCTCTCAATACTAGTATCCACATAAAACTTATTAGAGGCTTGATCGTGTCTCGTGGGGGTTCCGAGATTGTTAATTACTCGTCCTCCCATTGAAATTGCATCATCTGCCTCATACCACCTTCCGTCTTTATAAACGAAGGCTCTATCAACATTATCCACATAATTTTTAGTAGCAGCTTCACCCGGTTCTTTTGGGTCCTTAACATTTCTTATTGGATTAAAACCCATATTCAAATATCCAGTAAAGTGGTATCCACCGTTTTCATTCAACAATCCTGAGTTGGCGTCAACATAATCCTTAGTTGCAACATCATGAGAATTTACTGGATTACTAACCCTCGTTAATGTATTACCATTCATGTCTATGGAACCGGTAACAACAGTTGTTCCATCTTTACGTAAAAAATTATTATTTATGTAAGCGAGTGACACACCATCACCGCTTGTTTCACCATCATCTTTCATTCTTCCGAATTTGTCAACAGGCATTTTTTTATATAGCACTAAAAAAGTTTATTTAAAACATTTTGGAACCGATTACCTCTAGATAACTCTTTTAGAATGTATAAACATAAATGACCGCAAAATACTTGCCCAGCTTGTTGTAATTGGTCAGTATTGTACTGTATTGGACTTTTTAAATAATCTCGAATTTCAAGAGGCGGTTGTATACCATAACTATCGAAATAAATTTTAGTTTTACCATTTTTATACCAAGCGGTCCAGTGTGTACCAGGTCCATCACTTTTATCAAAGTTTACTATACCACATTCTTTTTTACTCGGTTTTCTCGGTAGTGAGTCGAGTAAAAAAACTCCTCTAAAATAAGGAATCTTTAATTTTTTAACGGCATCCTCTAATTCGAAATTGGTTAACGGTTTATTCGGTAAAATTACGTTTTCAATCGAAATATTTGTCATTTTTTTTATAGTTAAATATTTCTAATATCTTTATTGTCAACCCACGAATTAAATTCATCAGGATAACCTTTCCACTTTACGAGAGATTTCTTTTTTCCTTTTTTTATAACCTTTTCTATTCTATACACCTCTTGACTAGTTTTCTGTAGTTCAGGTTCATAAAAGGTACCTTGTATTTCTTCTCCATTAAAATCTTTAATTTTATATGTTATAGGTGATGTATGTTTAACCTCAGAAACTGTAAAAACCTCCTCAGTCCATCTTGTTGTATAACCTTTCTCAAAAGTCTTTTTCTTTTTAGTTATCCTTACTTTGTCTCCAACAGAGAAATTAGGATTAGAGTCTCTTATTTCAAGATTATCGGGATAAAGATTTCTCCAAACTCTCGTTTCATTTTCTTTTTTACTAGCGTTTACCGGAGTCATCTTAATAGATGAATGCCTCGTGTTATTATATTCTTTAACTAAATCCGGTAGCACATTAATGTAAACGTTTGTAGAGTTAGCGGAGAAATACTTCCACATTTTTTCTTTCATTGTTCTAATCCATCTCTCAACCACACTAGATTTTTCCTCATTTTCGGTAGAATATAATTCAACCAAGTCTTTTACATCTTTGTTATAAAACTCTTTACCCTTATCCACCCACATTTTTTCAGGTTTTCTCTCCTTAAAAATACTTTTTAATGCTATAGCAACAGATTTTCCTGTTTTATCTTTTAATGGCACCAGATATCCATATTTAGAAAAGATATCAATGACAGCGAGAAGGTATTTAACACCACGATTAAGCTTAGAAAATGCTTGCATGTCTACTAAATCCGCAGCCCATATCCTATCTATACCGTTTACTCTAACTCTCCTTTTCTTAAAATTTCTTTTTACGGGTTTATGTAATTCTTCAGCTAAATTTTTTTTTTTACTCCCATTCCAAATTTCATTTTCGTTCCAATGAGTCTACTTACCAAACCTCTTTCCATTTTTTCTCTAATACTAGGATTGTAAATACCTTCTAACTCCGTTAACATATTCTTATCACACACTGCGTTTCTTGTAGCAGTATCATTATGTTGAAGATAGCAAACATCATGATTATAAGCGGCTTTATCAACACGGTTTATAGGTTTACTCCACTCTTTTGGTGTTAAATCTGGATTGAGTCTTTTATTTAGTTTGGTACCTGGTCCTGTAAAATTGTGCCCTGGTAGATGTATTTCAACGGGTAAATTATTTATAAATTTATTTAATATACTACTCCCGGTAGTTTTTTTTTTATAAATTGTGATTTAGTTATTCCACAAATAACACATTTCCCCTGCATCATATTTCTTCCATTTTTAGAAACAGAATATTTTATATCATTCGTATCTGTATGTTTTTTACATTTAACGCAATACATGTTGTTTTATATAAAAAAATAAAAATATTTAAATAAAAATGGATATTATGAACTTATCATGGGATGAAGTAGTAACAAAGAGATTTAATCACTTCCTTTTACCGAAAAGTATTAGGGGTTTAATTATAGGTAAATCATCATGTGGTAAAACTACTTTATTGTTAAACCTTTTACTCAGACCTGGATGGCTTGACTACAACGATTTAAGTGTTTTTGGAAAAAGTCTTTTTCAACCGGAATACAAAATACTAAAAAAGGCTTTTGAAGAAAAACTACCAAAAGAACATATCTTAAGATTGTTTAACATGCGTGATGAAATACAAAAAACAGACGCTTCACCATCGGTTTTAGTTGAAGAATGGGCTAAAACGATTAAAGACAAATCGGATATAAATTGCAACTTCTTTGAAAATGGTAGTGATGTACCTGACCCGAGAGAGTTAAACTCAGGAAATAAAAATTTAATGATTTTCGATGATTTACTTTTAGAAAAGCAAAATAAATGTGAATGTTACTACGTTCGAGGAAGGCATAGTAATGTTGACTGCTTTTACCTTTCACAGAATTATTTTAGACTGCCAAGGCAAACTATTAGAGAAAACGCTAATTTTATTTGTCTTTTCAAACAAGATCTAAAAAACATTAATCATATTTATAGTGATCATGCAGGTGAAGATATGTCTAAGGATGAGTTTAGAAAGTTTTGTCAAGAGGCATGGGAAAGACCACACGGTTTCGCTATTATTGACTTAACCAGTAAAAAACATGATGGAAAGTATAGAAACGGTTTTGATAATTTTTACATACCTACGTCAGTATAAAAAATATTTAAATATTATAAAATGGAAAAACTTTTAGAACAAATTGTTAAAAATACGAGCAACAAAACATCGCTTCAAATCATAGTAAGCGACAACAAATCAAGTTTTAGAACAAGGTTTAATCCTCCAATTCAACTGGAAAAGGATAAAGCATACGAAATAGCTATGGTAAACCTTGAAACTTACTACTCTTTTCCAAACATTGATGAAACGAACAACACATTCGTTTATTCTCCAGACAATGGCAACACATGGGTTAAAATAAAAATACCTGAAGGAAGTTACGACCTCGTTGACATTAATGATACGATTCGCCAGGAAATGAGAAAAAATGGTCATTACGATAGAGTTAATGAAGAGTACCCTATTAACTTTTCTGCGAACACTAATACCCTAAAGTCTGTTCTTATTATTGATGATGGTTATCAAATAGATTTTAATCAACCAGGTTCCATCGCTAAAGTATTAGGATTTACTCGAGCTAAATATTCGCAAGGATTTCACGAGTCAGAGAATGTAGTGAACATTCTTAGCATAAATAGTTTACTCGTTAACATAGATATTATTTCAGGAAGTTATGTTAATAGTTCAACAAAAAATACTATTTACTCTTTTTTCCCAGATGTTGCACCTGGATATAAGATAATTGAGTCACCAGTTAATTTAGTATATTTACCAATAACGTTAGATGAAATACATAGCCTAGATGTAAATATTACTGACCAAGATGGTAATTTACTAAATCTTAGGGGCGAAAATTTAACGATTAGGTTTCATATTAGAGAAACGAGATGAGCTAAATAAAAAAATACTCGTATATAAAATGGCAAGTTACACTAATGTTAAAGTAAATATATCTGAAGGGCAAAAGCAAAAACTTCAATATGCTGTTAAAGCTAGTTGCCCAGTAAGTATTCGTTTAGGCCATGAAGATTTACAAGGTAATGATGTTTTAGCAATTACCAATTCACAAGCGAAGAAAATGGCTAAAGCCTATAAGGGTGGTGTGGGTATAACTATTAGAATGACTACGAAACAACTTAAACACAACATGAAAATAGAAGGGGGTTTCCTCGGAATGTTAGCTGGGTTGGCTGCTAGGGCTTTACCGATGCTTGCAAAAACTGTTTTACCAGCTTTAGGTGTTGGTGCTCTTTCTGGATTAGCTCAAACAGGTGTTCAAAAAGCTATGGGGTCAGGCCTTTACCTTAAAAAAGGAGGATGTGTTTGTCAAGTTGAAACTGATGGAAGTGGATTATACTTAAAACCATACAAAGGTAAAGGATTAAATTCCGTTGGTGATGGGTTGTATTTAAAGCAAGGAGGAAAAATGTATGATGGAAAAGGACTTTTACTTGGACCTAATAGCCCATTTGCTAATATCCCTATCCTAGGGGCTATATTATAAAGAAATTTTTTTAATATAAGAAAAAAAAATAGTAATTTAAAAAAAAATGTTATGTAAAAGTAGATCTGATTACAAAAAAAATGAAAATTTTAAAGAAGTACTATGGCTTCCTTTTAAAAATTTAGAACATCCACCTATACAAATTAAAGATAATTTATGGGAGGTATATTCACAACATGAAATAGTACTAGAACCTAAAAAAGCTTTAAGGTTGCAGCTTGGTCTTAGTTATGTTTTAAAATTTCATAAAGAAGTTAAAGCTTTACTTAATAATACTTTAGTTTTACAAGGTGTAACGCACAAGATTGAGGACCCTTCAATGTTTGAAGATATATTCGTAATAATGAAAAACAATAATTCTAATGAAAAGATTACTATTGCAAAAAATGAACTATTATTTTACGTTGTATGTAGTGATAGCATATGTGCTTATGATTAAAGATGAGAGCATTTTAATGCGTAATATTATAAATAATAATATTTTAAATATTATTTATAATAAATAAAAAATGGATATTCATAAATTTGGTATAAAACCTAATATTACTACCCAACATAAAACTATATTTTGGAAACCTCATTTAAATGAAGTAAGATATCCTCCTTTAAAGCAAGATTCTCTAAAATGGAAAATATACTCGCAACAAACTATCAAGATTCCTCCTAATGATGGTAAGAGAGTTCCGTTAGGATTTGGTTATATTGCTACACGAGGAGTTGTAGTGATATCTATTAGTAATAAATGGAAAGATAGTTTAACCATTTTTAATGGTATACATCTTGATAATGATGTTAATAATATCTTAGTCTACATTTATAATTTCTCACAAAAACCAATCGAAATACCTGAGGGAGAGTTATTTTGCTATCTAAAATATTTATCATAAAAAAAATATTACATTTATAAAATGCCAGATACAGATCAGAAACATCCTAATAAATTATATCCCCTACTACCCAAAGAACGGGTTACCCCTAACGCCCCACCTAATGAAGATATTGAAATGGAAACAATGGATAATGGACATTCTTATAGACTTAAAAAAATATCTGAGGTTTTAGATTTTCTCAAAAAGGAAATAACTGAAAGGGAAAGATTGAATAAGAAATATAGTAGGATGGCTAAAGCAGTTGATAATGTTGAAGGTGGATTGGTTGTTGTTTCATTAGCGTTAGGTGGTGTAGGTGTTGTTTTGCTTTCAACTGTTGCAGCGGCACCCGTTGCTGTAGGTTTGGAAGTTGCTGCTGGTGTAATCGGTCTTTCTTCATTGGTTAGTAAAGTATTTGTTAGGAAAACTACTAATAAAGCTGAAAAACATTTAAAGATACAAACTCTTGCTGCTGCTAAACTTAATACTATAGCTAATCATGTATCAAAGGCTTTAATGGATAATCATATATCTGATGATGAGTTTAAGTTGATAATGGAAGAAATGAATAAGTATGAAGAAATGAAGAGCGAAATAAGAACTAGCTTTAAAAAGAAGGTAACACTCGAAGAAAAGGAAAGTTTGATTGAGAAAGGGAGGGAAGAAGCGAGGGATTCCTTTCGGAGGCTCGTTGAAAAGAATCATGATGGAAAGCTTCCTTTTTAAATTACCTAGTTTTAGATGTAAATGCCAATGTGAAATAGGGGATAATGATGATGAATAAATATATAAGAACATTATATATGCTCTTATATATTAAAATCTACGTTAAAAACTATGATAAAATCTATGATAAAAACTATGATAAAATCTATGATAAAAACTATGATAAAATCTATGATAAAATCTATGATAAAATCTATGATAAAATCTATGTTAAAAAAATATGTTGCTAATTAAAAATGTCATTTCTAAAAATAACTGACCCTGTAAAAAGAGACTTAATTGTAAAAGAGTATCTCGAAACGAAAAAAAAGATTCGGGATAATCTACTAGCAGAGAGAACAGGTGAACAACAACTTCAAACCGATTTGTCAAAGTTTTTTAGACCTATTACAGAAACGCAAAAAGCTACAACAAAGGAGATTACAGAAGGGCTTAAACCTATTAAAGAAGGTATCGAACAGTTACCACAAGCTATTAAACTGCCAGAATTTCCAACAATAGAAGCTTATCCCTCTGGAGAAAAACCAATTATTGAGAAAGAGGGATTAAAAGAACATAAAGGCACATTTGACATTGGACCACTTGCAACAGAGTATCTAACAAAATATCGTGGTAAAGATATTGATAAAACATATGGAATACGTGATGAAGGTGGTAAATTTGTTATTGGTAGCAAAACTGTCATTATTGAACATGATGATATTCTTCTTGGTACAAGGACATATATGGGAACACCTGGTTTTTGGGAGTTAATTGTTGCTAAAGCCCCAAAATTAATTTTTACAAATGAGGATTTAATGAAATATCACGATTTAATGAAACACACCAACGCTCTTTATCGAGATAACGACCCAGATGAACGATATCCTAAAAGTTCTAAAGGGGAAAAATGGAATAAAATTCTTAAACCTCTTTGGCTTAGTTTGAAAAAGCGTGAAGGAAAAGGAATTGTTATCCCATCTGACCCTAACGCATTAGTAGAAAGACTAGACCTGTTGATGGCAAGTAAAGAAGCAGGTAATACAGGTGTAAGAAATGAGTTAGTAAGTATTTGTGATGAATTAAAAAGACAAGGTGTTATAAATTCGCACTCTTATAAAAATTTAATGTCTTCATTATAAAAAAGATGATAATCAATAAGAAACATGGATTTAAAACAAGGTATTCACACGGTGGTTCCGGAATCTTTGATAGTATTGCTAACTTTTTAACGAGGCTTTTTACTAGTAGTGCAGCTAAACAAATTGCGTCTTCTGCTCTTGATGTAGGAAAGAGTGTAGCTAAGGAAGGAGCAAAGAAAGCTCTAGAGGTTGGAAAAAGTGCAGCGGTAGAAGCGGGGAAGAAATTAGTTACGAAAGCCTTAACACCAAAATCGAAACAAATTTTACAAAAATATAATACAACACCAAAACCTAATGATACTCCTAAAACGCAAAGCATTAGCACATTAATAGATGGAAGTGCCATTGCTATTCAAGACTTAGTTAAAAGATTAAACAGTGGAGCGGGTATTAAAACAGTATGAAGAAAAAAAAATGAAGATAAGTTAAGAAAATTATATTTATTATAAAAAAAAGAATGAGTATGTTAAATTTTAATCGTGTAAATAATGAAAAATACAATAGTACTAGTATTGAAATAACAAACGCTTCTTCTTTAAACATAGAAGATTGTGATATCCTCGGAATTGATAAAACGAAATATGGTAAGAAAAAAGCTGTTGTGAAGTTGTCTTCTGAAAAGGTAACCAAGATGAAAGAGATTGAGAAAAATGTGAATGAATATTTAAAAGATAACGGTATACCTGAAATAACACTTGTATACGGTAGTAAAGTTTATCCAAAAGCTGAACTGGGTATTACAAAAAACATTAAACTCCAAGGTGTGTTTGTTAATGGTAATAATAAGTCTTATCCCCAGCTTTGGTTTGTAATTTAAGTAACACAATTATAATTTTTAATTTCTTTTAAAAATTATAATCACTTTATAAAATGGACATTTTAAGAATAACTGAACCAATCTTAAAAGATGATAGTATTGCTGAGTATGAACACTATGAGTATGAACCAATCACCGGTACAAACCTTAACAACCTAGGAGAAATTAGAATTAACATTGAGACTCAAGATATTTTTACTCATCCTAGTGAGAGTTATTTACTTTTTGTAGGTGAATTAGTAAGAAGTGATACTGGAGCAGTTTATGATGCTAACGCTGATATTTCTTTAACAAACAATGGCCTCATGTATCTTTTTAAAAATATTAAGTATCAACTTTCGGGTATGGAGATTGAATCTGTATTGAATCCTGGCCAGGCTACTACAATGCTTGGGTTGTTAAAATACCCGGATGATTTCTCTAAATCACAAGGGTTAAATCAATTGTGGTATAAAGATACAGCAGCTAACGCAGGTGCCGGAAACACTGGTTTTATTGTAAGAAGAAATTATATTATTAATAACCCTCTTCCAAGAGGCACCTTTAGCTTCAGAGTTCCATTAAAACATATATTTGGTTTTTGTGATGATTATGATAAAATATTGTATGGAATGAAGCAAACTCTCACATTAACGAGAAATAATGATAATGATGCAATCTTTCGAGATGGTGCTGCTCCTGCTGATGGTAGAATTAATTTACTTAGAGTATCTTGGTTTATGCCTCATGTGTTACCCTCAGATGAAGAGAAAATGCAACTTTATAAAATTATTGAGAAAAAAGAAAAAATACCGGTTGGATATAGAATGAGACAGTGTGACTCTATTTCGGTTCCCGAGTCAACATTATTTACCTGGAGACTCGCTGTCAAATCATCACCTGAAGTGCCACGTTTTATCATTGTTGGTTTTCAAACTGGTAAAAGCGGGAACCAACAACAAAATCCAGCTATATTTGACCATAGAAACGTTAATAACATTTATGTTACGTTAAATTCTACTAGATATCCCGCTGTTGATTATAATCTCAGTTTTACCGCAAACCAATTTAGTAGAGTGTATGGGGACGCTTCTCTATTTAGGTCTAAGTTTTATAACATGAATGAAATGGTGTCAAACCCTAACATTACTCCACCAGATTATAAAAGCCTTTATCCTTTGTTTTTGTTTGATGTTTCCAAACAGAGTGCGAAATTGAAATACTCTGTCACTGATATCCAAATCAAAGTGAGTTTTACTGAAAATGTGCTTGTGAATACAGAGGCATATGCTGTTATTATTAGTGATAGGTTAATTAACTTCCAGTCTGATGGAAGTAAAATGAGTGTAGTGTATTAAGATTTTTTCTTTTTATATAAAAATGATAAAGGTTGCAGATTTAAAACAAATTCTTAAAGAAAATAATATAAATTTCTACTCATACTGGAATAAAAAACGTTTAGTTGAGTTGGTGAAAGAACATGGATTGTTTCCGAGTGAATCACCTAAAGAAGAAAAAAGTAAAGACTCTAAATTTGATAGATTACAAACTATTATGAAAAATCCTAAGAAAGTTAGTTTAGAGGATGTTGAAACTGGAGAAATAAAAACCTTTCCATCCATTTATAAAGCGGGTCAATTTATAGACCGCAGTCCACAAACGATTGAGAATTGGAATGGAAGGGTTTGGAAAGATAAATATAAGATTAACATTCAGTAATTTTATTATATTTACACACAGATATAATAAAATTTTTGATAAATAGGTTAAGGAAATTATATTTACTCTATAAAATGGTTTGGCTTAACAGAATTTCTAATATAGCTAGAAGAGCTGCAAGTAGTATTATACCACAATCAGTCCAACGAAGAATTAATAATTTTACTAATTGGTTAACTGGTAATGTTGGAGAAAACCAATTACCACGAGTTTTTGATGAAATTGTTCAGAATGTTAGAGAGAATTACCCACCAAGACAACCGTTTGAGGTTAGAAGAGAGCGCTCAGCATTTAGAGAGTATATTAATCAATATGTTATAGATGGTAGAGGAAATTATAACCCGCAAAGATTTTTCACAGAAACGTGGGAGTCTATTATAAATACTCTTCGAAATAATTTACGAACAAAGGTAAAACTTGTACTTAGGTGTAAAATGTGGTTAATGACAGATATTGATCAGGGTCCCGTGGAACGTGCTTTTCATAGTAGTCAACACTTAAATTTAAACAGTGAAGAAATAGAGGATTTATTGAACACAATGATAGATGAAGTTTTAGAAAATTTAGTTAATTTCCAAAGAGAAGGTAGTGGTTGGACTTTTGGGAGTATCGTAAAACTAGAAATACATACAGCTACTTATGTTCCTTTAAGAGCTAATAGTTGGATACCTTTACCACCATGGATTGCTAACAAAAAAGCAGTTATCAATATGAAAAATAAAGATAATAAATGTTTTTTATGGTGTGTTTTAAGAGGTTTAAATCCAAAAGAAAGAGATTCACAAATAGTAGATAAAGCTTTGAAAGAAAAAGAAGGTAGTTTAAATATGGGGGGAATCGACTACCCTGTTTCGCTTGAGGGTATTAAAAAGTTTGAAACACAAAATCCTGAAATTAGTGTAAACGTATATAGTTATGAGGAGAATAAAGAATTCATTTATCCGCTTAGGCTTACAAAATGTGAAAAAAGTAAGCATGTTGACCTTCTTTTAATTAAAAATGAGGAAAACATGCACTACGCTCTCATAAAAAACCTTCACAGATTAGTAATAAGACAAGTAACTAATAGTCATAACTCTAAAAATATGGAAATTTGTGGACGTTGTTTGAATCATTTTGGTAGTAAAGAACTTTTGGAAAAACACAAACAATATTGTAATGAACATGAACCTATTACTTTAGAGATGCCAAAACCAAATACCTGGGTAGCTTTTGAAAACCATTCTAGAAAACTTGAGGTTCCCTTTGTTGTATACGCTGATTTTGAAAGTGTTTTAGAACCAATACACACGTGCCAACCAAACCCAGAAAAAAGTTATACTATGCAATATCAAAAGCATATACCTTGTAGTTTTGTTTATATTATAAAATGTTTTGATGATAGTGTTAAAGCTCCTATATTAAGAAGTTATGCCGGAGAAAATGCTGATGAAGTTTTTATAAGCTGGTTGAGAGATGATATACGAGAAATTCATCAAGAATATTACCAAAAACCAAAATCCATCGAAATAACAGAATCAGAGAAAGTAAAGTACCAGAAAGAAACACATTGTTGGATTTGTGGCGGGGAGTTCTATAATGTTGATTATAGAGTAAGAGACCATTGCCATTTTACGGGTAAATATAGAGGTGCCGCACACGCTGAATGTAACCTAAACGCTAAAAAACCTAACTTCACACCTGTATACCTTCATAATCTTAGTGGATATGACGCTCATCTTTTTATTAAATGCCTTGGCAAATCTAAAGGGAGGATTGATTGTATTCCAAATAATGAAGAGAAATATATTAGTTTTAGTAAACAATTTTGGGTCGGAAAAAATATAAAACATAAAATTAAATTTCTTGATAGTTTTAAGTTTATGAGTTCTAGTTTAGATAAGCTTTCGAGTAACTTAAAAGAAAGCCAATTAAAAATTTTATCGAAATATTTTAATGCTAATGAGTTATCTTTGGTTAGGAGAAAAGGAGTTTTCCCTTATGAGTACTTAGATTCATTTAATAAACTTAAAGATAAAGAATTACCCCCTAAAAAAACATTTTACTCTAGTTTAAACAAAGAAGGAATTAGTGACGAAGATTATGCTCATGCACAAAAGGTTTGGAGAACTTTTAACATGAAAACGCTGAAGGATTACTTAGAACTTTACAATAAAATAGATGTATTGCTTTTAGCGGATGTTTTTGAGAACTTTAGAGATGTTTGCCGCGAAAACTATAATTTAGACCCTAGTTGGTATTATACAGCCCCTGGTTTAGCTTGGGATGCGGCATTAAAAATAACGAAAGTGAACCTAGAGCTTTTAAGTAATTCTGATATGCTTTTAATGGTTGAAAAGGGTATCAGAGGAGGTGTTAGTATGTGTAGTAAAAGATATGCAAAAGCAAATAATAAGTATATGGGTAAATTATATGATTCTAGTAAACCATCAAAATATTTATTATATATAGATGCAAACAGTCTTTATCCTTGGGCAATGAGTCGACCTCTTCCTACACATGGTTTTAAATGGATGACAAATAAAGAATTAGAAATTTGGCAAAAAACCCCATGTATATTAGAAGTAGATTTAGAATACCCGAGAGAATTACACGATTTACATAACGACTTTCCTTTAGCTCCTGAACGTTTAAAGATTGAAAAGGTAGAAAAACTTATTCCAAACTTAAATAATAAAGAAAATTATATTATTCATCATGAAGCTTTAAAAACATGCGTTGATTTAGGTTTAGAAATTACTAAAATACATCGAGGAATTAAGTTTGTGGAAAGTTCGTGGCTTAAATCATATATTGATACAAACATTGAACTGAGAAAAGCGGCTAAAAATAATTTCGAAAAAGATTTTTTTAAATTAATGAATAACTCAGTTTTTGGTAAAACTATGGAAAATCTAAGAAACAGAGTATCAATAGAACTGGTTTCTAGTGAAGAGCGTTGTAAAAAATTAGTGGCAAAACCAAACTATAGTCACGCAACAATATTCGATGAAAACCTAACAGCGGTACACATGAAAAACACTAAGTTGGTATATGATAAACCTATTTACTCAGGATTAAGCATCTTAGATATTAGTAAAACGCATATGCAAAAAACTTATTATAATTACTTTAAACCTAAGTATGGTGAAAAGGTTAGAATGTGTTATACTGATACGGATAGTTTTATTCTCGAAGTAGAAACTGACGATTTATATAAGGATATGGAGAAAGATGTGGTTAAAATGTTTGATACAAGCAATTATCCTAAAGACCATTTCTTAAAAAATGATTGTAATGCTAGGGTAGTTGGAATGTTCAAAGATGAGTTAGGTGGTGAAATTATGAATGAGTTTGTTGGTCTTGGGGCAAAAATGTATGCTTATAAAACTTTAGATGGTGAGGAAGATAAAAGATGTAAAGGTGTTAAACAATCAGTTGTTAAGAAAGAGATAAACTTTAATAATTACAAAGAGTGTTTGCTTACAGAAAAGGATCAGTATAGAAAGATGACTGTTTTAAGAAGTAGGAGGCATAATATATATACTGAAGAGTTAAACAAAAAAGCGTTAGGTTCAAGTGATGATAAAAGGTTTGTTTTGAAAGACAAGATTGATACTTTAGCTTGGGGGCATCGTGAAATATAATTTAATTTTATGAATTAAATTATATTTCAGTGTTTTTTTACAATACTTAATAATCTTCTAGGTTTTTTTCTCATTTCTTTAAGAAGATCTGATGGTGATGAAAATTCATTAAAATCAATAATACCATCAAATATATGCATTACAATTTTGTATATTAATTGGTTTTTAGTTAATTTCTTATTTAATTTCTTATTTAATTTAATTCCTAAATTGTTTTTAAATGAAAATAATATGTCTTTTTTTGAATTGTATCCAAACTCATAAATAGTCTCCCAAAATTTAGTAATATAAATAGTATTTAATCTAAACATAGGGTCTATAGAATCTAAAATAGTGTTTACATAATTAGCTAAAAGCATAGCAAATCTCGCTAATAGTTCTTTATCCGAAATTAAATTTTTAAATTTATCTTTAGCTATAGCCATATTTAACAAATTTCCTTCCATGTTATCTATAGACTTCATTAAACTTTTATTTTTATCTAAGTTTAACTCTTTTAAAAACTCTTTTAACGGCTCCATCCTGAATTATTTTATGGGTTAAAATTTAAGAAAATCAAAAAAATTTTTCTCTAAAGTACGCATCTACTACATTCCATATTTCCACCATTGATAGAAGATATATCTTCCGCTTTTTCCTCAGCTTCTCCTCTGTAATAATAAAGTCCTTTACAGCCTTGTTTCCAAGCCTGGAAATGAATATCGTGTACCTCTTTTTTCGTAGCGGATGATTTCATAAATACATTTAGAGATTGCCCTTGACAAATGTATTTCTGTCTATCAACCGCTAATTCTATTATTTTTAGTTGATTTATTTCCTTAGCGGTTTTAAATATTTCTTTAATATCATCGGGTATATTATTTAGATGAGAAATTGAACCCTTGTTTACCAAAATGGAGTCCCACGTTTTTTTGTCATTCATATTTAATTTTTCCAATCCTTCTTCGAGATATTTATTTTTAACTAAGAAAGTTCCCGCTCTAGTTTTAGATGTGTAGGCATTTGCTATAACAGGTTCTATAGAAGCTGAACAAGATGTAAGAACTGAGCTATTAGATGTAGGAGCCACCGCTAATAAATGAGAATTACGCCACCCTGTACCTTTCATTGATTCACACTCGCCTCGTTCTAACGCTAATTGTTTAGTTTCTTTTACGGCGCACTCCTTAAGAAATTTAAAAATTCGTTCATTTAATTCTTTCGCTTCTACGGATTCAAAAGCGATTTTCTTCTTTTGGAATAATGTTCCTAAACCCATAACTCCTAATCCTAACGGTCTATCCCTTATTGCTCCTTTAACGGCTCTTTGTATATTCTTATGCGCTGTATCTATAAATACGTCTAATACATTATCTAATAGTCTTATAATATCTCTGACTAATTGTTCATCCCATTCATCGAAATATTCGGCGTTTAAAGATGAAACGCAACAAACGGCATCTGTTTCTACGTCTGTTGGTAGATGAATTTCATTACATAAATTACTTCCGTGGATTTTTAAACCTTTATCTTTCATTGGTTTAGGAAGAGCTTCATTTATAGTATCAATGAAGTTTAAATACGGAGTACCAACACGACTTCTAGATTCTAAAATGGTTTCCCATAATTTTCTGGGATTTACGGGAGTGATATTTTTCGTTTTCGGGTCAACGAGATTGAAATTCGTTCCTTGTTCTACGGCTTTCATAAATTCATCAGTGATATTAATAGCGTTAAATATATTTAGATTTTTTCTATTAATATCCCCGCCTGTTGGTATTCTCATTGAGATGAATTCGTATATTTCCGGATGGGAAACATCTAAATACGCTGCATAGCTTCCTTTACGAGTTTTTCCTTGTTTATACGCGTTAATAATAGCGTTTATAGGATTTAGAAACGCTATAGGACCGGGAGATTTACTATCCGCTACTCTAACGGTACCCCAATCTGCGCCTATCCCCCCTCCAACTATCGTAAACCAACTTACGGATTTCAAATGTTCTATAAGCCATTCTATTTTATCGGGAACGTGACTTACGAAACAAGAAATGGGTTGGCTTTTTAATGTTTCTCCCGGTAATGGAGCATTACTTAAAATAGGAGAAGAAAACATAAATTTTCTAGAAGAAACGTAATTATATATTCTTTGGGCGAATTGTAAATCCCCTTTGCTATAAGCAACACTAGCTCTAGCAAATGCCTGTTGAGGAGTTTCATTCGCTCTTAGATAATATTTTTCTAAGAGATTTAATGAGTGGTCATTAAATACTTTGTCTAATTCGTTATTTATCGTGACTCCAAGGTAATTCTCCATTTTAGTTTATTACATAAAGAATTATTTTTTAAATGAAATCATTAATTTTTTAGCAAATTGGGTTAAAAAATATTATTTAGGATTAACGGGTAAAAATTTTTATCCATTAATTTATTTTTGAATTTTATGTAAAATGGGTATAGTAATTATATTAGTCCCTCATGCATAGGCTTATCTTGCGTCGACACATGGGGGCTATTAGGTGAGGTGTTGGTTAGTTGGGGTGTTGGTTAGTGGATGCGTTGGTTAGGGGGGTAAAGAAATTTATTTTCTTTAGAATTATGAGGAAATAGATTTTTTCGTACAAAAATCGTATGGGCAAAATGGCGAATTTATGACACGTCACCAAATTCGCCGGATGACCCATTTTATAAACTACTTCCCTTGAACCATATATATTGTTAATTTATCTATGTTAACAAAGCTGAGGTATTCTACACACTTTCAAGTTTTAACAACGGTTTTCTCTCTCTCTCTCTCCCTCTCTCTCTCTCTCTCTCTCTCTCTCTCTAGCCTTAAGGATGTATATTGAAGTCGTTACCAGAAGGCGGACTTTTCACTTCGTCCATAATCAATGTTACCATTTGCAGACGACAAAATAGGTCTTAAATTGATTATCCCAGGATTGGAGATAGTCACTGCCACAGCATTTCTTCCTCTATCACAGCTAATCAATGTTTCGACAATGGTTATGTGTGAAAGCAGTCAGTGGCCTTGAAAGAATATTGCGCAAAGCACTGGTAACAGAAACTTCAAGAAAGCATAGATAGGTGCACTGGCCGCCGCAATATAATGTTGAAAACAGCGTTAAGTACCATGCAAACAAGCAATCAATCTTCTTTACTTGAACTAAAAGGCCGAGAAAGCGCATCGAGTATAGTTGGCCGGTCTAAGAATTGAGTGAGAAATTATCAACCCATATACCAGTTATTGTTCGCGACCATAGATACTTTTCTGCGGAGAGTGTGGGACAAGATCAGACTACACATATGTGCTGATCTTGATCTACGCTCTTCACTGCTGTATCAGTAGTTTCAGTCTTATAAATCCAGTTCAGTAACCATGTACTTAACAGAAAATACTTGTGTAATCGTTAATGATTTGAACTCGGGGTTAAAAGGTTAACCTTAAGAGCACAACATCAACCCAAGGAACATTGTCAGTCTTGTTTCCAAAACCCAAATAACTGCAATTCCAAGGTTACCTTTGTCCAGAATGTCACAGAAAAGCGGACAGTGTAGATCAAAGATCAGACTGCACGTTTCGTGCAGTCTGATCTTGATCTACACTGGCTGCAAAGGCAATTTCATTCGTCTCTAAGTGTTAAATCTGTAAACGAGTGTTTCCAACTTACCCATGCCTCAGCCCAGCTTGTTTCAAAGTTCACATATCTGTAACACGTAGACCCATGTTGGGTGAACCCAGGGAAGCAGTAGTTATCTATGGTACCTGGGCCGAGAAACTGTCCGTAGGCATCTGTATTGAATTGATATGTTTAGAGTTTGAACATGTGATATTTTGTTTGTTGTGAGAAAGAAAGAGAGAGAGAGAGAGAGAGAGAGAGAGAGAGAGAGAGAGAGAGAGAGAGAGAAGTAGTTATCTATAGTACCTGGACCGAGAAACTGTCCATATGTATCTGTATTGAATTGATATGTTTAGAGTTTGAACATGTGATATTTTGTTTGTTGTGTGTGTGTGAGAGAGAGAGAGAGAGAGAGAGAGAGAGAGAAAAGTAGTTATCTATAGTACCTGGGCCGAGAAACTGTCCATAGGTATCTGTATTGAACTGACATGTTTGGAATTTGGACATGTGATATTTTGTTTGTTGAGAGAGAGAAAGACAGAGAGAGGTAGTTATCTATATTACCTGGGCCGAGAAACTGTCCGTAGGTATATTTATTGAATTGATATGTTTGGACATGTTAAATGTTGTTTGAGAGAGAAAGAGGGGGGCGGAACTTATCAAGCCATTCAGCCACAATGCAGTGTCTAGCAATAAAATATTGTTGAAGACGATGTAAAATAAATCAATAGGAGATTTAACCCGTTACCAAACAATCCCGGGTTTTAACGACCCTGGGAAAGAAGCCTTTTGAAAACATTGTTGGAAAAGGAGAAAATGCTGGTAACCAGCATTTTCTCCTTTTCCCACAATTTTTTTGTACTCTATCATGGACAAATTCCACCTTTTTAATCACCTTAAATTTTTCGTCTACAAATGCTTTCAATTTGGACAGGCCTAAAATTTTGTTGTTTGGGAGAGTTAAACCCTTATCATAGAGCCTGTGCCGTATTTATGATACGTATGCAAACTTGAATGCAATATTTAAACTTCAAACAGGCGAAAAAAAAATTTAGACCAGTCAAAATTAACAATATTTGCAAGTAAACAATTCAAATGTAGGTCATGTTATAGGATATGTCTTTGCAAAATTTAAAAGACAATGTGAGAAACGGAGGAAATGCTGCTAACAATCATTTTTTTTTTTTCTTTCTCCTACAATGATTTTTGAAGCCTTTCTCCTATAGGTCGTTAAAAACAGGATTTCGAAGTAAAGGACCCTTATTTGTCAAGTAAAGGAAGTAAAGGACCCTTCTTTGTCAAGTAAAGGAAGTAAAGGACCCTTATTTGTCAAGTAAAGGAAGTAAAGGACCCTTATTTGTCAAGTAAAGGAAGTAAAGGACCCTTATTTGTCAAGTAAAGGAAGTAAAGGACCCTTCTTTGTCAAGTAAAGGAAGTAAAGGACCCTTATTTGTCAAGTAAAGGAAGTAAAGGACCCTTCTTTGTCAAGTAAAGGAAGTAAAGGACCCTTCTTTGTCAAGTAAAGGAAGTAAGGGACCCTTCTTTGTCAAGTAAAGGAAGTAAGGGACCCTTATTTGTCAAGTAAAGGAAGTAAGGGACCCTTATTTGTCAAGTAAAGGAAGTAAGGGACCCTTATTTGTCAAGTAAAGGAAGTAAAGGACCCTTCTTTGTCAAGTAAAGGAAGTAAAGGACCCTTCTTTGTCAAGTAAAGGAAGTAAAGGACCCTTCTTTGTCAAGTAAAGGAAGTAAAGGACCCTTCTTTGTCAAGTAAAGGAAGTAAAGGACCCTTCTTTGTCAAGTAAAGGAAGTAAAGGACCCTTCTTTGTCAAGTAAAGGAAGTAAAGGACCCTTATTTGTCAAGTAAAGGAAGTAAAGGACCCTTCTTTGTCAAGTAAAGGAAGTAAAGGGCCCTTATTTGTCAAGTAAAGGAAGTAAAGGGCCCTTATTTGTCAAGTAAAGGAAGTAAAGGACCCTTATTTGTCAAGTAAAGGAAGTAAAGGACCCTTCTTTGTCAAGTAAAGGAAGTAAAGGACCCTTCTTTGTCAAGTAAAGGAAGTAAAGGACCCTTATTTGTCAAGTAAAGGAAGTAAAGGACCCTTCTTTGTCAAGTAAAGGAAGTAAAGGACCCTTATTTGTCAAGTAAAGGAAGTAAAGGACCTTTATTTGTCAAGTAAAGGAAGTAAAGGACCCTTATTTGTCAAGTAAAGGAAGTAAAGGACCCTTATTTGTCAAGTAAAGGAAGTAAAGGACCCTTATTTGTCAAGTAAAGGAAGTAAAGGACCCTTATTTGTCAAGTAAAGGAAGTAAAGGACCCTTCTTTGTCAAGTAAAGGAAGTAAAGGACCCTTATTTGTCAAGTAAAGGAAGTAAAGGACCTTTATTTGTCAAGTAAAGGAAGTAAAGGACCCTTATTTGTCAAGTAAAGGAAGTAAAGGACCCTTATTTGTCAAGTAAAGGAAGTAAAGGACCCTTCTTTGTCAAGTAAAGGAAGTAAAGGACCCTTATTTGTCAAGTAAAGGAAGTAAAGGACCTTTATTTGTCAAATAATGTTAACCCTTAGCCTGCTAAATAAGTTAAATGAAATTTTCAAGTCGATAATAGAAACGTGATTAATGCTATTTCGAACTTATTTTGTGGAGAAAAGTATCTCCGTATCGGACAGTGTAGATCCAAGATCAGACTGCAAAAGGTCAGTGAGTCGCGCTTAGTAGCCTAAGGGTTAAAAACACTGGAAGGCGTAAGATCGGCTGCTTACTGAGAGAAATATTGGCAAATACTGACCATCAATCACACTGTTTTTAAAACATTAACAGGACCTATCACTGTTGGTTGACGGGATTTGGCTGAGAAGTCTGTATATTCCGTAAACCTTACTTCGGTAAAGATCGCCGTGCGATCTGACTAGTTTACAAGTGCTTTGTTTATAACGCCATCTTATTTGGCCCTGTTACAACCACACACAAAAGAAAAAAAACACCGCCGAGTCTTCATGGAAAAGGACGAAGAGTGTTCTGACGATATGTTTCAGCTCAAAAATTTAAGATCCAAGTAAGGATGTTTAATGCATCTCCGTGATGCATTGTACCAAGACATCACATATATAGTTATGGATCCACAAAATCCATTTTGTAAACAACCGAGTGAATCTTGAAGTACACAAGTACTTTGACACGCAGAAAATTTACTAAGACCAAAAGCCTGCGCAGACTGTGCAGGGTGACCTTGGTCAATACATTTTGCAGATGCGTTAAGCCCCATTTTCACAGAGCGTGGTTCATTAATAAATCATCTAAAGAGGTAGAAGAAAAAGAAGTCAACTCACGGAACAGTCCAAGATTCAGAGATAGAAGATAAAACAGAGACGAGTTCATGTCTTCAGTACATGTAATGGCCTGTATATAGTTGTAGAAAGGGAAAGTGAGATAATTGATAAGAAAGTAGTTCATGCGTCCTATGTACTGAAATGTATCATTACGCAACAGCCGTAAATCTGCGTTCATGCATATATATATTTTGATATCACTTTTAAGGATTAACTATTTTATAATAATGAGATCCTGCCCTGCCTGCCTGCCTGCCTGCCTGCATGCAGGCCTACCTTCCTGCCTCCCCCTCTGCCTGCATGCCTGCATGCCAGCCTTCCCCCTGCCTGCCTGCCTACCCTCCTGGCTGCATGCCTGGCCTGCCTACCTGCCTTCTTTCCTTGCTTGCTTGCTTGCTTCCTTCCTGTCTCTCTGTCTCTGTATCTCTGTGTGTGTGTCTCTCTCTGTCTCTCTGTCTGTCTGTCTGTCTGTCTGTCTGTCTCTCTTTCACTCGTCTCCACCTCCACTTTGAATCCTTCTGTCCTCTATGTAGTCTTTCCAGTATTATAGACGTGTTCCTTTCTCAGGCTTGTAGCCTGGTTCAGTCTGGGAAATAAGAAAAAGACTTGAAGCTCAAATATTCTTTAACCCATTACCACACTATCCTAAGTTATAACGACCCTGATGAGGACGTCTTTTGAAAGATTGTGGGAAAAAGAGAAAAAAAGCTGGTTACAAACATTTTCCCATCTGCTCACAATGTCTTCTATCCCACCAAAAACGATTTTCAATTTTTTGAATCACGTTTATTTGGTTGTCTGCAACTGCTTTGAATTTAGACTAGTCTAATTTTTTGTAGTTTGGTAAGTATAGAGCTATTAAGTTTTACGACATAATTAAACAAGCGGATGGTATTGATTCAAGATCAGACTGCACGTTTTGTGCAGTCTGATCTAGAGCTATGCAGTCCGCAAAAACTGCGTGCTTTCACCTAAAGCGCTGAAAGGGTCCATAGGAGCGAAAGAAATAAAGAAAGAGAATATAGTTTAGTTTAAAACACATTTATTTTACATTTATTGAGAAACAAGTTGTTACAACTTATACTAATCTCTCTAGATTCTGCTTCCTGGGAACTACACCAGTACTCGCGCCGAATGTGTGAGCCAATGAACAATCTAAAAGTTGAAACCCGTTCCCGGGTCTCGGACTCGGGACCGTATAGTTACGAGGCCGACGCTCTACCTCACAACCACAGACACCACAGAATATAGTTGAGGGTCAAACTCGAGACGAGGGACATGTAGATCGTGACAGACGTTATGAGAATGTTACAGATGGTTCTAGCTGCATATAGAAAGTTTGTGGTGCCGAGGTCACCACACGCTTTACAGTGCCACAGATAAATGAGACATGCTATGTGAAAAGGTGGCTTAATGCTTCTGCGAAAAGTATAGATCCAGGTTCGCCTGCGCGGTCCGCGCAGGCTGACCTGGGCCGAAACGTTTCGTTATTGATCAATTTTCTGTATGTACAAGGACCAGTCTACCTCGTGATTAAGTTGGTTGTAAAAGTAGCTATTATAGATCCATAATTATGTGATGGTTGGAATGGTATCATGCATCATGGAGATGCATTAAGCACCCTTTTGCTGGAGCATGGCTCAAGTAATAGGAGCCCTAGTGGACGGCATAGACCACAGAACGTGCAGTCTGATCTTTGACCCAGACCTTCTTCTTGTGCAGTCAAACCAACCTCGAACATGAAAAATTCTGTTTTAGTTTCAGTGGGTTGTATTTACAGGCGTTTAAGTCAACACAAGTCATCACATAGTTATGGTTCTAAAAATATTCCATTTTGTCTTACAAACGACTGAATCATGAGGTAGACTAGTTCTGGGACATGCAGAAAATTTACAGATAGCATACATTTCGACCAATGTCAGACTGCGCGGACCGCCGCACATTTTGACATGATTATGTCGGTAGGTTTTGCAGCTGCATTAAGTGCCATTTTCACAGAGCATTTGTTTATTTATTTGCATTGGAGTTTAACACCGTTTTCACAGATTAAGTCATATCACGGCGTTCAGTGCACCTATGCATGTGTTTCCTGGCTTTCCATCAACAGTGCTGACACAGCTTTCTTTCCAAGCCACTGACTACTTTTCTCACGTGCATTAGAGGTGAGAGGCGAAAAGTCGCTGGGAAGAAAGTTTGCCTAAACCTGGTATTGAACCTGCAACCACAAGGTCACGGGTCAGATACACTGACCACTGAGCTACCCGGCCGGGCATCACAGGGTATGGCTCAAATATTTGACGCTGAAAAAGGTACCTTCTTCACCGGTAGTTAACCTTGTTCACCGTTTGTACTGGCTACACAAACAGCTTTGTTCCCTTGAGTACATAATAAAATGGTCAGAACCTTTCTACGTTTATGAAGCCTCTATTTCATACTTTTCGGTAGTTTAACCAGAAATAATAGAAAATATGGTATGATATTTCATTGGTCACGATCAGCGAAGAATATCGATTTCATATTTTCTAACCCTTCAACTGAAGGCGGAAACCTAGGTAAACAGTGCGTGCCATTCAATCAGACGGAAATATGACTAATTTACGTGCATTTAACCTACATTTCTCGCACTTTACGTAATATTGTAATGCGTTCTTATGTGGAGGGAGTACGCCACGGGCAATCACTGAAAACAAATGGACTGGATTTTGACGAAAGTTCCAACAAAAAAGGGGTTAGAAGCATGAAACAAATAGAATATTTAATTCTTTTTGTGAAAGATCAAAATTTATTTCATCTCGCGAATATCATCGGTAATATTTTCATAAATGGCTGTGCCACTCGTGAAATTATTGCCGATTATGTATACTCGATGAAATAAATTTCGATCATTCACCAAAAAAAACCATCAAATGTCCTCTATGTATTTCCTATCCAGGTCATTGTTTTCCGATGGACTATATCAACATCAAAGCCAAAGATGACCTAGAACTGTCGCAAAGCGGAAAATACCCGCCCTCCAGTACCTTGTCAGTGAAGCAGCACAATCAGTGAACAGAGAACGGAAATGATTTTCAAAAGAAAGATCACAAGTGACCTTGACCTTTGACCCGTGTGACCCAATAACGGTAGGGTACCAGTATAGCCCCTTCCATCTCTACTTCATGGGGGGATATGATAACAATACACACCAACCAATGAGAAGATTTTTGATAGATTATTTTTTTGTTCCACCTGTTTTTAATCACAGATAGTTACAAGTACATAATTTCTTAAAGCTTTCACGAGCTTTAAATGCGAAGACAATATTTCATTAAAACAGGACCAACACCATAGGTTCTTGTCTCATGAAACCGTGGCCCTATAACCCTACGTTTACACTATGTTCCCGGTAGCCACGTTTGTCCGAAACGTGATGTGCCGTGAGATTTTTTTTTGTTTGTTTTTTTTTTCCATTTATCAAGTTTATTTAAGTCTCTTTACAGCACCTCACGGTATCCGTGACAAGCCGTAGAGGGGACCTTGCGTTTACACCATGTTCCCGGCAGCCACGGCATCCACGTTTCTGACAGCCGTGGACAAAATGGGATTGACGCAATACAACGCACAGGAACGGGATAAGCAAACTTGTCAGACCGTAATCGCCGGTCTTGCCGTGCCAAATTTTTTGACTGTCAAAAAATGTGCTACGGCAGTCCCGGTGCTCATGAGAAAACTTACAGACCGTATCGGAACGGGTTGATCGCATTAGAACTTACCAGCACTAAACGAATCGTAACAAGACTCAGAGACGAGTCTTTAATCATGTGATGAATTGCTTGGTATAATGCATTAAGGAAATACACAAAACTCCAATTTGTCAGAGCAAGGCTCAATTATGAGATTATTAAATTTAATTTAATATTGATAATTGTATGATGACCAGCTTGTTACAATGCATCGCAGAGATGCATTAAGCCCCATTCTGCCGGAGTGAGGCTCGTATATCGACTCGTACACATATTGGCCCTGTTTTTAACGTATTTGCTTTGGTTATGTTGTAACGGCCACAGACACTTTTTTTGACAAGCTTGTCCATTAAATTTGTCCATCAACCGACTGAATCATAAGGTAGACTGGTCCTTTGACAAGCAGAAAAATTGACCAATGTGTAGCAAAAAGTTGCGGACTGCACCGGCTGACCTGGGTAGAAATTTTTTGCAGATGCATTTAGCCTCCTTTTTCACAGAGCATGGTTCATATTTTTTGGTCCTGTACGTTATATATGGCTTGCAACACGCGAAAAGGGGCATTCGGACATTTGCGTAAAGTGTCGTCTCGGGTCAGCCTGCGCAGTCTGCGCAGGCTAATCCGAGACGGCACTTTACGACTACATTAGATTTTGCGCTACATTATACTTACGCAAAACAGAAAATTGCAGAAAAACTGAAAGTGTCGTTTCGGATTAGCTTGCGCGGACTGCGCAGGCTGATCCGAGACGACACTTTACGCAAATGTCCGAATGCCCCTTTACGCGTGTTGCAAGCCAAATGAGTCGAGATGTTATTTGTCCTCTAATCGTCATAAAACCTCTAGCCTACAAATTGCGCACTTGACAGTCGTATATGGTCCCAACCCAAAGGTTAGAGCAAATACGAAAGGTCTTGGCCAAATAACCGGGCCAACTTGAAATCTCCCTGATTGATAACATTTTATTACAAGACAACAAGCACATATTAGCTACAAGATAAGGCAACGAATTATGCAAGTTTCTATAATTGGTCAGTTAAGACCTCCGACTGTTCTTGCTTCTGTCACTCTGAGTTACTTCACTGACGAGACAGGATGAAAATTTTGTATTTGTTCGCCATTTTTGCTGTTGGTTAGTTGTCCTTAACTTTTTGGCTGCTAAGTGCCACTAAATGCACTCTTGTGGACAGTATAGATTAAGATTAGACGGCACAGGACGGCTGTACCGTCAGATCTGAAATATATACCGTCCGAGATGGTGATTTCTGAGAAATACGGACATTTGCTATTGCAAAATATTGGGCTTTTAAAGTTTGTCGGAATGTTGTCCTTTGATTTATGTAGTAGTTTATAGACATTCGATTAGACATTTCAAGCAGTTGTCTTGCAAAAGTGCAAAAAACGTTTAAAGCAAATGTAACGAAAATTTGAATTCTGTTTACATCTTCACAGTCAGGAGAAAAAAAAAACGCTGTTAAAACTATGGTGTGTAAAGTGGTTCAGATATTGGTCAGCTGTGTAAACATAGATAAATAATCCATAAGTGCGAATGTTGTACGGGATAAAAAAAAACCCTCAAAGGTTTTGTCCTTGATTTAAAACCGGAAACGACAACAATGATTTCTTTGATGGCCTCAAGAAAATATAATGAAACGCATTTTCTATCAGTCGTAATCTGTGCCACCTTGCAACCGCCAGGGGTAATACTTGGCATAAAGATACGAGAATTATTTTAGTTTCATCAAAGTTGAAATGGGTTTTACAAAATGGCTGAAAACGAGTAAAGATGTATCTTTAAGTAGTTTCAGTGCATTGTGTACAAAAAATGATACACGTAAGTTATTTCGAAATAATTTAATTTCCAATATAGCATAAGTAGTTTTATTACTTTAGCTTACACCCCTTCATTTACATCAATTTGAAAACCATTACAATGTAATTCATATTTGTCTTTCTTGATGCTTGCTTCCTAGAAACCATAAAATGTACTCGAGCTGTCACGTGAGAAGTTTCAAAGGTTGACCCTGCTGAATCACGTGATGAGAATTATAGACTAATTTCCCTCCAACATGGTGTGTAGAGAACAGCAGGCTTGTAAAAAAGTATTTGAACTCATTATCAGATCACAAACTTATTCACGTGTCTATATTGATAACATCTGCAGATGTTAGAATAATGAATGAATAAGTCTTTTAAAGGATGAAAGAAAGCATTGTGGAAAAAGGAGAAGATGCTGTTTTCCAGCATTTTCTTCTTTTCCATTTTTTTTTCAAGAATTATCATCGTTGTCGTCGTGATTATTCTGGTCACGGGTTGAATGAGTTTCTAACCACTTACATCTCATTTCTACTTTACAGCATCAGCTGAATTCTGTAACCGAGATTCGGACTGCACACTGACAAAGTGTAGCCAGAACTTCCAAATGGAATGCTTCCGGGATAACGTGTGTTCATGTATCCCTTCGCGTATGTATCTATGTGGCTTATATGAATTACCTCCCTTTAACGAATGCAAATGAGAAAAGCTGGACAAACTGTTTTGATGCCTGTGTTGATTATCAACCGAGCCTTGGGAAATTGCGTAAAGCAGCAGCGTAGCTGATACACAGCTTGACGATAAAATTTCCATTAAACCTTACTGCAAACTGCCAATTGACAAAAATACGGAAAAGATCGAAATAAGCAGCTTAGATAAAAAATGGAAAATAAAAAGAATGTCAGGCTCATGTATGTAGCAGGAGTGTAATTAACGATTTCTGGTGTCAGCAGCGTAGCTGGTACACAGCCTGACAATAACATAACATTTTCATTAAACTTTACTGCAAACTTCCCACAGACATAAATACGGAAAAGATGGAAATAAGAAAGTAAGATAAAGACAAAATAGAAACTAGGAAAAATAAAAAGTCAGGCTGATGTATAAGAAGGATCGTAATTTACGATGTCTGATGTCAGCAGCGTAGCTGGTACACAACCTGGCAATAATATTTTCATCAAAATTTACTGCAAACTTCCCTCCAAAGAAACAGTAGGTAAAATACCCAAATAAGGAGCTAAGATAAAGAGATGAAATATAAATTGAAACTTCAGAAAGATGGGCTGTTGTATATTAGCAGGGATCTTTATTTACAACCCCTGACGTCAGCCATAGCTGGTACACAGCCTAACAATATCATGTAATTTTCATTAAACTATACCAACATGCCGAAAATAGGAAGCTAAGATAGAAAGATATGAAGGGAATTTAAAATTTAGAAAGTCAGGTAGATGTATGTCAGCAGTGTAAATATCATTAATCATACCAACAAAAAGTAGATAAAGGTGAGAAAACAAAACTTGTGTAAATAACACCTTAAAATGTAAACACAATCATTGAAAAATAATCCCGGAAAAAAAAAATTGATAAATTAAAAAAAAAGGTAAAAAATGAATAAATAAGTAACATGTACAGTATGTTTAAGGTGGTGGGATTGGAGAACTAGGTGTTTATAAATGTATATATATTTACGTTGTCAGGCTTGTGAAGTATTCTTGTTTGTTTGCACATGTACATAATGGCATTGTCGGGAAAGGTTGGAATCTTGGATCAAAACAGCAGAAGTACGCAAGTTATTTCAAGGGGAAAAAAGTAAATGCGGATCATTGCGATAGCCTCATATATAGACAATTTAGTCAATCGTCAATTGATAGTTGGATCTGACTTCAACTATCAAAACACACTGATCAATATTCCTTATGTACGCCATTTTTTGGCGGAATTGCCATTGGTGCACATAATCTTTGGAACCAAAATTTAGAGTTTTGAACTTGATTTTAGGGAAAATACATGTAAAACCCATTTAAAAAAAAATTCAACCCTTTTCGATGATCTAAAGACATTTTAACGGGATGATGGGTTGCATCCTAGGGTCCATACCAAATATGCCTAGAGCACGGAGGGACCTTATAAACCTACAAATCAATCAATCAAATTGTGTAAAGCCCTGTGTACAGAAAGAAATTAATTCCAGAAACAAGTATCGGCCCATGTCAACCTGCACAGTCCGCGCTGACGTGAGTCGAAACCTTATTGCTAATGGTAGATATCCTGCTTGCAAAGGACCATTTAACCTCCAGATGTAATCCATTTTTGTGGTATTTGTCGAAGACAATACCACTATGAGTTCAAGATTGAATTTTGAAGACCATGTATCGTATTTTGTGCAAACCCGAAGGAAATAAACCCAATTAAAGTCAATTTTTCTCAGGCAAATGAGTCTTTCTGTAGCACTCAGATATGTAAGTGGAAATGGAATGTTAAAATACACTGGGTGAGGCCATCGATTGTGGAAATATTAATTTTTTTTTGAAGATAGCTTCACTTGCTCATAGCCTTCTATTGGCGCAATGATACAAAATTTGTCTACCAATCGCTTGGTCCTGGGCTTTTTCGTTCCAAAACCAGTTCGGTTCGTCCCATGGCTTATTCATCCCATGATTGCGCGCTACTCCATCTGATTGGGCATGAATATTTATAGATCGAAATAATTGATTGTAATGTTAAGAATTAAATGTGAACGGCCAAACATATTTCAAAATCATAGTTTTCAGGTACAAACTTAATTTTATTCGATATATTCACATGGTTTTTCCCTCTATCCATCATGCATCCTACTGTCAAGAGACGTTACTCCTGACTCCTCCTAATGATCAAAGGGAGACCACCAATACACAAATAATCCTAACTTTGTCATGAGTACTCTCCCTTCAACCAAAAAGGTATTAATTTGCTTAGTAGGTTGACTTTAAAGCCAATATTTGAATAATATATTTTTTTCTTTCAAATTATTAATTCCACACAATGGCTTCCTTGACAAATACCACTTCAGCGTTCTCAACGCTTTGATTAGACAAAACGAATGGGGGCCATTCCTGTAAGTTAAATTGTCTCCCTTGCCAGATAAAGACTGAAGGTAACCAAATAACGGATTGGTCCTTTTACCTGTATTCCTTTGTTTTTATCCTTGGTTCCCTAGGAGATGTTGCGATAAATATAATATGATTTATGATACATGTGTAGGGTCCCCACGTAATTCAAGTTAAATTCTATTCTTAGCCATCAGGAACTACATATATATCGATTTGTAAAACAATCTAACTAGATTTAGTTGAAATATTATCTGAAGAACATAGCTGTGCAGTGCAAGAAAATCAAGGATAAAATCCAAGTAATCCCCTTATCAGGACCAATGTAGTACTGGAGAGGAATCAAGGGAAATAACTGAAGAATGGCCCTCATTCTATGGATCAACAATTATATGAAGTCATGTTCGGTGTAATCCATCACGGGGTTGCATTAGATCCCCTCTTGCCAGCGGATTTAGAATGTCGGCTGTTTTCGTGTCTTTGTCTGCATTTAAGTGCGCCAGCAAAGTACCTTCACAGTATTTGTCTGGCTTGTCATTTGTTACTTATAGCGACTTGCTCATTGTAACATCGATAGTATCTCTCTCTCTCTCATTTTTTTTCTCTCTCTCATTTTCTCTCTCTCTCTCTCTCTCTTTCCATTTTGAAACTAAGCATAGGAACAGCTTTTTCTTCTTTTTGATTAGATGAGTGCAACAGTTTTTCGCATTTTAGTAAAGATTTATACTGCAACCATTTCCCGGAATAAAAAAATTGAGCTACGCTCTAAAAAGCAGAGCTCAATAATGCATTATACAAAGCAAATCATTGTTTAATATTAGTTCATTTTGTCTTACAGTCGTATGAAGTTGGAGGTAGAATGAACCTTTGCCATCCAGAAACTTTACTCCTAGCGAAAATGTTTCGATCTAAGTCGGCCTTTGTGGATTAAGCAGGCTGGTGTTTGTCGATGATTTTTGCGGATGTGCCATGCACTGTGGAAAGGGTAGTTAATGCATCTGCGAAAACTATCGACCAAGGTCAGCCTGCGCATTCCGCGCAGGCTGACCTGGGCCGAAACTTTTCGCTATTGGTCAATTTTCTGTGTGTCTAAGGACAAGTCTACTTCATGATTAAGTCGGTTGTTGAAAAAAAAAAAGTGGCTATCATGGATCCATAATTATGTAATGCCTTGTTTTGTATCAGGCATCACGGAGATGCATTAAGCTTCCTTTTTACACAGCAAGGCTCAGATGTATTTAACACCCTGTTACACAATATAACTCATTTCTTTCTTGCAAAACTGCCAGACTCAAATCCATTTGAACACAAATCCCCCCCCCCCCCACCCCAGGCTGATAAGCGCGACCAAAGGACCTCTAGCGGACAGTGTAGATCACCATCAGACTGCACAAAACAGAACGTACAGTCTGATCTTTGATCTACACTGTCCGATAAGGCAATATTTTTCTCCAAAAAATAACATTGAAATAGCAATATTTTGGGTTTTTACTACGGACTGGAAAATAATATTTCACTAATTTAGCAGGTTTAGGGTTGATAACAAATTAAGGCTCGTCCAAATTGCAAGAGTCTGCAGATGTCAAAGTAAATGTGGCTCAAAGGTTGGACTTTGTCTTCGTTAAGGTGGAAAATAATGTGGGAAATGGTGAAAATGCTGGTTTATTAGAATTTTCTCCTTTTCTTACAAAGTTTTGAAAATTCCATCTTCTTCAGGGTCGATAAATATTGAATATTACAACAGTCTGCATTTGTGTGTGATCCTATCATATGAAGTTGCGTGTGTGTAATGAGGTGCGAATCGGATGAGACCGAAGGTCGAATCCGATGCGCTTCTCTTTACACACACAACGAGACATGATCCGACCATGCAGAAATGCAGACTATTGTACAAAACAGAACGTGCAGTCTGATCTTTGATCTACACTGTCCGATAAGGCAATAATTTTCTCCAAAAAATAACTTTGAAATAGCAATATTTTGGGTTTTTACTATCCAAAAGAAAATTACATTTCACTAATTTAGCAGGTTAACGGTTGATAACAAATTAAGGCTCGTCCGAATTGCAAGAGTCTGCAGATGTCAAATTAAATGTGACTCAAAAGTTAGACTTTGTCTTCGTTAAGGTGGAAAATAATGTGGGAAAAGGTGAAAATGCTGGTTTATTATTATTTTCTCCATTTCTTACAAAGTTTTGAAAATTCTATCTTCTTCAGGGTTCAATCTGCATTTCTGCATGGTCGGATCATGTGGAGTTGCGTGTGTAAAGGGGTGCGTATCGGATGAGACCGAAGGTCGAATCCGATGCGCACCTCTTTACACACGCAACGAGACATGATCTGACCACTCAGCAAGGCAGACTGTTGTACAGAAAATTCTTTTATAATATACCTCCTAATTGTACCCGTAATGAAACATCACAAAATCAATTATAAATAACCAAATAATCAGAGAACCACAGTCTGTTGTTATCTTACTCGTATGTATATGTACAATATTCATGGCAGATGAATGATTATGTGAATAACGATAACTGTGTATAGATCGGTCTATGCGTTTAAAAATGGCGGACGCTTGTCCTGGAGTCAATACAAAAAACAAGAATTGTGGTTTAGAAATAATTTTGTGAAACGCTGAAAAGGTAGTCAGTGGTTGTTATTCACTGTCACTGTCAAGAACAGTACATACTGTTTTTCGTTTTAACGCAAAGGCCAGTTAAGTTTTTGGTTGTTAATCGTGATGCAGTAGTTCACTTATGTAGCATTTGGAACGTTCACACATAAAAGTACTGATTGATTGAATGGTGTTTAAGGCAGCTTTCAACATTATTTCAGTCATATCACGGAGACAGCCCACACATTTATGTATTTACTGGGATTCACCAGTACTAGGCTAGGGGCTCTAAAGTGTCTTTCCCAAGGACACTCCCACGAAAAACCCAGTAGATCCAGTAAGGCTTGAGCCAGGGTCCTCAAGGTCAGGAGTCCAACACTTTACCACTGAGCCATGTAGGACCACGAATACATGAAAGCAGTCAGTGAACATGATTATATTCTACACAGGGTACATGACTGATACGGAAATTTTTTCTGTGATGTAGAATACGCTCACAGATATTTTATTCGGATCATTTATAGGTATACCATAGAACTCGAAATTGTTTGCTACAGGGTAAATGTAATTTTTTTCAATAACATTTTCCATGAATATTTTTCAGGAGATAGCTACAAGTGCTCATCAGCGGCCAATTGTGATACTTCAGTGATTGGATCCTGTAACTATAACGATCATAAATGGCATTGTGTTGACAGTACCTGCCATTGCAGATGGTTTGGCTAAAACTTGGGTAAGGTTAAATCTAAGAATGTTTTGCTGCAGAAGGGCGAAAGAGCCGAGCTAGGGCCCTTAGTCGGGAACTGGAAGGCTCTAAACAAATGGGTCAATGGTTCAACTCCCAGCTTAGTCAAATTCTTTTAGAGGGTTGATATAAGTGATTGCTATATGAATCATTCCTCCTCTTATAACTGAGAAAGCAGCCAGTGGCTTGGGAAGAATACTGTGTGCAGTAATGGTGAAGATAAGCCTGTGAAAGCATGTACATGTACATTGACGGCCGCGGCATAACGGAAATAATGTTGAAACACCATACAAACACAAAAAAGGCCTATGATTGTAATCTTATAGCACAAAAATAATAGAAGCCTTTTTCATGTGAACTGTATGATAAAGATGTCGGTCAATTTTCTAAGCGGACCTGAACCTAGTAATCTAGATACGCATGCGCACTACGCATTTTAGGTTTGATTTTCCTTATACTGCTCAGCCTCGTTAGAGTACCTACCGCAGACACACACATGCATAGTTATGTCTTGTATCTAATACAGCAGAAAACGGCGTCAGATTCCATGTTTTAGAACTTCTTCTCCACCAGTTTCGGTAAAACACGGAATTGTGTGTAAAGGGTGAAAAACAGATATAGTTCGATATAGTTAATTCAAACTTAAAAAGATACTTTTTCCAACCTTTAAAAACAATGACATGTTGTATTACCTATACAAGTGTGATCCCTATTTCACCTGTTCAGTATTGCAAGAAACCGATCGGCCGACTGAGAGTAGTACAAGGGCCGCTTTATATCAAAACGAACGTGACGTATTCAGCGGCCATCTTGTTACTGTCGACAGTGTTCATTAGTATATCATTGAAAGCTTTGTCATTTAACACTTAAAAGAAATCCTTATCTGTCAAAATTGTAAGGTTTTGCAAAGGACAAATTACTAGTAAAAGTAACTCCAATACTGATTATATTTGTCAGTGAAAGAATAGAGAATATGGTGACGAAAGAAGAAAATAGTGTTTTCGTTTGAAATATAATGACTGACTTATAAATGACAAAATGTGATTTTTGGTCAAGCATGACATGAGAAGGTAGACGCACATTGAATAAAAGGAAGTCGGGAACAACAGGGAATTTCCTAAACCATACTCGGTATTTTGGGTTTTATTACCGGTCAGTTTTGTTTCGCACACACGTCGTGGAGCTAACTTTTCACCAACCGATAAAATTTTAGAATGGTCTAAATTGAAAGCATTTGGAGACGACATATTACACTTAGATACAATGGTGGTAATTGTCTGTGAAAGTGTAGAAAACCTTGTGGAAAAAGGACAAAATGATGGATACCAGCATTTTCTCCTTTTTTCACAAGGTTTGCAAAAGGCAGTTTTCTCAGTGTCGTTAAAACTCAGAATTGTGTGGCAAAAAGTTAACTTTAATTGCACGTACTGTTTTCATTTTCAGATTGAACCATGTTATCCAAGCAAAACTGAAAATATGTTCTTTTTTGTGTTGTATACTAGATGTTGAAATAAATACTTCAAATGCAAAAGTTTGCTTACTTGCATTGTTGATGTGTTACCATGGATATATTTCCCTTTGCAGCCTGGCATCAAACTTATGTTCTGCAGGTATATGAGCCATGATCGAGCAGAAGGGGGTTTAATTTATCTCTGTGATGCATTATATGGCCTGCAACACGCGAAAAGGGGCATTCGGACATTTGCGTAAAGTGTCGTCTCGGATCAGCTTGTGCAGTCTGCGCAAGCTAATCCGAAACGACACTTTCCGTTTTTATGTAATTTTGTGTTTTGCGCAAGTTTACTGATGCACAAAATCTGATGTAGTCGTAAAGTGCCGTCTCGAATGCCCCTTTCCGTGTGTTGCAATTCATATATACCAAGCAAGTCATGACGTAATCATGGACCCCTAAAACCCATTTTGTTTAACATCAGACTAGATCTGAAGGCAAAATACCTTTGATATACAGAACATTTACCTAAAGGAAAAAGTTTCGACCAAGGTCAGCCTGCGCAGTCCACGCAGGCGTCAGCCTGCGAAGTCTATGCAGGCTGACGTGGGTCGGTATTTTTTGAGATGCATTAAATCCTATTTCACAGTAATGATTACAGATCAGATTCACGGATAATTGCAGTAATAAACCGTGATCGGGGACTGCAAAAATATGTAATTACTAAATTATTGGCACCTAGCCTTGAATGATTGGTGTTTATTTGTTGTCGTAACAGGAAGGTTATATTGGCAACTCCTCGAGAAATCTGCTAGTTATGTGACGGGTAGTAGAGCAAAATACAGGACGAAACCTTTTCTAAGTTACGCCTGGTCCTTTAACGTGCTCGGTGTATAGCACCGTCACACGGGATATAGATTTACGTCTCATCCGAACGACTATAACTATTTCAGTTGGCCAGCCGTGGAGATCAAATGCACACCCTCAAGTATCCTGAGATTTGTTGCCTACTAGTGTCATGCCCAAACGTTTGAGAAGTTCTCCCTGAACTCTTCCGACTGCCCTAGTGTAACCCAAGACAAAAAAGGCTTGCCATGTTGATTGATTGTATTGACTGATTCTATGGTGTTTAACGCCGTTTTCAACATTACGTCATTTGTATCGTGCTGGCCAGTGCACCTATCCATGCTTTTCTGGAATTTCTTTTACAATTAGTCCGCACAATATTTTTTTCCAAGCCACTTGCTGCTTTCCCATTCTTCCATCGTCGAAACTATTTTCAGCGGTGAGAGATCAATGAATCCTGTCGCAATGACTATCATCAGACCTCGAAAAACATTTGGCCGAGCCGGGGATAAAACCAGCGACCCTCTGTTCTCAGGTCCTGTACGCTACCGACTGAACTACTGGCGCTCGGCGGCACGCCATGTTCCTTACGCAATCCGATTGGTTTATTACACATGGAAAGATAACCTATTTTGAAATCTGAAGAACTTTAAACCTTTTACCGCCATATTAACTCTTTACCGCACGGTAAAATTGTGTACTTATCCAAATTGAACGCGTTAAAAGCAAATTAGATTTTGGCTCCATGGAATTTGTCTTTTCTAAAGGTAGACATATTGTGGGAAAAGGAGAAAATTCTGCCAAAAGAAAATCCTAGTTACCAGCAATTTGTCTTCTTCCCACGACGTTTTGAGAAGCATCCTTCACCAGGATCTTTTAGACCTAAAGCACAATGGCGCTGTCAAAGAAGAATCAAAAAACCTTGTCCGGCCATATCTATTAACCCTTAAGCTACTAAGCGCGACTCACTGACCTTTTGCGGACAGTGTAGATCAAGATCAGACTGCACAGAATGTGCAGTTCTGATCTTGATCGAAGCTGTTTAAAAGAAAGTGACGAATATCGCCAATTTGATGTAAGAGTGAAATGGTTTAAAAAAAATAAACCAAGGGGTCCCAAAGACACATATAAAAGGCAACACAGAGCGGTTTTCGCCCGTATAACGTTTGCTTATCTTGAAACGTCGGAATTATGAAAGCTGTTGTGTGTCTCGCTCTTGTCTTAGGTATTTCAACTTTCTTTACAATCACCACTGGGTATTATAACCGTAAAGAGTGCTTAGTAAAACCAAAGTTATTTCGCAGACAACGCTGATTGATTGATTGATTGATTGACTGATTGATTGATTGATTGATTGTGTTTTGACCTGCTTTCATCATTATTTCAGTCATATAATGACATCAGCTCATATACAATTCATATATTATATCCTTGCTTTCACCATAACTAGGCTACGGCTCTGAAGTGTCTTGTCCGAGGACACAAAAACAAAAACCACAGCTATTCGGGTGAGATTCGAACGCGGAGCCACCGGGTTTCGAATCAAATACCTTTAATACTGAGCCAAGTCATCTCCATTATTGAGTCGCCAAAAAAATTTACATATCTACTTAAGATCACCGTAACTTTCTGCATGTCAAAGGATCTACGTATCTCATGATTCAGTCGCTTGTCAGACAAAGTTGATTTTTTGGACCTATAATTATGTGTTGACCAGTTTAGAATAATGCAATGCGGTGATGCAGTATACTCTCTTCTGCTAGAGCTTGGCTCAAAATCTTTTAATCTTTTTTTAAATAATACTCCATACTGTCTAATTGTATATTTTCCATCATCTAATGTAATAAAGGTATATAGAATTTGATATTCTATTTTTTAAAGGGAAAAAAAAAAAAAAAAAAATGCAGCCAAAAACCATGCTCCAATAAAACTATATAGCATTCATGTCGACAATCATTCTCTGTTACGTCTTGTGCATGCTACCTTTTATTTATGTATTTATTTATCTATTTTATTCTATTTATCTATTTATTTATTTATTTATTTATTTGTCTATTCATTCATTTATTTATTTATTTATTTATTTATTCATTTATTTAATGCATCAAACATGAACACATTAAATCGTACATAATAACATGTTTTTTATCTTGGTAGGATAATTATAAACTCAAATATAGAAGGTCCGTTGACTAACAAATGTGCCTCAATTTCGACACAAATGTCATAAAAACCCATTGGCCATCGTTTGTGACAACCATGCTACAAAAGAACAACAATGTTGTGTCAATGGTACTGATTAGAAACGGCAATAGAAATAGTAATAACTATGTATAGTTGAACTGTCTGAAATATGTAACTGTGAAAAAAAAAGACATTCTTCATCACCCAAAAAAAAAAATGCTCTTTCATAGTCATGGTAATGAGATTAAGTTTTGAACAAAATTTAATTCAATATCAGTTGTTTTCATGAATATTGGCGAGTTCTGATTGGCTGAATTTTGTTCGTTTTTTTTAATAGCTCCATTAATTCAATTTCTCTGAATATTGAAAAAAAAAAAAAAAAAAAAAAAATCCAAAAGTAAATAAAAAGAGAGAGCTTAAAACTGTTAGTCACTTTGCTGGGTTCTAACAATCTTATTTTCAACGTACAGGGTGTTTCATATTATCTGTCCCTATTGTTAAAGTCAATATTTTCCAGTAATTTCAATTTAAACTGAATTGAAAGCTGACAACTTTTGCAGACATAATAAAATTTTATTTGATATGTAGTACATAGACATTACTCTTATGATAGTTAATACACTACGCTTTTTCTAACAAGTCCATTTTACAACAATGACGTCTACTCTGAGCAATTGTGACGTGGAGTTTATTGTTAGAGTTTTTCATTACATGTCTGCAATCCCCCCTCCCCCGATATTTTAATAAATTTCTATCTTGATTGCAGCTTTAAAGTCCTAAGTATATCCTGACATTTGGCTGTGCACCTTTTGTATTGTACATTACAAGAAAAAGTCTAGAGGATCAGATTGTGTAGCCATACCTGAAAGAAATTAACGTTTGTCAGGATGCTTTTAAAAGTCATTCAATTATACTTCCGGTCATGTGTTGTGTGGCTCCTCCCTGCTGAAATCAAATGCATTTACTAGTACACGTGTCTTCAAGGTTAATACTCTTTTCTTTTGGCATCGGAATGAAATTCTTTCTCAGAATATTCAGATAGCCCGCCTTATTTACAGTGTAGGCATTGTTCTCGCCATATGCGCAAAAACATGCGAACCACTTTATTGTCTGCGCTGAAAACAGCCCATGAGGTAATTGTCACATTGTTTAGTAGTTTTTCAATATGAAAACCCAATTTCGCTGTTGCTCTAAACCCATTTTGCTGCTGTAAGCCTGTACGTCCCTTTAAACAAAAAGGCGACGTTATTTAAAGTCCCAGAATTGATGTTATGATGACACTTGTTGTGAAATGGACTCGTCAGAAAAAGTGTAGTGTATAAAAGAATGTTTAGGTAATGTCTGTGTATTATATATCAAATGAAATTTTATTGTGTCTGCAAAAAGGTGGTAGCTTTCCATTCATCTTAAACCAACATGTGTTGACAATATTCATGTTTAGAATAAGGACACATATTATGAAACACCCTGTACCTCTAGCGTATTGAACTTCTAATAATAAATCTAGTGAATCTGCAAATGTTCAGTACTATAATGACATCATGAATTTTTATGTCATGAACGAGCAGTTTAACTTCGCTATGAAATATCATCCTTGGTGACTCAGTTTCGATTCATTCTGTAATCGCCCCTGGGTTATTTCGTTGGCGTTTCCTCGTTCTCATGAATTATTCATGAAGCATTTTGATTGGTGATCTCAGTTTTTCTTTGAGAAAATTTAAACTTATTTTTTCACAAATACGCCGTCATTTCTATATTTCACTTGTCGATATCCAATCACATCATTCGTTGCAAATCAAGCTTAGCGATACTTTAAATATGGCGGCGCCCATCAACACCACAATCGAGAAGCGTTTGAAAGAGATTTTCGGCGTAAAATCGAAAAGATTGTCAGTTAAAATCGTACCCAAAGATTGATAGTGTCGTCCCTGTATTGCAGAATGGCATATCTCACAGGAGACAAGCTCGCCGACGGCCGCCCTATTTGTTGACAATCTCGGGTTTTTTCCAGGGTTATTTTTAGTAACGGAAGAAATGAAATTATCCTCTCTACAAAAGAGTATCATTACCTTATCGATCTTTCGAATGGCCTTTAGGGTACTTCCCGACCATATGAATATTCATAAGAAACGACGATTTTCAAGTTAATTTTCCCAGGGGTGATGCATGGAGAGTAATGTTATGCTTCAAACCTGGGTTCCGAGGATGTGAAATATCAATGAAATGGACATTAAATAAATACAAAAAGAAAAAAAAAAAAAGCAGTTAGTATTATTTAAGTGCATATTTTAAATGTAATTCTACACTTATTAATGTAAAACCATTGTAAGATGAAAAAAAAAAAAAAAAGAAAATTCGAAATCTGGTGTGCCATAAAATAAATTATTTAGTATAGATAACGGGAGAATCATATTTGTGAATGTTTGTATTGTATGCATTGTATTATGGGCCGGTGGCCTTGTATTACTTAATAAAGTATTACTTACTTAATTACTTATTTACTTGTTGTCTGTGATATTGAATTGTAATGAATGAAGAGATTTCTTTTTTGTTGTTGTTGTTTTCATGGAAGTATAAAAAACGAATCACACTTTGTATGAAACCTCTTCACGGTTTCATACAGTGTGATTAGGTTGTTTTTTTTTTCACACCTCCATGAAAACAAAAAAAAAAAAAAGTTTTCTTCATTCCTTAAAGATGCATCTTTACTCGTTTTCATCCAGTTTTGTAACCTATTTTATCTTTATTTTATGAAATTATAACCATTCTTGTTCCTTCGTGCCAAATGTTGCCCCTGGCGGTTGCAAGGTTGCGCAGATTACGACGGATAGAAAATGCAATTCGTTCTATTGCGGCTAGCCATAGACATCACAACCACAGTTTCCCGTATTAATCGAAGACAAATCCCTGGCGTCTCTTTACCCCATACACCTTACATCGATCTTTTATCTACGTTTACACGGCTATCTAGATACTACACATTGTAAAGTTTTAACAGCGTTTGTTTACTTTCTGGCTGTAAGGGTGCATCTTTAAATGAGAAACATTTCTTCCTCAACAATTAATGAGCCATGCTCTATACAAAGGGGGCTTATTGCATCTGCAAAAAATAATCGATTCAGGTCAGCCTGCGCAGTCCTCGCAGGCTGTACTGTATCGACACTTTTTACTATTTGTCAATTTTAGCGTGTCAAAGGACCATTCTACTTCACGATTCAGTCAAGATAAAATGAATTTATGGTAGCTATGTGATGACCTACTTGGTATAATGCATCAGAGAGGCACATTAAACCTTCTTTTAGTAGAGTAGAGTCACTTGTCTATATCGATCTTTGCCATGGTTCCCTAAAAACAGTTAATTGATTATAGCTTTAGATGTTGCAGCAATCCCTACTCGGTGATTAGAGGGGGCGGAGCTATTCACTGCAGCATCTAAAGCTATAAATAAAAAAATTTCCTAGGTCATAAGTGATCGAGCACGTTCTGTGTAGTCTGATCTTGATCTACAATGTCCACAAAAGGTCAGTGAGTCGTGCTGAGCAGCCTAAAAGGATTAAAACAGTATTAAATTGTAAGACAAACAAGCAGTCAAGCAATTTCGTTAAAATGATATCCCCCTCCGTAAAAGACCTTTACAAAAATTTTTGGCGACCGCGTAACTCAAAATCGCTCCCAGTCGGCCATTTTGCATCGAATCAAAAAAAGAAAAAAAAGTTTATCGACGGAATAGGTTATTGTACACATGTATAAAGTTTCACGAAATTCCGTCCAATGGTATTGGAGATATTGTCCCGGACGGACACACGGATGGACGGACGGACGGACGGACGGATGGAAAACGCAAAAACTATATCCCTCCGCTTTCGGCGGGGAATAAAAATAGATGACTATTTTTTCATATCGTGGCAGTGGCAACCAGAGCTGAATTTTGTGACGAAACCGCTGACTGCAAACTTCAGAACTGCACTGGTAACACTAGGGATTACTGCTACAAAAGAGATAATTCGCACGTATGCACGTGCATCGCGAGTGAGTAGAAAAATTCTTATAGGCTTCTTTTCATAAAAAAAAAAAAAAATGTTCACCAGCGTTAACAAGTCTCTATCTCAGATGAAAAATTTGATGAGTGTTTGTCTATAAAACTTATATACCCGTGAAATGACAAAGCCTTCATAAATTTTGCTAACAATAAATTTTCTGCATGTTTATAGACTCATTCTACCCCATGACCCAGCCGGTTTTCAGACAAAAAAAAAAAAGAATCCGATTAAGCAAAGACTTGCTCGGTAAAACGCATTATGCTGGTTCATTTAACCTCCTTTTTTCAACGGTGCCCCTCGTATATGAGTCATGCTCTGGAACACAGCGGTTTTTTGCCTCTCTATGATGTTTTATACCAAACAAGATACCATATGGCCTCCAACACGCGAAAAGGGGCATTCGGACATTTGCGTAAAGTGTCGTCTCGGATCAGCCTGCGCTCTCCGCGCAGGCTAATCCGAGACGGTACTTTACGACTACATTAGATTTTGTCCTTCAGTAGACATGCGCAAAACAGAAAATTACATAAAAACGGAAAGTGTCGTTTCGGATTAGCTTCGCGGACTGCGCAGGCTGATCCGAGACGACACTTTACGCAAATGTCCTAATGTCCCTTTTCGCGTGTTGTAGGCCATATAATTATGGATCCGAAAAATCCATTTTGTCAAACAACCGGCTGAATTATGACGTAAACTGGTCTTTTGACATGAAGAAAATTTACAAATAGAAAAAAGTATTGACACAGGTCAGCCTGCGCGGACTGCGCAGGCTGACCTTGGTCGAAACTTTTTGTAGATGCATTAAACCTCCTTTTCATAGAGAATGACTCATTTTTTTAAACAAATATTAGTAGGGCGCTGGAAACCAACATTATCCCTAACACTTATGAAAGGCCCGGTTGTTACGGGAGACCACTTCTTCATGCATGGCTTCATCCCGATTTAAATACAATACCTAACAACTGCGTTAGGGAAAATTCTCTTTAGGTCAGTGGTTATGGTGTTGGCGTTCTAGGTTGGAATCCTGCCCGGTCCCTGTATTTCTTCTATGCATGCATTTGTTCATTTGTTTCTTTGTTACGGACTTTGTTCGTAAGACAGTAAAGGCCAAAAGATCAAAGCGGGTGTCATAATACATTTAAATTTAAATCATACCATTTAAAAGTATGGAAAATATTGTGGAGATGACAGTATGTTATCGTGCAGCCGGGCCATATATTAGTCGCTGGCAGAAAAAAGAATTTTGAAATCAGGCAAAAAGTAAACAAAAGACACAGCTACCTGGCAGGTTTTAACCTAGTTTTGAAATTATTTTCTTTGTCAGCGACTAACACTTGGACCGACCGTGCAATGACATATTGTCATCTTCAAAATAGTTTCTATAATTTTAAATGGTACGATATAAGTTGAAATGCATTTCAACACCCGCTTTGTTTATATTTGGCCTTTATTGTAACTTTAATTCGACGTAATATATATTTAGTGCCGATTGGATAAAAAACTATACAACTGTAATGTACGTGTGGGCAAGTAACAGTCTTTCTTTTATGCTTTTCAGTTGTCTATAGAAATCTAACACTGAATTATATCTTTGTAGATCTAATTCACTGGTGAATTTTATAATTCACCGGTGAAATTTATAATTTTTATTTTTGACATACCAAGAATATTTACAGAATATGAATGAATATTTAGCGGGTTAACGTCACGTTTTATGACGTATTTAACTTCACTCATGACGTCATTTTTACAGCTAGTCCATATCCGACTAGACTGAATAGATCTATTTCGTTTGAAAAACGCACATGTTTTTCACGAAGAGCTAAAACTAGAATAAAAATAAATTTAAAGTGAAGTTCATAAAAGAAATAGGATAATTGTTTGTTTCAGTGTATGATCGAAATTTATTTCATCGATTGAACATTATCGGTAATATTTTCACGAGTGGCATAGCCACTCTTGAAAATATTACCGATGATCACACGATGAAATAATTTTCGATCTTTCACGAAAAGCAAACAAACAAACAAGCAAACAAGCAAACAAACAAATATCCTTCATATCTATAGCTAGCGGGACCGGAAGTGGTAGTAGCGGAAGCCAGAAGTGCGGGACGCAAGATGAATGTGTTGCAGCACACTCAAGTAGATCTTGCGGAGGTAGTAGACAATGGCACTGTTTTGACGGTTCATGTGTGTGTGGATATTTTGGATGAAGCTTGTAAGTTAGCCTATATCTGTTACCTGTTCACGAAACGTTTTTTTTTTTTTAAATTTCTTCAATTGAAGTTCAACATCGTTTAAACAGCCTAGGTCATTTAGAATAAACATTTGGCATACTTTTTCAGCCATTGAAAATATAAGATCTAAATCAATTTCATTTTTCGTCATCAACGGGTGACCATGTGGGTAAAACTCCCAGAAGTGTTTTAGTCATGTTGGATAGTGCAAGGTGCGGGACAAAACCTAACCTAAAAGTAAATATATCCATTTTGTCTAAAGACCAAATAAATTTGGGGCAGAATGGTCCATCCAATTGTAGTAAATTTAGCAACAGCAAAAACTTTCAACCCAGCAGACTGCGCAGGCTGACATGAACTGATGCCTTCAGCAGATGCATTAACCCCCCCTCCCCTTCCCCTTCGTACATAGCATGAACCTACATTTATATACATGTATGACATGTATGACCAGTTCGTAAGTACATTGTTTCTTTCTTTATTTATTTTTTTTTTCAGGATAAAAGAAGAAAACATCTGTTACATCTTTCACCGACAATAAAGACAAATAATCAGAAACGGTTTTCTTTTGTCTTGTTTACATGTACCTCTATCTAGTTCTCTGTCTGTCTGTCTGTCTCCTCTCTCTCTCTCTCTCTCGCCCATAGTTAACTTCTACTTCAGTTCTTGAATCTATACCGTTCGCTTCTTTAGTCAAGCCTGTATAATAGAAGGCGATCTTTCTGGGTTTCAGACAATCGTTCTTGTTTTTAGCCGTCGAGAAAGATCAAATTTATATATTTAGCGCGAAAAAGGGCACTGAAACAGATTTCGTTTCAAAGGTGTTTTTTTTTATTCTCCAGAAAATCTTAAGAAAAACTTTGTATTTTGATTGGTATGTAAAGACGGCTTTCAGATTGAAACATAGAAATACTCGTACATGTTGAAAACACGAAAAACTACCTAGCTTTTGTAGACTTTGTCGCGCAGTTCAGTTTCCTATCTCTTTAGTAAGGTTTTGGCTGTCACGTCATAACAAAGGATAAATAGAGGATATCGTCGGTTTACTTCGAAAACCTCGTAACTACAGCTTGTTACAAGCTGTAGTTACGCGGTTTTTGAAGTAAACCGACGATATTTGTATTTAGGTGAAAGATCGAAATTTAGTTCGTTTAGTGAACATCATCGGTAATATTTTCAGAAGATGAAACAATTCTTCATCTTTCACCAAAAAAATCTATTTATTTCATGCTTCTTACCCCTTGTTTGATGGGACTTTCGTCAGAATTGAGTTGTTTTCGGTAGTTCCCGTGGCGTACCCCTCCACATAAGAACGCATTACAATATTAAGTGAATCGCGAGAAATGTAGGGTAAATGCGTGTGAATTACATCATATTTCCTCCTGGTTGAATGGCATTCGTTGTTTACCTAGGTAACTAGTGCGCGGGAGCTACTGTTTCTGCATTCAATTAGTGAGTTTGAAAATATGAAATCGGTAATTTTCACTGGTCGTAAACATAAAATATCAAAACATAATCCACCATTAATTCCTTATAAACTACCGAAAAGCATGAAATAAATACATTTCTTACTGAGCAAGCCTCATAGCTAGCTGGGTAAAGTGACCGACAAAGGATGTGGAGGTCGTTGGTTCCAGTCCAAACTGGAAGCATTTTTTTCCGCACTTTTTTTTTAACCAATTGAAGATAAATAAACGGTTAAGTCTTTGTGACTTTTATTTTTTTTTTACAAAATATCAACTTTCTCTCTTGCATCACTCCGTCAAAGAAAAATGACCCATTTCCGGTTTTATATCCTTTTAAAGAGTACTAAAAAGAAAAAAAATACAACAAAAACAACCACTACAGTATGAACAAAAAACACATACATATAAGCATTTAACAATTCGTCTAGTTGTCACTATTGGCCTGCAACACGCGAAAAGAGGCATTCGGAAATTTGCGTAAAGTGTCGTCTCGGATCAGCCTGCGCAGTCCGCGTAGGCGAATCTGAGACAGCACTTTACGACTACATTAGATTTTGTCCTTCAGTAGATTTGTGCAAAACAGAAAATTACATAAAAACAGAAAGTGTCGTTTCGGATTAGCCTGCGCGGACTGCGCAGGCTAATCCGAGATGACACTTTACGCAAACGTCCGAATGTCCCTTTTAGCGTGTTGCAGGCCATATTTCAGTGTGTCAAACTACGTGAAAATGTGGCTTAATCCCTTACCACACAAACCAGAATTTTAACGACCCTAGGAAAGAAGCCTCGGAAAACATTGTGGGAAAAAGAAAAAATGCTGGTAACCAATATTTTCTTCTTTTCTCACAATGTTTCTGTCCTATCAAAGACAAATCCCGTCATTTGAGTCCCTTTTGAATTTTCGTCTGTAAATACCTACAATTTGGACAAGTCGACATTTTTGTTGTGTAGTAGAGAGTTAGTGAAGGAAGATATTTTATAGAAGACAAATAGTAACATCCTTTTTCATTAAAAAAATGACATTACTTTATCCTTTATGTGTTTCATCTTTTGACAAAATTTCGTGGAGATGTCTTCCGAGCACGTGACTCGCCACTGCACATGTCTTCGTTGACCTCAGGTAAATCTTTGCACAAGAACCGTGTAAACTCTGCAACGAAAAACAGCAATATTTCTCATATACCATACAAATTACAGAGTAATTGACAAGTTGGATAGCACAGACGGTAACATACATTGATTGATCGTATGGTGTTTAACGCCGTTTTCAGCATTATTTCAGTCATATCGCGGCGGCCAGTGCACCTATCCATGCTTTCCTGGAGTCTCATTTACCAGTAACGTTACTCCGCACAATTTTCTGTCCAAGCCACTGGCTGTATTCCCACATAACCATCGCCAAGACAATGGTCAGCAGTGAGAGAGGAATGAATCCTGTCGCAATGACTATCATCAATCCTCGGAAAGAAAATGGCCGAGCCAGGGATGAAACCCACGACCACCTGTTCTCAAATCCTGCACGTTACCGGCTGAGCTACTAAGGCTCGTCTCGGTAACATACAGTACCCGAACTTATAAAACTTGGGTCCATGCCCAACGGAGTTCGTGCTCAAAGTTGTTTAAAGTCTCATTTATGCTTGTAGTCAGTATAAAACTCTTAACTCGAGACCGGCTGTAAGAATTGACCTTGCAGGGCTTGGCTAACCTTCAACATTAGTCGATCAGTTTATTTTTCATTTTAGTGGTCTCTAGCCAGTTCGGAATTGTTCTTCCTAAATCTATGTAAACACGTACATCAGAACAGTAATTTATCGATCTTTTGCTCTTTAGACATATGAAGTGCATACTCTTTTACCGTCTGAAAACATTGTGAAAAAATGTGATATTGAAATATCTAATACCTTAATCTAAAATGCAGTGAACTGTAACATAGCTCTGCCCTGCCGGGTCAATATTCTTACAGCCTATACCCTCCAAAGTTAGTTAAATGAAACTTTCAAGCTGATAGTAAGAACTCGAATAATGCTAATTTCAAACTTATTTTGGAGAAACACATTTCCTTATCGGACAGTGTAGATCCAAGATCAGACTGCACGTTCTGTGCAATCTGATATTGATCTACACTATCCGCAAAAGGTAAGTCGTTTAAAAGAGACGAAGAAAAGCTCTAAAGTTCAGCGGTTACCCCAGAAGGCTTATCAAATCACATAGAACGTTGATGATTTATGCTCAGCTGAGATGAGCATGAAAAAAAGTTTTGCAAGCATTAACCCGGAGCTTTAAACTATCGACGACGATTATATAGAAAAACAGCCAGTGGCTTAGGAAGAATATTGTGCGAAGAACTGATAAAGGAAACTTTAGGATACCATGGATAGGTGCATTGGCCGCTGCGATATAACTAAAATGCTGTTGAAAACGGCGTTAAACACCACAAAAACAATCAAACAGACAGAGTACCTTGATCATGACTTAATACAGTAGGACAATTTACTGACAAAATAGATAGGATCTGACACGAGTTGGCGTTTGAGATAAAATTTCATTAAACGATTCTACGAAAAATGTTATTTAGCAAGCCATTGGCGAGCTTAATAACATTTTTTCCTGACGAGTTTGATTAAATTTTATATCAAACGCCAACGAATGCCAGATACTTTTTATCACATAACGACATTTGCATCCGCGGTAATATCTATAAAACCCATTCACTTCTATGGAATACGTACAAAATGACGTCAAAAATGATGTTACTCAATTGTGATATCAAGCGTGTTTAAGATAAGAAAATTCGTAATACGTATTTTACACTGAAAGCAAGGGAGGTTAAATGTGATAAATAAATTTTCTTGTGGAACATAAATGGAGCACTCATTAGTTCCGTGGTGAAACTTTGGGAAGCTTTTGATCACTGAATTGCTTAAATCACTTACAAGAAACCATTTTCCCGATGACCAGGGCTTCATAACATGCAGTCTGATCTAGGATTTACACTTCCCTATACTTTCTAAGATTGGACCAAACTTTTAATTAGAAAGCACCTTAGGGATACTAAAAATGTGCTTGCGTAAGACAGATGCGTGCGTAAATATATCGTTGAAGTCTTAAAGGGAGATAATTATGCAAGCTATGACCGTTGTTAATTTATATCGCTATAATGAATAGGTTAACAGCATGAAATAATGTTTAATGCAGAACTGACATATGAAAGCTTTGTTACAAAACGGAAAGTTGTTCGTTACCACCAAGTGTCTTCTTGCAACAGTGTTTTCAAAAGAGAAGTCGCCGGATGCTTAACGCAAAAAAGTCGTATACAAGGGTTTATAAGTAAATTAATAAAATAAATCCTGTACCATACAATCCCAAGTTGTATCGATCCTAAGAAAAATATATCTTGAAAACATGGTTGGAAAGGAGAAAACGTTGGTTACCAGCATTTGCTCCCATTTCCACTGTGTTTTCTTTGCTATTGTTGTCATATACCATAATTTGACGCACATTCAATTTGCTGCTTGCAAATGCTTTCAACATGTCACCTGGTCAAGAGTTGACGACAAACTTTTTTACTGTTTTCATTACCGGTAATCAAGCCAACATAAATAATCATCTGGTATTATACATGAATACACGTGAAAAGACTTGTTACGGCTATGTTTTCGGAAATGGTTTGCCTCAGGACGAAAGAAATCGAAGAAGTGTTAAAGTTGTTTTATGATCGGAGGAGGTGGGGAGGCAGGGAATATCTTTACCGTTTATATCGACCAGCCCGTCTCCTTTTTTACCCATCAGTTCTATCATCTCCTCGGCCTCGTCTTCGGTAAGTGTGTCACCGGTCATGCGCAGAACTCTCATTAGCTCTAAAACGTATAGAGATTAGCAATGCTCTGTGAACAGGGGGGGGCTTAAGGTATCTGCGAAAAATATCGACCCGGGTCAGCTTGCGCAGTCCGCACAGGCTGACCTGGGCCGAAACTTTTCGCTATTAGTCAAATTTTCTATATATCAAAGGACCCGTCTACCTCATGATTCAATGAATCGTTAAACAAAACTGATGCATTAAAACCCCTTTTCTCATAGCGCCGCTCAAATGTTTCGATAAAGGGAAGGTTCTTAGTTTGAAATGTGTTTTAAGTCACCTTCAGCGGTAGTATAGTTATATTAGGGCAACAGCTCACTTATTTATATGTCTAGGCCGACAGGGTCATTCCAGAGTGCCGAGGCAAGAGAGAAGCAGTGTTTTCTTCACTAAGACGATTAAACTAAGCCAACTATGATCTATTCTTTTTGTAAACTTTCACAAAGATTTCAAATCGTCCACTGCTAAATTCTCTCGAATGCTACAATCCCACTAGTAGTTTAAAGTACGTTTTTTGACAATAAATAAATAAATAAATAAATAAATAAAGTGTCGGACAGCGTAGGTCAAAGATCAGACTGCAAGTTATGTGCAGTCTGATCTTTATCCACACTGTCAGCAAAAAGTACCTGAAGATACCACGGACATTTCATGTGTAAACTCTTACCAGTTTTGTCAATTCGTCCATCACCGTTTCTATCGAAGGCTTCAAAAGCTTCCTGCAGGTCTCTCTCCACCTCTTCTCGGGATTGCATATGCTGTATAAGTAAAGCAACAAACTCGTCTTCCTCTATTGTACCGTTCTCTGAAATAGGAAAACTATGTAGAAAGTTTTCGTGCGTTCGTTCGTTTGTTAGTTCGCTCGTTCACTTGTTCGCTCGCTTGCTCGCTCACTCCCTCCCCCCTCACCGGCTCTCTGGCTGGCTCTCTCTCTCTCTCTCTCTCTCACCGAATGGGTAGTCGGGTTTGCGGCTGAGTGGGTGTGAGTGAGTTACTCACTCAGCAAATCAGCTTCCCTTTCAAGCTGTAAACAACCTTGTCAAACAGCCAGTTTGTGAATCAATCAGCCAAACCTCCCCTCCCCTCTCATTCCCATGCTTAGACGCACGACCATGCCAGTTGATCAAACCCATCGCGGTTTTGTAAAAATGCAACGAAACTAAGCAACTGAGCTAGCTAGTTGATCGGCTTTGAATCAGTTCACAAGATATGTCAATTTGGTCGTGTCATTCAATGGAGTCAACCTTTTTATGTTAATAACCTTCTGTGGTTTTTGACCCACAAACAAATTGACCAGGATGACCTCTAATGCAGGTTGATCTTGATCTACATTTTCAAACATTTCACTTACCGTTCACATCAACATCTCTCACAATTTTCTCCAACTGGGCTTCTGTCGGGTTCTGACCTAGAGCCCTGAAAACTGAGGCTAGCTCCCTGGTATCCAGTGACTTGTCCCCGTTGCGGTCAAATAGGTTGAAGGAATGAATCATTTCTGTAAAGGGGAAATCATCATCATTATCATCATCAATGATGACTAATAGCAAAAAGTTCGACCCAGCGCGGACCGTGCAGGTTGACCTGGAACTATGTTTTTCTCAGGTGTACTAAACGCTCCGTGCACAGAGCATCCGTCATATCATCTAGCATTCTCTTTTTTTTTCCCGAAAATAAAGTTCCACAGCGCTTTTAACAACGCTGGTATATCAGTCATATATTAGCGACAGCTTTCTTCCTTATTGTTCACAATATATTTATTAAAGCTTGGGCCCTGTAGTACCTTCTAATAAGGACGGGTACCCCATAGAAGGGCTCAAATCTTTTTGATGACACATCTACCGTTTCAACCACTGGGCCCAGTTGGACCCTTCTCTCTATTCTTTCACATCTCCCTCTACCTCTCTTTTTCCTCTTTTTTCTGGTTATTTGTCTCGCAAAAATATAAAAAACGAGGACGACAGCGGCCACGACGACCACGAAGAAGAAGAAGAAGAAGAAGAAGAACAACAACAACAAATAAGGCGAAAAAGATAAAGAAGAAGAGGAAGAAGAAGGAGAACAACAACAACATTTTTTTCTAAATTTTCGGGTTATAGATCTAGATATATGAGCCATGCTCTGTGAAAAGGGGGCTTAATGCATCTGCGAAAAGTATCGACCCAGGTCAGCCTGCGCAATCCGCTCAGGCTGACCTGGGCCGAAACATTTCGCTATTGGTCAATTTTCTGTTTGTTAAAGGACCAATCTACCTCATGATTAAGTTAGTTATTTTAAAAAGTAGCTATTATGGATCCATAATTATGTGATGACTTGCTTGGTATAATGCATTACGGAGATGCATTAAGCCCCCTTTTGCCAGAGCACGGGTCATATTGAATTTATTCTATAGAAATATTACGCTATCAAAATTCTAATAACCATCATCAACAAATTTTGAATACCTTTAACCTGTAACGGCGATATCTTTTTGCCTCGGCTCGACTCGTTTTCTATACCCTTGGCTTCTCTTTCCATACGTTTAATGTCACATACCTACAATAATACATAACTAAGCGGTGATCTGGGAAAAGAAGTTCTTATCTTTTATAACAAGAAAGGAGTCGTACAATATGGACCCAATTTGTAAAAAAGAAAATGACTGAGGTAACATGGTACATGCACATTGACTTAGAGAAAATTGCCAATAGCAAATGGTGTCGATACATGTCAGCTTGAAGCAATACTCTTTGTAGATGCATACATTTTTCTCTAGTGTTTTGCAAAACCTGTTTTCCTGTCACAATTTTACAATAAATTATCTTTATTGAGTTGACGAAACCCTAAAATTCTCTCAATCCTAAGGCTACTAAGTGCGACTCAAGGACCGTTTGTTGACAGTATATATCAAGATCAGACTGCAAAGAACGTGTAGGCTGGTCTTGGATCTACACAGTCCGATAAGGTAATACATGTATTTTTTCACCAACAAATAAATTCGAAATAGTAAAATTTTGATCATTACAATTGGCTTGAAAGTTTCATTCTATTTAAATAGCAGGTTAAGGCGAAAAACTTTGATAATGAAACAACGATCAAGAATTAAATAGAGGATTTTTTTTGGGGGGGGGGGATGAAAATCAAAATTTATATCATTGAGTGACATCATCTGTAATAATTTTAAGAGTGGCTGGTTTATTTCATCGAGTGAACATCATCGGTAATATTTTCACTCATGAAAATATTACAGGTGATGTTCACTCGATGAAATAAATGTCGATCTTTCACCGAAAAAAATATTCTATTTTTATGTATTTCATGCTTCTAACCCCTTTTTTGTTTGGTCTTTCGTCAAAATCCAGTATAGTTATTTTTGGTATTTCCCCATGGCGTACCCCTACACATAATTCAACGCATTACAATATTACGTAAAGCGCAAGAAATGTAGGGTAAATACGCGTAAATTACGTCATATTTCCCTCTGGTTAAATGGCACGCGGTGTTTACGTAGGTAACTAGTGTGCGGGACTACTGTTTCCGCCTTCAATTCAAGAGTTAAAAAAAAAAGAAATCGGTATTTTTCACTGGCCGTAACCACGAAATATCAAATCATAATCCACCATTATTTCTCGATAAACTTCCAAAAAGCACGAAATAATAAAAACAATAATTATAAAGTTACCGTACCAGATCTGTTGCGACCTCAAGTCTGTACTTTGCATGCTCCATCTCGATAATCTTATCTCAACCTATAGAAAAAAATGACAGAATTTGGTACAGTCCAATCTTCTTTAAACACACTGCAAGCGAACTTAGACAGAATTTTAAAACAAAGTAATACGTAAACAAAAGATAAAGCCCCTTGGCCAATTTTTACCGAGTTTTAAAATTCATTTCTAAGCCAGCGACCAACACTTCAACCAATCATTGTCATATTTTCAATAATTTCCATACTTTTAAATGGCCTGATTTAAATTCAAATGTATTGTAACACCTTCATTGTTTCTTTTGCCCACAACTGGACCTTAGACGTTTCAAAGAGCTGAACACAAGTTATGTTTCTTTTTTGCAGTCAGCGCGGATCAAAGTCAGACTAAACAAAACATGCAGTCTGATCTATATCAAGATCTTTAGGGGAAGTAATTTTCAACCTGGAAAAAAATCATGTACATTGTTGTTTTTTTTCCCCCATCGAATGAAGTTGTTCACAATAGCCATGGCATTTCGACAAATATTTAAACATACGATTAGGGGATATAATCTTTAACTATTTACCAAACGACAAAATTTTTGACAAGTCCAAATTGAGAGCATTTGTGACCCGTCACACGAAAAGGGACAATCTCGGAATTTCGTACATCAATTCAATTAGATGAAAACAGATCAACGATAGTGCAGGTCAATCTAAGTTGAAAGTTCAAAAAATGATTGTATAACTAGGTAGAATGACCACTTTTCATACAGAAAATATCATAAAAGCGAAAAGTGTCGACCCTGGTCAGACTGCGCGAATTGCGCAGTTTGACCAGGGTTGACACTTTTCGCAGTTCCCAGATTGTCCGTTTTTGCGTGACGGGTCACATTTACAGACAACAAACTGAGTGTAGCTCAAATGAATGCATTTTTTCTTTGATAGAGTAGAAAACACTGGTAACCAGTATTTTCTCCATTTCCCAAAATATTTCTTTCCCAATGGTCGTTAAAAACACCTGGGATAGTTCCTTAAAGGATTCAATGGTTATGGTTTGTAAAATATACTTGTGAAAAACAAGTAGATCTACAAAAGACATATTCTACTCAAGCATAAAAATCATAACAAAACAATCAAAAATCTAAAAGAAAGGGAATATAGAAAACAGAAAAGACATGTACCAGATAGAGAGGTGGAAAAAATAGAAAGAAAGAAAGTAAGAAAGAAAGAAAGAAAGAAAGAAAGAAAGAAAGAATTATTAGAATCCATATTTTCGTAACACGTCTCTCTTTCTCAACCTACCTTATATATATTTCTGTTACAAAATCCCTAGATCTACAAACAATAAAAGATATGAATTTTTAAAACAAAATTAAACAGCAATTAAACAGATATCACACAAATTTATACATTCAATCCAAATAAGGTTATAATTCGTCTACTTGGCTTACAATTTATAAGTGTTTATATACATTTTTTTGACAATAGAGAATAGAAATATCAAAGCGGTGTACATAAGAATTTTAAACCACTCAAAAAGGTTTACTTTTTTTTAGAAAACAAAATTTTAAACTGGTTAACTTTAGTCCTTAGGCTTCTACGTGCGACTCAATGACCTTTTGCGGACAATGTAGATCAAGATCAGACTGCACAGAAGGTGCAGTGTGATCTTTGATCTAGATAGTCCAATAAGGGGATATTTTCCCAAAATATACTTTTGCAAAAGCTACATTATTAGATTTTCGATCGGCTCGAAAGTTTTTTTCACTTTTTTAGCAGGCTAAGGGTTAAAAAAAAAAAAAAAAAGACGACAAAATAGTATTGCTTCATTTTTTTAATGTTATTGTAGATTTTAACTTTAGAAAACATTGTGGGAAAAGGAAGAAAATGCTGATTACCAGCATTTTCTTCTTTTTCCTAAAATGTTTTCAAAAGCTTTCTTCCTCGGGGTCGTTTCAAGACAAGTGTGTGTGTGAATGGGTTGGTATAAAAATGTTATGATTTTTAACCGTATTGACTAGTTGACAAGTTTTATTTACCGATTTTCTAAACCAATATTGAATAAAAAAAGGTCATATAAATATCAAAGTGGAAATGAACCGTTCAAAAACGATCGGCAAAAGTTAACCTTTTTGAAAAACTTTAAAATAACTAATTCATAACTCCATAAAATATTATTGCAACAGTGAACTTAAAAAAAAGAATCTTTTAAAATATACAAGAGGTGCGTAGCCAGGATGTAGTATAGATGAAGCCAAATTTATTATTGATTATTATCTTCTTCTTCTTCTTCTTTGTCTTCTTTATTTCCCCTCTCTCCCTCTCTCTCTCTCTCTCTCTCTCTCTCTCTCTCTCTCTCTCTCCATCTCTTTCCATCTCTCTCTCTCTCTCTCTCTCTCTCAGTTTACTTATATCTTTCTGTCGTCGTTCTTCCTCCCGCAAAATAGATGTTAGCATCTTAGAGCCAAAGAGCCCAGCATAACTTTATCATTTCTTTGGACAATGTAAATCAAGATAAGACTGCTTTTTACAGTCTGATCTTTGATCTACATTGTCCGCAATTTATTTTTTTTTTTTGGCAAAAGCAATGAAATTATGAAGATTCGGTCTCTTTTCTTGAACTAGAAAGCGCATTTCTTTTATTTGTTGCTTCCACCAGGCTACATGCCTGGACAATCCTCACAAATTTACTTTTAACTGAAGACACAATTTAAGGCTTTTCCAAAATTTAACCCTTTCAGAACTTTTCAGGACAGCAAAGATCAAGAGCAGAGTGTACAGAATGTGCAGTCTGATCTTTGAATCTATACCGTCTGTAAATTGCATCGATTACGAATTTTCTTATCTTACACACATTTATAAGTATAGTTTGACGTCATATATGGCTTGCACCACGCGAAAAGGGGCATTCGGACATTTGCGTAAAGAGTCGTCTCGGATCAGCCTGCGCGGACTGCGCAGGCTGATCCGAGACGGCATGTTACGACTTCATTAGATTTTGTGCTACAGTAGACTTGGACAGAACAGAAAATTACATAAAAACGGAAAGTGTCGTTTCGGATTAGCCTGCGCGGACTGCACAGGCTGATTCGAGACGACACTTTACGCAGATGTTCGAATGCCCCTTTTCGCGTGGTGCAAGCCATATATGACGCCATCTTATACTACTATTGCAATCGGGAGTTATCTGTGGCAATTCCCACGTGTGCATGTATGACCGTGCTCTGGCAAAGGGGGTTTAATGCACATTAAACCAAGCAAGTCATCACTTGATTACGCATTTATAAAATCGATTTTGTAAAATGTTCACCCGACTGAGTCATACGGTAAAATTGTCCTTGAACATGCAGATTTTTTTTACACCAAAAAGTTTCAAAACATGTCAGCCTGGTCCCCTTTCAGAGAGCACAGGTCATGTATTTGATCTACACAGTCCGTAAATGTTTTTTTTTTTCAATTATCTGGTTCGTTTCATTTGTAGTTTAAGGTTTGTACATAACTACTTATGGCAGATTTGCACCTATCCATATTTTAGATGAGTTTTGTTTACCAGTCCTTTGCACAAATTTCTTCCCAAGGTATTAATTTCTGTTCCACAAAACCATTGTAAAAACAGTGATCAGCGATGAGACACGAATGAATTCTTCCGCAATGACTATCACCAATCCCCAAAGAGAAATTGGTCGAGTTATGGATTCAACCTATGACTTCATGGTCTCAAATCCTCTACGCTACCATCAAGCCATTTAATGCATGAGTACGTAATAATAATAATAAAAAAAAAAATGAGACTAAAGGAGAAATTTTTCCCTACGAGCTAGTTCTGCTTTCTCTGCAGTGCTTTTAAAGGTCTGGCACAGTATTTAAAGAAAAATTCATGTGTGAAAATTAATGGATTAAAGCATGCATAATTTAATGAAAGAAGCCTTTTCAGGTCTTGTGATTCCTTTCATGAACCCTTGTGCGCGACTCGATGGCCTTTTGCGGACAGTGTAGATCCAAGATCAGACTGCACAGAACGTGCAGTCTGATCTTGAATCTACTCTGTCCGATAAGGAGATATTTCCCCTCAAAAGTAATTTTGAAATAGCTAAATTCAGGATTTTACCGTCAGCTTGAACGTTTAAGTTATTTAGCGTTAAAATTAAAAGCGTTAAAATTTGATATTGCGAAGAGTGTATGTCGTATTTTTTTTTCAAAGACCTGTATGTTAAATCCTTTTAACGCCGATGGTGAAAGTTGGGGTTTTTGCGGTCGACATAGATCAAGATTAGACAGCACAGCATGTGCAGTCTGATCTTGGATCTATCCCGTCCACTTGTTTAGTCAGGCTTTTAAGAAGAAATAAAATCTTTCCCAGTTACTGTATTTTCAACCGTAGAAAGAGGACGAGTTTATATATATATATATGAGCCATGCTCTAGAAAAAGGGGGCTTAATGCATCTCCGTGATGCATAATACCAAGCAAAGGATCACATACTTATGGATCCATAATAGACATATTTTTTAACAACCAACTTAATCATGAGGTAGACTAGGCCTTGGACATGCAGAAAAGTGATCAATAGCGAAAAGTTTCGGCCCAGGTCAGCCTGCGCGGACTGCGCAGGCTGACCTGGGTCGATAGTTTTCGCAGATGCATTAAGACCCCTTTTCACAGAATATGGCTCATATGTTTAAGTTATGCGAGATATTTGATACATCTGCTTTCTGCACGAAACCAGAAGAAAATATTTCAAACTAGTTAAAAATAAAAACATTTGCAGACTTCAAATTAAATATGGTTCAAATGATGGAATTTTGGCTTTAAAAGTGTAGAAAACATTATGGGAAAAGGAGGAAATTTGGTTACCAGCATTTTCTCTTTTTAATACAATGTTTTTAAAATGCTGCATTATCTTGGTCGTTAAAACTCAGAACTGTTTGGCAATGGAACACTAACTAACGTTTTTTTATTTTTATTTTTACGGGGTCCTGCGTGGCTTAATGGTAAAGTATGGGACTCGTAACCTGCAGGCCCCGGGTTCGAGCTTCACCGGAAGTACTTGGTTTTTCGTGTGTGTGTGTCATCGGGCAAGATACTTCACAGCCCCAGCCTAGTACTGGTAAAATCCGGGACTTCTATGAATATCAGAGCTGTCTCCATGATTTGACTGAAATAATTTTGAAGTCGGCGTAAAACACCATTTAGTCATATTTTTTTTCCCATAACTAAAGTGTAACATTTAAACATTCACCTGTACTATCAATGTTTTTGACCCGTATACTGCATTTACACTCTCTGACGTCATTTGCTAACCAAGATAAGAAAATATAGTTAGTTCATTTATTAGGTTATTCAAAATATAAAATTATTCAAACTAATGTATTCTTTTTTGAAAACACGTGATTTCAAACATTGTGAATAAGTGATAAATTGATCGTTACGAATTATTTCTTCTTTAAATGTAACTAAAAAAGGCTTTCAAATGTGGTTCTTGCAAGAGACGCAAAAGGTCACATAAAGTCAAAAGACGTATTTTCCCTCTTTTTTTTTCTTTAATTCTCTCGGCGCCAAATGTCATTCGGCAAACCTCGCGTAATCCGCTGATCAAATCCTTCGACTGTATCACTATGGCTGATATTCACCTACACGGTACATTTCTTTGCCGGATATACGCTGCTTTTTCCGGTTCGTAAAATGGTAATGCTCCAGTTCAAACAAGAAAACACGAGTCAATTTTCTATCAAAAAGTTTCCAAATACATTTCCGTCGAAGAACATTCTGTACATACAGTTTATTTACGTGGCCTATCCATTCCGTTGGCAGATTTCACCGATAAGTTGAAAGATGTGAATAACTTTACCGTGGCTGTTGACGTGGTTGCTGATCGATTTACATGGGCGCCGCCATGTTAAAGGGGATGTGATTGAGAGTACTCCAAAGTGGGTCCTTGATACAGACAAGGTTAGATGAAGTTACGGAATAAGCCGAGTGGTGACGAGTGCGCTAAATGTATGACTCGGCCTCTTTCGACGGTTTAAATTACAATTCGCTAAAAACATCAAACGATTCCCATCTTATAGCCTTGAATTTAAACAAGCGGACGGTATAAAACAAAGTGAACATTTGCGCCGTCCGATCTTTATCTATTCCGTCCGCAAGGCACTTGAGACATTCTCTGGCAAAACGGGCGGGGGGCGGGGGTTTGATGAATCTCCGTGACGCATGATACCAAGCCGGTATTCATAATCATGATTATTGATTCGTAAAATCCATTTTGTCCAACAATCAACTGAATCATGGGGTAGACTGGTCCTTTGATTTGCAAAATCAAATGCTTAATAGCAAAATGTTTCGACCCATGTCAGCCTGCGCGGACTGCGCAGGCTGACATTGGTCGAAACTGTTTGAGAATACATTTAGCCCCTTTTACACAGAACATAACTAATTTATTTCGGCTATTGCGCTGAAAAGGTTTAACAGTTTTCATATTCTTTTATCCTTAGCTCTCAAATTACAATTATGGGAGGTAATGCTTTTGAAATGACGTGGCAAAACATCTGTCTGTTATGAACTTGAATCTCCTGTTGGCTGTTGGTCATCTAGGCGTCCGGCAGGGTCAACTTTGGCCAGAGACCCTTTTGCGATGGACGATTGACCTTTCCGCTTGTTCGGGTAATGTTTCTTGAAATAGTCAGGTTGATCCACTTCACAAAGAAATCTGACGAAATCTGGAAAAAAAAATGAAAGTAACCGATATTTGATGGAATTGACCTTATACCAAAACAATCCCGTGTTTAAACGAACATAAAGAAGAATGCTTTTGAAAACATTGTGGGAAAAGAAGAAAATGCTGGTAACGAACACTTTCTCCTTTTTTAACAATATTTTCTACATTTCCAAAGAGGAATTTCAATGCAGCTCCGTTAGGCATTACAGCAAGCAAGTCATCACACTATTATGTATCAATAAAATCCTTTTTTTTTTTTTCCGAAAAACCGACTGGATCATGAGGTGGATTTGTCCTTTAAATCGCAGAAAATTGACGAATAGCAAAAATTTTCGATCCAGGTCAGCCTGTGTGAACTGAGCAGGCTGACATGTTCGATACTTCATTTGCAGATGCATTGGGCCCCTTTCCACAGTGTATACCTTATATGGCATGCAACACGTGAAAAGGGACATTCGGACAATTGCGTAAAGTGTCGTCTCGGATCAGCCTGTGCAGTCCGCGCAGGCTAATCCGAAACGACACTTTCCGTTTATATTTAATTTTCTGTTTTGTGCAAGTCTAATGAAGAACAAAATGTATTGTAGTCGTAAAGTGCCGTCTCGGATTAGCCTGCGCGGACTGCGCAGGCTGATCCGAGACGACACTTTACGCGAATGTCCGAATGCCCTTTTCACGGGTTGCAAGCCATATGTCATTGACAATGGCATTTATTCTTTTTTTAGAAGACAATATCTAGTCCCAGCCGAAACCTTTAGCAGTTGACTGATAATTTGTCCAAATGATGGGACTTGTCTATTAAATTGTTGAAAACATATATCAGAGGATAAGGTGGAAACGCTGGTGGGAAGATTTTAAAAAATTTAAAAAGCCTTCTTTCCCTGGGTCGTTCAAAATGATGAGTGAGTGAGTGAGTGAGTGAGTGAGTCAGTGAGTCAGTGAGCGAGTGAGTCAGTGAGCGAGTGAGTCAGTGAGTCAGTGAATCAGTGAGTCAGTAAGTGAGTGAGTGAGTAGGAGAGTAGAGTTGATAGTTAAGTTAATGAATGAATGAATGAGTGAATGAATAAATGAATGAATGAATGAAGAATGAATGAATGAATGAATGAACGAATAAATCTGTCTTACGATATTTTGCTTACCGTCCATATCTACTCGACCGTCGCCATTTTTATCCATTAATTCAATTAATTCTTTCGATTGTTTATGTGTCAATGGTTCTCCGTACTTCTTCAATACTACTTCCAACTCTGTAAATACACAGGAAAAGAGTATAATAAATAAATAGATAAATAAATAAATAAATATACATTTCAAAGACTGAAAAGATTCCGTGTCATGCATTATTGGATTAAGAAGAAAGAGAGAGAGAGAGAGAGAGAGAGAGAGAGAGAGAGAGAGAGACGTTCAAATTTAAAAAAGATAAAAAAAAAAATTATGGAGAATCCGGGTATCGATCCCGGTACCTCTCACATGCTAAGCGAGCGCTCTACCACTTGAGCTAATTCCCCGTATGTGAAATGTTGCGGTCACGGAAGTAGTTTATCTATTTTGTATCGCTTTATCATTGTGATATCATCTCTCCATTGTGCTATAAATAAGTGATGTTCTTGATGTGTATACAGATATATAAGCTGTTATGGTACAGAAAGTCATCACATAATATTATTATGGATACATGAAATCAACGTATTCTAGTAATCTTGAGGTAGACTGGTCCATTGACTCGCAGAAAAAAGACCAATGGCAAAATGTTTAGATCCATGTCTGCGTGGACTGTGCAGGTTGACATGAATCGATCTTTTTTGTTTGTTTGTTTGTTTTATTTATAGATGCATTAAATCCGCTTTTCACAGAGCATGACTTAAATAGTTATGCCGAGGAAAGAACCAGAATAGACCCCGATACCTCTAACATGAGCAGAAAGAGCACTGTACTACTTGACAACGGAATTTATTCGTTAGAAGAGAGCACTTTTTTCTCCAGAACACTATTTTAGCACCCCTTAACCTCCCCCCCCCCATAAAGAAACAATTACAGTGTCGGAAAAAGAAAACCCAGAGTTAACCCATTACCAAAATGGCAAAATTTTAGACTTACCCAAATTGACGACAGTTTTAGACGAAAAATTACATGTAGATCAAATAAATGGAATTGTCTCTGAAAAGTTGGAAAACACTGTGGGAAAAGGAGAAAATGCTGGTTACGAGCATTTTCTCCTTTCCCCACAATGTTTTCAAAAGCTTTCTATGGGGTCGTAAAAGATTTAGGATCATGTGGTCAAGGGTTGGAAAAAATGTGTTTAAAAAAAAGTTGAAGAAAAAAAAAAATGGAAAATCCGGGTATCGATCCCGGTACCTCTCACATGCTAAGCGAGCGCTCTACTACTTGAGCTAATTCCCCGTCTGCGTGAATCTGCTTATATAAAGGATATGGTATTCTCGTTATTGGAAGCCGCTCGAAAGCGGCTTCCAGTAGGTATGTACCTAAACTATTTACCATGTATCGGTAATTATTCGACTGATTATAATTTTTGGAAAGTTCCTAATAATGTCGTGTCAGTGTTACAAAATTACTCCACATGACTCTTTCTCATATATTCAATCAGACCTACATGAACATCAAGTCTGGTTTTCTTGCAATATAAGTTCATTCTCAAATAACAATGAAAATACAGAAAAATAAACTTCCTTTTATTGGCTAGTCCCTCGAACTTTTCCAACTTAAAGGATTCCTTTCTTGTTCCCAAACGAAATTATAATGCTTTCCGTTTATCATAGGCTCTCCCACCTCTAAAAGGTTTTCGCATTTGTCTTCTTTTTTGCAAAACAAACTAATGATAATTATGAGATGGAGAACATCTTAGAATATGATAATCAGAAGCAGTTTTATGTACAAGTGTTTCGTCCAGTTTTAATCTGTAAAGATAATAGGGCGGTTAACCTTTGATCAAGGTATAGATTGGTTACTTCCCTACACAGTAAGAGCTAACATCAGCTATTTATAGAATAGGCCTACTTGTGAAGAGATAACCCTTTTTCTTCCCTTTGTCGACACTTTAGCCTCATGGAATTTTGTAACACGGACGATCTACCTTATGAGCCCTGTAAAATTTAGCATTTAATGTATTGTGTGTCGAAGCTGTTATGATCAGACTGTAAGTTCTGTACAGTAAGGTCCTGATCTAATACCCGTGAAAAATGTATGGATCGTGATGTACGTTGTCCACAAAAAATATCAAAGTTCTGTATAGTGCTCTAAGAGTTGAAACTGTTCGAAAATGACAGAAATAGATCAAGATCAGACAGTAAATAGCCTGTGTGATATTTTTAAATATTTTATAAGATATTGTAAATGTAAAAATTTCTTGTTTCATTTTCCTTACTCAGTATATTAATTTCATTCGGTGTACTTGAAAGGATAAAGTCATTACCAAATCTATCACTGTGCATATACGAGGGTTGTTCGGAAAGTTCGTAGAATTTTGTCATAAATCACACAATATTCTCAGTATTACAAAGAATTTTATACCTACTTAAATTTCAACATCTCTTCTATAAATTCTATGAAAACCAAAACGATGCTCTACATCACACGAAAACTATGTCTATTTAAAATGAGTATGTTAGAGGTACCCAGAGCACGCCGAAGTCAATATGACGTCGCGTAATCATCAAGCGTAGTTTACATCAAGCACTTTCTCAACATAGTCACCAGCAATATCTATGCATTTCTTATGTCTGGTCATCCATTTGTTGTAAGTTTCAATGTACCAGTCCTCAGTTAGTGACGATACAACAATTTGAGTCTGTTTTGTAAGTTCCTCTGCTGAATCGAATCGCTTTCCACGCAAACTCGCCCATAGCCAACTTTCGCAGACATGTAAAAATCGATTTCTGCCTATTTTACCTGTATTTTTTTTATATAGAATTATGAAGGGCCTTGGTAGATAAACGCTTATAACTTCATCAATTTTCAGAATTGAAAATTATCTCAAGTGAGGTAAGAAAATTCAATTTATTCTCTTTCAAATGAACTAAATTTCATAAATTTCGTAAAGGAAACTTTTGGTCCTTTTTTAACTTTAAAATTGTAGGTATGGTTTATATAGAATAAAGAGGAAAAATACATTTTCCGAAGTTAAAAACTGAAATATTTGTTGAATTTTCTTTCTTTGTGTTGAAAAGTCAAAATTATCTCAAGTAAAGTCATTAAGCTTATTCATTTCTCTTTAAATTGGTATAATTTTGAGTCATTTAAAAAAATTAACTTTTGGTCCTTTTTACAGTTTTTTAATGCCCCTATCCAATTTTTTTTCTTTTTCCGCGATCGCTCGGATTGTGCTGGATTTTGCCGATGATGGCCGAGTCTAACTGTTAGATAAGCTGCCTGGGTATCTATGCTGTGTTACGTAATGTTGCATTGACAAACGGACCCCCTACTATGTTTATGATATACGTGTATCCACATGATTATAAACTGGAATCTATACCCGGGTTGTTTGATCATGACAGAATCCCCAAGATATTTTATTATGTATCTTATAGATCTAATAAAAGACCAGAATTTGATATTTATGACATTATTTCCATGGATTTACAACCGCTGAGATTAAGATTTGAAATTAGAAAATGTACATTTGTTATTTTTTCCACTCTTCAACCTTTAGATATTAATGCCGTTTTTAAGGTATTTTCTGGCGACAGCTCACAAATTCATGTTTCCTTGCCATTATCAAACCGGTCCTTGACCTGTCACATCATAGAGTATGCTTTTGTAACATTGAAGAAAAAGGTTTAAATGCCGGTTAACAACAGTAGTAGGGTGTAATTTGGGACCTTCGGGAGTGTACTTTTAGATTAAAAATTATTATAAATAATCTCATTTTGCCCATACGATTTTTGTATGAAAAAATCTATTTCCTCATAATTCTAAAGAAAATAAATTTCATTACCCCACTAACCAACACATTGATTAACAACGGCGTCCACTAACCAACGCATTGATTAACAACGGCGTCCACTAACCAACACATTGATTAACAACGGCGTCCACTAACCAACGCATTGATTAACAACGGCGCCCACTAACCAACGCACCAACTAATATATATCATGGCCCCCATGTGTCAACGCAAGATAAGTCTATGCATGAGGGACTAACATAATTACTATATCCATTTTACATAAATTCAAAAATAAATTAATGGATAAAATTTTTTGAATTTTTTAAATTTTAAGTCATAAAATAATTCAAGATGGAGGTGCAAGATAGATTTTTACATGAATTAGAAAAACCTGATTATATTATTGATGATGAAAATGGTTACACTATCACTAAATGGTTAACTAATAAAGAGCTTAATAAAGAAATACAAAGGATTTCTAAAAAATATAAAGGAAAAGTATTAGAAAATAAATACAATTTAAGTTTTTATTCTTCTCTTGATTTTTTAGAATTACATATTATTAAAAAACATATTACCCATAAACCTGTTTATGATGATATATATATGATAAAGTATATTTTCCTGGTGTATGTAGTGAATCATATGCTCGCTCTTTAGTTAAAGTAAAAGCAGCAATTTATTATCATTATAGTAAAAAAATATATGAAGCGAGAAAAACTGTCTTTCCCCTTAAAATGTTAATTGGTATTATGAATAATAAAACTGCACCGTTTTATTATATGAAAGGTACTTATTGGCTTAGTATTTCTTTAGGAGATCTTAATTATTTACATCATTATGAACATGATATTATTAATTTATATTGCCATAATGATACTTATAGTCCAATTAGTTTAGGTATATATGAAACCCGTACAGATTACTCACCATTTATAGAATTTACTCAATTCCATTTTGAAGCAATTATGCAAGTTAAGCCTGTGATGCCACCAAAAAAAATTAAACAAAAAATATTTCTAGAGAATGAATGTTGTATATGTAAAAATGCTAAACCTAATATAGCATTTGATTGCGGGCATCTATGTATATGTGAAAAATGTGATGGAATGTCTAGCTTAAACATATGCCCTATATGTAGAAAGTAATCTTTTGTTAAAAAAAATTTTTTTGAATTTAATAATATTTTTATATAAAATAATTAAAAAATGAGCGACCAACCTATAAACATCGATTTTTTAACTAATAGAGAAAAAGATATTATTTGTGGTTCTTATAAGATAAATGAGGAATTTCCAATTAGCTCTATACATAATGTTTTATCAAGATATAAAGGTCTTTTTTACCATATTTATAGTAATAGCTTAGCAACAAACGATCAGTCATTTCCATTTGATTCTGTTTTAATATATATAAGAATATTTGGAAATATAAGGAGACTTAACACGTTTCAGTTTAAAATTTATAATAATAGTCCTGAATTAATAAAGGAATTAAATGAAACAATAGAGGCGATTAAATATTATTTTAATTATTGTTTTCCTCCTTGGCGTTTAAGGCGAGAAAAAGTGGTTTTAATAGAAATAGCAATATTTAAAAATTTAACTTTGTTGAATGAATTTGACTCTGGTTATGAAGATCTTGAAAACTATATAAACTCTTCACCATCTGAATCCGAAGAACTCGATGAACTCGATGAATCCGATGTACCCGAAGAACGTAAAGAACAAGAAGAACCTACTATAGTTATCACTAACGGTTCAAAATTATTTTACTCAGAATCTTGCATCATATGTGATGAAGTTAAACCTAATGTAATATATTGCAACTGCGGTCATGTATCAATATGTGAAAAATGTAATGAACTTGCAGATAATAAATGTCCCATATGTAGAACAGAATCTTATGTTAAAAGAATTTTGTAAAATATTTAAAAATGACTAAATAAATATATAATATATTTTTTATAATATATTATATATATTTACAAGTCTAATTCTATCAAAATAGATATGTAAGCGTGTGTTACATCTTGGTTATCTGTTCTCGAAATAAAGTTTATTATGTCGCATTGATTTACCTCCAACGCCCTTGGAAAAGTCGTACAGCTACAAATTTCACGCGCTTTTTTAATAATAGAGTAATCAACCTGTTCATTTCCGTTTACCGTTATATTAATTTTTACCTTTTCTGGCGCATTACGATCCCTTTTAACGATTGTTAAACTTCCACTTATAATTCTACCTGACACATTCATACAATAACCCCCTAAACTATGTCTTTTACCAGAATTACCATTACCGAATGAAAACTCGTAATTACCGTTTGTAATTGATCCCTGTTCTTCGGCCCACACGGTTATAACAGGTTTTGGTTTATATGCTCTGAAGAAACGCTCCATATATTCTCTAGTGACAGCATCTTTTTCATTTCTTGGGTCCGCAATATTATATATTCTTAAATTATTCATATCAATATTTTGGTTTACTGTTAGTTCCCCATTTGCTTTCATTGAGAAAGATTTATACATAGCCCCTTGACCACCTCTAATATTTTTAACGAGGTCATCAACATAACCTTTAGTGGTAACCGCATCTTGGGATATGGGGTTTGATAATCCAGTAATCTGGTTACCACTCATATCTATTCCACCATCTATTGAATAGGACCCATCTTGTTTTCTCGTTAAAGCTTTTTCACCCGCGGTAACTCTCTCAATACTAGTATCCACGTAAAACTTATTAGAGGCTTGGTCGTGTCTCGTGGGGGTTCCGAGATTGTTAATTACTCGTCCTCCCATTGAGATTGCATCATCTGCCTCATACCACCTTCCATCTTTATAAACGAAGGCTCTATCAACATTATCCACATAATTTTTAGTAGCAGCTTCACCCGGTTCTTTTGGGTCCTTAACATTTCTTATCGCATTAAAACCCATATTTAAATATCCAGTAAAGTGGTATCCACCGTTTTCATTCAACAACCCTGAGTTGGCGTCAACATAATCCTTAGTTGCAACATCATGAGAATTTACTGGGTTACTAACCCTCGTTAATGTATTACCGTTCATGTCTATGGAACCGGTAACAACAGTTGTTCCATCTTTACGTAAAAAAACATTATTTATGTAAGCGAGTGACACACCATCACCGCTTGTTTCACCATCATCTTTCATTCTTCCGAATTTGTCAACAGGCATTTTTTATATATACTAAAAAAGTTTATTTAAAACATTTTGAAACTGCTTACCTCTTGATAACTCTTTTAGAATGTATAAACATAAATGACCGCAAAATACTTGCCCAGCTTGTTGTAATTGGTCAGTATTGTACTGTATTGGACTTTTTAAATAATCTCGAATTTCAATAGGTGGTTGTATACCATAACTATCAAAATAAATTTTAGTTTTACCATTTTTATACCAAGCGACCCAATGTGTACCAGGACCATCACTTTTATCAAAGTTTACTATACCACATTCTTTTTTACTCGGTTTTCTCGGTAGTGAGTCTAGTAAAAAAACTCCTCTAAAATAAGGGATCTTTAATTTTTTAACGGCATCCTCTAATTCGAAATTGTTCAGCGGTTTATTCGGTAAAATTACGTTTTCAATCGAAATATTTGTCATTTTTTTTATAGTTAAATATTTCTAATATCTTTATTGTCAACCCACGAATTAAATTCATCGGGATAACCTTTCCACTTCACGAGAGATTTCTTTTTTCCTTTTTTAATAACCTTTTCTATCCTATACACCTCTTGACTAGTTTTCTGCAGTTCAGGTTCATAAAAGGTACCTTGTATTTCTTCTCCATTAAAATCTTTAATTTTATATGTTATAGGTGATGTATGTTTAACCTCAGAAACTGTAAAAACCTCCTCAGTCCATCTTGTTGTATAGTCTTTTTCAAAAGTCTTTTTCTTTTTAGTTATCCTTACTTTGTCTCCAACAGAGAAATTAGGATTAGAGTCTCTTATTTCAAGATTATCAGGGTAAAGATTTCTCCAAACTCTCGTTTCATTTTCTTTTTTACTAGCGTTTACCGGAGTCATCTTAATAGATGAATGCCTCGTGTTATTATATTCTTTAACTAAATCCGGTAGCACATTAATGTAAACGTTTGTAGAGTTAGCGGAGAAATACTTCCACATTTTTTCTTTCATTGTTCTAATCCATCTCTCAACCACACTAGATTTTTCCTCATTTTCGGTAGAATATAATTCAACCAAGTCTTTTACATCTTTGTTATAAAACTCTTTACCCTTATCCACCCACATTTTTTCAGGTTTTCTCTCCTTAAAAATACTTTTTAATGCTATAGCAACAGATTTTCCTGTTTTATCTTTTAATGGCACCAGATATCCATATTTAGAAAAGATATCAATGACAGCGAGAAGGTATTTAACACCACGATTAAGCTTAGAAAATGCTTGCATGTCTACTAAATCCGCAGCCCATATCCTATCTATACCGTTTACTCTAACTCTCCTTTTCTTAAAATTTCTTTTTACGGGTTTATGTAATTCTTCAGCTAAATTTTTTTTTTTACTCCCATTCCAAATTTCATTTTAGTTCCAATGAGCCTACTTACCAAACCTCTTTCCATTTTTTCTCTAATACTAGGATTGTAAATACCTTCTAACTCCGTTAACATATTCTTATCACACACTGCGTTTCTTGTAGCAGTATCATTGTGTTGAAGATAGCAAACATCATGATTATAAGCGGCTTTATCAACACGGTTTATAGGTTTACTCCATTCCTTCGGTGTTAAATCTGGATTGAGTCTTTTATTTAGTTTGGTACCTGGCCCTGTAAAGTTGTGCCCTGGTAGATGCATTTCAACGGGTAAATTATTTATAAATTTGTTTAATATACTACTCCCGGAGGTTTTTTTTTTATAAATTGTGATTTAGTTATTCCGCAAATAACACATTTCCCCTGCATCATATTTCTACCATTTTTAGAAACAGAATATTTTATATTATTCGTATCTGTATGTTTTTTACATTTAACGCAATACATCTTGTTTTATATATAAAAAATAAAAGTATTTAAATAAAAATGGATATTATGGACTTATCATGGAATGAAGTAGTACCAAAGAGATTTAATCACCCCCTTTTACCGAGAAGTATTAGGGGTTTAATTGTAGGTAAATCAGGATGTGGTAAAACTACTTTATTGTTAAACCTTTTACTCAGACCGGGATGGCTTGACTACAACGATTTGAGTGTTTTTGGAAAAAGTCTTTTTCAACCAGAATACAAAATACTAAAAAAGGCTTTTGAAGAGAAACTACCAAAAGAATATATCTTAAGATTGTTTAACATGCGTGATGAGATACAAAAAACAGACGCTCCACCATCGGTTTTAGTTGAAGAATGGGCTAAAACGCTTAAAGACAAATCGGGTATAAATTGCAACTTCTTTGAAAATGGTAGTGATGTACCTGACCCGAGAGAGTTAAACTCAGGAAATAAAAATTTAATGATTTTCGATGATTTACTTTTAGAAAAGCAAAATAAATGTGAATGTTACTACGTTCGAGGAAGGCATAGTAATGTTGACTGCTTTTACCTTTCACAGAATTATTTTAGACTGCCAAGGCAAACTATTAGAGAAAACGCTAATTTTATTTGTCTTTTCAAACAAGACCTAAAAAACATTAATCATTTACATAGCGACCATGTAGGTGAAGATATGCCTAAGGGCGAGTTTAGAGAATTTTGTAAAAAGGCATGGGAAAGACCACATGGTTTTGCTGTTATTGACTTAACCAGTGAAAAACGTAATGGGAAGTATAGAAGCGGTTTTGATAATTTTTACTTTCCTGGATTAGTAGAAGAAAAAAAAGTTGTACACACCTAAATAATATTTTCACTTTATAAAAATGGAAAAACTTTTAGAACAAATTGTAAAAAATACAAGCAACAAAACATCATTTCAAATTATAGTAAGCGACAACAAAACAAGTTTTAGAACAAGGTTTAATCCTCCAATTCAACTGGAAAAGGATAAAGTATACGAAATAGCTATGGTAAACCTTGAAACTTACTACTCTTTTCCAAACATTGATGAAACGAACAACACATTCGTTTATTCTCCAGACAATGGCACCACATGGAATAAAATAAAAATACCTGAAGGAAGTTACGACCTCGTTGACATTAATGATACGATTCGTCAGGAAATGAGAAAAAATGGTCATTACGATAGAGTTAATGAAGAGTATCCTATTAACTTTTCTGCGAACACTAATACCCTAAAGTCTGTTCTTATTATTGATGATGATTATCAAGTAGATTTTAATCAACCAGGTTCCATCGCTAAAGTATTAGGATTTACTCGAGCTAAATATTCGCAAGGATTTCACGAGTCAGAGAATGTAGTGAACATTCTTAACATAAATAGTTTACTCGTTAACATAGATATTATTTCAGGAAGTTACGTTAATGGTTCAACAAAAAATACTATTTACTCTTTTTTCCCAGATGTTGCACCTGGATATAAGATAATTGAGTCACCAGTTAATTTAGTATACTTACCAATAACGTTAGATGAAATACATAACCTAAATGTAAATATTACAGACCAAGATGGCAATTTACTAAATCTTAGAGGCGAAAATTTAACGATTAGGTTTCATATTAGAGAAGCGAGATGAGCTAAATAAAAAAATACTCGTATATAAAATGACAAGTTACACTAATGTTAAAGTAAATATATCTGAAGGGCAAAAGCAAAAACTTCAACATGCTGTTAAAGCTAGTTGTCCAGTAAGTATTCGTTTAGGTCATGGAGATTTACAAGGTAATGATGTTTTAGCAATTACCAATTCACAAGCGAAGAAAATGGCTAAAGCCTATGAGGATGGTGTGGGTATAACTATTAGAATGACTACAAAACAACTTAAACATAACATGAAAATAGAAGGGGGTTTCCTCGGAATGTTAGCGGGGTTGGCTGCTAGAGCTTTACCGATGCTTGCAAAAACCGTTTTACCAGCTTTAGGTGTTGGTGCTCTTTCTGGATTAGCCCAAACAGGTGTTCAAAAAGCTATGGGGTCAGGTCTTTACCTTAAAAAAGGAGGATGTGTTTGTCAAGTTGAAACTGATGGAAGTGGATTATACTTAAAACCATACAAAGGTAAAGGATTAGATTCCGTTGGTGATGGGTTGTATTTAAAGCAAGGAGGAAAAATGTATGATGGGAAAGGGCTTTTACTTGGGCCTAATAGTCCATTTGCTAATATCCCTATCCTAGGAGCTATATTGTAATATTTAAATATTATTTACAACAAATAAAAATGGATATTCATAAATTTGGTATAAAACCTAATATTACTACCCAACATAAAACTATATTTTGGAAACCTCATTTACATGAAGTAAGATATCCTCCCTTAAAGCAAGATTCTCTAAAATGGAAAATATATTCACAACAAGCTATCAAGATTCCTCCTAATGATGGTGTGAGAGTTCCGTTAGAATTTGGTTATATAGCTACACGAGGAGTTGTAGTGATATCTATTAGTAATAAATGGAAAGATAGTTTAACCATTTATAATGGTATACATCTTGATAATGATGTTAATGATATCTTAGTCTACATTTATAATTTCTCACAAAAACCAATCGAAATACCTGAGGGAGAGTTATTCTGCTATCTAAAATATTTGTCATAAAAAAAATATTATATTTATAAAATGACAGATACAAATCAGGAACACCCTAATAAATTATATCCCCCACTACCCAAAGAACGGGTTACCCCTAACGCTCCACCTAATGAAGATATTGAAATGGAAACAATGGATAATGGTCATTCTTATAGACTTAAAAAAATATCTGAGGTTTTAGATTTTCTCAAAAAGGAAATAACTGAAAGGGAAAGATTGAATAAGAAATATAGTAGGATGGCTAAAGCAGTTGATAATGTTGAAGGTGGATTGGTTGTTGTTTCACTAGCGTTAGGTGGTGTAGGTGTTGTTTTGCTTTCAACTGTTGCAGCGGCACCCATTGCTGTAGGTTTGGAAGTTGCTGCTGGTGTAATCGGTCTTTCTTCATTGGTTAGTAAAGTATTTGTTAGGAAAACTACTAATAAAGCTGAAAAACATCTAAAGATACAAACTCTTGCTGCTGCTAATCTTAATACTATAGCTAATCATGTATCAAAGGCTTTAATGGATAATCATATATCTGATGATGAGTTTAAGTTGATAATGGATGAAATGAATAAATATGAAGAAATGAAGAGTGAAATAAGAACTAGCTTTAAAAAGAAGGTAACACTTGAAGAAAAGGAAAGTTTGATTGAAAAAGGGAGGGAAGAAGCGAGGGATTCCTTTCGGAGGCTCGTTGAGAAAAATCATGGTGGAAAGCTTCCCTTTTAAGTTACCTAAATTACCAAGTTTTAGATGTAAATGTCAATGTGAAATAGGGGATAATGATGATGAATAAATATATAAGAGCATTATATATGCTCTTATATATTAAAATTGTTGTAAAAACTATGATAAAAACTGCGATAAAAACTACGTTAAAAACTGCGATAAAAACTACGTTAAAAACTGCGATAAAAACTACGTTAAAATCTATGATAAAATCTACGTTTAAAAAAAATGTTGCTAATTAAAAATGTCATTTCTAAAAATAACTGACCCTGTAAAAAGAGACTTAATTGTAAAAGAGTATCTCGAAACGAAAAAGAATATTCGAGATAATCTACTAGCAGAGAGAACAGGTGAACGAGAATTACAAACTGACCTTTCAAAGTTTTTTAGACCTATTACAGAAACGCAAAAAACTACAACAAAGGAGATTACAGAGGGGCTTAAACCTATTAAAGAAGGTATCGAACGGTTACCACAAGCTATTAAACTACCAGAATTTCCAACAATAGAAGCTTATCCCTCTGGAGAAAAACCAATTATTGAGAAAGAGGCATTAAAAGAACATAAAGGCACATTTGACATTGGGCCACTTGCAACAGAGTATCTAACAAAATATCGTGGTAAAGATATTGATAAAAAATATGGAATACGTGATGAAAATGGTAAATTTGTTATTGGTAACAAAACTGTCGTAATTGAGCATGATGATATTCTTATTGGTACAGAGTTATATAAAGGAACACCTGGTTTTTGGGAGTTAATTGTTGCTAAAGCCCCAAGATTAATTTATACAGATGAGGATAGGATGCAATATTATTATTTAATGGAAAAAACCAACGCTCTTTATCGAAATAACGACCCAGATGAACGATATCCTAAAAGTCCTAAAGGGGAAAAATGGACTAAAATTCTTAAACCTTTTTGGATTAGTATTAAAGAGCGTAGTGGAAAAGGAATTGTTATCCCATCTGACCCTAACGCATTATTAGAAAGACTAGACCTGTTGATGGCAAGTAAAGAAGCAGGTAATACAGGTGTAAGAAACGAGTTAGTAAGTATTTGTGATGAATAAAAAAGACAAGGTGTTATAAATTCACACTCTTATAAAAATTTAATGTCTTTACTATAAAAAAGATGATAATCACTAAGAAACATGGATTTAAAACAAGGTATTCATACGGTGGTTCCGGAATCTTTGATAGTATTGCTAACTTTTTAGCGAGGCTTTTTACTAGTAGTGCAGCTAAACAAATTGCGTCTTCTGCTCTTGATGTAGGAAAGAGTGTAGCTAAGGAAGGAGCAAAGAAAGCTCTAGAGGTTGGAAAAAGTGCAGCAGTAGAAGCAGGAAAAAAATTAGTTACGAAAGCTTTAACACCAAAATCGAAGCAAGTTTTACAAAAATATAATATAACACCAAAACCTAATGATACTCCTAAAACGCAAAGCATTAGCACATTAATCGATGGAAGTGCCATTGCTATTCAAGACTTAGTTAAAAGATTAAACAGTGGAGCTGGTATTAAAACAGTATGAAAAAAATAGATAAGTTAAGAAAATTATATTCATTATAAAAAAAAAAATGTCTAAATTAAGTTTTAATCCTGTAAATCATGAAAAATACAATAGTACTACTATTGAAATAATAGGCGCTTCTTTAAACATAGAAGAAGATTGTGATATCCTCGAAATTAATAAAACGAAATATGGTCGTAAAAGTGCTGTTGTGAAGTTATCTCCTGAAAAGGTAACCAAGATGAAAGAGATTGAGGAAAGGGTGAATAGATATTTAAAAAATCAAGGTATACCTGAAATAACACTTGTATACGGTAATAAAGTTTATCCTAAAGCTACTCTAGATACTGCAAAAAGCATTAAACTTCGAGGTGTGTATGTTAATAATATTAAAAAGTCTTTTCCCCAGCTTTGGTTTGTAATTTAAGTAACACAATTATAATTTTTATCTCATTTAAAAATTATAATCACTTTATAAAATGAACATTTTAAGAATCACCGAACCAATTCTAAAAGATGATAGTATTTATAGTTATGAATATCATGAGTATCCACCAGCCACCGGTATCAATCTTAACAACCCAGGAGAAATTAGGATTAACATTGATACTCAAGATATTTTTTATCATCCTAGTGAGAGTTATTTATTTATTACAGGCGAATTAGTTTTAGCAGCTGGTGGTAATTATGCTGCTAATGCAAATATTTCTTTAACAAACAATGGTCTCATGTATCTTTTTAAAAGTATTAAGTATCAACTTTCAAATATGGATATTGAATACATAATGAATCCCGGTCATGCTACTACAATGCTTGGGTTGTTAAAATATCCGGATGATTTCTCTAAATCACAAGGGTTAAATCAATGTTGGTATAAGGACACCACCACCGCTGCTGATTCTGACCCTGCTGCTGCTACCTTTAACTCAGGTTTTGCTGTAAGAAGAAATTATATTGTTAGTGATACGGTTCCAACTGGTAGATTTAGCTTCAGAGTTCCATTAAAACATATATTCGGTTTTTGTGATGATTATGATAAGATATTGTACGGAATGAAGCAAACTCTCACATTAACGAGAAATGATGATAATGATGCAATTTTTAGGGCTGCTGGTGTTGGTGTTGGTAGAATTAATTTACTTAACATATCTTGGTTTATGCCTCATGTGATGCCCTCAGATGAAGAGAAACTGCAACTTTATAAAATTATTGAGAAAAAAGAAAAAATACCAGTTGGATATAGAATGAGACAGTGCGACTCTATTACGGTTCCCCAATCAACATCATTTAGCTGGAGACTTGCTGTTAAATCATCACCTGAAGTGCCACGTTTTATCATTGTTGGTTTTCAAACTGGTAAAATCGGTAACCAACAACAAAATCCAGCTATATTTGATCATATAAACGTTAACAACATTTATGTTATGTTAAGTTCTACTAGATATCCCGCTGCTGATTATAATCTCAGTTTTACAACAAACCAATGTAGTAGAATGTATGGGGACGCTTCTCTATTTAGGTCTAAGTTTTATAACATGAATGAAATGGTGTCAAACCCTAACATTAGCCCCTCAGATTACAAAGCCCTTTATCCCTTGTTTTTGTTTGATGTTTCCAAACAGAGTGAGAGATTGAAATACTCTACCACTGATATCCACATCAAAGTGACTTTTACTCAAAATGTGCCTGCGAATACAGAGGCATATGCTGTTGTTATTTCTGATAGGTTAATTAACTTCCAGTCTGATGGAAATAAAATGAGTGTAGTGTATTAAGATTTCTTCTTTTTATATAAAAATGATAAAGGTTACAGATTTAAAAAAAATTCTTAAAGAAAATAATATAAATTTCTACTCATACTGGAATAAAAAGCGTTTAGTTGAGTTGGTGAAAGAACATGGATTGTTTCCGAGTGAATCACCTAAAGAAGAAAAAAGTAAAGACTCTAAGTTTGATAGATTAAAAACTATTATGAAAAATCCTAAGAAAGTTAGTTTAGAGGATGTTGAAACTGGAGAAATAAAAACCTTTCCATCCATTTATAAGGCAGGTCAATTTATAGACCGTAGTCCACAAACGATTGAGAATTGGAATGGAAGAATTTGGAAAGATAAATATAAGATTAACGTTTATTAATTTTATTATATTTATATACAGATATAATAAAATTTTTGATCATTCAAGTAAAAGATTTTAATTATCTATATCCTTTTATGTTACAATTGTGCCAAAATTTTTTTGTTATAAACTTTTTATTTAAATCTGGTTTGATACCCCTACCAACAAGTCTTTCAACTAACTCATATTTAACCATACTGTTTTCACTTTTTTCACCATGTATTCTGGTTACCTTGTTTTTAGATAATTCTACTAATTCAAGTTTAGTATATCTTTTCATAAATTCTATTTTATCATTTATTTCACATTTATTATTGGTATATCTATGTATAAGTTCTATTTTATCGTTCATTTTATATATTAATAAGATTAATATATATATAATTCAAAAATTTTTTGATAATAGGTTAAAGAAATTATATTTACTTTTATAAAATGTCGTGGCTTAATAGAATTTCTAATATAGCTAGAAGAGCTGCATCAAATGTTGGGAGGGTTGTAACGAATGCTATACCTCAATCAATCCAACGTAGAATCAATAATTTTACTAATTGGTTAACTGGTAATGTGGAAGAAAACCAAATACCACAAGTTTTTGATGAAATTGTTCAGAATGTTAGAGAGAATTTACCACCAAGACAACCGTTTGAGGTTAGAATAGAGCGCTCAGCATTTAGAGAGTTTGTTAATCAATATGTTATAGATGGTAGAGGAAATTATAATCCACAAAGATTTTTCGCAGAAACGTGGGAGTCTATTATAAATACTCTTCGAAATAATTTACGAACAAAGGTAAAACTTGTACTTAGGTGTAAAATGTGGTTAATGACAGATATTGATCAAGGTCCTGTGGAACGTGCTTTTCATAGTAGCCAACATTTAAATTTAAACAGTGAAGAAATAGAGGATTTATTGAACACAATGATAGATGAAGTTTTAGAAAATTTAGCTAATTTCCAAAGAGAAGGTAGTGGTTGGACTTTTGGGAGTATCGTAAAACTAGAAATACATACAGCTGCTTATGTTCCTTTAAGAGCTAATAGTTGGATACCTTTACCACCATGGATTGCTAACAAAAAAGCAGTTATCAATATGAAAAATGAAGATAATAAATGCTTTTTATGGTGTACTTTAAGAAATATTAATCCAAAAACTAAAGAAGAAGGAGGTCACCCAGAAATAGTTGACAGGGCTTTGAAAGAAAAGGAAAGTAGTTTAAATATGAAGGGAATCGACTACCCTGTTTCGCTTAAGGATATCAGTAAGTTTGAAACACAAAATCCTGAAATTAGTGTAAACGTATATAGTTATGAGGAGAACAAAAAATTCATTTATCCGCTTAGGCTTACAAAATGTGAAAAAAGTAAACATGTTAACCTTCTTTTAATTAAAAATGAGGAAAACATGCACTACGCTCTCATAAAAAACTTTAAAAGATTAGTAATAAGACAAATAACTAATAGTCATAACTCTAAAAATATAGAAATTTGTACACGTTGTTTGAGTCATTTTGGTAGTAAAGAACTTTTGGAAAAACACAAACAATATTGTAATGAACATGAACCTATTACTTTAGAGATGCCACCACCAGATACCTGGGTAGCTTTTAAAAACCATTCTAGAAAACTTGAGGTTCCCTTTGTTGTATACGCTGATTTTGAAAGTGTTTTAGAACCAATACACACATGTCAACCAAACCCAGAAAAAAGTTATACTATGCAATATCAAAAGCATATACCTTGTAGTTTTGTTTATATTATAAAATGTTTTGATGATAGTGTTAAAGCTCCTATATTAAGAAATTATGTTGGAGAAAATGCTGATGAAGTTTTTATAAGCTGGTTGAGAGATGATATACAAGAAATTCATCAAGAATATTACCAAAAACCAAAACCTATTGAAATTACAGAAAAGGAAGAAATGGAACATAAAAAACAAACACACTGTTGGATTTGTGGTGAAGAGTTCAATCATGCTAATTATAGAGTAAGAGACCATTGCCATTTTACGGGTAAATATAGAGGTGCCGCACACACTGAATGTAACCTAAACGCTAAAAATCCTAAATTCACACCTGTATACCTTCATAATCTTAGTGGATATGACGCTCATCTTTTTATTAAATGTCTTGGCAAATCTGAAGGGGAAATTGATTGTATTCCAAACAATGAAGAGAAATATATTAGTTTTAGTAAAGATATTTACGTGGGGAAAAATATAAAACATAAAATTAGATTTCTTGATAGCTTTAAGTTTATGAGTTCTAGTTTAGATAAGCTTTCGAGTAACTTAAAAGAAAGCCAATTAAAAATTTTATCGAGATATTTTAATGCTAATGAGTTATCTTTGGTTAGGAGAAAAGGAGTTTTCCCTTATGAGTACTTAGATTCATTTGATAAACTTAAAGATAAAGAATTACCACCTAAAGAAGCATTTTACTCTAGTTTAAACAAAGAAGGAATTAGTGACGAAGATTATGCTCATGCACAAAAGGTTTGGGAAACTTTTAACATGAAAACGTTGAAGGATTACTTAGAACTTTACAATAAAATAGATGTATTACTTTTAGCGGATGTTTTTGAGAACTTTAGAGATGTTTGTCGTGAAAACTATAATTTAGACCCAAGTTGGTATTATACAGCTCCTGGTTTAGCTTGGGATGCGGCATTAAAAATAACGAAAGTAAACCTAGAGCTTTTAAGTGATTCTGATATGCTTTTAATGGTTGAAAAGGGTATCAGAGGAGGTGTTAGTATGTGTAGTAAAAGATATGCAAAAGCAAATAATAAGTATATGGGTAAATTATATGATTCTAGTAAACCATCAAAATATTTATTATATATAGATGCAAACAGTCTTTATCCGTGGGCAATGAGTCGACCTCTTCCTACACATGGTTTTAAATGGATGACAAATAAAGAATTAGAAATTTGGCAAAAAATCCCATGTATATTAGAAGTAGATTTAGAATATCCGAGAGAATTACATGATTTACATAACGACTTTCCTTTAGCGCCTGAACGTTTAAAGATTGAAAAGGTAGAAAAACTTATTCCAAACTTAAATAATAAAGAAAATTACATTATTCATCATGAAGCTTTAAAAACATGCGTTGATTTAGGTTTAAAAATTACTAAAATACATCGTGGAATTAAGTTTGTGGAAAGCCCATGGCTTAAATCATATATTGATACAAACATTGAACTAAGAAAAACGGCTAAAAATAATTTCGAGAAAGATTTTTTTAAATTAATGAATAACTCAGTTTTTGGTAAAACTATGGAAAACCTGAGAAACAGAGTAGCGATAAAACTGGTTTCTAGTGAAGAGCGTTGTAAAAAATTAGTAGCAAAACCAAACTATAGCCACGCAACAATATTCGGTGAAAACCTAACAGCGGTACACATGAAAAAAACTAAGTTGGTATATGATAAACCTATTTACTCAGGATTAAGCATCTTAGATATTAGTAAAACGCATATGCAAAAAACTTATTATAATTACTTTAAACCTAAGTATGGTGAAAAGGTTAGAATGTGTTATACTGATACGGATAGTTTTATTCTTGAAGTAGAAACTGAGGATTTATATAAGGATATGGAGAAAGATGTGGTTGAAATGTTTGATACAAGCAATTATCCTAAAGACCATTTCTTAAAAAATGATTGCAATGCTAGAGTAGTTGGAATGTTTAAAGATGAGTTAGGTGGTGAAATTATGACTGAGTTTGTTGGCCTTGGAGCAAAAATGTATGCTTATAAAACTTTAGATGATATAGAAGATAAAAGATGTAAAGGTGTTAAACATTCAGTTGTTAAGAAAGAGATAACCGTTAATAATTTCAAAGAGTGTTTGTTTACAGAAAAGGACCAGTATAGAGAGATGAGTGTTTTAAGAAGTAGGGAGCATAATATATATACTGAAAAGTTAAATAAAAAAGCGTTAGGGTCAAGTGATGATAAAAGGTTTGTTTTGAAAGACAAGATTGATACTTTAGCTTGGGGGCATTATAAAATAATAATAATACTTAGCTTGGAGGCATCGTGAAATATAATTTAATTTTATGAATTAAATTATATTTATAAAAAAACTTCCTACACCTTGTTTAATACTTGCTTTTTTGCATTATTTGATATTTTTATAGGTTTTTTTCTTAGATTTTTAAAAAAATCTGATGAAAATACATTACAATCACTAATATCATCAAATATATGCATTACAATTTTGTATATTAATTGGTTTTTAGTTAATTTCCTATCTAATTTAATTCCTAAATTGGTTTTACATATAAATAATATATCTTTTTTAGAATTTCTTCCATACTTATAAATATTATCCCAAAAATTAATATTATAAATAGTATTTAATCTAAACATAGGGTCTATGGAATCTAAAATACTATTTACATAATTAGATAAAAGCATTAAAAATCTCGCTAATAATTCTTTATCTAAAATTAAATTTTTAAATTTATCTTTAACAGTATCCATGTTTATCAAATTCTCTTCCATGTTATCTATAGCCTTCATTAAACTTTTATTTTTATCTAAGTTTAACTCTTTTAAAAACTCTTTTAACGGCTCCATCTTGAATTATTTTATGACTTAAAATTTAAGAAATTCAAAAAATTTTTTCACTGTTCTTCATATGGGACATATGTTTAAGCTAGACATACCATCACATTTACCACATATACATAAATCTCTGCAACTAAATGCTATATTAGGTTTATCTTCTGAAAATATTTTTTGTTTTTTTGTTTTAGGTTTTAAGAAATCTATACTATAATAATCTCTATCTCTTATAACAAAAAAAGAATCATCAAAGTCACTTCCATTAATAAAAGTTATTTTACCTAATGGGCTAGTAATTTTAACGAGCGTAGCGTCCTCTCTATTACTTCTATCATAATTAGATAGTGTTACATTTTTCATTAATTCATCTATTTCATTTAATGCTTCATTTACATCAGGGTCTCCATATAAACAATCAAATGTATCACCAAATTCTATACAAGGTGAAAGATGGTTGGAATCTTCTAAATTCCTTTTAGATCCTGCTGTTATTCCAAGGTTAAGTTCAAAATCATGTTCTCTACAAGAGCTTACTTTATTTAGATAAGGAATTAAAAATTTTTCACTATTTAATCTAATATAAAACCAGTAAGAACCAACTCTTTTTCTTTGTTCGTTTTTATTATCATAAAGATCAACCCATATAGATGATCTATTTCCAGTATATTGCTCTATTTCTTTACTAAAACAATAATATATAACAGCTGCTGCTTTTTCCAAAGCGATGTGATACTCATTATGGCGAATATTTGGAAAATATACTTTTCTTCCTTCTTGACCTGGAATTTTGTAAATAGGTATTTCATTATATTTATTTTCAATATGCTCTTCTAAGTTTTGTAATTCATCAGAGGTAAGCCAATTTAGTACTTTTGCTTTAGGCGGCATTGTATCAAATACATCATAAAAAACTTCATTTGTATGTAAGTTTAACTCTTTTAACGGCTCCATCTTGAATTATTTTATGACTTAAAATTTAAAAAATTCAAAAAATTTTATCCATTAATTTATTTTTGAATTTATGTAAAATGGATATAGTAATTATGTTAGTCCCTCATGCATAGACTTATCTTGCGTTGACACATGGGGGCCATGATATATATTAGTTGGTGCGTTGGTTAGTGGGCGCCGTTGTTAATCAATGCGTTGGTTAGTGGACGCCGTTGTTAATCAATGTGTTGGTTAGTGGACGCCGTTGTTAATCAATGCGTTGGTTAGTGGACGCCGTTGTTAATCAATGTGTTGGTTAGTGGGGTAATGAAATTTATTTTCTTTAGAATTATGAGGAAATAGATTTTTTCATACAAAAATCGTATGGGCAAAATGAGATTATTTATAATAATTTTTAATCTAAAAGTACACTCCCGAAGGTCCCAAATTACACCCTACTAACAGTTTCTCCTTTTCTCGCAAAGTTTTTAAAAGCTCTGTGGGAAAAGGTAATACTTAACCCTGTACCACACAGTCCCGAGATTTAACGATCCTATAGTAGAAAGCTTTTGAAAACAACTTGTAAAAAGTTGTTGTATTTACTCCTTTTCTCGCACTGATTTTGATCCGTTTAGACAACTTTCTTCGTTTGAGTCAACTTTTATTTGTCTTAAGAAAATATCCTAATTTTAGACAAGTCTAAAATTCTGTCGTTTGGTGAAGGGTTAAATGACAAATTTAACCTACAAAATACGACTTCTGACGACCATACAGTTGATCTGTAACTTTTCCAATCAACGTTTTTTTTAATCAGTCAAACAGTTTCTCCCTTCTTTCAAGTGTTCCCCTTTTAACAACTTTATACATTAATTGTTCATTGGTAAGAAATAGCCTAAACAGTGAGGGACTAACTGTTGATTCTTCCATATTTAAAAATAAAGCATAACCGCGAAAAGGTTGTACCCATCTTAATGTATCAAAATATAGTTCAGTGCATAGATAGACCTAAGTTGTTCCTAAAAAGGAGTATGCAACTTTTAGACTCTCTTAAACTGGAAACATCTTGATAAAACTATTAATAGTAGTAGACATTGTGAGAAAAGGCGACATCGCTCATTAAGCAAAAGCGTTGCCAAATAGAAATCGGCGCCAAACAGTCTATGGAGTATTCGGAACAAAACATTTTCTCCTTTTTGTTCTATCAAAACCAACTTTAAATGGATGCTTTCTTATATGCTGAATTTGTAACTTTTCAATGTACTTTTACTCTATCGGTTCTGAGCAGTATTCAAAATCAATATACGTGCTATAAATCAGTTTTATTTCTCCTTCTTCCCCACTTTTTTATTTTTTCAATCGTAGGTAGTGGAAATTATACAAATCAAAACGATCAAACCACACACACAAATTATACTTTTTAAAATCTGACTAATTACACCATCAAGATATAACCTTTAGCTACTTACTAAACGACAAAATTCTAAGTTTTTTTTGCAAGTTGAAAGCATTTGCAGACGACAAATGTGGCACATAATGAAACTTGCTTCTGAAAGGATAGAAAACATTGTGAGAAAATGAGAACCTGTCTATCACAAAGATTTTCACCTTTCCGTGTGTTTTCAAAAGCCTTCTTTCTCAGGGTCGTAAAACCATGGATTTATTTGCTAACGTATTTAACGGCATATAGCACATTTTCCCATCAAAAGTTAAACTCGTTACCAAATGACGAAATTTTGGACTCAGCCAAATTAAAAGCATTTGCAGACAACAACTCAAATACAACTAAAATGATAATGGCTGTCTTTAAAAAAGTAGAAAACATTGTGGGAACAGGAAAAAATCCTGGTTACAAGAATCTTCTCCCTTTCCCACAAAGTTTTCAAAAGGCTTTTCTTTCAGGTGCGTTAGACTCGGGAGTGTATGAATACTTTAGTGTTAAACCGGAACTCCCAGAACGCCGAAATTTCTGCTGTATTAAGCAACCTGTTCATATTGCGATATCAAGGATTTTTTTAATAAAGAAAATCGACGTATAGAGTCGATTTGGACCAAGATTAGACTACTTGTTTTTTGCAGCCTGTTATTATTCTACACTGTCAGGAAAAGTGCATTTGGACAGATTAGATTTCAAGGTCAGACTACTTTTTTTTTGCACTTTATTAATTACTGGTCTACATTGTTAGCAAAAAGTGCACTTAGTCGCAAAGAGCAGTTTAAGGACCGAACAGTAGGGATCAGTTAATGTTTAAGAGAATCCAAACTTAACCCTTAAACTGAAGAATGAGTTCATTACAAACCGACAAACAAAGCCCAAAATATAACAATTTCAATGGTCTTTTCCTAAGAAAAATCTTGCTGTATCTGATGACTAATATTGTGAGCAGTCTGATATGGGTGCACATTCTGTGCAGTCTGATACTGATCTTCAAGGGCTACACTGTCCTTTTAGCAGACAAAGGGTTTAGGTTGAAATCCGAAAAAAAAAACCGCCAGGGCAGATATACAGTCTAGGCAAGGATTGTAAATTTGAAGCAGGCTACTGTTACGTAATGTTACGTTTCTCTTATCTTTTATAGCTGCGTGATATCGAATATCGATTACTAGTATACACAGTTTAAGTTCGTCAAACTCCGGAAACTCCCGAACCTTTACGAATCATATTGATTATTTTCATCGATTTCTTGATATGCGAGACTGCTGATAAGGCATGTCCGTGAAAGTTGGCTATGTTCAACTCGGGAAAAACCCGGAAATCCATAGGAGCCAAATCTGGACTGTATGGCGGATGATCCAATACTTCAAAACCAAGTAAACTAATCTCAAGCTGTGTAGATTCTGCTCTGTGCCCCGGAGAATTATCCTGATGTAGAATTATTCTGTCCAGAGACATGTGTGGGCGCTTCTTTCGAACAGATTCGTAGCGGTGAAGAAACTTCTGTGAACAGTGTACGCGGCGCTCCTTTTCATTTTCCTTGAGTAATCGTGGTACCCACCGAGCACTCACTTTCGACATGCCAAGTTCCTCAGTTAGTATACCATGTACTGTTGAGCACGAAACACCGAGTTCATTAGCAATAGTTCTGACGGTTGTTCTTCTGTCGGTCTGAACCATATCCTTTACCGTCTTCTTAATCCAACAAGTTACGACTGCCGGTCGACCGCTCCTGGAATCGTCATTAATAGATTCTTTTCCGCTCCTAAAACTCGAATGCCATTTGTAGACAAAAGCTGGACTGCATTTATCATATGCTCCTGTTGATTTTATCATTCGCAGTGTTTCTGTTGGCGATTTATTAAGTGCAACACAGAATTTCACCACACTCCGCAACTCAACGCCACAGTTCGACGTCATGATTTTTCCGTAACAACTTCCGCAGATAGATTACGAAAACACTATAATTTTGTTTCGGAACAACGAATTGTTTTGAAATTTTCAGGAAATGACGTAACGTTGTCGAATTATCGCTTGACGTTTCCGCGCTTTTTTGATGTTGAGCAAACATACGGAAATTAAGCTTATTTCTTCAACGACATAATCCAAAAATAGGTATTTTACGGACTGCTCCGGGTACCCATGATGACGTTGCTACGACAACCCATATATCTGGTTTCTGTATTCGATTTTCTATTATTTTTTTAAAAATTGCTTAAGGATAAGTCAAGGTTCATGCATATCAAATTTCATGTATATTTGATGAACAATTCTAGAGATATAACAAAATTCTACGAACTTTCCGAACAACCCTCGTACAACTTTTTACGTCGCTGCTGGTCAAGGGTTTGAATGGCTCCTGAAGTTTACATTAGAAATTTTATAGGTTTTTACAAGGCATTTGCAGAAAATGGTTCAGACTAATTTTTATTAAACGATATATATCCTTAGTAATAGTTACTATGTTGTTGTTAAATATATCCAGATCCTTAAAGACTTAAAAAAATAATTTTGTTTCTTTTTTGTGGTTTGCGCCAACTGTGAAGGCTATGATCAGAAGAATGTTGGAAATACTATGCAAAAGCCTCTAATTCTGGAGTAGAAATGTAAAGATTCACTTTATTACAAGCAGGCTAAGATTCTTTTTGACAAGCAAAATGATAATATTTTAGAAGAAAGTTGTTGAATATTTTTTTCTTTTTCTTTTTGTAAAAAAAAATGAAACACAAAGAAAATATCACTAAAAAGTTGTAAATACATGTAGATCTACGTGAATAACGATCTAAATATCACTTTCAATAATTACTAACTTACATAATTATGTAGTGTCGCCTTTGATGCCCCTACAGAAGTTTGCTTTTTAAAATCATTTAATAATGAAAAATTCTGTACTTGAATTCATGCGCAATTTCTCCATTTTCAAACTTTGAGTAGAAATTTGAAAATTCCAATGCTTTTACATGTTTTCTCACATGCGCATCATCACTTTAAATGATAATGATGATTATGATGATAATAATGGTACAAGATAATTTAAGATTCATATCTTAACTTCTGCCTTTTTTGTCCTGCATTTTAGTATCATTTGTCATGATCTTCCGTTTGTCGGGGGGGGGGGGGGGGGGGACAGATACAAAAATGTCATCAAAGTTTTTCTAGAAAGTCAATATTTCTGAAATTGTCCACCAAAAGATTGCGGCTTCTATGATGCCATGCATCATAAATTTGTCTTGTCTTTTCATTGTATCATCTTCCCCCTTAGACTGCGTATCGTTTATTTTTTTCGTAGTTTAAAGTAACAGTAAAGTTCCAAAAGTAAACAAAGCGGGTGTTTAAATGCATTTGAATTTATATCATACCATTTAAAAGTATGGAAATTATTGTGAAGATAGCAATTTGTCATTGTAGGGTTGGTCCAAGTGTTAGTTGCTGACAGAGAAATTAATTTCAAATCTTGGTTAAAACCTGCCAGGTAGCCGTGTCTTTTGTTTATTTTTTGCCTGACTTATTTTTTCTTTCCAGCGACTTACATATGTCCCGACCACACGATTACAGACGGTCATCTCCACAATATTTTTCATACTTTTAAATGGTATGATTTAAATTCAAATGTATTATGACATCTGCTTTGATATTTTGGCCTTTACTGGGCCTTAAATAATATTGGCTTTTGATCTGTTGATTGATTGAATTTGAGTTTAACACCGTTTTAACAGTTTAGGTCATATCATGGCGGTCAGTGCACCTACGCATGTGTTCCCTGGCTTTCTCACACCAGTACTTACACAACTTTCTTTCCAAGTCACTGACTACTTTCTCACATGTATCAGAGGTGAGATTGACATTTTTATTACGCGGGCACCTTCAGGCCCATTTGTGGGCACATTTATGACACTAATATACAAGCTTTGTAACTGCTATTTGATATCCCGGGGGTTTATTCACGTCATAGCAGATGGATTGGATAGGGGACAATCTTTTTCTTGCACTGATTGGTAAGTTATCAAGTTATTTCGTTGAAATGATATCCCCGCCTAAAAAAGACCTTTTCGATAGAAATATATAGGAGAAATTGTGTTTTGCATGTATACACGTGGCCTTTTTGTTATTTGTCCATAATGAAATTATACATTAAGCCCCCTTTTTGCATAACATGGTATTTCATTATATAGAAAAAAAATATCTATTAATAATGCTGGTTTCTGGCTTATGATAAACAATATTAATATGAAGATTCATAAAATTTTGTCCAATAGTTAAAGAGATATTGGTCCATAATGGAAATATACATCAAACCCTTTTTTCCATGACACGGCATTAATCCCTAGGCTACTAAGCGCGACTCACTGACCTTTTGCGGACAGTGTAGATCAAGATCAGACTGCACAGAATATGCAGTCTGATCTTGGATCTACACTGTCCGATTATGAGATTTATTTCTTCAAAGAATACGGTTGAAATAGCATTATTTGGACTTTTACTATCGGCTTGAAGGTGTAATTTAACATATGTAGCAGGATTAGGATTTAATCAAAACACTAAAAACACATCTCGGCAGACTATCATAAGAAACACATGTTTATGTATGAGGTTTCATCAATTTTTGTCAAGGATTAAGAAGACATCTGTCCGTACGGTCGGACGAACAAACGGACGGACGGACCCTCAACGCATTTTTATTTCTTTAGCGTTACTCAATGACCCATTACAGTATGTCTACATGTATTTTCAGACGCATCATATTTGGCAACAACTGCTTCGAAACGATGTTTCGGATTAACGAATAAACTTTGAAAAAAATACATGAGCCTTGCTTTGTGAAAAGGGGACTTAATGCATCTGCAAAAAGTATCGACCCAGGTCAGCCTGCGAAGTCCGCGCAGGCTGACCTGAATCGAAACCTTTTGCTACCGGTATATTCTGTGCATTTCAAAGGACCAGTCTACCTCATGATTCAGTTCTTTGTTAGACAAAATTGATTTTATAGATCCATAATTATGTGATTTCGTGCTTTGTGCGAGATGCATGAAACCCCCCTTTAGCAAAAACATGACTTATGTCTAATTGAAATTTACAACAATATGCAAAACAATGAGGAAAAAGAGGCAAGTGCTAGCGCGGCTACTTTTCATTATTCATCTTTATATTGAACCACATAGGAGTTTCAATGCTCTTATTCCATTACATCTTTCGCCGTGTTTTTTCACCATTAATTTGCTTAACGAGTGGAATGAACAAAATCGCGGTTAGTGTAAATCCAAGATCAGACTGCACGTTCCGTGTTCGCATGTTTAGTGTTTCACACGGTTTTTAACATCATTTCAGTTTTATCGGGAAGCCAATATTCATATATGTTTCTAGGCTGTCTTTTTTCCGAGTACTTCGAACAACATGCTTTCAAAATCACTTGCTGCTTGCCCGATGAATATCATCAAACCAATGTAAAACGGTGAAAAAGGAATAGACCCTGTAATGAATATCATCAATCCTCTTAACGTGATTGTAATCCCTAATTTTCAAGATAAATACATGCGTTACCGACAGTACGTCAAGCTAGGCTTTCTACCATTCAAATCTGAGGTAAAATGTTCAAAAAGACAAAAATATGTAGAAAACAAACGACCAGTGATCACCAAAAACAAAGGCAGAAATAAGGTTTCAATATTAAAGCAAATTGTATTAAAATACATACAATAATTCAGAAAATTAATCAAAAGATAAATGTTGAAATAAAAAAAAAAAAAATGGAGAATCCGGGTATCGATCCCGGTACCTCTCACATGCAAAGCGAGCGCTCTACCACTTGAGCTAATTCCCCGACTGCACATTGGTGTGATCACGGAAGTAGTTTATCTATTACGTTAATAAGTAAGTGAATAGTTTATTATAGTGACATGTGTACACAAAAATATACAAAATATATAACAAGATTAATGGCAAACATACACCCGGCCCCTTGGGCCTATAAGTCACAGTCAGTTTTAAACATGTGTACATATATTATCTCACATGTTGGATAATTGGTCAAGTAAGACAAAATTATAGACTTCCAAAAATTAGCAATAGGTAAATTTTCGTCGCTTCTCAAATTATTATGTATTGCGTTATCATTGTGATACCATCTGTTCATTGTGCTATACATTTTTTAGCGACGTTCTTGATTTATGTATAGATGCATAAGCTGTTACGGAACATCAAGTCATCATATAATTATAGATCCATAAAGTCAATGTGCTCTAGTAATCATTAGGTAGTCTGGTCCTCTGATGTGCAGAAAAAATAACCAATAGAAAAATATTTCGGCCCATGTCAGTCTCCGCGGATTGCCCAGGCTGACATTAGTCGATTTTTTTTGCAGATACACTAAGCCTCCTTTCAACAGAGCTTGACTCATATAGTAATGCCAAGAAAACAACCGGAAATCGATCCTAAAACCTCTCACGTGTGCAGAGGGAGTACTGTACCACTTGACGGCGGAATTTATTTGTGGGAAAAGGCACTTTCTCTTAACACATTTAACCCCCCCCCCCCCACCCTTAAAAACCAATTACTGTGTCAAAAAAAGAAAAAACCTTGGCTTGGCTTAACTCTTTACCAAACGACAAAATGTTGGACCCTAACAAATCGAAAACATTTGCAGACAACAAAAAAAAATGTGACTCAAAAATTGAAATTTGTTTATGGAAGAGTGGAAAACATTGTTGGAAAAGGAGAAAATGCTGGTTACCAGCATTTTCTCCCTTTTCCTACAATGTTTTTGAAAGATCTCTTCCCCAGGGTCGTGAAAACAAGGGATTGTTGGGTAAAGGGTTAACCCATTACCGAACGGTAAAATTCAAGACTTGCCCAAAATGGCGGCAGTTTTAGACGACAAATTACACGTGGATCAAATGACTCAATTTGTTTCTGAAAAGTTTGAAAACAGTGTGGGAAAGGAGAAAATTCTGGTTACCAGCATTTTCTCCTTTCCACAGAATGTTTTCATTTTTTTTTTTAAAATCAGGTTTATCTGGTCAAGAGTTGAGAAAAAAAGTATTAAAAAAGACGCTAAAAACTTTTTAATGGAGAATCCGGGTATCGATCCCGGTACCTCTCACATGCTGGTTACCAGCATTTTTTCCTTTCACCGCAATGTTTTCAAAAGCTTTTTCCCCAGAGTTGTAAAAAAATCAGGTTTATCTGGTTAAAGGTTGAAGAAAAAAAGGATGTTGAACAATTTTTTACTGGAGAATCCGGGTATCGATCCCGGTACCTCTCACATGCAAAGCGAGCGCTCTACCACTTGAGCTAATTCCCCTCATGATTGAGTATCCGGTATATCAGTTTGTATCTCCGTATCTCTTTAACAAAAGATAAAATTTTAGAGTAGTCCGGATTGAAATCATTTCTAGATGACAAATTAAACGGAACTCAAAAGTTGAAATTTCTCTTTTAAAGTCTAGAAAACATGGTGGGAGAGAGAGAAAATGTTGGTTATCAGTATTTTTTTCCTTTCCAATAATGTTTTCAAAAACCGTCTTTTTTAAGATGGTTAGACTCTTGGGATAGTCCGGTCTCATGCTTCTATTATGGGATAAACTAGCGATGATCTTCATTTGTGTATAGATACATAAACGCTTTGAAGAAGAAGAAGAAGAAGACATTAATTATGCCAGAACTAACTGGGAATCGACCCCGTTACCTCTTACGTGAGCAGAGTGTACCACTTAACCGCCGGGCGGAATTCAGTCACGAAAAGAAGGCGCCTTTTCTTTAGACCGCCCCCCCCCCCCCCTCATACATACACAAACACCAGAAAAAAGACTTTAATATTCATAGATTCGAGTACAGAGAAAACCCAGGCTTAAAGAGTTTTGAAAATAAAAAATAAAAACAGACCAAAAATAGCAATTTTGGAGAATCCGGGTATCGATCCCGGTACCTCTCACATGCTAAGCGAGCGCTCTACCACTTGAGCTAATTCCCCGTCTGCGTGACCACCTGTTACAATAGATATCAGTTTCTCGTTATCTTTTTATTGTATCATCTTTCCCCCTGTGGGACATAATGATTTTTTCCGGCGTAGCTGAATGCACTCGCTTTTGATCCCCGTATTGATATACTCGAATGAAAATATAATAATTTGCAATTGGTAAAAAAAAAATGTGGACATGTTTATTATGCGAGCATCTTCAGGTCCATTTGCGGTCACATTTATGACACTAATTTACAAGCGTTGCTAACGCTATTTGATACTTTAGGCACACTTTCACACCTTAGCAAATTGAAACGATAGAGGATAATCTTTTTCTAGCAATGATTACTTATTTAATACACTTTTTAGCGTTACCCTAGAATCCATTACAATATGTCTACATGTATTTTCATCACACACAGTACAGCAGCTGCTTCTTTCAAATGTTAATTTAGATCAACGTATAAATCAACGTATAAACTTGAAAAACATAATTATGAGCCGTGATTTTTGAAAAGGGGGCTTGATACATCTGCAAAAATTGTCGACCCAGCTCAGCCTGAGAAGACCGTTCAGGCTAACCTGAGTCGAAATATTTTGCTACCGGTAAATTTTGTGCATGTCAAAGGACCAGTCTAAGTCATGATTCAGTTGATTGCTAGACAGAATTGATTTTATGTATCCAATATTATATGGCCTTCAACACGTGAAGAAGGGCATTCGGACATTTGCGTAAAGTGTCGTCTCGGATCAGCCTGCGCAGTCCGCGCAGGCTAATCCGAGGCGGCACTTTACGACGATATTGGATTTTGTCCCACAGTAGACTTCCACAAAACAGAAAATAACATAAAAACTAAAAGTGTCATCTCGGATTAGTCTGCGCGGACTGCACAGGCTCATCAGGTGCGACACTTTACGCAAACGTCCGAATGCCCCTGTTCGCGTGTTGCAAGCCATATGATAACTATCTTTGTATAATGCATCACGGAGATACATTAAACACCGTTTTGCCAGAGCATGGCTTAAAAATACGGAATTGAAATTTTCAACTTTTAACAACATGCAAAACATTTAGGAAAAAAAGGCTGGAGCGGTTATTTTCCATTGTTTATCTTCATACTGAACAACAAAAGAGTTCAATACCTAAATTCCAGCACCTTTTAGGCCGTGTTATTATTATTACAATTTTTTTTAACCCTCAACCTGTTAAATAAGTAAAACGAAATTTTCAAGCCGATAGTATATTAAGAAATCTAAATTTTGTAATTACAAAGGCAGTTCGTGAAAGCGCGGGGGGCGGATATCTCCATATCGGACAGTGAAGATCCAAGATCAGATTTCACGTTCTGTGCAGTCTGGTCTTGATCTACACTGTCCGCAAAAAAACAAAAACAAAAAAATCTTGTGTCGCGTTTAGCAGCATTCGAGTTAAGAATATTTGTTGTTTTTATTGGTTCCTGTCGGGGAAACAAACACAATAAACACTGCGATTTCAGGGTATTTTGCCAGAATATTTCATATAAATTGCAGTCAGTGTAAATCTATGGATATACTGCACGTTCTTTGTTTCTTGTTTCACGTTTTTACACCGTTTTTAACATTATATCACGTACGAGTACATCGGGTAGCCAATGTAGAAGTACATTTGTTCTTTTGGACTGTCTTTTTCCAAGTACCTCAAACAACATGCTTTCAAAACTACTGGCTGCTTGTCCGATGAACATCATTAAACCAATATCAAGCGGTGAAAAAGAAAAATCTTGTTGCAATGAATATTATCAAAATCCTGTTGAAGAAACAGACCGAGCCGGGGATCGAAATAGGCATCCTTAATTTTAACCCTTGACTTGCTAAATAACTGAAATGAAACTTTTGAGCCGATCGTAAAATCCAAGTTTTGGTATTTCAAAGGTATTTTTTTTTTTTTGGAAAAAAAAATGTCCTTATCGGACAGTATAGATCAAAGATCACAGAACGTGCAGTCTGATCTTGATCTATTCTGTCTGCAAAAGGTCAGTGAGTCGCGTTTATTAGCCTTAGGATTAAAGATTTGTATGTTACCGACAGTACAACTAGCATGTAGCTTTCTACCATTCAAATCTGTAGTGAAATGTTCAAAATAAGTGATAATAGATATGTAAAAAACAAACAACCAGTGATCACCTAAAAAAAAAATGCAGAAATAAAGTTTCAATTTTAAAACAAATTGTAATAGAACGCAAACAATATTTTCAGAAACTTAATTAAAAAAAAACTATGTTGAAATAAAAAATGGAGATTCCGGGTATCGATCCCGGTACCTCTCACATGCTAAGCGAGCGCTCTACCACTTGAGCTAATTCCCCGGGCAGACGTCTTCCTTCCATAGCAGTTTATAACATGTACTTCTTTTACCATTTGTACTACGAATTATCAGTCCCCAAGCTATTGTTATAACTAGCAATATGAGAACGAACAATCGCTGATAGAAAGAATGTGTGGTTTTTTTGCTTGATATGGTGGCATATTTCTGCCACGAGATACGAGATAGCTATCATGATAATTCTAGAAAACTATCGCGATAAATTAAAGTTTCCTGGAAATTTTATGGAGATAGTGAAAAGTTTCCTGAAAAAAATATCACGATAAACTAAATATTTTAGCGCAAATTTTTCAATCGTAAGGTGGCATATTTCTGCCACGAGATATGAGATAGCTATCATGATAAGTTTAGAAAACTATCGCGATAAATCAAAGTTTCCTGAAAATTTTGTCGAGATAGTGAAAAGTTTCCTGAAAAAAATATCACGATAAACTTTGTTATCTACCGCAAAATTTCTCAATCGTGCACGAAGCTGATATACGAGATAAAATTATCGTGACAGTTCTATCCGTTTCTCGATATCTATAAATAGAAAATTCACCATTTGGATGAACTCGGTAGTTTTTGACTTCACAAGATTGCAGTAAGTAAAAATTCGAATTATTAACAATTGTAGCTTAATTTGTTAATTTGACAAGACTCGAAATGAACAGAAGTCTGTAAAATCACAAAGACGACTCGAAATGCCTCCTACGAACAACTCTAAAGCCATTCAAGGAAAAGGAAATTCATAAGGTTGCAGACGAAGATGTTCCGAAACCGTATCTAATTATAGATATCGTGAATATCATTGTGAGCACGAAAGAAAAAAAATCATGATAACACTTAGAATTATCGCGATAGTTTTATCGTGAAAATTTTTTTTATCTAGATAATTTTTCAGGAAACTTTGTTTTATCACGATAGTTCTCTAAAATTATCGCAATAGCTATCTCGTATCTCGCGGCAGAAATATGCCACCATACAATCGTGCACGAAATTGACATTCGAGATAAAATAATCGTGATAGTTCTATCCGTTTCTCGATATCTATAAATAGAAAATTCACCATTTGGATGAACTCGGTAGTTTTTGACTTCAAAAGATTGCTGTAAGTAAAAATTCGAATTTGTAGCATTTTTAGCTTAAAATTGATAAATTTTGACAAGACTCGAAATTAACAGAAGTCTGTAAAATCACAAAGACGACTCGAAATGCCTCCTGCGAACAACTTTAAAACTATTCAGGGAAAAGGAAATTCATAAGGATATAGACGAAGATGTTCCGAAACTGTATCTAATTATAAATACTGTGAATGTCAGTTGTGAGCACTAAAGCAAAAACAAAAAATCATGATAACAGTAAGAATTATCGCGATATTTTTATCGTGAAAATTTTTGTTATCTAGATAATATTTCCAGGAAACTTTGTTTTATCACGATAGTTCGCTTAAATTATCGCAATAGCTATCTCGTATCTCGTGGAAGAAATATGCCGCCATAGCTTGACTATCGACTTATCACGTTCATTTACGAGCACTGCATGCTTTTTTTTTAATGTTTACAGAATAAATATTTGTTTTCCATCTTCTTTAAGGTCGATCCTACAATAATTTTATTACAATGTGTCAGGTGGTTGGGGGTGGGGTGCGTCTAAATGTTCTGTTATACTGGTCTGAATAAAATATCTATTTGAGCAGTACTCTGGAAAAGTGTGGGGGTTGATGTATTATACTAAGCAAATCATCTTACAATTATGGATCCATAAAATCCATTTTGTCTAAGAACCGACCAAATCATGAGTAGACTCGTCCTTTGACATGCAGGAAACTGACCGATAGCAAAAAAGTTTCGACCCATGTCAGCCTACCCGAACTGCGCAGTCTAACATGGGTAGAAACTTTTTGCAGGTGCTGTAAGCCCCGTCTTCACAGAGTACGGTTCCTCTCGTTTATTTATCTTATCTAAAGTTTATACGAAGAGAATCTCAATAGCCCAGTTTTCAAAGCGTTCGGTTTGTAGTCGGGTGAATCTAAGTTCGCTCCCAGCTGACAGCATTGTTCACGTGGGAGAACCGTTGGGCAAGGCACTTTAGTGCTCTGTGACCTAAAGTAGTTCAGGGCCCGTATTTACCAACCATTCTTTCTTAATCTTGTTTTATATTTAGAAACTAACACAACTTCTGACTGGCTAAACCAAGTGTGTTAGTTTCAAATTTTTAAAATTCTTGAGAATAAAATTGAGAAATATTGAGGTTAAACGTAGAAAGGTTAGTTGAGAGCTGCTATTACACTTTTGTAAAGGTATTTATATACGTTCACATCAAAAAAGCTTTGGCCTATGCTCTGGCAAAAAGGGGCTTAATGCATCTCCACGGTGCACGATGCACCAAGCAAGTTATTACAGTATTCTGGAATCATAAAATCCGTTTTGTATAACAGCCGACTGAATTATGAGGTACATTGGTCCTTTGAGCTGCAGAAAATTGACCATAAAGTTTCGGCCCACGTCAGCCTGCACGAACTGAGCCGGCTGACATGGGTCGATACATTTTTGCAGATGTATTAACCCCCAAGAAAAAAAAACAATGCTCAAATGCTAATTTCAAACAAATATTATGATCGCGCCAGTCGATGGTTCATAAAGATACATGTTTTTTTTTTGAAAGGGTAGACAACGTTTTGGAAAAAGAAGAAAATACTAGTTACTAGCATTTTCTCCTTTTCCCAAACTGTTTTCAAATATCTTTTTCCGCAGGGTCGTTTAAATTCATAATTTCCTGCAGATCGTTAAAACTCGGTATTGTGTGGTATATGGTAAATTCAAATAATTCAGTATGTCGATTTCTATCCTACTAAAAAAACTAAACGAAACTTTCAAGCCGATAGTAAAATCCCAAAATTTGCAATTTCAAAGGTCTTTTTTGGGAAAGATATCTCCTTATCGGACAGTGTAGGTCCAAGATCAGACTGCACGTTGTGTGCAGTCTGATCTTGATCTACACTGTCCGCAAAATGTTCAAGCCGATAGTAAAATCCCAAAATTTGCAATTTCAAAGATCTATTTGTGGGAAAGATTTCCCCTTATCGGACAGTGTAGATCCAAGATCAGTCTGCACGTTCTGTGCAGTCTGATCTTGATCTACACTGTCCGCAAAATGTTCAAGCCGATAGTAAAATCCCAAAATTTGCAACTACAAAGGTCTTTTTGTGGGAAAGATTTCTCCCTATCAGACAGTGTAGATCCAAGATCAGTCTGCACGTTCTGTGCAGTCTGATCTTGATCTACACTGTGCGAAAAAGGTCAGTGAGTCGCACTTAGCAGCCTTAGAGTTAACTGATTCATTTCGTCTATCTATTGTTGTCACCGGTTGCCCATATGGGCGACGCCCATGAAGACTGTTAGTTATGTTACGGGGGATAGTGCAAGATAGAGGACGAAACCAGTCCTTAGTGACACCTGGTTCTTTAATGTGCTCAGGGTATAGCACCATCACACGGGGCCTCGGTTTAACGTCTTACCAGAGAGACTATAAGTAATTTTAGGTGGCCAACCGTGGGGATCGAACCCATGCTCGAAATGGGCCAGAGATTTGACGTTCACAAGTCTCATACTCTGCCATAATGATCTGTTGGGCAGGTTAATAAAAATGTTTCAATCTTATAATGTACAATAATGTATCAGCCGTACTCTGTGAAAAGGTGTTTGATGCATATGCAAAAGATGTCGACTCATGTCAGCCTGCGCAGTCCACGCAGGCTGACCTGGGTTCAAAGTTTTTGATGTTTTTAAATTTTGTGTATGTCCAAGGACCATTCTACGTCATGATAGACAAAATGGATTTTATGGATCCGTAATTATGTGATGACTTGCCTGGTATCATGCATCACAAAGACACATTAAACTCCCTTTTTGCCTGAGTATAGGAGGGTCGCATACGGATCTGACAGGGCCGGGTCAGATCCGTATGCGACCCTCCCTGAGAGCCCTACATCACCACCCTGAAAGAAATTTGTCCCTATTCTGCCACCCTGAAAGAATTCATTTCTACAAAAATACCCAGGGTCTCTACCCTGAGAGGGATTTAGCATTCAAAATGGCGGTCGTATGGTTGGCAGTCTGAGCATAAATCCACCCAAAGAGACTACCCTGAGTGGAATTTTTCTGCAAAAAAGGGAAAGTTAAGGGAAAGTAAAGGGTAAGCCTGATCACTGAGTTGGACTTAGTTTTTTCATCCTATGAATGATTTTCTCTCTTTCTAAAAGCCTGACCATTGAGTTGGACTTAGTTTTTTTCTTCACCTATGTATGATTTCTCTCTTAAAAGCTTGAGCACTGAGTTGGACTTAGACTTTTTTCTTATCTATGAATGATTTCTCTAAATGTCTGAACATTGAGTTGGACTTAGCTTTTTTCATTCTATGAATGAATTCTCTTTTCTATTTGCCTAATCATTGAGTTGAACTTAGACTTTTTTTTACCCATATGCTATTAGGATTGCTTTATTGTTTTACTTCTATCCACTACTTGGCCTTTAAGTGGTTTCTCTCTAAAAGCCTGATCACTGAGTTGGACTTAGTTTTTCACCCTATGGATGATTTTTCTCTTTCTAAATGCCTGAGTACTGAGTTGGACTTAGTTTTTTCACCTATGAATGAATTCTTTTTTTCTAAATGCCTAACCATTGAGTTGAACTTAGACTTTTTTACCCTATGAATGATTTTCTTTCTAAAAGGCTGAGCGCTGTGTTGGACTTACTCTTTTTTCTGCATCTATGAATGATTCTTACTGTTTGGAGTGTAACTCTTTGGAGTGTAACTCTTCTAAAAGAAAGAAGTTTGACAATTTGAAGAAATGACAATTTTGAAGAAAGATAGAACTTTCGTGGTATTGGTTAGTCCTGAAAAGGACTGATGGGTTAGCTCTGAAAAGAGCTGTGACAATTTGAAGAAATGACAACTTGAAGATAGAGCTTTCGTCTGACAGCTTGAAGATAGAACTTTCGTCTGGCATCTTGAAGATAGAACTTTCGTGGTAAATGGTTAGCCCTGAAAAGGACTGTTGGGTTAGCTCTGAAAAGAACTGTTGGGTTAGCCCTGAAAAGGGCTGTTTTGTTTTGGAGGCTGTGTTTTTTTCGTCTCACGTTGTTTTTTTCCACTTCTAATGACAGCATCCGAAATTCGCTTGACAAATGGGGCATGCTTCAACTCTTTTTCTGATTACCATTGCTCCATTATCGAAAGTAATCTTCCTCCCAAATTCGATATCAACCAAAATGACATCCGGTGTTGTCTTTAAAAATAGTTGAACTAATCTTTCGCCGAGATCTTTGTATGGCTGTGTTATACGTTGTAGTTGGTTTTGTTCCTCCTCTCCTACGAAATGAGTGTTTAGTTGTAATAACTGTTGACCTGCATTTAGATATTCTTGGAGAGCCTCACGTAGTTGATAATTTATCTCCTCCATATTGATACTGCTTCCGAATATTGATACTGCTTCCGAATATTGATACCGCTTTCGAAGTGATCGTTAGCTGAGAGTCAAAAAATGATGAATGTATGGAAATAACGCTGGGTTTTATACGTTTAAGGAGGATTGAAATTTTTAAAGAGCGCGGACCTGACGGGAGACACCAGGATTGTACTGTGTGACACTGAGTTAGGAGTGGTAAAAACAGCATGAAACGCCGACGCGGGAAAAACATAAGAAAAAATGACGTCATGAGTCAATCAGTTCAATCCTCTGTAAAGCTATAAAACCCAGCGATATTTTTACATAAAATCATATTTGTTCCAGTATGGTTCGAATTCTTGTCTACTCCCACTGCGCAAGCAGATGTCTGATAGAGTGTGGGAAATGTTTTGCCATACTTTTTTACCCTTGTGTTTTGTTGATTTGCAAAAGAAACAGTTCTTTGTTACTCGTTTTTTCTTCTTTTCGTTGTTTTGCTTTTTTCTCCTCTTTTAGATCCAAAGTTTGTTGTTTTCTTAGATTATCGCTTGTAGATATTTTTTTCTCTGCCTGTTCTGTTATTTTGCAGATATTTGAATCGGTGATATCCGTTGTGTCGGACTGCATGTCTACGGTCTGATTTTCAACCGGTGATATTGTAGTCTGTAGTGAACTTGTTTTCCATGTATTTTCGTTGTAGAATGAATTTAGTGTCCCGACGAATTTCGTATGTTGGAGACCAACAACGTTGTAAAACGATGGTGAAATCTCAATGTCATGACTGTGTGGATTCACGTAGACAAAAACAAATGTTCCTATCTGATTTTCTTTTTCTGGATATTCTTTGGCCCAGTGTCCTGCTTCGTTGCATGTAAAACAAATATTTGTTCTCTCGCCATTCACACCATATCGTTTGTCAATCGTCGCTTGATCCAAAACTCTGTATCTGGTAGTACAGCGTATAGAGTTATTTATAAAAAGCTTTACTAGACGCTGACGTAGTGTACCTCTACCCAATGGTCTATTTATAGCAACAGACGCTGTCATACTAAACGGCGTTTCCACTGAGTTGGCACGGTGTTGTTTAAGTTCCCAGAGTGCCAACATTTTGTTTAAATTCAATATTGTGTTGAAATCTTTTTGAATCGGTGATATCCGTTGTGTCGGACTGCATGTCTACGGTCTGATTTTCAACCGGTGATATTGTAGTCTGTAGTGAACTTGTTTTCCATGTATTTTCGTTGTAGAATGAATTTAGTGTCCCGACGAATTTCGTATGTTGGAGAGCGGTATCATTGTAAAACGATGGTGAAATTTCGATGTCATGACTGTGTGGGTTCACGTAGACAAAAAACAATTGTTCCCGTCTGATTTTCTTTTTCTGGACAATTTCTGGACCAATGTCCTGCTTCGTTGCACGTAAAACAAATATTTGTTCTCTCACCATTCATCCGACATCGTTTGTCGAGCGTCGCTTGATCTAAAACTCTGTAGCTGATAGTACAGCGTATAGAGCTATTTATTAAAAAAAAAACGCTTTACTACTAGACGCTGACGTAGTGTACCTCTACCCAATGGTCTATTTATAGCAACAGACGCTAACATATTGTGATCTAAGCCCCTGTCACACTAAACGGCGTTTTCACTGAGTTGGCACGGTGTTGTTTAAGTTCCCAGAGTGCCAAGAGATCACAGGAAAAAATGCGAAGCTCCGTGGCCTATTATCGCGTTCCTGATGTTGATGAAAAAAAAGCAAGAAGGAAATCAAGTACATTGATATCTGTTCTCTGTACCCTTATGTTTGTAAACACAAATCCTATCCTGTAGGTCAACCGGAAATTTTGTCTGCTGAGAATATTGACATGAACAATATTCGACAATATGAGGGGTTAATCAAATGTAAAGTTTTACCTCCAACTGATTTGTTTCACCCCGTTCTCCCAGTTCACTGTAACAACAAAGTGATGTTTCCACTCTGTATGAAATGTGCAGAAGAAAGTTCAAGCATTTGTAGGCATGGTAAAGAAGAGAGGGCTTTGGTCGGAACTTGGGTTACTTTTGAATTATTCAAGGCTCTTGACTGTGATTATCGATTATTACAAGTGTATGAAATTTGGCATTTCAATTCTGCGTCAGATCAGTTCTTTAAACGTTATGTGGACAATTTCTTGAAAATTAAGCAAGAAGCCAGTGGTTATCCAGATTGGTGTCAATCAGACTCAGAAAAAGATCAGTTCGTTTGTGAATATGAGAAGGTGGAAGGTGTTCGTCTTGATCCTAGTTGTATTAAAAAAAAATCCTGCGAGAAGGTCATTTGCTAAGATTATGTTGAACTGCCTTTGGGGAAAATTAGCTCAGCGTGAAAAAATGTCCAAGACGGAATACATCAGTGATCCGTCTAAATATTTTGAATTAGTCACCAATCCCAATTTCATTGTAAAGCATGTAGAAATCTTTGACGAGGACTGTCCATTCATCTTGGTTAACTATGAATCAAACTTGGAACATATTGACACCCACGCTACAACCAATGTGGTAGTAGGGTCTTACGTAACAGCTTATGCAAGGTTGGAATTGTACAGCGTTCTTGAAAAGTTAAAAGATAGAGTTCTGTATTTCGATACAGATAGTTGTATGTACATTCACGACGCTGAATTATGGAATCCTCCTATTATTAACAGCCGACTAGGAAAATGGACTGATGAAGAACCTGCTTGTAAAATTACTCAATTCAGAGGGCTTGGGTCTAAGAATTATGCTTACAAAATGAAAACAAAAGATGGAGAAGACATAAGCAAATGTAAAGTAAAGGGGATTACTCTGGATTACAATACAAAACAGGTGGTGAATTTCGATACATATTCGAAATGTGCTTTGGATCGCACAATAGAAATCAAAATTCAGTATGATTGTAGAATTAAAAGACACAGAGATAGAACGGTTACCAGCGAACCACAAACAAAAACGTTTCGCTCTGTATACACCAAGAGAATTATTGTAAATGGTACTGACACTGTACCCTATGGTCATAAAAGTTTGAGAAAATAATTCTATATCACATTGTTGTGTAGCAGTCAGTCAAAGTAAGTCGGGAAAAAATATTAGCTGTTGGTCAAAAAATAACAATCATGTTACCGTTACCAATAGAACTATGCGAAAAAAATTATGGAGAATTTGTTCGACAGCATACACTTGATGAACAAACACAGCTTAACATTAAATTTTTCTGTGTGAAAAATTTGGATCAAAAAAATGTTTAAGTGGCTTGCAAAAGGAGAAATGTCCTACAAAGTGTATGGTATCATCAACTTTATTGCGATGATGGTTGACGATTCGGGTTTGGATCTCGAACTCAAGACTTATTTAGCAGATAGCTGCTTGAAAGACAATGTTATTAGTAAACTGTTTCGATCCACAAGTCGATGGACATTTTTTATCATAGGAAGAACAGAAGAAAGTTTTCTTAACGTTCTGAAAACGAAATCAGTTCTATTTGACTTTTACTTACGGTACAAAAAAGCATCTGTTCATTCCTACGGAGAAACAATGGAAACCATGTCAGGGTATATTCTATTTGATAGAGATGTTACAGAAGAAGTAGTGAATTCAGCTCTTTCAACAAAAGACGCTTATAGACATGTTGCACCATTCATAGGACTACGAGATTTCGACGATATGGATGGTGAGTATACAATGTTTTTGGGTATGACCAATTGCATAAAGACATTACGGAATATGAAAACAAATGTGAAACTCGTGGTATTTGTGAATTTGCATTGTAAAAAATTTGTTATATACTGTTTTGCGAATAATTCATTGTAAATAATTCATTGTGAAAAAAATAATTCATTGTGATTTTTTCATTGTGAATAAATCATTGTGAAAAAATATTTCAGTGTGATTTTTTTCATTGTTAAGAAATTGTTTTTTTTATGCTGTATTGTAAAAAATGTTTCCTTGTGAATTTTTCATTGTCAAGAAATTTTTTTATACTGTATTGTAAAAAATGTTTCCTTGTGATTTTTTCATTGTCAAGAAATTTTTTTCATTGTCAAGAAAATTTTTTATGATGCATTGCAAAAAAATGTTTCATTGTTTAGTTCTGTTCAGTAAATAAAAGTTCAATAAATAAAAGTTCAAAAAACAATAGAGCTCTTCATTCTGTTTTTCCCCAAAGACTTGTTCTGTCTACATTTTTTCCATACATCGGCTCATAACTTTTTTGCTAAATTAGCATGAAACGTAGCATGGAAAAAATGTATGTGCTTTCTGCCAGGTCCGAGCTCTTTAAAAATTTCAATCCTCCTTAAACGTATAAAGCCCCCGCGTTATTTTCATACAATCACCATTTCTTTGACTCTCAGCTAACGATCACTTCGAAAGCGGTATCAATATTCGGAAGCAATATCAAAATGGAGGAGATAAATCATCAACTACGTGAGGCTCTCCAAGAATATCTAAATGCAGGCCAACAGTTATTACAACTAAACACTCATTTCGTCAGAGAGGAGGAACAAAACCAACTACAACGTATAACACAGCCCTACAAAGATCTCGGCGAAAGATTACTTCAACTATTTTTAAAGACAACGCCTGACATCATCTTGGTTGATATTGAATTTGGGAGAAAGATTACTTTCGATAATGGGATAATGGTGATCAGAAAAAGAGTTGAAGCATGCCCCATTTGCCAAGCGAATTTCGGGTGCTGCCATTAGAAGTGGAAAAAAAAACAACGTGAGACGAAAAAACACAGCCTCCAAAACAAAACAGCCCTTTTCAGGGCTACCCATCTACCACGAAAGTTCTATCTTTTTTAAAATTGTCAAAACTCAAAAGATTTACAATCAAAAAAAGTCAAAGAATAGTCAAACTCTAGTTTTTTCTAACCCGAACAAGAAAATGTAACAAAACTATAGATTGGTCAACAATAAAACATTTAGTATTAGAAATAAAACGCTGATTCTGATTGGATAACATTAATTTGGAGCCAAAACAGCATGAAACGCCGACGCGGGAAAAACATAGGAGAAAATGACGTCATGGGTCAACTAGTTCAATCCGTCTGAAAAGCTATAAATCTCTGCGATATATTTTCATACATTTCATTTTCACAATGGCTTCAAGACCATCACTCCTCGTCACTTGGATGGATGCCGAGCGAAAGTTAACAAGAGCAAGGAGACAAATCGTTTTACTTAAACAGCGCTTAGTTGGAGTGAGAAGACGATACGAGAGGGCTCAGCTTGCTAATAACAGGGTGTTCTGTTATAACCTTCGGATGAAGGAACTCATTATTGAGGGCATGCTTGAAATGTATTTTCAGTATGTTATTTCAAAAACAGAGGAGGTAGACCGTCTTTTCCGCGCGCAAATCGCCGCTGAAAGGAGTGAGTCAGACAGCGAATCGACTGATGCTGATACTGAATAAACATTTTCAAAAATCAGCCCTTCTCAAAAACAGCCCTTTTCAGGGCTAACCATCTACCACGAAAGATCTATCTTTCTTCAAAATTGTCATTTCTTCAAATTGTCAAACTTCTTTCTTTTAGAAGAGTTACACTCCAAAGACTCACACTCCAAAGACCCACACTCCAAAGAGTAAAAAAACTCAGAAAAAGACTAATTCCGACTCAGTGTTCAGTCTTTTAGAGAAATCATTCATAAATGTAGAAAAAGACTAAGTCCAACTCAATGTTCAGACATTTAGAAAGAGAAATCATCCACAGATGCAAATAAACTAAGTCCAACCCAACGCTCAGTCTTTTAGAAAAGAGAAATCATCCATATTTGCAGAAAAAGACTAAGTCCAACTCAATGTTCAGACAATTAGAAATAGAAATCATTCATAGGGTAAAAAAGACTAAGTCCAACCCAGCGCTCAGTCTTTTAGAGAAAAAAATATTCATACGTGAAGAAAAAAACTAAGTCCAACTCAATGCCCAGACATTTAGAAAAGAAAAAATCATCCATAATTGCAGAAAAAAGACTAAGTCCAACTCAATGTTCAAACATTTAGAAAGAGAAATCATCCATAGATGCAAATAAACTAAGTCCAACCCAACTCTCAGTCTTTTAGAAAAGAGAAATCATCCATAATTGCAGAAAAAGACTAAGTCCAACTCAATGGTTAGGCAAATAGAAAAGAGAATTCATTCATAGAATGAAAAAAGCTAAGTCCAATTCAGTGATATAGGGACAAATCATTCATAGAGATGCAGAAAAAACTAAGTTCAACTCAATGGTCAGGTATTTAGAAAGAAAAAATCATACATAGGTGAAGAAAAAACTAAGTTCAACTCAATGTTCGGACTTTTAGAAAGAGAAATCGTCCATAGATGTAGAAAAGAACTAAGTTCAACTCAGTAATATAGGGATAAAATAAAAAAAAAGCCTAAAAAAGTGATCCATTACACATATAAAACACTAAACTCTTGATTATTTTTCTCATTCACCATTAACTTTTCGTAAAACCTGAGCCAGTATCCCACAATGTTTGGATTAACGTTTTTTCTCTTATTGCTCTTCTGGTTAGAAGAAAGAGAACGTTTCAGATATATCAGACATGAAATTGACCATCTAATGCAAATGCTAGATAAAATGGAATCAATCAAAAGAAAGAGAGGAGGATAAAAAAGTGCATTCTGCACAAAAAAGCAACCCTTTTCAGGGCTAGCTATCTTAAATAAACATCTTTCTTTTCATTTTGTCAGAAGACTCATAATCAAAAAAAGTCATAGGTTAGTTAAACTCTAGTTTTTTCTAACCCGAACAAGAAAATGTAACAAAACTATAGATTGGTCAACAATAAAACATTTAGTATTAGAAAAACAACGATAATTCTGATTGGATAACATTAATTTGGAGCCAAAACAGCATGAAACGCCGACGCGGGAAAAAACATAGGAGAAAATGACGTCATGGGTCAACTAGTTCAATCCGTCTGAAAAGCTATAAAAGTCAGCGTTATTTCCCGCACATCGTTCATTTTCTTCAAGTTGGAGCAATGGAGTGCGCATTGAGGGACATGACTTTTTCGGAACTCGCCCAGTTGTCGAGTAAAGAAAAGAAGAAAAAGGAGTTCGTCGTGCCCCAGACCGAGTGCTGGGATAGTGACAACGAGCCACCGTTCTCGTTGGACTTCGGCTTGGACGAGCAGCAACTAAAAAGGATAAGGAGGCGGGCTGCGAGTAGCTGTCCAGCATGCAGGAAGGTTGGAGGTTGTGCTTAAAAACACAACCTCCAAACCAGGTCCCTTTTAGGGACACCCCAACAGCCCTTTTCAGGGCTAACCATCTACCACGAAAGTTCTACCTTTCTTCAAATTGTCAGAAGTAAGTTCTATCTTTTCTTCAAATTGTCATTTCTTCAAATTGTCAGACGAAAGTTCTACCTTCAAGCTGCCAGACGAAAGTTCTATCTTCAAGTTGTCATTTCTTCAAATTGTCACAGCTCTTTTCAGAGCTAACCCAACAGTCCTTTTCAGGACTAACCATCTACCACGAAAGTTCTATCTTCAAGAGGTCAGACGTAAGTTCTATCTTTTCTTCAAATTGTCATTTCTTCAAATTGTCAGACGAAAGTTCTACCTTCAAGCTGTCAGACGAAAGTTCTATCTTCAAGTTGTCATTTCTTCAAATTGTCACAGCTCTTTTCAGAGCTAACCCAACAGTCCTTTTCAGGACTAACCATCTACCACGAAAGTTCTATCTTCAAGAGGTCAGACGAAAGATCTATCTTCAAGCTGTCAGACGAAAGTTCTATCTTCAAATTGTCATTTCTTCAAATTGTCACAGCTCTTTTCAGAGCTAACCCAACAGTCCTTTTCAGGACTAACCATTACCACGAAAGATCTATCTTCAAGATGTCAGACGAAAGTTCTATCTTCAAGCTGTCAGACGAAAGTTCTATCTTCAAGTTGTCATTTCTTCAAATTGTCACAGCTCTTTTCAGAGCTAACCCAACAGTCCTTTTCAGGACTAACCATTACCATGAAAGTTCTATCTTTCTTCAAATTGTCAAAACTTCTTTCTTTTAGAAGAGTTGCACTCCAAAAGAGTTACACTCCAGAGAGTTACACTGCAAGGAGCAAAAAAACTTAGAAAAAGACTAATTCCGACTCAGTGTTCAGTCTTTTAGAGAAATCATTCATAGGGTGAAAAAGACTAAGTCCAACTCAGTGATCAGGCTTTTAGAGAGAAACCACTTAAAGGCCAAGTAGTGGATAGAAGTAAAACAATAAAGCAATCCTAATAGCATATGGGTAAAAAAAAGTCTAAGTTCAACTCAATGATTAGGCAAATAGAAAAGAGAATTCATTCATAGAATGAAAAAAGCTAAGTCCAACTCAATGTTCAGACATTTAGAGAAATCATTCATAGATAAGAAAAAAGTCTAAGTCCAACTCAGTGCTCAAGCTTTTAAGAGAGAAATCATACATAGGTGAAGAAAAAAACTAAGTCCAACTCAATGGTCAGGCTTTTAGAAAGAGAGAAAATCATTCATAGGATGAAAAAACTAAGTCCAACTCAGTGATCAGGCTTACCCTTTACTTTCCCTTAACTTTCCCTTTTTTGCAGAAAAATTCCACTCAGGGTAGTCTCTTTGGGTGGATTTATGCTCAGACTGCCAACCATACGACCGCCATTTTGAATGCTAAATCCCTCTCAGGGTAGAGACCCTGGGTATTTTTGTAGAAATGAATTCTTTCAGGGTGGCAGAATAGGGACAAATTTCTTTCAGGGTGGTGATGTAGGGCTCTCAGGGAGGGTCGCATACGGATCTGACCCGGCCCTGTCAGATCCGTATGCGACCCTCCTATACTACTCCTGAGCATGGCTTATATCTACACAAACATCCTCAATGATGAAGTTACCTTATTTGTAATTGTAAAGGGAGATATCTATTTATCACATAACTCCCCTTGTTTTCAATGTAATACAGCCATTACGAATTTTCTTGTCTCACACACGTGTGAGATAAGAAAATAGTTCTGTATTTGGTCAACACTCTGTAATTATACGCTTCATTTCAAAAACATTGCTGACCTAGGTTCCTGAAGGAAATTAATGGTCAAAATTCTTAATCGCGATAAAGTTGTTGATTTAATCACTTTTTAGATTCAAAACAAATCAATATATGCAAGTTTCTTCGGAACTATTTTTCGTTCGTAGTGTACCTGTCAAAGAAGCACATAGGCTTCATGTAAATTTCACTACACATTGTACATTTATGCCTCTGTTTTAGCACATTATGGACTATAATTCTTGTTATACAGTTATGTGATAAAAATAATCTGACACTCGTTGGCTTTTGAGGTAAAATTTTATTAAACTCGTCCACAAAAAATGTTATTAAGCTCGCCAAAGGCTCGCTTAATAACATTTTTGTAGACTCGTTTAATAAAATTTTATCTCAAAAACCAACTCATGTCAGATCCTATATGCCAGCAATAAGAGTATAGTATATATATGTAAATAAAAGATCACCTGCCATATCAATTGTCCCGTTCCCGTCTCTATCAAATATGTTAAAGGCGTCTTTTAATTCTTGTTCCACCTGCCACATTGGTTTCATATAGGATTTTATCATTTCTTCGAACTCTTCTTGTGTCAGACGTCCACTCCCTGAAACATGAATCAATGACTGAATGGTACTTAACGCCTCTTTCAACTTTATTTCAGTCATATCGCGGCGACAGCTCACATATTCATGTATTTCCTGGTTTCTACCAGTACTAGGCTAGGGTTTTGAAGTGCCCTGCCCTATGACACTCCCACGAAAAACCCAGTAGATCCAGTGAGTCTCAAACCCAGGTGCTCCAAGTCACAAGTCCTACAATTTACCACTGACCAATGCAGGACCCCAGAACCATGAATCATACCGGTACAAAAATAATAATAACAATAATAATTATGCTAATAATACTTATTATAATGTTAATGATGATGATGATGATGATGACGACAACAGTAATAATAATGATAACACCAGCATCAATAACACTCAAAGCACTTACTATTAAGGTCATGCTTCTTCATAATTTCTCGAAGTTCTGAGTCTGTCGGGTTTTGACCAAGAGCTCTGAAAACAGTGGCAAGTTCCTGTATATCGATACCCTGGGAATCCTTGTCAAATAGGTTATATGCCTCAATAGCCTCTACAGGAAAGAAAAATACATATAGATCTAATAGTAAAATAATAGTGAAAAGATAAAAATAATATTAATAAGTTAACTTCCCCCCCTTTTCCTTTAACACTTTCAGCCACCTAGGTGAAAATAGAAGTGTTTGCGGGCGGCATACATCAAGATCAGACGACACACAACGTGCAGTCTGATCTTAGTTCCATATTCCCCGAATGGTTAAAAGTCAAACAAAGACAGAAAATCCGTCTGAGGTTTAGTGTATGGTATTGTGGACCGTCGAAAGAGGTCGAGTTTATAAAAATGAGCTATGCTCTGTGAAAAGGGTTTTTTTATGGATCGTCAAAAAGTATCGACCGCAGGCTAACATGGGCGAAAAATCTTTGCTATCGGTCAATTTTCTGCATTTCAAAAGGCCATTCTACCTCAGGATTCAGTCAGTTGTTACACAGAATGGAGTTTATGGATCCATGATTATGTAATGACTTGCTAGGTATCATGCATTAATGAGAAGCATCACTTAAATGTTTGACGATGAAAGAGGTAACTCTTCACCCGACAACAACATTTCACAATCTGACAATAATACATGTATATTATTATTGTGACCCGTCACGCAAAAAGGGACCATCTGGGAACTACGACAAGTGTCGACCCTGGTCTGACTGCACAGATTGCGCAGGCTGACCAGGCTCAACACTTTTCGCTTTTATTGATATTTTCTGTATTAAAAGGGGTCATTCTACCTTACTATACAATCATTTTTGAACTATCAACTTAAATTGAACTGCACTATCTTTGATCTGTTTTCATCTTATTGATGTACGGAATTCCCAGATTGTCCCTTTTCGTGTGACAGGTCACAATTATCTTTGCAAGGGAAGAAAACATTGTGGGAGAAATTTGTAAATTCTGGTAACTATTTTCTCGTTTTTCTACGATCATTTCAAAGTCAGTTTTGCAACAGTGGTTCAACTCTATTTCCTGTCGAAAACGACCCCAGTCATTTCTCATTATTTTCCCCCGTTTCGAAAATGGAATGACAAAAGTCGTAAACCATATTTTCCTCTGCGCAGAACACGATAGAAATAAGACTTGTTTCATTCCTGTCTAGAGTTTATACTAGAAAAATACTGACAAACGTCAGGCGGGTACAACAACTGGACACCTTGTTTTATACATGTGTGCCATGCTTTGGCAAATAAGGGGTTCGATGGATCTCCGTGATGGATTATGCCAAGCAAGTCATAACATGATCATGGATCCATAAAATCTATTTTGTCATTTTGAACCGACTGAATCAAGTGGTAAAATGGTCCTTGGACACGCAGAAAATTTACCAGTTACAAAAAAGTATCGACCAAGGTCAGCCTGCGCGGAATGCGCAGGCTGACCTGGGTCGATATTTTTTTCAAATGCATTAAAGATACATCTTTACAGCCAGAGGGTAAACAAACGCTGCTATAACTTTACAGTGTGTAGAATCTAGTAAGCGGTGTAAACGTAGATAAAAAATCAACATAAGGTGTATGGGATAAAGAAAACTCAAGGGATTTGTCCCCGATTTAAACTGGAAACTGTGATTGTAATGTTTAGGGACAGCCTCCAGAGAATGAAATGCATTTTCTATTCGTCGTAATCTGTGGAACCTTGCAACCGCCAGGGGTAATATTTGGCACGAAGATACAAGAATGGCTATAGTTTCATAAAATAAAGATAAAAATGCTTGAAAAAAAAAAAAAAAAACTGGATGAAAACGAGTAAAGATGTATCTTTAAACCCCGTTTTAACAGACCATGCGAGGTTTGTCAAACATCACGTGTCTGTACTTAAGTGACAGATAATGAATTACCTTTAACTACAGCCGGACTAAGTTCTATCTTATCTTTGTCTTCTTTCTGAAATGATGTGAAACACATGCATTAATTGTTTGAACCATACTCTGGCAAAGGGGGATTTCGTGCATCTACGTGATGCATTACACCAGACAAGTTGTCACATTATTACACCAGACAAGTTGTCACATTATTACACCAGACAAGTTGTCACATTATTACACCAGACAAGTTGTCACATTATTATGGATCCATAAGACCCATTTTGTCAAACAGTCGACTGAATCAAGCCCTTGACATGCAGAAGATTTACAAATAGCAAAGCGTTTCGACTTATGTCAGCAGGCACGGACTGTGCACGCTGACATTGGTCTATGTTTTATGCAAACGCATTAAATCCCCTTTTCTCAGAGGATGGTTCATGTATAAGATTCAGTTTCTTTCTTTCTTTCTCTCTTTCTTTCTTTCTTTCTTTCTTTCTAAAGGTTGTCAATTTGTAAAAGTTTACTGGTATTTCAACGAAAGCGGTACAGATAGGTAGCACATACGATATCACGGGACAACAGTGATATTGGAATTATCTCCCTTTCCATATTTCCATATCAAACATTGTCAACTGTTGGTGGTTTCCACACATCACTCTCCTTTTCTCCTATAAGTCATCATAGTGATGCTAAGCCTATTGAAACAATATTAAAAAAAATGAGAGTCGTCTAAGCTGAAAACAACAGACGGTATTGTAATTGTGGCTGAAATTATATGATTAGGCTGGGAGGAGTAGAAAACACTGTGGGAAAAGGAGAAAAATGTTACCAGCATTTTCTGCTAATCCCACAACTTTTTCAAAAGCTTAATTCTCATGGGGCGTTGAACTGCTCTTTGTATGTTCAAGAGTTGATAGCCTAAAATGTTTGGTAGTCAACAATAACGATTTTAGCTGTGGATATAGCTTTTTGTGCACCTAAATCACCATTTTTTCTCATCTAAAGACAGTTTATGGACACAGAGGGTAATTTAGAATTTTAATAATTTCTTACTGTATGTTGCGATCTCTTCATGGTAGACATATCTGTCATCTGCAATAATAATGAAAAGAATAATGATAGTAAATCAAACCAGGTGCCTGTTTTTCAGGGGTTTAAAATACATGCTCCGATCGGCCATTTCAACGCCCCCCCCCCCCCCCCCCCCCCACGCCCGCACAAGCTTTATTTAAAAAATGGTGTATGACACACAAAAATGTAACATGCTGAAAATTGGTAAGATACACAGTCTGTCCAAATCGATTATTTAAACCGATTGATGGATTGATGGATGGATGGATGGGTGGGTGGGTTGATGGATGGATGGATTGGGTCTATGGGTGGGTAGGTGGATCGGCCGGCCGACCGACCGACCGACTTACCGACTGATTGATTGTACACAAATAATGCCGCTTTCAAAATTAATTCAGTCATGTCGCAGCGACAAGTTACATATTCACTTGTGTCCCAAGTTTCATCGGCACTAGGCTGAGACTTAGGCTGGCATTCAGGTCCTGTATTTGAATCATTTAAATAAAAAAAAGGTACACAACTATAGTGAACCTACAGAAATATGAGTTGTTATTTGCCCTTTATCTCAAATACAGGTGTTAAATCAGACGTTCAGAACATTATACTAGTGTATTTGTTTTGCGATTTTTCTAATGTTAATTTTTTCCCCAATAAATTGCTTTATTTAACAGACTAATACCAGTCTAGGCTGAGACTCTGAATACTTTTGCCCAAAAACACATCCCACAAAAAGCTCGTAATCCCGGATGAGTATCGAGCTGAAGTCCCCTGGATTACTGGTCCTACACCCTAAAACATTACCAGACGACAAAATTTAAACCTTGTCCATATCAAAAGCATTTGCAGACGTCAATTTAAAAGTTTCTCAAAAAAATGGGACTTGTCTTAAAAAGGTTTAAAATATTGAGGAGAAGGAAAAGATGCTGGTAACTAGCATTTTCTCCTTTTCACACAATGTTTTCAAAAGCCCTTCCCTCACGGGATCGACAAAACAAGGGATTGTTATGGTACCGGGTTTACTACTGAGTCACACAGGACCATCAAGCCGTGTACTACGAGTTACAGGACTTGGGAACAGGAGGTCGAGGGTTCGATCCCCGGCTTGGCCAATTTTTTTCCGAGGATTGATGATAGTCATTGCGACAGGATTAACTCCTCTCCCACTGCTGACTATTGTTTCGACAATGGTTATGTGGGAAAGCAGCCAGTGGCTTGGAAAGAATATTGTGAGGAGTACTGGTAACAGAAACTCTAGGAAGACATGGATAGGTGCACTGGCCGCCGCGATATAACTGAAATAATGTTGAAAACGGCGTTAAACACCATGCAATCAATCAATCAATCATGAACTACGAGCACATCACTTCATTTTTAGTACATCAAGAACTTTGGGTCTTAAATCGGTCACAGTTAATTACGATGTACTTGTAGCTCGTATATAGTGTTTAAAAGATGAGTAGAAAAGATAATATACAGACAAGTCAATAAGCATTTTGTACTACAACTTGCTTCAGATTTTATCCCTTTACCACATTATTTTGTGTTTTGACGATCCCGAGTTAGATTGCCTTTGAAAACATTGCGGGAAAAGGAGAAAATGCTGAAAACCAGCATTTTCTCCTTTTCCCACATAGTTTTCTACCCTATCACAGACGTGACACTTTAGCCTTCTTTTATTTATTTTTTTTTTGCAAATGGTCTGAAATTGGACTAGTCTAAATTTTTGTCGTGTGGTAAAGAGTTAAATATTTACGAATTTACAAAACTAGGAATTCTTTAGGAATAAGTACAGTATCAAAATATATACCAAAAGAACTTCATACGAGAAAACAATGCGACAAATAAACAAATTGCTCGTACGAAACAATTTCTCTATCTGCCAAAGTTATTTTTAAACAAGTCTGGATTCGTATTTGAAATAATTATGTTTTTTGTCTTAATTCTTCATCAAACGACAAAATTTTAGACTTGTCCAAAACGAAAGCATTTGCAGATGACAAAATAAATAATGCTCATAACATGAAATATGTCTGTGAAAGTGTTAGAAAAACATTGTGGGAAAAGGAGAAAATGCTGGTTACCAGCATTTTCTCCTTTTTCCACAATGTTTTCAAAAGCCTTCTTCTTCATGATCATTAAAACTCGAAATAGTTGGGTCAAACTTTAATGAGGGACAGGGTTTAAGTTTGATTTAATTATCTGATAAGTCATTTGCTACAAATCATTTAAAGTTATACGTGTTAAAATTTTTGTGTTTATACTCAAGACATGCTATACATGTATTAAACACTTTACCTAAGAATTCCAAGTATTAACGACTCTGGGAAAAATGGCTTTTGAAAATATTGTGGGAAAAGGAGAAAATGCTGATAACCAGCATTTTCTCCTTTTCCCACAACGTTTTCTAACCTTTCTGGTGCATAAACCACCATTTAAGGCACATTAAGTTTCTTGTCTGCAAATACTTCCAATTTGGACAAGTCTACAAATTTTGTCGTATGATACAGAGTTAAGGCTTTACTAAACGATTCCGTTTTTAACAAAACTTTTTGAAAACATTATGGAAAAAGGAGACAATGTAAGAACATTTTTTTTTCTACAATGTTTTCTGACTTTTCAAAGACAAATCCCGTTATTTCAGCAAGATATTAGTATATTTGTCGTCTTGCCAATACTTTTAGTGTGAATAAATCTTTAAGTTTGTGATCTGATAAATAAAACCGTTTGACAATGTGTATTCTAACCATGCCGATGCTTAGAGCACGCCCAGCCGCGGTAGCGCAGTCGATAAGATAGATTACTAGACTTGAGGACAGGGTGTTTGCTGGTTCGAATCCCCAGCTCGGCCAATTTCTTTCCGGGGATCGATGATTGTTATTGCAACAAGATTCATTCCTCTCTCAACGCTGCTCTTTCTTTTGACGATGGTCATGTAAGAAAGCAGCCAGTGGCATGGGTAGAATATTGTCAATATTGTATAAGTAAAAACAAACCTCAGGAAAGTATGGATAGGTGCACTAACCGCTGCAATATAACTGAAATAATGTTAGAAAACCGCATTAAACATCAATCAATCAATCAATTAATCAAACAATCTACGCTGCGAGAGCGTTGAGCCCTGGTAATCATCGTTCTGTCGTTTAACATAGGTCCAAATAATCAAAGAGTTGTGAGTTCGAAACAAATCAAGGGACAAATTCTAGGAGAGAATTGACGGAAGTCAAATTTCAAAAGAAACAACATCCCTTTCGTTGCTAACATCTGAATATGAGAAAGTTCTTCTTTTCCCCAGCATTTATTTATTCAAGGAACTTAGCTCATGTGGATTTTCAGATTCAAAAAGAAATGATAAAGATGCAAACGAAATCCTTCACCAGAAAAAATGTATCAGAAAGTTATAGATTATCATTTGAAAGCAGTGCTGTGCTCAGGTGACCATAAAAGAATATTTTGTTTGTAAAACTAGGACAGATTCACCTAGGGTACAAAAAAAAAAAAGGTAGACTGGTTTCGCTGACAGTTTTAAATGCTTTTGGAAACTGCATTGCTTCTTTTACTGCCGATTGCGACTTTAGAGTTAACTCTTGCGAGAGGCCAAGGTCTCGATTAGCCTATACAAAAAGTGATCTTTGATCGACGCCGTCTGCCAATGGATGCTTAACCATGACCCAAGTCTAATAAAAGGAGTTTAAATGCATCTTCATGATGCAACATAAAAAGTAAGTCAGTCATCATATAATATGGATCCATAAAATGCATTTTGTCTAACAACCGACTGAATCAGGAGGTAGACTGGTCGATTGACATGCAAAAAATTGACCTATAGCAAAAAGTTTCGACCCAGGTCAGCCTGCGCGGACTGCACAGGCTGACCTGTGTCGATGCTTTTTGTGCATGCATTAAACCCCCTATTCACAGCGCATAGTTTATATTCTATTATAGCGGGAATCTGCTTCAACCCCTATGCAGACGAGAAAAAAACAAACAAACAAACAAACAAACAAACAAACAAACAAACAAACAAAAAACTCACAGCCAACAATGAAAGATTTAATTTTGCGATTTCTAAGTCATTATCGCTGGAAAAAAAAATCAACATACCGGACATTATAGATCCAAGATCAGACTGCACGTTCTGTGCAGTCTGATCTTTGATCTATACTGTCCGCAAAGGCGCAATGTATCCCACTTACAAGCCTATGAGTTCAAAAATAAAAACAAAAAAAGAATCTGACTCACTATATCAACTGTATCTTCCAGCTTTCGAATGGCCTCAATTTCCTCCATTTTTTATCGCATTTAATTAACTTTTAAGGGTTTGCAAGTCAGGAACTATTCCAACTAGTGATCAATGCAGATTGAAAGAATATTAATTATAGATACTCAATACATGAACATAGACAATCACGTGACCTCTAACCCCTAACTTCATGTAGGTTTACAGTGATGCATCTGCTTTATGTACTCACAGGGGCAATGTCTAAAACATGGTATATCTAATAAATGTACTAATATCTTGTAATGATCAATATGCAATCTGCAAACAATTTTTTGCTAATCTTTTCTTATCAAAACAATAAACGATGTGTGCGTGTTTTATATGTATAGATATATTCTTTTTTTGCTATTGGAGTTTATCGTTTACTATACATTTGCAGTGCATTCTGTTAAAACCAATAACTAACCTCTTTGATTGATTGATTGTATGGTGCTTAACGCCGTTTTCAACATTATTTCAGTTATATCGCAGCGGTCAGTGCACCTATCCATGCTCTCCTGGAGTTTCTTTTACCAGTACTCCGCACAAAATTTTTTCCAAACCACTGGCTGCTTTCCCACATAGCTGTCGTCGAAACAATGATCAGCGACGAGTGAGTAATGATCCTGTAGCAATGATTATCATCAATACTCGAAAAAAATTGGCTCAGCGGGGGATTCGAAGCAGCGATACCCATGTTCTCAAGTCCTTTTACGCTACCGACTGCGCTACCGGGCCGTTTTAGAATTGTTTTACTGCGTACTGATTGTTTCACCAGCCTACATAGCTCAAGGTGGTGTAGCGTAGAACTTGTAAACATCAAGTCTTGGGTCCCTTGAATGTGTGAGTTCGAGCCCCACGGCTGGCCATCTAAAATTAATAATAGTCTTTCGGGCGGGACGTTAAACCGAGGTACCATGTGATGATGCTATACACTGAGCACATTGAAAAACCAGGCGTAACTTAGGATGAGTTTCGTCCTGTATTTTGCACTATCCCCCGTCACAAAACTCACAATCTTAAGGGGGCGTCGCCAATATGCGCAACTGGTGGCGACGATAAATAAACGCAAATTCAATCAATTAATCAGTAATATAACTTTTGCTTAACAATGAGAACGGATCCTTTTCTCACAATGTTTTCTACCTTATCAAGGGGAACTGTCACAATTTTAGCCACATTTTTTTTGCGTCTGCATATACTCTAGAGTTTGACTAGTCTAAAATTTTGTGGTGTGATAAAGGGTTAAAGGGTGAACCTTTACATCCTTTTACCATGCTGATGAAAAAACAGTAGTGTCTATTTCTAAACTGTTATTTATAAAATAAGTGTCTTTTTTCACAATGTTGTTTTTTTTTTTAATTATTTTTTTTTTTATGCGACAGTCGACTGCTATTATGTAACTTTAATCATTCCTAACACATTAATGCTTTACCATACAACAAAAATTTAGACTTGTCCATATGTAAAGCATATTAAAACAATAAAGTTGATGTGGCTCAATCGATGAAGTTTGCCTTTAAAAGGCTGGAAAACATTGTTGGAAAAGGAGAAAATGCTGGTTACCAGCATTTTTTAAAAATTTTCCCACAATATCATAAAAGCGTTATACCTCAGGGTTGTTAAAACTCGGGATTGTGTGGTAAGGGGTTGATCATTCACCCTAGGCTGCTAAGCGCGACTCACTGACCTCTTGCAGACGAGGCAGATCAAGATCAGACTGCACAGAACGTACAGTCAGATCTCAGATCTACGCTGTCCGAAAAGGAGATATATTTCTTCCAAAAATACATTTCAAACAGCGATGTTTGGGATTTTACTGTCGGCTTGAAAGTCTCATTTCTTTAATTTAGCAGGATAAGGGTTAATTATTTTCTAGTTGAAGGGACTTATCTGTCTGTGTCACTGAAGGTAAAAAAGTCTGTCACTGCCCTGCCCCTTTCTATGTAAACCGAAAGCAGGACTCGAGCCGATACAACATTAACCCTAAAGCTACTATATACTGAGTAAAATAAAACTTTCAAGCCCGTAGCAAAAACCCAAATTTTGCTATTTCAAAGGTATATTTTGGGCCAAAACTGTCCTATCGGATAGTGTAGATCAAGATCAGACTGCACGTTCTGTGCAGTCTGATCTTGGTCTACACTATCCGCAAAAGGTCCTTAAGTCCTGCATTGGTCGCCTCGCTGAAACTGAAAATATGTTAAAAATATGTTTAATATGCATAAACCAGCATTTTCTTCTTTTTCCACAATGTTTTCTACCCTTTCAAAGACGGGAACCATTCTTTTGCCAACATTTATTTTGTCGTCTGCACATGCTTTCAGTTCGGTATAGTAACCGTTTGGTAAAGAGTTAACACGTCTATTTTACTCTTTACCAAAGCAAACGAGAAAGTGTTACAGTAAGATAAACATAGTAGGAAAAGGGGAAAATGTTGTCCTTTTTCCACCACATTTTCAAATGGACTCTTTCTCAGGTTCGTTAAAACTCGGGACAGTGTGAAAAATTGTTTAAAGTTTAAGCATACGAGTATTTATTTAACATCGATTAAGAAACAAGTTCTTACAACTTATACTAATCTCTCGCGATTCTGCTTCCTGGGAACTACACCAGTACTCGCGCAGAATGTGTGGGCCAATGAAAAATCCCAGTTGAAACCCGCTTCCGGGTATCGAACTCAGGACCTTATGGTTACGAGGCCGACGCTGTACCTCACAACCACGGACACCACTGAAAAAGGGTCAATATACAGAAGATCATTACAAGTAAGAAACAAAGAAAAGAGGACGAAATTCACTTTTTTTTCCGAATGTGCTGCATTGAATTATTTTAGCTTTGGAAAAATACAACTGGACGAAACATTTTTGTTTTATATGCTCGAATAAACATGTGGACAATATGTGTCCAAGTTCAGACTGCACGTTCTGTGCTGTCTTGTCTTGATCTATACCGTCCATCAAAACGTCTTGTTAACCATTTACCAGACATATCTGAGTTTTATTTTTAGGAAAAAGACCTTTGAAAAAATTGTGGGAAACGGAGAAAATGCTGGTGCTGACGGAGAACATATATTAAAGTTCATACTGCAAGGTCATACTGCACCTTCTCTGTCGTCTGGGTTTTATATAACGGTGCTGAAACTTCAGTATTTCACTTTGCGGCGACAGGGTTTTATGTAATAATTTGAAATTTAGTTGCACTTGGAGAATTTGTGTTCAACCATGTTGCTTAACAGCTGCTCAGCGCGACATCAGCAAAATATTATCGAACCAGGTCAGCCTGCGCAGTCCACGTCAGCTGACTTACCGTATACCGAACAAGACTTCTAACCGAACACTCCTATTTTCGATTCATATCTCAATTGCTATAAGATGGAATTTCTCAAAATCGAAGCTTAAAAAAAGATAGGATGTGACAAAGATTTTGTCGACGTATCATTGTTTTTATATTATCAAGAGTAAAAAGAAATTGAGCCTTGCTCCAGCAAACGTGGGCTAAACTATGTCTGTGATGCATTACATCGAGCAAGACATCACATAATTATGGATCCATACCATTAATTTTTTCTAACAATCGACTCACTCGTGAGGTAGACAGGTCCTTTGACATGTAAAAAATTGACCAATAGCAAAGAGTTTCGACCCGGGTCAGCCTGCGTTGACTGCACAGGCTGACATGAATCGATACTTTTTTTAGATGCATTTAGCCCCTTTTCAGTAAGCAGGGCTCAATTTTTTTAGTGTTACACTAAATAGCAACTTTCACAATTCCATGTGCTTTGGCACAGTTTTGTGAGAACTGAGTGTGACATTCATTTGCATGGATAACAGCTTGGCGTCAGTTCACATAATCAACATCCATCTCAGAGGAAGCTGGTTCTACACGTTCACAAGATTCCCACTGTCACCTGACAAAAGAGATTTTGAACACGCAAATTCATGTCGTCCACAACATGCTCGATCGAAGTTAAATTCGGACGGCATGGCGGCCAATACATAACCCGAATATGGTTACCAACTGTTAACTTTGTAGCTTCATTAGCAGAATGTGGCCGAAACGGGCGCACGGTTGTCTGAAATGCAGAGCAGCTTGCATAAGACAGATTCTTACAGCTTGGACAGAACTGTTCCACTATGGTTATCAACCGCTAGTTCATCACTTTCAGTAGCAGTTCTCTTAAACATTAGGGTGCTAAGCGCAACCCAGTGACCTTTTGCGGACACTGTAGATCAAGATCAGACTGCACAGTACGTGCAGTCTGATCTTGGATCTACACTGTCCGATAAGGAGATAACATAACTTTGAAATAGCAATATTTGGGTTTTTACTATCGAATTGAAAATTTCATTTTAGTTATTTAGCAGGATAAAGATTAAATGAGATAGGATTATTTACCCTTGTCGTGCTATATAGATAAAATGACACTTTCAAGCCGATAGTAAGAACCCACTTGATGATATTTCAAATTCATTTTTGGGGAAAAATATCTCTTTCTCGTTCAGCAATCTTGGCGTCCGGTTGTTGGTCTTCTTCTCGGGTGCCGTAGCATCAGTGACTGAGTCTGCGAATTTTGTCCACAACGATGAAATCGATCAAATTGGCAACCGTAAAAAAAAGAAGAATGACGAAAACGAGAGATATGCATTAGTACATGTATACTCGGGAGACAGGGCATCTGTTTTGAAAAAAAAACGTTCAGTTTTGATAGTTCAGTGTTTGATAGTTGTTGAACGATGTTGATTTTGAAGTACTTTACAGAAAGATACATGTACACCGAATAGCAGTAACAAGCTGGATTCAATGTGTCACAATCATGTTGTGGGAATCTAAAATTCCGTACATGAATAAATTCTATCATTTGAACAACATTTGATTTTTCTCGGACACGTAACCTGGGGGTCCAAGATTCGAGACTCACTGCAAGCACAAGGCTCTTCTTGGGAGTGTCCTGTCGCGGGGATAAGGGTAAGACACATCAGAGGCCTTGCCTAGTACTGGTAAAACCAAGGCTATACATCAGTTTATGAGCTTTCGCCGTGATATGACTGAAGTAATGTTGAAAATGGCGTAAGACACTATCCAATCAATCAGTCAATCAATCAATCAATCAATCAGTCAATCAATCAGTCAAAAACTGTGACGTTTCAGACGTACCAGACGGTCCGGTAAAGTGTTATAAAACAACAAGGCCGATGGCAGATATCGAATCTTAATTAAGAATCCGTAGTGCAAAGAGTGTTGTAATGAAACCGTCATCCATGAATTATAAATGAAGGATCGATCCCTCTACAGGTATTGTACGTTACTCTGGCATCGCTTCATGGAGTGCCATGGGAGAACAGAAAATGGGCGAAATATGATTAACAGAACAGAATAGAACGTATTTTATTATGACTTGTACAAAGTAAATCGTCAGTTGCACAAAAATTATATGGAGATTAATATTCAAGATGTTACGGAAACAGAAATCATAGAAGTGAAATAGATTGAGTTTGTACAGTAAATGTTCACAAGCTATAGAGAGTGACCACGTAAAAAGCTATAAAACTATATAATGGCTTGCAACACGCGAAAAGGGACATTCGGACCTTTGCGTAAAGTGTAGTCTCGGATCAGCCTACGCAGTCCGCGCAGGCTAATCCGAAACGACACTTTCCGTTTTTATGTAATTTTCTATTTTGCGCAAGTCTACTGTAGCACAAAATCTAATGCCGGCTGATCCGAGACGACAATTCACGCAAACGTCCGAATGTCCCTTTTTGCGTATTGCAGGCCATATTATATAGGCCATCTACAACACAATCTGGAGTTTTGACTAGCCTGAAACAGAAAACATTTGAAAACGTTGTGAGAAAAGGAGAAAATGCTGGAAACCAGCATTTTCACCTTTTCCCACAATGTTTTCTACCCTTTCAAAGACAGAAATCATAATTTGAGCTACATTTATTTTGTCGTCTGAGAATGCATTGAATTTGGTCTAGTCAAGAATTCTTTCGTTTGGTATGTAGGACACAAGTCTAGACTATTCAAAATTGAAACCAATTTACAGGCAACAAATAAAAAAATGTTTGTATTGTGTAATTTGTCTTAGAAAAAGTAGTACAAAAGATTGTGGGAAAAGGAGAAAAAGCTATTTATCGGCGATTTTGCACCTATGCCTCACAATATTTTCAAGAGACATTATTTTCCTTGGGGTCGTAACAACAGGTGTAACACAAAAGCCGACTGGGACAATAGTTCTCTAGGACTTTATCCCAATGAGATGAAAGTCCTCTAGGATAATAGCTCACTGAGATGATAGTACTCTGGGAAAATAGCCCACTGAGATAGAAGTCCTCTAGGACAATAGCCCACTAGATAATAGTCCTCTAGGACAATAGCCCGCTGAATAATAGTCCTCTAAGACAAAAGCCCGCTGGATAATAGTCCTCTAGGACAAAAGCCCACTGGATAATAGTCCTCTAGGACAGTAGCCCATTTGATAGTAGGCCGCTAGGACAATAACCTTCTGGCCGATAGTGCTCTAGGACAAAAATCCAATGGACAATAGTCCTCTAAGACAATAGCCCATTGGCCAAAAGTCCTCTACGACAATAACACACTATACAATATTTCTCTAGGACAATAACACACAAGACAGTGGTACTCTAGGACAATAGCACACTGAGGAATCAGTCCTCTAGGACAATAGCTCACTAGATAATAGTCCTCTAGGACAATAACACACTAGACAATGGTACTCTAGGACAATAGCCCACTATATAATAGTCCTCTGGGACAAAAGCCCACTGGATAATAGTCCTCTAGGACAAGAGCCTGCTGGATAATAGTGCTCTAGGACAATAGCCCATTGGATAGTAAGCCTCTAGGACAAAAACCAAATGGACAATAGTCCTCTAGGACAATAGCCCACCTCACAATAGTCCTCTAGGACAAAAAACCAATGGACAATAGTCTTCTAGGAAAATAGCCCACTGGTCAATAGTCCTCTTGGACAATAACACACTATTTAATAGTCCTATAGGGCAATAACACACAAGACAATGGTACTCAAGGACAATAGTCCGCTGGACAATAGTCCTCTAGGACAATAACACACTGGACAGTAGTCCTTTAGCAAAATAGCCCACTGGATAATAGGTCTCTAGGACAGTACCCCACTGGACAATAGTCCTTTAGGACAAAAACCAACTGGACAACAGTCCTCTAGGACAATACCCTACTAGGACAATAGTCCTCTAGATCAATAGCCCAATGGACAAGAGCCCACTGGACAATAGTCCACTTATATGTTTAATAATGTATTTAGTTAAGAAATTGAGTATGTTTTGAGTTTAAAATATAAGTATTAGTAAGTCAAAAGTGTAGACAATTTTTTCTGGTATTTCTATTTAAACTAATATATACTTCAGATCCAACAGATTATTTACCAGGTCTATAATTCAAACTAATGTTTAAATTGGTAGACAACGTATGAATGCGTAAAAACACACTGCATAATTGAATATATAAAAAAATAATATTTTTACTATGACAACACAAATGATTAAATTTTACTTAAAACATAAAGATATAAATATTACTTTCTTACGGAAACGATCAAATTCGATTCTTGATACCCTTTTGATAAGCAGCGGGTCCTTGTCCTCCATGCGAAAATTAGCAGTTGGCTATTGTCCGGTAGGCTGTTGTCGTAGAGGGCTGTTTTCCATTCCCCGTTACAACACGGTGTTTGGTGAAGGGTTCGCTCTGCAGCAGATGATAAAATAGTAGGCTTGTCTGAATCGACACCGTTTGTCCATTACAAATTTAATGTTGCCCAAGTGATGGAATATGTTCTCTTCAAAACGAAAGTATACATGCCGCAATCCATGAACAAATGTAAGAAGCTATAAAGATCTCTAGACAAAAATATCATTAAGAAAGCAATAGTGTAGGTCAAACTTGCTATCTTAAATAGTGTGGAAGTATAATATACTTTTAAAGCTTTGTCAATTTTCACACTCAGCAGCCTGCGATTTTTTTTTTAAAGTTTACTCACTAAACCCGTTTCTTTCCTATATTTCATTTTCCGTAACATCTTGATTTAATCTCCATGCACCACGTTGGTTTGTATATTGTATGATCAACTAACGATGTATTTTGTTCAAGTCATAATAAAATATGTGCTGTTCTGTTCCCTGCAAAATCTTGAAAAAAAAAAAAAAAAAAGGAGAAAATTCTGAATGCCTTCAATCCAATCCTTTGTAAACCCACAAAGGCCCTTTTTTAACGTGGTCGTATTTTGTAAGGGGTCAAAGTAAGAAAGATACATTTTTTGTACAAATTATATAATATTTCGACTAATTAAACACCAAGTTGTCCACTCCCCTGAATAATCCCTACTAAATAGACCGAGAACAATTAGCCTCATACCCAATTTGTTACCTCTTATTCTTTTTGTGTCGCCTTCCTTTATGCTTTTCTAGACGCTGCCAATTATGTTCGGCCAAACAATACATCTTTGATTAACGATTGTCTGCATGATAAATCAATCCTCAGACTGCTTGATTAAAAAATGCATTTTCAAACAGGAGAAACATCCGACTTAATGCAATCTATAAGGAGTTTGACAGAATATTTTACAAGGTTGCGAACAATGTAGATCCAAGATCAGACTGCACGTTCTGTGCAGTCTGATCTTGATCTACATTGTCCGCAGAAGCATCAGATGTTATGCCCTGCTCTTATTGGGTGAAAGTGTTCGTTATTGATCAGAGCTTTACCTGTTCAGTTAACCCAAGTAACGCAATAGGTCGTCTCAGAATTACCTGAAGTTTGGATAATGCTGCAATGAAGGGAATAAGGAGGTCTAAGGACAGACGTTGCAGGTATTCTTTATCTTTAACGTGTAAATATGATTAATACTATTGAAATATACATATGATAATGGTACTGTGATGTACATGTGATGAGTGACATTTTCATGTACATGGAATTAATCATATTGTAATGTACATGCGATTAATGGCATTGTCATGTGCATACAATTAATCGTATTGTAATGTACATACAATAATGATAATGTGATGTACATGTGATAAATGACATTGTCATGTACATACAATTGATTACATTGTAATGCACATGGGATAAATGGCATTGTTCGAGAGGGGAATGCAGTTGTTTGTAGACTTTTTTTTTTATCTCAGGAACTATTTGACATAAAACTATAGTTTAGCACAAATCTAAATTATTTGCATCCGGCTGCCTAGTTTTTAAAAGCACCCGAGTAAGTTTCACGAAAATACACCATTTTAAATACCGCACACTAAGCTCGCGCGGGGTAGCTCATAAATGACGTACGACGTTATGTTGAATACGCAAAAACACCATTGACAACGCACCCGTTCAATGTTTCTCGAAGTAGTCTCCTGCACAGTCTGTGCACTTCTGTTGACAGATTGTCTGTATGTGTCCGTGAATCACTGTCGACCGCTCGAGGTAGCTCGTAAAAATCAATATATATTCAGCCATTGAGTTCATTCTTTAACGCGGAAAATACTCGAAAGTCCACGGCTGCAAGATCTGGGCTATAGGGGGCATGCTTCAGAGTCTCGATATCCAACAAGATACACTCAGCAAAACTTTAAACCGGCCACTTTTGTTTCTCCTGTTAATTTGACCAAGTAATAGACAGGTAAACAGAAACAACTTATAACATATGTCTTAAGGTTATGTAATGAAAAGATTCTCGATTTTGCCGATAGAAGCCATCTCTTTTTCAAAAAAATGGAAAACACATGGTTTGCGCGTACGTGTTGTCCATCGGCCAAAACGGGTTAAAAATGAATCATAAATTACTGAAATTTTGTCAGCAATAAGGAAAAACTATATTCTGCACAGAAATATAAACCGAGACAAGGAGCGTGAAGTTTTCAAAAAATGATTTTTCAATTTTCATTGTAAAGTGAATGAATGTTTAATAATTTCATTTCAATATAACATGTCAACAATTTTTTTTCAAACTTAGGCTGGAGAATACTTTTACACTGGTCAATTATTCTCCAAAACATCAAACTAACTGAACTGCCTCTTTTCTGGATAGCTGATGCCAGATATAGTAGTGATCATGTGATAAATGATGTCGTAATGTACGTTATAGAAAACAGTGTAATGAACATGTGAATTTCTATACCTCAGTGTACATGACTGTGATAAATGATGTTCCACCTCACATATGATAAATCATGTTTTAGTTTACACGTCAAAAACCATATGTTCGTGTACATGTGGTAAATTATTTTTTTTATAAAAATGTGACAAAAGATGATGTAATGGACATGTGATGAAGGACGTTTTAGCGTATATGTGATCCATTTTGAAATATGTTTTAGTATCTACGTGATAGATGAATATTAATGTAAATCTAAAAGACATTTCGTAGTGTAAATAGTATACAGGATGTTGTTATGTACATGTGACAGACGATATCTTGGTGTACATGTGGTAAATGATTTTATAATGTGCATGCAGGAAGTGATGTCGTAATGTACGTGCGATGAATGATGTCTAAAAGTACTTGTGATGAATTATTTCGTAGTGTACATGTGATAATAATTTTATAGTGTACATGATACTGTGATGTATAGGTAAAAATATGTAGATTAGTGTATATGTAATGAATGACGTTGCAGTGTACATGTGATAAACAATTTGGAGTGTACATTTGTTAAAGGACGATGCTTTCTATATGTAATAAATGATGTTGTAGTTAACATGTGATCAAATATAGTGTAAATGTGTTACATAGTTTTGTAGTGTTCATGTGACAAACTGAAAGGATAGTTTTTGGCTGCATGTAATAAATTATATCGTTATATACGTGATGAATGATATTGTAATGTGCATTGTTTAAATGACATTGAAGTGTACATGTCAAACATGATGATATTAATTAATGTACCTGTCCTTAATTATATTGTTACATGTACATATTATAAATGATATTGTAATATACATGTAATTGATGTATTTTAATGCAAATTCCGTTGCTTATGGTAGTTTACATAATCATACATAATTTTGTAATCATGTGATAATCGATATTGTAATGTAGGATAAACATAGGATAAACGATATTGTTTTTTAATTGTGGTAATTGTGGTAAATGGAGATGAAAATTACGGCTCATTCTCTCTTACCCGTTGCTTAAAAGCCTTCAAATCTACTGGTGGTCGTCCTCCTCTTCTTCCTTGTCTCCTCGCTTTTTTTTTTTCTTCTTCTTCTCCTGCTTCTTCTTTCTTCTATTTATTATTCTTCTTCTTCATTGCTTGAAACCATTTCTTGTTTTATTCGTCTTTTTCATTTTCACGGTCTACCTTACCTGTGTACCTATAAGTTCACTGTCTGTATTTCCACTCTCTTGCATAGTTATGTACTTAGAAAAAGTTTTCTTCCACAGATGTTTAAGTCTGAAGTCCTACCAGGCTTTCATGGCCATTGCACTTTGCACATTCTTCACTGTTACTACTGTTTACCGATTCTTTGCTGATAACCTGGAGTTTCTTTGGACGATAAAGCCAAATCACTCCACCAGTACGTCAATACAAGAAGGTAAGTAATTCTCTACATTTGATCATTTTTGACTCGATGGCGTTGTTTATAATCCTAAAGCAGATGGTACAGAAACTACTGTGAAAAAAAGAGAAAATACAGGAAATATTTTCTCCCTTTTCTGACAATGTTTTGTACTCTTCCAGCGATTAAACTTATCATTCGAGTCACACTTGTTTTGTCTTGGGCAAATGTTTTCGATAAAGAATAGTCTAAAAGATATATAGATAAATGGCCACGGTCATTTTTAAGGACTAGCTTTTTTCTTTCTGCATTAAGAGAAGAGGTTTAGATCAGACTGCACGGAAGGGTGGCAAAATATTAGTTAATTTATCTTGCTATCGGCACAGAATGTAAAGTCCGATCTTAACTTTTATCTTGCTAAATAAATTGACAAGAAACTTTTAAGCCGGTAGTAAAAATCAAATGTTGCTATTTCAGAGTTATTTATTATTATTTTTTTTTTTCGAAAAAGTATGGCCTGATCGGACATTGTAGATCAATGATCAGACTGCACGTTCTGTGCAGTCTGATCTTGATCTACAGTGTCCGCAAAGGGCCAGTGAGTCCCGCTTAGAAGCCTAAGGGTTAAACCTACACACGCTCAAAATATGTGACATAATCTTTTATTGAGAACCTTAAGATGGACTTGTCTCTTAAACCTTCAGCGTGGTTTAACGATATGAAGGTACTGAAGGTATTGTGGTATGTTTATGATGACGATGATAATCATGATACTAATGTTGCTGATGCCGCTGCTGCTGCAGCTAATAATGCTGATGATGATGATACTGATGATAGTGATGCCGATGATGATGATGATGATTTATTTTACAGACATCATAATCTTTTATAACGAGGCAGCCAAGGAAAAGTTTCCTGTTCGTATTAAGTTGACGGCAAAAGAGCAGTTCGATCTACTTCACAAACTCCAGGGTACACATGGGATAGAACACTTCATACCAACAAAACGGAACTGGACAACTCAGGATAGGTTTACAAACGAATGGACACAACTTGACCTGCTTTCGCAGGTACGAGTAATGACAGCAAAAGACAAGTACACTACCTGATCATCTTTATTTGATACCTGTTTTGATCTGCATCTGGTTGTCTAGTTGTGCTTGTGAAACAACATAAAATGTTTTATTGATATATTTTGCCCTGTTATATATGCCTTGCTTAATATTATAGGAGCCATGCTCTGGCAAAAGGGGGGGGGGGGTTCAATGCATCTTCGTGATTTGAAAATACATGTAATTGAAAAAAAATGGTAGAATATTGAAAATCTATGATATCCATGGTTATAATTCCATGTGACTACTTCTACACTACAGGACAACCATGATCTATTGAATGATACAAAAAGTCCATGCTGGATTGACGTACACAGTGTGATACGATGTTTGCCATATATGTTCCTTATTGGTGCTCCAAAATGTGGAACAACGGACTTATACAAAAGGTATGCTTTTGGGTAGGTATAGCCCTTAGGCTGGTTAGCAGCGAGTAGCCCTGCTGTAGCGTGTTATATAAATAGGATATACATGTAACCCGTTTTCATTTTCACTTTCACTCTTTATACAGAATATTCTAGAAACATAAAGAACATTCATTGGTTTTTCCACTGCGGTTATATTTAGAAACAAGTTGTTAGTACACAAGTTGTTTACCAATCCATGTTGTCATCTTTCTAGAAAAGACTAATCTAGAATTTTCCAAGCTGATATAAATAGGAGTGACTTACTTGGTGATGAGGATTTTGAATTTAGATTTGTGGCTTTGAGAATACAGAATTAGTGAAAAGTGTTGGATTTATTTGATCGGACTATGGATCTGTAAGTTGGAATTAATCCTTTTTTTAAACAGGTTGCTCATATCTATTTGCAAGTTAAAACTATTGTTAATTTAGGTTTTAGGAACCAGAAACTCCATACTTTTTGTAGTCTAAACATAATTCTTAATTTTGAGGGACTTGTTCTAAGATTAAAAATTGTCAAAATTTCATTCAAACTTACATGTAACTCTTACTGTACTATTTTGTCTTTATTCATTAATAAATATTGTTAATTGTTAAAGGCTTGTTGCTGGTTTTCTTTCTAGTTACGCATGGCTCGTAACAAGCGAAAATTGGTTCATTTTAGCCATTTACAATATCATTTCAGCCATGCTATGTGAAAAAAGGGTTAAATGCAATAACTGTCGAAAAGTTTTCCTGTTGGTCAATATTCTGTCCAAGGACCAGTCTACTTTATGATTCTATCGGCTTTAACACAAACTGGATTTTTATGAATTCATAATTATGTGATGAGTTTCTTGGTATACTGCATCGCGGGGATCCTTTAAAGGGCAAATCAACAAGTTTCAGATATGGTTAATTTTCAAACCTACACTTATCAAATGGTAACCTGGTAATGTTGTAATTAGAAAAAAAAATTAGTAAAAGTACTTTTTTTCAATTCATATTTCTGCTTATTAATTTTTATTGCATCGCTTATCTCCCTTACTTATTGTTGCGTCCCTTGATTTGTGACGTCATAGGAGAGCTTGTTTCAATATGGACGTTGTTTACGATAGTGAACTGAGCGATAATGAAGACGAAGAAATAGACGATTCTGGGCCGGTAAGGCCGTACATGTACGAGCCAATTTTTAAAGAAACTTATTAAGTTTCTGATGATGAGGATAAAAGTAACTTTTCGCCCACTGATGACGAAAATGACGAAGTTGTGCCGGACTTTTCAACGTGTTGAGTATCGCGCGCTATTGAAATACGTCTATTACGGGGCGAACATCGCTTACAGAAATATTATTCTGTACATGATAAAATTAAGTGTATGGCATAAACTTTGTTTCACGTGAAGCATTTTCAGTAGATTAACTGGCGGAATTAACAACAACAACAACAACAACAAAAAAAAAACGGTTTCAAGATAGTTCCACGACAAGACAGTTCCCTGACACTTTTGAAGACATTTCCCAGACACTTTAGTTTCATGTCAAATAACCCTTTTCTTGACTTTTACGATTGATAATCGTGAGATGTTAGTTCTAACTATTTGTTGATGGGTCCTTGTTGATATTTGTACCTTGTAAAGAATTCTGTAAACATTGACGGGTACAGGTTTATTCTCTCGTGGGTTAAGGGTTACACAATAAATCACGATTTTCATGAGAATAAGAATATTTTGAAATGCTGTTAACCAGCATGAAATTTGATAAAAGAATATGTTCCGAGATTATTAAGACTTAATTCTCAAAATTATTTTGAAAAGTATTTTAGTTGTTTTTCTTACCATACAGAAATACATGAACATCAGAGAGAGGGAGAGGGGATATACCTGTGTGAAATACTTTTTTGCTGTTTACCTTGTCCACATGATCTATTCAATGCAAAAATTTATCATACATGTATAGCTACTGCATGTTCCATATAGAGCTTCTCTGTGAAAGTCTTAAACTCTGAATTGTAATTTGTTCAGTTCTTGTTTGTCTTATGCAAAGTGTTTCAATTTGGGTAAGTCTCAAATTGGTCTACCGTCTACCAGGGACTGAGCGGTTAATACTGACATTCCGGTCAAATTGCAGTATAGACGACTTCAGATTCATTGTAAAAACATAGAAAGAGCTGGTAACTATCAATTGGTCCTTTATCCACAATATTTTCTATTTTTAACTCTTTACCAAACGACAAAATATTAAACAGGTCCAAATTGAAATCATTTGCAGACGACAAAATAAAGTTAAATATTTCAAAAATTGAAATTTGTTTCCAGCAGAGTAGAAAACATTGTGGTTAAAGGAGAAAATGCTGGCTACCAGCATTATCTCCTTTTCCTACAATGTTTTTAAAAGGCTTCTGTCTCAGGGTCGTAAAAACTAGGGATTGATTGGTAAAGGGTTAAATATAAATCCCACACATTGGGCACGAGTTTTGTTTTGGTTCCCAGGAAGCAGTATCCGAAGCGATTAGTATGAGTTGTATGAACTTGTTTCTCAAGAGGTGTAAAATACATGTTTAAATTGTTACCAAACATCAAATTTATTGACTCAACCGAATTGAAAGCATTTGGAGTCAACAAATTAAATTTTACTCACATGTTTGGACTTGTCTTTGATGGGGTAGAAAACATTGTAGAAAAAGGAGAAAATACTGGTTACCATCATTTTCTCCTTTACCCACAATGTTTTCAAAAGGTTTTTCTTTCTTCACAAGGGTCGTTAAAACAAAGGATTGTTTGGTAAAAGGTTAAACTAAGTTAAACTAAAGTCCAATAAACAATCACATTTTATCGGTCATATTTAAATACTGTGGATTTGAAATATTCTAATTTTTTATCATTTGGGTTAGGGTTAGGCTAAACCCTTACACAGATGGCAAAACTTTAGACTTGTACACTCCACACCGAAAGTATTTGCAGATCACAGATCAAATGTGGCCTTGACAATAGGTTTGAGGGTAGAAAATATTGTAGGAAAAGAAGATAACTCTGGGAATCAGGACTTATTCCTTTTTTCACCCTGTCCTCAAAAGCCTTCTCCATTAGGGTGGTTGAAGATCAGAATTTTGAGGTAAAAGGTAAAAGAATTGGTGTGTGAGCCTGGTCAAACACATTCTGTTTCTTAATTAAAAAAAAATGTGTTATTTTAATTTTCTCACTTTTGTCTGATTATCAGAGAAAATGACTTGTGTCAAATTATATGCATTTTCAAAATTTTCATACTGACATGTTCAAAACATTTTTCTCAGTAGCCTGTCTAGAAGACATAATATGGATAGGAAAAGGAAATATCCACAAATCAAAATTGTATAGATATAATTCAAAATTTGTTCAAAATGCATGTAAGTTGTCAAATCATTTTTAAGAGTGAAATGTCAAAGAGAAGTAGTGTATGGGATAAAAGCTGTAACATGGGTTTACTGTCACCAACAAACATTACAGTGTAAAGGGGTGAGATATGCAAATGTTATGTAACCATTTCCTGTATTGTTTCAACTGGTCGGTGGTGGATTTACATTTATGACCATGATTTGGGGTAGCCAGATACTGATTTCACCCTTTACCATACAAACCCTAGATCTAGTTTCCAATACCCAAAGAAAGAGTGTTTGAAAAACAGTGTGGGAAGAAAATGATGTTTGCTGTTCAAAGAATGATTATTATCCCTTGAAAGTTTACATCATTTGAACAATGTCGACTATGTTATTTGCAAAATTTATGTTATGAATTTGGATGAATCCATAATTTTGTTAAATGTTGAAATCATTTGGAAAAGGGAAAAAACGGTAGCAATTTCTCCTTCGTTCAGAATGAAGCGATAATGTAGAAAAGGGTAAAATAGTACGAATAACAATTCATGTATTCCAATTTCAAGAAAAAAAGAAATTACCTACTTCATGTTGGATTTTCTTTTTGGAAATTGCCGTTGCGGAATGTCTGTCTTTCGGAGTTTCGGTTTAAGGCCTATCTCCTTTCGACTCGGAGTTTCGAATAATGTCGGCACAGCGTCAGGTTTTAACCGCAGGCTAAAATTCCTATAACCAACTTCTTTTGCGAGTTTTGGACTTATTAAGAACTGACTGTCATCGAAGTATTTCAGACACAATTTCGAATGAACCGATGGCAAAAAATCCGTCGCTACTGTCCGGCCCCAGTTTAAACGTTGAATCCATAGTTTCCTCCTTTTTAATTCCTTCGGAAATTTGAAAATACTACTTCTATGAGTTCCCGAATCGACGTTGCAGCCATAGGCTGGACAATTTACCATTTTTTCGGCTCAATTCTCAGTTAATACTCAGATATCTGCATACAATCATCCGCGTTCCTACTGTATGTCTACTGACGGTATACACAGAGTGACTCGACAATGACGTCACACATGCACGGGAGATAAGCGAATCAGGGGAAGTAAGCCATGTACCATTTTTAGAGCCGTATATCAGCGTGACAATTCGGCCGTGGTTTATGGCATGTTACAGGGTGGTATTTATGAAAAATGACGGACACATGTTTAACTGACATCGTTTGCAGCTGATTAAAGGAAAAAAACAGTCTGGTCAAAATATTTTAGGATTTGCCCTTTAAACACCCCCTTTTGCCAAAGCATGGCTCATTTTTAAGTAAATAAATGAGCCATGCTCTGTGAAAAGGGGGCTTAATGCATCTGGACAGTGAATAAAAGTAAACTACATGTATTTGAGCGTGGCTCAAATACATGTAATTTACTTTAATTCACTGTTCACAGGAAGTTAAAATTACCTCCTTTTATCAAAAGTTGACAAAAACACGTTATAATAAGTAGTTAAAATGAATTTAAAAAAAAAAAAAAAAAAAAATGATAAAAAGAGCAAAAAAAAAAAAAAAAAAAAAAACAGTTGCTCTGTATCTGTTTGTTTATTCAATAAAAGACAAATGAGCCATATTATGGCAAAAAGGGGTTTAATGCAAATTGTGATGCATTATACAATGTAAGTCGTCATATAACTATGAATGCATAAAGGTTGAATGCTGAGGTAGACTGGTCCTTGGACATGCATGAAACTGACCAATAATAAAAAGTTAAGACCCAGGTCAGCCTGTGCAGGCGTAAGTCTTTGAAGAAGCATTAAAGCCCCTTTTCACAGAGTATGTTTCATAAATTTTCAAAACTGCAAAAAGAATCACCTTTGCTTTCTATCAGATACAATATTATATTCCAAATGAAGATACAGTTTTTGCTAATGCGTAAATTAAAGCACATGAGGGCATATGTCTGGAATCAGATTGCGCGTTCTGTAGACTGTCCGTGAGGTTTGAATTTCTACCTATGCGGTCAGCAAAAACTATTCATGTCGCCATAATCATAGCCTGGGTTCCAGTCCGATCATTATAAAAAAGCGATTTTCAGTTCGTGGCCATATATAGATCGTGAAAAGGAGAACACAATTAGGAGTGATTAAAAAAAGTATTACCACCTGGACCCTGGCTACCATAACAGAACAGAACAGAACAACATTTTATTCGACGTGTACACAGTACATACTCGTAGTCATATTTACATCAAAAGTCACATAAATTCCAAGGTCACTCCCCCCCCCTCTCTCTCTCTCTCTCTCTCTCGTTCTCTCTCTCTCTCTGTCTCTCAATCCATCCATCCATCTATCTATCTATCTGTCTCCCTCTCGTTCTTTCTCTCTCTCGCTCGCTCTCGTTCTCTCTCTATCTATCTATCTATCTATCTATCTATCTATCACTCTGCTCAAGGCATGTAAACTTGATATAACAGCAATGCTAATTTAAGATTAACAACAAGTGTAAAGAATCAACTGAGGATGATAACAAATGAATACAGTGTATCAGTAGGCTTCGTTTGGAGAAAAAAATGATAATACTAACTGTAAAGTGTGTTAAACCGTAGTAAAGAGATAAGTTTAAACATACTAGGTTTACTGTAAAAATACTTATTTAAGTACTTCTGACGTAAGTGTTTGTATTTCGGGCAAACTAGCGAGAAGTAAAACTCATCTTGAATTTCACCCCTTTGGCAAATACTGAAGGGTTCAACAATTCACCTAACGGAAAAGATTACGACATACCTTACGAACGAAGTCAGTAACAAAGAAACAAATGAACAAATGCATGGCAGAAATACAGGGACCGGGCAGGATTCGAACCTAGAACGCCCGGACGAAAGGCCAATACCATAACCGCTGAGCTAAAGAGAATTCTCCCTAACGAAGTTGTTAGGTGTTGTATTTAAATCGGGATGAAGCCATGCATGAAGGAGTGGTCTCCCGTAACACACCCCCTCTTAAAGTCATCGTTTATTGATGACTCAAAGCCTTATTAGGGAGAAAGTCCGTTTTTGGACAACAAATGGGATTAATGGCTCAATGGCCAATCCCGGACGAGCCCCCATCTTACGAACAAAGTCCGTAACAAAGAAACAAACGAACAAATGCAAGGCTGAAATACAAACCGCATCTGGCGGGATTCGAACCCAGAACGCCCGGACGAAAGGCCAATACCATAACCACTGAGCTAAAGAGAATACTCCCTAACGCAGTTGTTAAGTGTTGTATTTAAATCGGGATGAAGCCATGCATGACGGAGTGGTCTCCCGTAACACATATAAAATGTGGCTTAGTTCATGGGATCTGTTTTAGTAAAGTCCGTAAGTATTGTGGGAAAAGGAAACATGTATGTAACCGACATAGTCTGCTTTTCCCACATTTTCTAAAACAAAAAAAGCCGTCTCACTCAAGGTCGCCAAAACACAGAATTATTCGGCAAAGGTTTAAAAAGGAGACTGGTATTCTCGTTTCGTAAATTTTCTGTTGTAGGTTATTGCAGCATCCAGATTTCACAGAACCAGCCCAAAAAGAGCCACATTGGATAACACGTCATAGATTAGGTAAACCGAGATATATTTAAAGTAGCATCTAGTCAGCTGTGTAAACATAGATAAATAATCAATATATAGGGTGTATGGGGTAAAGCAACTCAAGTGATTTGTATGCGATCTAAAACTAGAAACAACCAATGTGATGTCTTGGATACCCTCCTGAGAATGAAATGTATTTTCTACCCACCGTACTCTGTGTAACCTTGCAAGTGTCAGGAGTAACATTTGGCATGAAGATACAAGAATGATTGTAGTTTCATAAAATAAAAATGAAATTGGTGAAAGCACTGGATGAAAAAGAGTAAAGGTGTATCTTTAAGTGACCGTTTTACACTAATCATCACAACTCAGCCGTTTTTAATCGGTCGGCGTAAGCCGGACGATTAGAGAGACCACAAATTTCGGAAACCCGTCCGCTGAGGGCAAACTGATGTAACTGCAACTCGTAACAGCGTTCATTTACAGCATTACAACGTTTAACAAGCCTGTCGTGACCTTATTACAAATACTACTTTCGGTTGAGCGCAAGAATGAATAAACAGTCCTAGTAAACAGGCGTCAAGTAATCCCGTTCTCAACTTTTCAATTATGCAATAAACGGTGATTACAACTTGTTTAGCATTGAATTTTGTCATATTACCAATGTAATCAAAATGTCTAGCGAGCAGAAATGGAAAAACTCGTAGCAGTTTACTTTCAAAACAGTTATCAGAAATGGGGTCAGAGGTAATGAGCAATTGTATGAATGAAACGAGAGCGAATCAATAGCGTATATCGGCTGAGCTAAAAATAGAATTCTTATCTTTCCAACTGATTATGTCATTCTGCAAGCGCCCGGATGTCATACAAAACAAAGCCGCTGTATGCTATACAGAAAGCCGTGAAGTACAGAGATCGAGATACGAAAATTGATTCATTATGGAAGAAACGGGCACTAAGCCGAAATCTGAGGGTGTCAAGCACTGCTGTTATGGCACATGCAATAGTGATACCAGGTACAGACATCGTGATGACATGAAAGACGTATTTTTCATTCCATTCCCAAAGCCTATTACGAAACGGGAAATGTGTGAACGATGGATCAAGGCGTGTGGTAGACCTTTACACGATTTCAACGTTCAGAAAATAAAAAGATGCACTTATATATGCAGCAAGCACTTTGTCGGAGGAAAGGGCCCGACTTCAGAACATCCGGATCCCATTCCTGCGTTACTGCATACTGATGAACAGGTTAGTCGCCATGAACAAGTTTGCATGTTAACTCGGCAGTTCGCATCATTTTCAAGAATTAACTCTCTACCAAAGTGAATGACATAATGTTAGACTTGTCCAAATTGAAAGCATTCACAGACAACAAAATTTAATGTGACTCCGATTTATTTTTTCCTAAGGATGAAAAACATTGTGGAAAAAGGATAAAATACAGGTTAGCAGCATTTCAGTTTTCCAACCATGTTTTCAAAGACTTCTTTCTCATGGTCGTTAATAGTTAGGATTGTGTGGTAATGGGTTAAATAGTAATAACTTATTTCAATAACAATTGCTACTATTCGTTTAAATTTTTTGGGTTTATTTTTTTTCCCAGGGGCTGGGGGTGTCCTTAGTTTAGATAATAAAATTAATACTGACCATTGAATAATTCTTTAGGGCATTTTTGCATTTGCTAACAGTAACGACTAAACATGTATGGTTGTGTCTGCCATTCATATTCAAACCCAGGATCGGTTTACTAGATACCAAATAATAATTTAGTTTTAACACTTTTCATGTAATTATAGGTGAGAAGATTTGAAATGAAAAGAAAAGCACCAACTCCTAGGAGCAAGCCATTGAAAGCCAGTCGGGCAGATGTTAGACTTGCAGCAGAAAGCCTCCTACAATTGTCCACTCAAGAACCTTTGCAGCCTGCTGTAGTAGTAAGTCTCATTCTACAATTGGACCAAGTATCTTGAATTTATTAGCCAGAAACAAACTCCATTATTTCATGAACACACACACATATATACATGTGACTTTTAGAATTTGAATATCTGCAGGTGTTCTGGATTTTATCCCATTTCACTGTCAAGCCCCTTCAGGCGTATATGCACCGCTTTGCGAAGCTCTCGTTTAACCCTTTACCAAACAGTCCCTTGTTTTTATTATCTTGAGATAGAAGGCTTTTGAAAACGTGGGAAAAGGAGAAAATGCTGATGACCAGCATTTTCTCCTTTTCCCACAATGTTTTCTACCCTGCTGGAAACAATTCCAATTTTTGAGTTAAATTTATATTGTCGTCTGCAAGTGCTTTGAATTTGGACCAGTCTAAAATTTTGTCGTTTGGTTAAAGGGTTAATGGTGGGAGCATAGAAATTGTTAAGTTTCCTGCTGTTGCTTAATAAACCTTTACTACACAATCCTGAGTGTAAATGACGCTGAGAAAGAAAGCCGTTGAAAACATCGTTGAAAAAGAAGTAAATGCTTTTAAGTAATATTTTATTCTTTTTCTTACATAGTTTTCTATCCTTTTCATGATAAAATAACATAATTTGAGCTGCATTTATTTTGTCATCTACAACTGAGATGAGAAGCTGGTGGCTAAGAAAGAATACTGGGCAAAAACAGGTGAAAGAAATAAAGAAGACCCTGGGAGGAATGTGGCCTTTGAACACATGAAATACATGCATTGAAAACATAATACAAGCTATATTTAAACAAATTTAATACCTTTTTCTATAGAAGAGTAGGATTATAACTTTAAGTACATCAAGCCTTACCAAGTTATACCTAACACATAATCTCAATTACTGAAAACATATTCAAAAGCAAGTTAGTTTTACACCGTTTTATCAAAAGACAGTTATTGCCAATCTTCATCATTGACTCTATGCCCCTAAAACAAGTTCAAGACATCTCTACATTAGAAGCATTGGAAGAAAACATACAACCATGGCAATAACATTTTCATTTGTCTCAAATAGGTAAAAAAACATTGTTGGAAAAGATGAAAATGCCAGTTTCCCCTTCTACCACAATGTTTTCAAAACTTTGTTTGAATGACAAGTGAAGGGTTATAAGTGAAGAAAGTGAAACGACTTTCTGTACAATACAAACAAAAATTAAATTTCAAAATAATTGAACGTTTTGCAGCAAGAAGAGAGTAGCCCATCATTTGAAGACAGCAAGCTGAACAGACTAGAGGAAAAAGGTGTGCAGACTGATGAGAAGCTAATGAAAGATGCTGACAGCCAGACTTTTTACCAAAAAGAATTTTTAAATGTCAAAATTGAGAACATGATTTTACGAAATGAATTTAAATTGACAGATGCAGATATTGGCAATTTTAAAAGTCAATCTAGTCCAATATTATCACTGGACAGTGTCAAAAATGATGATTCCAAGATGAAATTATTTACTGGTATGCATTATGATCACTTTTTGGTACTTTTTGATTTTCTAGGAGAATCTGTATATAACCTTACATATTGGGATGGCGAAAATACTAAAGAAAAGACGAAAACAGGCAACAGAAAATTAGAACCTATGGAAGAATTATTTTTGACCCTGGTGCGTTTAAGGCGAGGTTACAGTCTTCAGTCTCTTTCACATTTTTTCGGCATTTCCACTTCGACCATTAGCACCACATTCAGTACTTGGATACAATTACTCTACTGCCATTTCAATGATTATCGCATTGAAATGTTTCCAGAAAGACAACACTTCAAGGAATACTTGCCGCATGTTTTTAAAAGTTCAAAAATATAAGGTGTACAATTGATTGCACTGAGTTTTTTGTTCAAATGCCTAGAGACTTTCGACGTCAAGGAAATCTTTACTCTTCCTATAAAAATCATCATACATACAAGAGTCTAATAGCTGTAGCCCCTAATGGGTCCATTGTTTTTGTGTCTGACCTTTTTGAAGGTTCAATCAGTGACAGGGCTATTGTAGAAAAACGTGGATTTCTAAACTTTATAAATCCGGGGGATATGGTTTTGGCTGACAGAGGTTTCATTATTGAAGACCTGCTCGTTACAAGACGGGCTTCACTCAACATTCCACCATTTTTAGGCAAACGCAAGAAGTTCACTGCACAAGAAGAACTGAAAACAAGACGGATTGCAAAAGCAAGAATTCATGTGGAAAGGGTTATTGAAAGAATTAAAAAATTTAAGTTACTTTCTGGTAAAATTCCTCTTACTTTAGCACCAGTTGCTGATCAGCTTGTTTTTGTAGCTTCATGTATTGTCAACTTCCAAGAGCCACTTGTAAAGTGATTTTTCCTGTACATGTATTTTCATTCTGTGGGTTAAATAAACAGCATGAATATTCTGATTTCCAGTCCAAATAACTGTACGGTTCCACCACACAGTATGTAGTGGGTACTTATTAAATTTAAAGGAAAAGTTTAAAGGCTCAATAGCTGCCAAAAGTAAATGATGGGGCTGGTAAGTAGCAAGTGAATTTAATCATTCCATTTTAAAGTATGAAACTTATTATGAAGACAATCTGTTATTGGAAGCTTGGCTCAAGTGTCAGTCACTTGTAGGAAAATGAATTTTAAAACTAGGTCAAAAGTTGCTAGGAGGCTCTATCTTTTATTTACCTAATATCTGGTTTTAAAATTCATTTTTCTGCCAGCAACCAACACTTCAACCAAACCAAACAATAACAGACTGTCATCATCACAATAATTTCCTTACTTTTAAATGGTATTAGGCTATTCAAATAACTGAGTGAAATGTGCGATCACTTCAAAGTGCAAAACTCTTGTAAGTTCCTATACAATGTATAGGCATTTAGAATAATATTACACTTACCCATCATTATAAAAAAGATTCTTCATCATCAAATTGTCTAAGGAAAACATTAAAAGACAACCCACAAGATAGGGCACAAAAAATAACTTGGGAATTTTACATCCAATCACTTCTTGTAGTGTATCAAAATTTTCACAATTTGAATATTTGTATACAAACTGTAATAAACATTATTCATTTACATAAAAAATGTAAAAATAAAAAATTTACAAGTATTTTCCAAGCTTGTTATCATTTAGACATCAATGAAATACAGATAATTCTTCTCACTAGAGCTGAACTGCCCGACTCATGATCAACTCTTAACAGCAATCCCAAGATTATATGACCCTGAGACAGAAAACTAATGAAATATTGTGAGAATAGAAGATATGCTGGTTACTAGCATTTTCACATTTCCCCACAACATTTTCTGCCTTATAAATGTAAAGTTTCATGCTATGATCCAACTTTTAATTTGTTGACTGCAAATATTATCAATTTGGACAGGTCTAAAATTTTGTTGTCTGGTAAAGAGTTAAGCATCAACAAATATATAGTGTTAAACTGAAACTGAATATGACTTATGACCTTCATAAACTGTAGAAAACATTTTGAGAAAAGGAGGAAATTCTGTTAACCAGCATTTCCTTCTTTTCCCACATTGCTTTTGAAAACTTTCTTTCTCTGGGTCATTGAAACTATGGATTGTGTGGTATAGGGTTTATGACCGTTTATCTAACCAATCAGTCTGCTAGTATAAATGGATTCAATTTTCGAGGAACTCGCATTTCAAACAACTCGGGAGCAACAACTCTATGCCACAGAGCTGTTACATTGCAGATCATATTTGAGATGACTTGATCATCTCGCCGAATCCTCTCAATACTGGGCTTTCCAACCGGTGACCATAACACAAAGTCACACCAGTGACAATCCGTTATGGCCAACTGTAACTGAATTTGAAAATAGTAGGGATGGTTTGTTTTTAGACTCAATGTTGAGTTATCATCAATAGGAATAGTGAAACAAGAACTATACAAATTAGATTTCTTTAAAGTTCCATCCTTGATTTTTGAAAACAAATTTTGTGGTACAATTAAACTGAAGACTTTTAAGCATTTTATTTCAACAAGCCCGTGTTTGAATTGCTCAGTTGGGTCCATCTGGGCTGCATCCAAGCTCGGGCCACAACTTGTTCACCCAGAAGCCTGTCTTATTGACTTTAATTTCAGAGTGCTTTTCTTTCAAGAGACACTCATAATCTTGCCTGGCTGTGTCCTCATTTTCTAGACCGTATGACATGTCTGAAGACTGAAAGGAACTCATTTCCCATAAATGGTTTTTAATGAATGTAGTGAATCTGATATTTTCAACCTTCTGAACGCCACCTGAAAGTAACAAACTCCCTAAATTATTTGCTTGCTTTGCAGTTGATGCAGTGATACGAAACCATCTACATGCTTTCCATTCAACTGAGTCCGACTGAGATTCTGTTCCTGGAATCATGTAGATATCTTTTGCAAAGCCTTTCCACTCCGCTCGAAGGTGCAAGAAAAGGTCCCAAACTTGAACTTTTAAAATGTCCTTACATTCATCAGTCATGTCGTAGTCTTTGAAAGTTGGTGAAAATAATGTGGACCACATAGATGCTTTGTTTCTTTCAAAATCTACGTATTTCATATTTCTTATGAAAGTATTTGCTTTAGTGAACGACTTTCCTCTACATTGAATAGGTCGAGGATCGAACTTGCTAAGTTTGCTGCGCTTTGGCTTGTAAGATTCATACTCTGCCTCATTCACCCTGCCTGGAGTTTTATTTTTTGTTTTCCCTTGTTCCACTCACAAGGTTTACTCGTGCAGGGTTTCGAATCATGTCCAAAGTCTTGGCAATGTTTATTAATTCTCAAAAGTACAGCAGCAACATGATTGCATCGTCCCAGCGCAGATCCTGGACAGGTGCAGTTTGCATCTAGCACTGCCCCACTTATGCCCGAAATACTAACACTGACATGATGCAAGTCATTTTTCATTGAGGCAGCTACCTTTGCTTTAACAAAGTAATTACCCTTATTAAAACAGTCCTTCATTTCTAGCACGTTTCCACTTTTTACATACTGTTCCCCCTTTGTTAGAGGTTTTGAGGTCATGTGTGACAAATTTGTGTCCTCTTTCCTGCCCGTCTCACCTACCAAAACAATACTGTCCAGCAAGTAGTGGTAGATGTGTCCATAATTAAAATTACCAGGAATATTTTCTGACGGGAAGGGTTTCCATCCAGTGATAGGAGGAACTGATGGTTTATCATCCATGTCTTCTTTTTCTTTTTTGATTTTCTCTTCTTTGATGCAAAACCACTTCCCGTCATCAATGGTTACATCAATGCTGTCTGATTTTCCCGCTGCTACATCATCTTTACATCTGTTGAATAGAAGGAATATCGTAAGTATATAAGGGATATGAGAACAGATGTGAGACATGAATCACACATGACAATACCATGAGTATTAATCACTCTCGAATTAAAGAAATACTTGGATACTTTCAAGAGCTGAAAGGAGACAGGAATGCTGTTTTATATGACTATATATATATTTTGCAAATAACAGTTTAAGGGGACATTCGATCAATAGAAATCATTTAAATAAACACATCGTAGTACTTTGATCCGTTAAAAGATGGTTTCCTTTATGGAAAATTCGCCCTCTTCATCAAATCGACAGTTTGCGACTCATGAAGATATTTATCATAGATATTGATTACTATGACTTTTTGAAGCCGCTGATTAGAAGGCAAGCAACAAATCCGGATGAATAAAGTTTGTTAAAAACTGAACAATCTCATGGACCCGTAAAGCGTACAATATCGAAACAAAGGAAGAATGTTGTTTGTATGAGGTCGGGTCACGTGATCAAGATATAAATATTCATGAGGATTTGTGACGTATACGGCCGAACGATGCTATTGTATCGCGTGATGTAAACACATTCTGTAGCCGTCGACTGTCTATATTATTCGGCAAACTTCAAGTGGGTCGTTGGTCACTATATACGTATTTACGGGATCGGTCTAGTTGTGACGAGTGTTGTCCGTATATGTTGCAGGTGTTGAAAAGTTCACGGGTCATCTAGGGTTGGGGCAAAGATAAAATCGCTACAGAAAGGAGTTTGTAAGGAATATTGCTGTAAGGAATTTAGATATTTAGATTGTACTGCTTTAGAGCAAAGTGATGTAAATGCAACTCGTAACAGGCGTAGGTTTAAAATAGTGATTGGCCGTGGGTTGTTTAAAGGTAGTGAGGCAAAAAAGTGTGAAGCTGTGAGGGAAAGGGATGTAAACTTGTGTAAGGGTTATGACCTCTAACTTCTAAGTAGCGGAGAGGTCATTACGTAAGCATTTTCAGAATGGACTGGTGATCCCACGCCTGCAACTTTACAAGCCAGACTGTCCATTCACAGTACTGACCAGCAGTATCTGATTACGCATTTTTTTAGCGTCAGATGTGTTAAATTTTCATAACCGCTTACAGACACGGCACTATCATTTTGTACGGTCACTGACATGTTTCTTCTTGATGAGCTTAGATTGGAATCAGTCTGTCAGTCTGCTGACCCTTGACAAAACAATCCTGTGGGGCATTGAAAATATAGTGGGAAAGAGAGAGAAATGCTTGTAACCACCATCATCTCTTTTTCCAACAGCATTTTCTTCACCATATGAACGATTTTCAAAATAAAATTTTGTCATTTGGTTGAGTTAAATAGAGCATTTTCTCCGGAGGGGGGGGGTTGAAACTGCAACATAAATACTCTCACTTAAGATATAATTCTCCATGTCTGAATCAACGGACCAGGGAAAAGTTTAGGAGCATGTATTTTTTCCAAGATATTTTTCTTTAGAGGGCTAAGCAAAACATGTTGCCTTTGCAGAGAGTGCAGATTCAGACCAGACTGTATAGAACATGCAGTCAGATCTTGGATCTGTCGTAACATTTTTTATATGAGATATTCTAGTCAAGACAGCAATGGCCCTTCAATAAATAGGCTGCTTTTCCAAGCTTGACATGTCTGTTTCGTTAATTCAGGGTCTTAAGGTAAAACTCTCGACAATATGTATGTCTCACCAGACACTTTATATTAGTTGATTCTCATCCTTTCCACAAGGTCCAGTTTTTCAGATAAAGAGCACAAGGTTTACTGTAGCTATGCTCCTCGCTTATTAGAATGAATCAAATACATAACCTGTATTGGTCAAGGTTAAGAAAAGTTGCTTTTGCAGACAATAAAAGATCGAGATTAGACTGTCCTTTGAGTGCAGTGCAGATCAATATTACACACGTAGATATCTTAGATCATAATTGGATGTTCACGTAGGATATAGATCTGTAAATGAAACTGTAATATTTGTACAGTGGTTTCTGACTGAAAACGGCCAGTAGATTAACTCAGAGTTTTAACTCTTTACCACACAATCCCAGTTTTAACAACCTTGAGGGAAAAGGCTGTTGAAAACATTGCAGAAAAGGGGGAAATGCTGATCCATCATTTTCTCCTTTTACCACGATGTTATCTACCTTTTCAACGATTCAACTCATCATTTGGGCTACAGTCAAATTCGATTCGTAATGTCCAAATGCTTTCGATTTTGACAAGTCTAAAATTTCTTTGGTTGGTGAAGAGATGACGGTTACGTAGATATTAGCTACATTCTTTAGAAGTACGGTTGGAAAATTTGGCAAGCAGACGTTGTGGCCAGGGTGATTCGGCCCAGGAAGGTTTAATCAGTCAAAAATATTAGAGAGGACAATTTATCTCGATAGATACGATGGCTTGTTAAAAATGGAGAAATAGATAGCCCACTAGCGGCCAAAAATAAACAATTCGGGAGTCAAAATGCAAACACATTTTATACGATTTATTCAAATTATTTAAAAGTAAAAAACTAAGGATATTATTAAGAGTCTGGCAATGTGCTACAGTACACTCTGTCTGTGTTCCAGTAGTTGGTAGAAAAGTGAGTCTTGTAACTATATTAAAGTTACCAAAGTTGCTAAAGTTAGAATAATAAAGAATATCAAATTTTGTGTTTGTGTGTGTGTGTGTGTTTTTTTTTTCTTTTTAGTAAAAGGCTGGTAGGTACTGTTAATCTTGTAAGAGTGATGTCTAAAGCTTGATAATAAGAATTGCTGATTAGAATTCCGTATCTTTTACGTTCTATTGCTGACGGCTGGCAAATCTCTACTTAGACCATTCCGTTAAACTACTAATTTGTAAAAGACAGGTTGAAAAAAAAAAAAGGTTCCTAGGTGGTTCAGTTGTATAGTGTAGGATTCGACACTTGTGTTTTTCGTGGGAGTGTCATCAGGTAGGATACCTCAGAGCCCTTGCCTAGTACTAGTGAAATCCTTGACAAATATGAATAAGAAGGCTGTCGCCGCGATATGACTGAAATAATGTTCAAAGCGACCAAAAACACAAAACAACCAATTACTCAACCAGTTTATTACTAAATTAGATGATTTCCACATAGTCCTTTGCAAGAATAAGAATGGATTTCTCTATCCATTGTCAAGGTTCTAATTCAGTATAAAAGGCAATATAACATGGGGTTCTTACTCCCATACACAGTTCAAACAACTACCATTTGATATGTGATTTTCAAAAACAGTGTGGTTATTCAGTGTCGACCGATTACAGTGCTGACAGCACTTTGATTATAACTACATCTAACCTCGTCCCTACCAAAGATCCATTTTGAAGTACTCTCTGTTACATGATATTAAACATGGCGGCACCCATGCTAATTAATTAGCAACGAAATCAACAACCACGGTTAAACTTTTCAGGTCTATTGCCCCGTCGGTGAAATCTGCCAACGGAAATGATATACCAAGTTGGGAATTAAAAGTATAAACTGTTTGTCAACGAAAACGTATTTAGAAAGGTTTCGATAGGAAATTTTGACTCCTTGTTCGGCATAGCTGCATGCGCTGGCTTTTGACCTACTTCTTGGTAATGATGAAAAATGAATAAATAGTAATTTGAGATTGGTAAAAAAATATGCGCGTATTTATTCAGCGGGCCCATGCTGCCATATTTGCTCCAACATTTATGAAACCACCATTTACAACCCGTTACCACCGTTGATCGATACCCTGGGGCCGTGATTCATACCATAGCAAATAAATGTAATAGAGAATGATTTTTTTTCTTTTCTTTTCGGAAATTTAATATTTTCATAATCGTCGCCCAATAACTTTTTAACAAAATGAAAAACGGTAAGGAAAAAGAAGCAATTGCTCGTAAAGTTACTTTTCATTATCCTACTTCATACTGACCAAAATAGAGTTTTCATATCCATATTCCAATGTCTTACACCGCCTATCTTTTTTTAAAGATATTTCTTGTTTTTAAGTAGAGCCCTACAGTTTTTCCGGTGAAGAAATGTACCGCAGAGGTGCATATTACCCATAGTAATACAGTCGAGGTATTTGGTCAACGGATCACCTGAGGTTTGCCAACAATTCCTTACAAGAAAAGTTAAACAGAATACATTTGATGTGTAACGGTACGTTCCATTTTAGGTGGAAAAAGTCATGAGGCAGATAGTACAGAGAGAGATGTGAAGAAGATCGGACGGTTTGCAGATTATCTGTCGTATTTCCAGAAACTTTCCATCAAAGTGACTGCAGAGAGACGGGAACATTTGACAATGAATACGGTCAACATGAAAATAACAGGTAGATTTATAATATTCATTTCCGAATCTTACATGTACCTTTGTTGTGTCCCGAAGTCTATCTTTATTTTAAATACCAAAGGACGAAGCTTCCAACCTATTTAGGTTATTCTCTCGTGTAAAAACAGTTCAGGCCGTGCTCTGTAAAAAGGTATTTCAATGCATCTGCAAAAAGTATCAAATCATGTCAGCCTGCGCAATCTGCGCAGGCTGACATGGATCGATACTTTTTGCCATTTATAAATTTGCTGCTTGCGAAAGGATCATTCTATCGAATGATTAAGTCAATTGTCAGACAAAATGGATTTTATGGCTCCATAATTATGTGATATCTTGCTTGGTATCATACATTATGGAGATGTATTAAACCCCCATTTTCACGAAACAACCCGGCCGGGTACTTCATTGGTTAGCGTACATGACTCGTGACCTGGAGTTTGTGGGTTCGATACCCGGTTGCGGCAAACGCCTCTCACATCTGATGCATGTGAGAAAAGTAGTCAGTGGCTTTGGAAAAAAAGTTGCGTCAGTACTGGTGTGACAAAGCCAGGATACACATGGATGCGTCACTGACCGCCATGATATGACCTCAGCTGTTAAAATGGCGTTAAACTCCAATACAAACCAAACAATTCACAGAGTATGTTTCATATGTATTATTCAATAATAAGCAACGAATGATGTCCATCAACAGTTGACTGTCTCGTTCTACGCTGTGGAATAAGGATAACTGGACTGACTTAATACGCATCGTGAATTGCTGGAGTTTTTTTTTTTACGAACCACATAACTCTAAAAACCAATCAATGCCATATCTTTTTACGTCTTTCACATCCTCATTAAGTGAGATTTAAAAAAAATCACTTATCCAACAGACAGAGGCTCTACCCTATTGAATAACGATATTTAAATAGAGTTACCAAGAAACGATAACCCACTGAAGCCCACTGTTCCAAACCCACACTACAACAACAAATTTAATCATAACATATATTGTGATCCCTTCCTATTACTATCTTACTTTAACAAAAATGGTCCACTAACAGGTGGCTGTAGTGCCTCGACGCTGTGGGATAACGATGTTTGGACAGATTTACCAGGTAACGAAAAACCCACTTTTACAAACCCATTCTATTTTGTACAAATTTCATCACTATGTATTTTTTGACCCTCCATAAATTCTGATTAATCTAAATTTGACAAAAATTGTCCACTTACAGGTGACTGTAGTGCCTCGACGCTGTGGGATAACGATATTTGGACAGAGTTACCACGTAACGACAACCCACTGGAGCCCACTTTTACAAACCCGCATTACGTCTACAAACTTAACCCAAAGGCCAAGATCATTGTACTTCTGAGAGACCCAGTTGCAAGGTAACGAGTTAATCTCCGTAATACATTATACTAAACACGTAATCACATAATTATGTATTCATAAAACCCTTTTTGTCTAACAACCGACTGAATTTTGAGGTAAAATGGTCCTGAGACATGCAGAAAATTGACCAATAGCAAAAAGATTCTATCCTGGTCAGCCTGCGCTTAATTTTGAAACTATGATGAAGGTCAGGGTTATTGTTATTAAATTTTTTCCAAAAAATCCTGATCTTTACTGACCTCAAGGGAGACGAATTTTCAAAAAAAATGTTGGGAAAAAAAAATCATCATATTTTCTGTTTTTTACTATTTTTTGTACCATTTTAAGTGACAAATTCTACCATTTGAGCCACATGAAATGTGTAGTCTGCAAACACTTTTGATTTGGACAAGTCAAAAATTTTTTGGTTAAAGATTTAGAAGTAGGATAAAACCATATTCTCAATATTCTTGTGTACAATATACATTTCAGGTTATATTCGGATTATTTATATTTTCTACCGGGTGCCATCAACAAATCACCAGCCTTGTTCCATAACGATGTGTTGAAAAGTCTACGACTGTTTTCCTCCTGTATGAAAATACTGTCTTTAAGAAGTTGTGTGTACAATCCAAAGTTGAATATATTAATTCCGGTTAGTATGTTAATTTTACACAAATAGTGTACCAGGAATTTTCCTGACCCCTTTTTTCTTTGAAATTGAACACAATATTTTTTAATGTCTATCTAAACTTAAGTCTTCTCCTTCTTTATTAATTTGAAAAGAGTAACACGGACCACCCATGCGCCCCCCCCCCCCCCCCCCCGACATATCCCACCCACCAGAACGTCAAGGGAGACCCCCTGTTCCATGCTTTGTCTACTCAACGGACCATATTTAACCATTCAATTTAATTCTAGTTGTGAATTCAAAGAACGTCAATCTGACTATAGCTGAGACAGAAGTTTTCAGACAATAATAAATTTAGTGTAGGAACATAGCATTAGATCAATATTTACAATTGTCGGTTTGTAATCAGTTTATCAGTCATGTTAGAATAACAGTAATTATCTTTTTGTTACATTCTTTGCTTTCCCAAGCAATTATTGTTTTACAAAGTCGATTCTAGCCTAATGCATCTCAGTTTGTAGCCGTTACTTCTTTCTGCCGTTGATCTTGTCAGCGGATCAGCTCTATCTCGTTAGGCTATACCCCTTGGAACCATTGACTTTTTCATCTGTTTCATATGTTCAAACCATATTCGGTTCTTCTGAGTATGTACAAAATGTGTGTGAAATATGTATGTATGCCATTTAGCATTACTCGCACTCAGTCTATCTTGGCATTTAAGGTTTACCTCTTTGAAACGTGGTCAATAGGCTAATATACATTCAGTTACTCTCGGTTTTTGGCAAGGTTATACCACTCTGTACCACTGACTATATCTTAGTGTCAACTCGTACTCAGTCTGGCTTGGTTTACCTCTTTGTAACGTTGACTATGTCAATAGGCTAATATACTTTACCTTAACATTAAACAAGCAATTTCGTTGAAATGATATCCCCCGCCGAAAAGACCTTTTCAAAAACTTACGCTACCGCGTAACTCAAAATCGCTCCTAGTCGGCCATTTTGCATCGAAAAAAATTCAAAAAAAGAAAAAAAAGTATATCGGCGGAATAGGTTATTGTATACATGTATAAAGTTTCACGAAATTCCGTCCAATGGTATTGGAGATATTGTCCCGGACACGCGGACGGACGGACAGACGGACGGAAGGACAGACGGATGGACAACGCTAAAACTATATCCCTCCGCCTTCGGCGGGGGATAAAAACAAATAGCAATTAGAAATTAAGGTCTTTAAGTAATAGTTTTTGTTGTTCGCATGCCAGCTCATACCCATTTTATCTCGGTTATCAGGTCATACTGTTGCGCTCTATTTTAATAAGTAAACATTTCTTTTTATAAAGCTTCGTCTCCGAATAGGACTATACTACATTTATTTGCGAGAATGGTTTGATGTCTTTCCTAGCAGCCAGATCTTGGTGCTACGTACCGAACATTACGCCAATTCCACAACAAGAACTACGCAAGAGGTTTATCGGTTTCTCGGACTGCGTAAGTTGTACCTCGTTTCTTTTTGAGCTAAGCTCTGTGAAAAGGGATGTTTTATGCATTCGAAAAAAATATCGACCCAGGTCAGCCTGTGAAGTCTGCACACCAACTAATCTGAAAGTGTCTCTATGTACACGCACTACTTTCTCTGTTTCTCTCCTTTCTTACTCTCTGTTCGTCTCTTTCTGTCTCTGTTTCTCCATCTCTCTGTCTCTCTCTGTCTCTGTCTCTCTCTCTCTCTCTCTCTCTCTGAGTGTGGAGTAAGATATTTTTTTCTGAAGACTCGTGGTAAATATTAGATTTTACTATATATCAGTAAATTTTCCGGCTCCAATACATGCGTTGCAATCAGATGAAATAACACACACGACCGAAAAAAGAAATCCGAATCTACACACTGTGAACTACGGTCCCAAATATGGTATGATGACGTATATCGAGCACGGACTAAGCATACATTGATTTGCGATTTGATTGGTCGAAATGTTACGCTGTAATATTAATCCGCCATTCATAGAAACAAAGTTACTACCATCCACACTATTAATTGTCTCATTTTGTCTGCCGTTTTCGAATAAAATGTCAATAATTGCAAAATGTTGTCGTTGAAAGTTGTAGGTATATAATAAAAGGATTATTATGTTGTAGTAACTTTCCTGGTGCTTGTATTTACTTCTCGCTGCGTAAGAAAATTTTGACATCGCGCGAGACCGAAGGTAAATACAAGCACCAGAAAAGTTACTACAACATCATATTCAGTATAATCAAAACACACAAAAACAATGAATATTGAGATTTTTTCAGGTCCATTAAACGAAACCTACCTGTCTACCGTCACCACAGCCCGAAGAAGGAATGCAAGAAAACTATCGGATGTAAGTGTAGGAGATATGTGGCCAGAAACCAAACAACTTTTAAGGTCTTTTTACTCAACATTCAATCTTCATCTTGACAAACTTTTAAAAGAGAAAATGTCCAAATGATTTGCATCTCGTTTATTCTATTTGCTGTAACAGCTTTAGATATGAATAAGTCTGAATTTTGTCGTCTTTCAAAAAAAAAAAAAAAACTTAGTGCCATTTTATTCAACGGTGCCATTCATGTTCAATGTTATTGGTAATATGATCCATATTCTGTGAGAAGGGGGCTGAATGCATCTGCAAAAAGTTTCGACCAGGTCAGCCTGCGTGTAATGCGCAGGCTGACATGGGTCGATATTTTTTGCCATTGGTCATTTTTTGCATATTAAGGTAGTAGACCTGTAACGCTTCTAGTGCCACATGGAATAAAATTTCTTGTTAGTTGATTAATAAGGATTTATACTCAACTCAACTCAACTCAACTTTATTAGGCATTCGGCAAACAAATATGCCATTGGCCATTTACAAAAAAAACATGGATATATGGCAATGACAGACATACAAAGTATACATACATATACATTTAACATTAACTACTATTATACAAAAAGATTATTCAGAATTAATCGACGCGATTAAAAATTTCCTCCTTTGTAAAGCTTCCTTTATGAATTTTGCTGTATTGATTTGTGTTTTCTTTTTTTTTGACGATAAGATACGGATAAATTTACTGAAATTAGGCCTGGTACAGGAAAAGTACTTAGTTCTAAGATCACTAAATTTACTGCATATGCAAAGAAAGTGATACTCAGATTCAACTAAAGAACGATCGCAAAGTTTACATATTCTTTGGCTTCTATCTATATTGAGAATTCTCCCCGTTTCAATTTCGAGTTTGTAGGATGCTAATCTGAATTGTGTAAGCTTTATTCTCAGTGTTTCATTAAACACATTATTCAAATATGATTCGTACTCGAAACAATCTTTAAACTTGCAGTAATACTCTAATTTTAGAACAATCATTTATACTGCTGTGCCATTCTTGTATAGAATTATCTCTCAGGCGACGTTGTATTAGCAAAAAAATCGACGTTATTCAAATTATTTTTCTCTAAAAGGTATGCTAGACCTGTGTTATTTAAAATCTGCCTGATCTTATTGACCCATAAAGTGTGCGACTGATTGGTGATTAAATTTTGCTCGCTATATATTTTAGATATTAGACTTTCATCACTACTTCTTACCTTTACCCAATATTTCACAGCTCTCTCTTTTGCTATAATAGAAAGAGGATACCTACCAAGTTCACCATATACCGCAAAGTTTGGGGTCTGTGTATGAACACCTAGAATACTTTTGCAGAATTTTATGTGCAATCTGTCGACCTGTTTTAAACCATATATTCCCCATACCTCTGCGGCACATAGCAAAATCGGTGATATCAATCTATCGAATAAATGTGGTTTTGTTTTAATATCAAATTTTGTTCTTTTAAATAACTGAAATAAATTCATCATCGCTCTATTTGCCTGATCATGTAACGCTGAAACTGCTTGTTTGAATAAACTGTTTTTTGAAAATTTGATACCGAGATAACAAAAGTGTTCTACAATTTCTAGCTCTTCGTTGTCAATAGACCAAGTAAAATTGTGTTTTCTTTTTCTTTTTTGAAAAATACAAATTTTGCTTTTTCCGACATTGATTTTTAAACCCCATTGTTTGGCATAATCCGAGATATCGTTAAGTTGTTTTTGGAGACTATTTTTATCTGTTGTAAAGAGAACCATGTCATCTGCAAACACAAGCATATAAACTGACAGATATTCTATATCACTTTGGGTAAGATTTTCTGAATTTAAAGAATCTCTTATATCATTTACAACTAAAATGAAGAGGAGAGCTGATAACGGTTCACCTTGCTTTAAGCCGACTGCTATATCTATAAATTCAGAAAGATTTGAATTGTTAGATACTTTGATACATGAGTTCACATTATTGTATAAAGATTTAATCATGCGAATAAGCTTACAACTTAACCCTGAAGTAACTAGTTTCTGTATCAAAAATTCCCTATTAATAGTGTCGAAACATTTCTCATAATCAATAAAAGCGCAAAATAATTGTTTATTCAATGATAAAATTTTCTGTATCAAACAATGAAGAATGAAAATGCAGTCAACTGTATTATTCTTATCTCTAAAACCAAGTTGTAAATCTATAAAAATTTCATTATTCTCACAATACTTATTAAGTCTGTTCCTAAGGCATAGCGAAAAGATTTTGGCTAATGAGTTAACAAGCTGATATAATACTTTTGCACATTTTTAACCGACCAAAAATTCCTTTGATGTCTATCTTGAAATTATTTGTTGATACATTTGTTAGTTTCCTGAAAAGGGGGTTAATTATTATCTCCCTTTGTAATGAGAATATAGTGGTTTTAGATTTATAAATAGTAATTCTAAGAAGGAAAAAAAGGAAAAAGTGGCTCGTTTAAAGTAGTACAATAGTACTCATTTTTAATCATAGCAAATTATGTAGGATAATACTATAGTGGTCTTACGAACAAAGTTCGTAACAAAGAAACAAATGAACAAGTGCATGGCTGAAATACAACCCGCATCCGGCAGGATTCGAACCGACGGCGGACAAGATCCTCGTTTTTCGAGGTTTAAAAGACCAATACCATAACCACTGAGCCAAAGAGATATCTCCCTAACGCAGTTGTTTGGTATTGTATTTAAATCGGGACGAAGCCATGCATGAAGGAGAAAAAAAATTCAGCCAATCAGAACTCGCAAATATTCATGAAAAAAAAAAAACTAATATTGAATTATAGATCCATAACTTTGTAATGACTTGCTTGCTATAATGCATGACGGAGATAGTCTACATTAAACTCCTTTTGCGAGGGCGCCACTCATATGTACATGTAAGGTATAATTTGGAACGTTTCTGTCAGTTCTATAAGCAAATCTTTAACCCTTAGGCTGCTAAGCGAGACTCGCTGACCTTTGGCAGACAGTGTAGATCAAGATCATACTGCACAGAACGTGCAGTCTGATCTTGGATCTACACTGTCCGATAAGGAGATATTTCTCCCCATAAAACAGAAAAAAACTTTCAGACAACAGCCTTTGGGCTTTTACTATCGACTTGAAGGCGTCATTTAACTTATTTAGCAGTATAAGCATTAATGTGTGAGGTATTGGCCAATATAGAGTCAACAGTACACTGAAAAGTTTGCATTTTTTTTTTTAATTGTAGGTCCCTTTGCGTTACGAAAATGAATAATTGCAACATGTCAATGATGAGATATAGAGGATCTTACATGAGTGTTTATGTATTATCATTTTTATCAAACGAGTTGACTAAAATTGTATGACGCGAGCCTCGGCGAGCGTCAAATACAATGTAATCAACGAGTTTGATAAAAATGATAATACATAAACACGAATGTGAGATTTTATTTATCACATAAAACGAATGACAGACAGAAAAATATCAGGCATCATCACCTTTAGCCTCTATACCGGTCGTGAACGCGTCCATGTTTACAGTTGTAGTTTGGTTTCAAATGTGTACATGCACACAAGTGGATAGTTCTTTGACATTTACACCGAAAGAAATAGAGGATATTTGTATTTTTCGGTGAAAGATCGAAATTTATTTCATCGAGTGAACATCATCGCTAATATTTTCACGAGTGGCGCGCTACGAGTGAAAATATTACCGATGGTGTTCACGAGATGAAATAAATTTCGATCTTTCACCGAAAAATACAAATATTCTATTTATTTCATGCTTTTAACCGTTTCTGGGAGAAACTTTATCAAGATCCAGTACAGTTCTTTTCAGTTATTCCCCGTGGCGTACCCCCTCCACATAGCAACGCATTACAATATTACGTCAAGCGCGAGAAATGTAAGGTAAATGACGTCATATTTCAGTCTCGGTTGTGAGTCACGCGCATTTTACCTAGGTAACTAGAATATAAAAATCGGTATTTTCACTGGTCGTACCCGTGGAATATCGAAAAATATTTTCACTGCTATTTCTCGATATCCTACCGGAAAGCATGAAATAAGAGTGAAATAGTTTATACAGGGGTTAAGTCCACCTATTTCCGCAATAATATTGATTTTAAGAGACTTTCGCTGCATTTCTTGGTTTTAACCAAACATGAAAATCAAAAACTTTCCTCGCGTATACGTCTTAGCAACAGTGACGTCATTTTTCACCGAAACGGAGTAACAGTACAAATTCCCGCACAAACTGTGGTTGGTTTCTCTGGCTTCACGCGCTCGTGACTGAAAACTGATCAGAACCGGGACCCAAAAAACGATAATACACTGGTGTATTATCAGAAATAAGTCATGGGTTTAATACACTGCCGGAGGAGGTTTTATGTGATAAATTAGTTTCTTTCTATCTATCAATAGTACGAAAATGGCTTCTTTCCGAATGTAAATGTCCATCTTATGTAAATGTCCATCTTTGAATGTTCTTTTTTTTTCTGTAATTGGTTGGTTGTATTGGGGTTTAACGCCACTTTAACAGCTAAGGTCATGTCATGGCGGTCGGTGACGCACATGTGTTTCCTGGCTTTCTCACGCCAGTACTAACACAACTTTCTTTCCAAAGCCAACGACTACTTTTCTCACATGCTTCAGCAGAGGTGAGAGGCGAAAATACGCCGGAAAGAAAGTTCGCCTCAACCGGGTAACGAACACACAACCACCAGGTCATGAGTCCGACACGCTCACCACTGAGCCACCCGGGCGGGGCTTTTTTTCTGTAAACTAATGTCAGAGAGAGATATATACACACACACACACACACACACACACACACACACACACCCCGGTTGAGGCGACTTTCTTTCCGGCGTATTTTCGCCTCTCACCTCTATATATAGAGCCATGTTCTGGAAAAAAGGGAAGGGGGGGGGGCTTAATGTATCTCCGTAATGCATTATTCCAAGCAGGACGTGACATGATTATGAATCCGTAAAGTCCATTTTGTCTAACAACCGACCGGATCATGAGGTATACAGATCCTTTGCCATGCAAAGAATTTACCAAAAAAAAAAAAAGTTTCGACCTAGGTCAGCCTGCACAGACTGCGCATGCTACTATGGGTCGATACTTTTTGCAGGTGCACATGGCCCATGTGAAAGTGATTATCTTTGCTCGCTTTCTTCGTGTATCCGTTTTTTCCAAGAACTGATCAGCGTCCTCAAAGGAATAATGTCTCGTTTTATCAATGCATTTCATGTTTTTTGTTTACGTCGAAAAATGAAAAACGGTCTTGGAAAAATGTTAGATGCGTGAAATGATGTATCTGTGGGTACAGTTACTGCAGTGACATGAATGAAAATTTCCTTGCAAGTGGCATTATTAGTTGTACGGTCAGGTGGCAGGGGACTTGGAAACTTGTTCACGGCTGTGGTGAATCATGTCGTCCCGAGCCGAAGGCGAGGTGGCGAAATGATTCGCCACAGCCGTGAACAAGTTTCCAAGTCCCCTGCCACCTGACCGTACAACGAATTTATTATACAGCAAAGTTTTACCATTCCAACGTGTGTTAAGCGGAATTTACCTTTTTTTTTTCTTTCAAAAGTTGAGTACGCTGACGAAGTAGAATTTCCCTTCTGAGTGCCTCAATTCAATGTAAACTGTCGTCACTGGGAACTGACGTCACTGAAACCTTGGCAAAACGTGCAGTTTGGTGAATAATCTTGATGTTAATCTTGATCGACGCCGCCATTTTGGATGTTGTGTTCAAAGTGCAGTCATGTATACGGGGCTCCCGAAAGGGAAACTGCTTTTACGTTGGTTTTGCCAGTGCACATGATATATATGTTCGGGGCATATTATCCAATCAGATCACGAGAAATTTCTTTGCAGTATAATAATAGTGTTTTATGTCGGTTTCAACATCATTTCAGTTATATCACGGCGACAGCTCGCATATTTATGAATTTCCTGGGTTTCATCAGTATTAGGCTAGGGCTCTGAAGTGTCTTACCCAAGGACACTCCCACGAAAAAAACCTAGTGGATCAAGTGAGGCTGTAACCCGGGACCTCCAGGTCACGAGTCCTACACTATACCACTGAGTCACGCAGGACCCCTGATTAACAGACGACAAAGTCTTAGAATTTTCCAAATCGAAAACTAATATCAAAACTGATTAAACTCAAATGATGGTAATTGTGTTAGAAAGGTTAGAAAACATTACAAGGAAAGGAGAAAATGCTGGTTACCGGCTTTTTCTCCTTTTCTCACAATGTTTTCAAAACTCTTTTTATAGGGGCTTGTGTGTACGAGAGGGCTTTATCAAACAAACAAAATATAATTCTATTTTCATTTGGAAAAATGTCTATACTTTATTATTTATCTAAACTTTAATCCTTTAACCACCGAGCAGAATCTTTGTACAGTTTTCGGACAGTGTAAACCAAGATCAAAGTGCATTGAACAAGAACTTTGATCTTTAATACACACTCTCAGATATTGTGTCATTTCCTTCGTTAACAACCTTGAAGTTGCAAAATATTTTTTTTCTGTTTTAACCAGATTTTTGTGTTTGGAAGGAGAGTGGTAAAAAGTTGATATTTTGAAAAGAAAAATCATGAGGACGTCACTTTTTATCCTGAGATAGAAAAAAATAATAAAATGCTGGGGAAAATTGCTTTCGACGGTACTCGATACTCGAACTGACGACCTTCAAAATAAGAGCTGACAACTGTACAAAGTAGCAATTAAGCAAAAACTGTCTTTACTTGTTTGTATCATTTTATCTATCTATTGTTATGCAATATCGGCTATACCGTTACAGATGGAATTGGAAAATGTAAAATAAAATATTATAATCTCGTTTATTCTTTGTATTTTCTACATTTACATGACGCCACGTTGTGGCAAAAGGGGGCTTGATGCATCTCGGCGATGCATGATACCGAGCAAGTCATCACATGATCATGGATCCATATAGTCTATTTTGTCAAAAAACTTACTGACTCCCGAGGTAAACTGGTCTTTGGACATGCAGAAAATAGACTGATGGCAAAAAGTTTCGGCCCAGGTCAGCCTGCGCGGACTGCGCAGGCTGACCTGAGTCGATACTTTTTGCAGATGCATTAAGCCCCCTTTTCATAAATATTGGCTCAATTGTATTTTATATATGTTTTGTTAACATTTTCCAACAAACTGTCGAAACGAAATTTGTTTTAATGTCCATTTAACCCCCTACAAAACATACGCGCGTTGAAAAAGCTTGGGAAAGTAGATCTTCCAAAAACATTGTAGGAAATGGAGAAAATGCTAGCCACTAGCATTTTTTTCTGCTGTCCACGTGATGTTTTTAACACTTTAGAGGAACAGCTTCCATCATTTGAGTCACATTTATCAGTTACTTTAACTCCTATCATGCTAAACAAGTTGAATTAAAGTTTAAAGCCGATAGTAAAAACACAAATTTTGCTGTTTCAAAGGTAAGTTTTGGTGGAAAATATGTCCTTATCGGACAGTGTAGATCAAAGATCAGACTGTATGTTCTGTGCAGTTTGATCTTGATCTACACAGTCTAGATCTACACTGTCCGCAAAAAGTCAGTGAGTCGAGCTTTCAGTTTAGACATACATGTACATGTATATAAAACTGTGTTATCATTTATGGAGCTATTTAGAGTTCAATGACCAAAAATGACTAAAAATGTTCCTTTCACAAACGCTTGTTGCTATAAACCTTTCAGCACCAGTGGCGAACACGACGGCTTTAACGTGGGGTATGGATCAAGATCAGACTGTACTGAATGTGCAGGCTGTTCTTGGGTTTATACCGTCAGCTTGTTTAGTCAAGCCTGTATGATATAGATGTTATTTTCGTCAAAAGAGGTTAACTTTATGTGAGTCATGCCTTGGCAAAAGGGGGCTTAATGCATCTCTGTGATGAATGATACCAAGCAAGTCATCCACATTATCATGAATCCATAAAATCCATTTTGTCTAACAATCGACTGAATCATGGGGTAAAATGGTCCTTTGGCATGCAGAAAATTGACCAAGAGCAAAAACTTTCAGTCCAAGTCAGCCTGCACGGATTGCACAGGCCGACCTTGATCGATACTTTTTGCGGATTCATTAGACCCCTTTTCAAGCATGGCTTATTGGCCTGCAACACGCGAAAAGGGGCATTAGGACATTTGCGTAAACTATCGTCTCGGATCTGCCTGCGTAGTCCGTACATGTTAATCCGAGACGACACTGTCCGTTTTTATGTAATTTTCTGTTTTGCGCAAGTCTACTGCAGCACAAAATCTGACGTAGTCGTAAAGTGTCGTCTCGGATTAGCCTGCGCAGTCCGCGCAGGCTAATCCGAGACGACATTTTACACAAATGTCCGAATGCCCCTTTTCGCGTGTTGCAAGCCATATATATTTGTCGCTGAAAAAGTTTAGAGTTATGCACCAAAGTCTATCTTAACAATACCGGTAAACTTTGGATGATAAATTTTACACTTAAAGTAAAAAAAAAAATGTTATTTTAAAAAGAAATACATAACAAATGATGAATTAGTAAATATCAGTTCCAAGGAACAGAAATTTAAATAAATAAATAAATGCATTAAATAATAAATTATGAATTAAAAAAAAAGTTGTATTGCGACAATTATCGTTCCTCCATTGGTTACCTACATTATTCTCCTTTTGCAACAATGTTTTCCAGTAATTCAAAACTAAACTATTTCATTTAAGCTACGCTTAATTTGTCGTCTGTGTATGCTTTCGATTTGAGCGAATCCAAAACTTTCCTTTAACTGTTTACCAAACGACAATTTTTCAGGCTGGTCCAAATTCAAAGCATTTGCAGACGACAAAATAAATATGGCTCAAATAATGGGATTTGTTTCTAAAAGGTTAAAAAAAACATTGTGGGAAAAGAAGAAAATGCTGGGAACCAGCATTTTCTCCTTTTCCCACAATGTTTTCAAAAGTCTTATCTCCCAGGGCCGTTGAAACTTGGGATTGTATTGTAATGGGTTAAATAATAAATATACTTAAAACATGGATGTAGATGAGTCGGAGACAATTTTAGTCCGGTTAGAAGAAAAATATAACTGCCAAGCTCTGTGAAAAGGAGTATAATGCATCCGCAAAAAGTATCTACCCACATCAGTCTGTACAGTCCGCACAGGCTGACCTGAGTAGAAACTTTTTGCTATCGGTCATTTTTCTGCAGTTCAAACGACCAGTTTACTTCATTATTCGGTTGGTTGTTAGACAAAATGCATTTAATGGATCAAAAGCGATGTAATTATTTGCTTGGTAAAATTCATCACGAACATGCGTTAAACTCCCTTTTGTCATAGCACGGTTTATTTCATTGGCTTATTTTTCAGAGCTAGTGGGCCTGTCTTCTATGCTTTGCACAATTCCACGCCATTTAAAAGGCTAACTTTATCACTCGCTTCGTTTTCAACATTTTCCAACTTGTGATACTCATAAGTCGATACACAGTCTGTATAACCAAGCATTTTCTTTGCGCATCTTACCAACTTCCGGTGAGACGCCATTATTGTGTAAACAAGAAGCATGGCCAAAATATTGAATATAAAGTGGAATCCGTACAGTGACGTCACAAAATGGACGTTCATCATGTCTGTCTGGTTCCAGGCTGGATTGGGCGACATTCCTGTGTGAAAGTAAACGAGTTATACTCTGTGAAAACGGTGTTTGATGCAGTCAGCGTCGACTGGTCTGGGTCGGAATTGTTTGCTTTTAGTTTATTTTCTGCATGTCATTTGATCACTTTGCTTCAGAATTCAGCCGGGCTGAGCCCCGGTAATTCAGTCGGTAGCATACAGGACTTGAGAACAGGGGGTCGCTGGTTTGATACCCGGCTTGGCCAATTTCTTTCCGAGGACTGATGATAGTCATTGCGAAAGGATTCATTCCTCTCTCACCGCTAATCATTGTTTTGACTATGGCTATGTGGAAAAGCAGCCAGTGGTTTGTAAAGAATATTATGCGGAGTAACGGTAAAAGAAACTCCAGGAAAGCATGGATAGGTGCACAGGCCGCCGCGATATACCATGAACAACTGTTGTGTTGAAAATGGCGTTAAACACCATACAATCAACTGTACTTTAAAGTAACAGATCGCCAGACTTAGTATAACTACCATACTTTTGATTTGTATAGATGAAATTCATATGTAAATTATTTATTTCAAACACCTTTATTTACATTTGGTTACTATTGAGCCTTTAATAGATAAATATTCGTAATGAAACTCTCTGAGAAATATATTACCGACTACATGATATTGCAAAAAAAAAAAAAAAAAATAAGGCAGAATAGATCTAATTATATATGTATTTATTTTTTTCAAAGTGAACATTTTGATTGTGTACGTACCCGGAAATGGAGATGGAAGATAAAGGATGAAAGATACGTGACTGAACCACGTGCCCAGCATGAGTACACCCAAACATCGAAGGATTTGTGGAAGAATTGTGTCCCTTTGTCTCATTTCCCATATACACATTAGCACCAACGTTGCCATGGTTGTTAATGGCAATCTAGAAATGTATTAACATTAAACATAAAATATGGACCAATAATGGTTGGTTGTATTGGGGTTTAACGCCACTTTAACAGCTAAGGTCATATCATGGCGGTCGGTGACGCACATGTGTTTCCTGGCTTTCTCACACCAGTACTAACACAACTTTCTTTCCAAAGCCACCGACTACTTTTCTCACATGCTTCAGCAGAGGTGAGAGGCGAAAATACGCCGGAAAGAAAGTTCGCCTCAACCGGGTATCGAACTCACAACCACCAGGTCATGAGTCCGACACGCTCACCACTGAGCCACCCGGGCGGGGCGGACCAATAATAGATAGCAATATGTTATCTACTATGTTATATATCATTGTAAAAAAAAGAAAAAATGAAAATTATCGCAAGACTTGACGTCCAATTGAAAATGAATTCAGATTAAGTGCAGGAGGTGTATCCAAACCCAATTGTATCTAATAAGAAAATTTGTTGTAAATAGATGTGGTCAGGCAGCCTTAATCCTTTTCTAGAGTTTAAGAGTAACGGAACTTCTTATTAGCTAAACCAATTTGGTCTAGCGAATCGAAAGTTTCATTACTTTTAAAATCTAGACAAAAACTGCCATCGTAATCGCTCTCCTAATTCTAAACAAGAACACTAGCCATTCTGTTGATTTATACAGAGTTCTTCAACCAATTAGCTGGATAGAGTTTAAATCATAATTAAGCGCGGTTGATGAACACGATCCCAAAAATACATTGAAAGGCTCAATAGGATCTGAAAGGTTTTAAAATTAATGTTGGAAACCATATCACGCCATTTATTGACATTATGCACCGGATGGTTACCTGTGTATCATATTCTCTAATGGCGGTTTATGGGTTGAATCTGCACTATGGTAGTAAAACTGGGTACCATACCTGAAATAAAAGCATTTGGTTTAGCCAATCAAAAATTGCATACATTTCTAAAATTGACACGGGAGTGGGTGTTATTAGAAAAATAATTGGTGAAAAGATACTTGGGACACTTTAAGTTGACAGGTACTTGAATTTCACGAATTGCGTAGGGGATTTAGTCATCATCGCGGATATTGACGGTTGTGCGGTCTGTATTTCCGGTGGACCAGTGTAACAGTTTAACGCTCGGCTTAACTCATAACGATGAAAACAGTTTTAGACTTGTTCGTATGAAAAAAACTTCTAGGTCACAAGAAAATGTGACTTAAAACATGAGATTTGTCTTTGAAATTGTTTATTAAAACAATCATCGTAGGAAAATTAACAAAATGCTAGTTAACAGCATTATCGACTTTTCCGAAAATGTTTTCAAAAACCTTTAAAAATTACCTAGAGTCGTTAAAACAAGGCAGCTTTTGGTAAAGGGAAGAAAGCTAAAACATGTCTTACCAGAAAAATGCTATAGCGACCGTTACATATTTCATCTCTCTCATTATGGGAGACACTTTATAGTAACTGAGTAAATCCGTTAATCCATGCACCATGAAAAGTCCATATATGGTCATATGCTGTAAATGCTTTAGCCCGGTAAATCTGTTGTTCTCGTCAACAAACGTGACTGGTAGGCCAGGTCCGAATATCTCCCAGAGGAATGCTGAAAATGAAGGATTTTTTTTTTTTTTATTGTCGTGGTTTTATGATTCCATTGATAATACCTTACAAGTGCTTAACGCCTAAAAAAAAAGATCCCTCATAATAAACGAGTGATACTGACCATGCGACATTCTCACAAGTCTCACACGACATTGCGATATTCTGGTGCTAAACGTAAATGTCGCCAGGTCTGGAATAAGTTAATGCTTGTATTGCCATGCTACAGAGCTGGCTTTGGTAGCGACGTATTTCAATATTTTCATAGGGAGCAGGAGCTTGGGATCGTCGGCCTCGTAACTATACGGTCCCGAGTTCGATACCCGGGAGCGGGTATCAACTTTGGGATTTTTTATTGGCCCACACATTCAGCGCGAGTACTGGTGTAGTTCCCAGGAAGCAGAATCGAGAGTGATTAGTATAAGTTGTAAGAACTTGTTTCTTAATCGATGTAAAATAAATATGTTTAAACTAAATTAAACTAAATGATGAAACTTACCTATAGAGGTAAAACCAATTTTCAAAAAAATCTCTAGAGGCACTTTAACTTTTCGTATTGTCGATGGGTAAGAAATCCTTGAACGGAAGGCTTCACCAGTGTGAAAAGTCTGGAATAAAGTCAAGTCAAATCTATACCAAAACGACAAATTAATAGGCTCGTCCAAACTGAATGCTGCTAAATTGGTGCATTCATCTTCAAAAGGGTAGAAAAAACGTCGTGGGGAAAAGGAGAAAATGCTGGTTTCCAGCATTTTCTCCTTTTCCACGTGATTTTTCAATAGCTCTTTTTCTACCGGATCATAAAAAACACTTAATCACTATGTTAAATGTACAATAATGTAATATCTAAACCATTCAGGTGAGAACGTCTCAGACAATATCGCACAGTGTTGACCAAAAATCAGACTATATATTTTTTTTGCGCAGTCCGATCTCCTTGCATATTGTCCGCTGGAACAACTTAAATTATGAATTACATTAGATACGACGCAAGCCCGTTAGAAAATAACTAACAGTGAAATTGCCGTTTTCACAAGTTGCATTCGGAACGTCTAAGACCAGTGCACAATTTCTTAGCCAAACTTTGTGACCACAGTACTTCGAAGAATATTTTTCCAAAGGTACTGGCTGCTTTTTTCAAGATACCGTCGTCATTACAATGATCAGCGTTGATAGATTGATTGCTATTGCATTTACTATCAGCAATCCTCGGTGAGAAATTGGCAGAGCTAGAGATTCAAATCAGAGACTTCCTGGTTCCGAACTCTTTAGGCCAGCGACTGATCTCTTGTGCTCGGCACTCATGGTTAGGTAGGTGTTAACCATCAGGCTGCTAAGCACGACTCAAAGACCTTTGGCGGACAGTGTAGACCAAGATCAGACTACACTGAATGTGTAGTCTGATCTTGGATCTACACTGTCCGACTTCGAGATATTTGTCACCCAAAACAGCTTTGAAATAGCATAATTTAGGTTTGTGCGACTCAAAGACCTTTTGCAGAGAATGTAGATCATGATCAGACTGCACAGAATGTACAGTCTGATCATGGATCTACACTGTCCGACCAGGAGATATCCCCCCCCCCCCCAGAAAAAAACGGCTTTTGAATAGCCGAATGTAGGTTTGTACTATTGGCTTGAAAGTTTCATATATGTTATTTAGTGGGTTTAGGGTTAAAATCACGTAGCTTAACGGTTGCCATTAAATACTCGAAGATTTTCTTCAAGTTGTCAATGTTATTAATTATTGATATTGTACAGTTCTCCATTCCTTATCTCAGTCGCCTTTTTCTTCTATATTTTATTACTATAAACCCTTCACATAACACTCCTGTGATTTTATGACCCTGAAAAAAAAAAACACAAAAACTATGGTTCGAAAAGGAGACAATGTTGATCACCAGCATTTTCTTCTTTTCCCACATGTTTAACATTTTTTAGACAAATCCTTTTATAGACCCAAATTCAGTGTGTGCTTTTAGTAGTGCCTATAATAGTGCGAGCGTCTAAAATGTGTTAGTTCGGTAGACAGTTAAGCGTTGGACGCATGCGTGACAACATCTTCCGCCATGGCTCACGTTATCATGTACTGTTACACGCCATTCCTCGTTCAATTACTGTCCGAGGATTGAAAATAGAGATTGTGAAAGGATTCATTGCTCTCTCATTGTTTCGAAGATGGTTATGTGGGAAAGCAGCCATAGGCTTGGGAAAGATATTTTGCGGAGTACTGCTGAAAGAAACTCCTGGAAATGACGGATATGTGTACTGGCCGCCGCGATATAACTGCTATAATGTTGAAAAAGGTGTGAAACACCATACAAGCAAACAAACACGCCATTTCACACATATATTGACATACCCAGTTGTTCAGTTGGTGACGCACAGGGTTTGAAACCTGGAAGGAGGATCATTAGTTCGAATCAAGGAGTAAAGGATACCTTTTGATAGTCGCGGAACATGTTATACATCCACCAGTAACCTAGAATAAGGAACACGACGCCTTCGTCAATATGGCCGTAAAATGATCCCATTGCACGTTGTCTTGATTTCAAACAAGTACAGTAAAAAAACCTGAAATACACAGAGAGGCGTGGCGTGGCAAAGCGGAGCGTCACGTAACATATTTACTTAACGTGACGAAACGTAACGTAAAATAACATAACATGATATGGCTTGCAAAACGTGAAAAGGGGCATTCGGACATTTGCGTAAAGTGTCGTCTCGGATCAGCCTGCGCAGTCCGCGCAGGCTAATCCGAGACGGCCCTTTACGACTACATTAGATTTTGTCCTACAGTAAACTTGCGTGAAACAGAAAATTACATAAAAACGGAAAGTGTCGTTTCGGATTAGCCTGCGCGGACAGCGGGGTCGCTGGTTCGATCCCCATCTCAGCCAATTTCCTTTCGAGGATTGACAATAGTCATTGAGGCAGGATTCATTCCTCTCTCACCACTGACCATTTTTTCGGCAATGGTTATGCGGGAAAGCAGCCAGTTGCTTTGAAAAAAATGTTGTGCAATTTACTGGTAAATGCTACTCCATGAAAGCATGGATAGGTGCACTGGCCGCCGCGATATAACTGAAATAATGTTGAAAACTGCGTTAAACACCATAAAATCAATCAATCAGTGCAATTGCCATTGATACATGAAAAAAAAGCGGCGCAATAAAAACACTAATATTTGTACGTTACGTATTTCAGTCACATTTCAAAGTACCGAAGAAAATCAATAACGACTGATTGATTTATTGATTGAAGGATCAGTCGTCCGGTCGATTTATCTTATCGTAAGATGCTGAGGACGGCATTCGATTGTTTTGTGGACAGAGCAGATAAACAGTTATACTGCACAGAACGCGCAATCCTACAGATCAGACTGACCGACAAATGTGCAGGTTTTACATTAGAAAATATACTCGAAAGATTGAGATGAGAGGGATGCAGAAAGTGGACAGTCAGTGAGAGAGAGACAGAAAAAGGGAGAGTCAAAGAGCCACAGACAGACAGAGAGAAAATGAGATACAAAAAGGGGACAGACAGACAGCCAGACAGGGGCAGGCAGGCAGGCAGGCAGGCATGCGGGCGGACGGACAGACGGACGGACGAACGGACGGACGGACAGACAGACAGATAGACATACAGATACGGAAAGACGGGATATGGAGAATGGAGAGAGAGAGACAGAGACAGAGAAAGTGAAAAAAAAGTGAGAGAGAGAGAGAGAGAGAGAGAGAGGGAGAGAAAAAAGAGAAAGAGAGAAACAGGGACAGAAGGACGATTAAAGGGGAGGGAATAAGACAGAGAGACAGATATAGAAGGCCAGAGATAGAAAGAGCGACAGAGACAGACGGACATACAGACGGATAGAAAGACAAACAGAAGGTCATAGACGCATAGACCCATAAATTCTGTATAAAACCGCAGTAGAAGCAATGCTACTTACTTACTTCTAATTGTAAAGCCTATTTGAAAATATTCTATGTTTGCAATGCTGTATTATATATTTGTATGTTTGACTGTTTGAAAAGCGGCCCAATTTAGTCAAAAAATTCCAATTCAAATTATCCCTTTTTCTGCTAAATAAATAAATGAAACTTTCAGACTGATAGTAAAAACCAAAATTTTGCTATTTTAAAGGCATTTTTGGAGAAAATTTAATTATCTCCACATCGGACAATGTAAATTCAAGATCAGACTGCACATTCTGTGCAATCTGATCTTGATCTACACTGTCCGCAAAAGGTCCTTGAGTAGCATCTAGCAGGCGAAGGGTTAAAATTAAATCCTTTTCACATTTACCCCTTTTCACAACTTTATAGTCCGTTGATAGAAATACACACAAAAAAAAAGAAACCAATTATTTGAATAGATTTTATTTTTACTTCCTTTCGACGTGTATGACACGGTCAACTGAACATAACTTTACAGCATTGCTCATTTAGCAAATTTCCAATCACTTGATTGATTTTTTTCTTTTTTTTTTTACGATTCCGTAAAAGTATGTCAAAGTTCAAAGGGCGAAATGTACAATACTGTCACTGAATATTTATACAACACAACCGATTTATTTTTTAGACCCACGTTCCTTATTAGACTTCCGCGGCAATCAAGATAAATTCGACGTTTTTGCGGGGTCAAAAAAGACAGATTTCCTCTTAAGTTGACGTTGATTTCTATTGCAGTTTAGTGTTAGGTTGCAGTCGGTGTAAATCCAAGATCAGAACGCTCTATTTAAGCACAAGAGTCATGTTCTAGCATGTCATGAGTTCCGTGCATGTCCGTGCATGTCCGTGATGCATTATGTCAAGCAAGTTATCATATAGCTATGGATCCATAAAATCTATTTTTCTAACAACCGACTCACTGAATCATGAGGTAGAATGGTCGTTTGATGTGCAGAAAACTGACAAATAGCAAAACGTTTCGACCAAGATCAGCCTGGGCAGACTGCGCAGGCTAGTCTGGATCGATACTTTTAGCAAATGCATTAAAGCCCCCTTTCCATAGATCATGGCCTACATGTTTTACATTGATTGTGTAACAGATTTCTTCTAGTTATAAAACCGCTCTCGGTAATTGCTTGCTGTTATTGAATGAAGGATTTTTCTTGCTGGCCTCCAATTGATGATATGAACCCAAAAGCTATGTCACCGAAACAATATTGATGTATCAGATAGTGTAAATCAAGATCAGGATCACGCGTGCAGGTTGTGAGGAAGGAATGAAAGAAGGAAAAGGAAAAAGAAAAAGGAAAGGGGAGAAAGAAAATAAAAGGAAGGAAGGAAGGAAGGAAGGAAGGAAGGAAGGAAGGAAGGAAGGAAGCAAGGACTTTGCCCAAAAAATAGAAGTAAGATAAAAAAAGAGAAGGGATATGGTCAAAAATGAAACGTTTGTTTTTTTTCGTTTCATTATGAATGTTTAGTACTGTAATGTCAAAAATCAAAACATATACAAACAATCTTGTTTCTACGGACTCTTGTTGTAATTAACACATACAGACTTGAAACTAGTTAGACTTTCCTAAGAGATGGTGTCACCCTTTCCTGCATAGTTTTTCGGCGTAGCTGACTGTGCTGGCTTTTGACCTACTTTTTGGCACTGATGAGAAATGAATAAATAGAATTTTGTGATTGGTTAAAAAGGTAAACATGTTTATTTTAAGGACCTCTTCGCATTTGCAGGCTAATTTACTCCGTCTTTTTTAAAGATATTTTTTGTTTGAAATATCGGTGTCCAATAAGTTTGTATGTTAAGTATTAACCCTTAACCGCACAATCCCGAGTTTTAAACACGCTGAGGAAGAAGGCTTTTGAAAACATTTTGGGAAAAGCAGAAAAAGCTGGTTACCAGCATTTTCTGCTTTTCCCAAAATGTTTTCTATCCTTTCATTGACAATTTTCAACCTTTGACCTAGATTTAAATTGCTCTCTGCAAATGCTTTCAAATAAGTCAATCCCAAAATTCCGTCGTATAGTAAAGATTTAAACGCAGTTTCAATAATATTTCGATTATAATACAACAGCCAGTGCACCTATATTTTTTTTCTTTTTAATTCTTGTGCCTGTACTTTGCATAACATTCTTGCCAAGCAAGTGGCTGCTTATACCAGTGCTTTGCATAACATTCTTTCCAAGTCATTGGCTGCTTTCCCACTTTAAGGTAGACCAAACTACGTTCAGACCCGAAAAAAGCATAATACAAAAAAAAAAAAAAGAGGAAAATGATAATGAAATTATTGTGGCAAAAGAAGTGATTGCTTGCAACCAAGCCATTTGCGCTTTACCCACAATAATTATTTTATAAACATCCAAAAGGAGAGGCAAAAAAATTCGAATTCAAAACTATTTTTTTTAACGTTTTTTTTTTTCTGCACCGTTGTTTTCAACAATAATTCAGCTACGTAACGGCGGCTCGTGCATC